>JBAMMX010000001.1:6269461-7469461 GCA_037126225.1 Dillenia turbinata
AAAAATTTTAAATTAAAATTCTTTTTTTCTTTCCAAATCATTTCTATTCAAACAAGCCTCGTGCCCAGCACAAAGCGTGCAATCGACCTTACAAAGGAGGAGGGGGTATTTCCGTCCAACAAAAGTCAAGCACCCCTCTCTCTCTCTCTCTACTAGACCTCTGCAGAACCCTAGTTGGAGTGGCTTCGTAGGAGAATTAACAATGTCAGCAAACCTTGTTCGATCTCGACTTCTGTCTCGCCTTTCAAAACAGAAACGCCTATTCTCCGCTAACACCACTGCTGAGCCTCCTAAAGAGCCTCTCGTCGGTGCTTCTTCTATCATCGCCGAGCACTCGGCGTGCACGCCCCCTCCTCCTCCCCCGGCGGCTGAGTCTGTGCCGGGGAAGAAGAAGTCCTTTGGATTTCTCAAATTCACTCTCTTCGGAGCTCTCACTGGAGTCACTGCTGCTGTTGGTTATGCGACCTACGGTTTGTCTTCTTCTTTGGTTCGCTCTTTCCAGTTTCTCTCCTTCCTATATTATTGAATATATAATTTGTAGACTTTTCTTGAATTAGGGTTTATACGGCTCAATTTCTGTGCCTCTATGATCAGCTCTCTCGCGTTCTCTAATAGCTAAAAATCCGTTTCAGTTTCTTTGATTTGTTGTGTTGTTGGATGTCTTTGTTTTTTTCCCCCGAGAAGTTGTCTATCATTTGTGAAGAAATTTTGGTAGGATCTACCCTGGGACGGCCTCGGCCTCGGTCTCGGTCTCGGTCTCGGTCTCGGTCTCGACCTTGGCGCTATGGTGAATGAGAAGGGGATTGGGCTAGAATGCAGGATAGTTGTAGTAAGAGTAATTTGAAAGATAGATTTTTCCTTGCTTTTCATTGAAAGATGTGGCTTGGTTAAATACAAGAACCCCAATCCGTTTTGGGGGAATCTTCTCAGCCTAGTTCCCAAAACCGAATTCGTTATAACCATTCAATTATAGCTTCAACGAGAAATAATAGAGCAAAAGAAATTGAAGGGAAAAAGAAATAAAAAAAGACCAAACACCCACACCAATTGGCAACCCCTTTGGCTACAATCTCCTCCTCGCTAGTCTAAACCAATTCGGTGTTGCTCATATGGGACTGCTATAAAACTCTTCCCATCCCAAAACCATCCTTGTCCTCAAGGATGGGAAAAGTTGGGTACTTTTCCATAAATTCAGCCTCAATTTCCCAAGTTGCTTCTTCCTTTGGCTTTCTCTTCCATTGCACTAGAATTTTAGTGACATTGCCATTAGTCCTTCGGCCAAGGATGAAGAGGCTCCCATTCTGGTAGAGTAGGTTCCACTTGTGCAGCGGTCCCCAATTGTTTTTTAAGTAGGGTAACATGGAAGACATGGTGAACCTTGCATTCTTTTGGAAGTTGTAACTTGTATGCAAGCTTACCGATGCGTTCCAAGACCATGAAAGGGCCAAAAAAGCAAGGTGCTAATTTCTGGGAACTGCATCTTGCCACTGAAGTTTGCCTATATGGTTGCAGCTTCAAGTATACATTATCGCCCACCTTCAACTTGCGGTCCTCATGCTCTTTGTCATAATAATTCTTCATTTTCTCTGCTGCTAGTTGTATGTTCTTCTTTAGTGTTGCTAACATTTGATCTCGGGCTAATAATGCATCCTCTACCGCTTGCACCCGTGCGGTGCCACGAACATAAGACAGGAGATTAGGTGGAGGTCTCCCATAGACCACCTCAAATGGAGACATCTTGGTTGAAGAGTGTATTCCTGAATTGTAGCAGTATTCTACCCATGGCAGCCACTGCACCCAGTTATTAGGCTGGTCACTTGTGAAACATCTTAAGTATACCTCCAATGTCCTATTAACTACCTCAGTTTGCCCATCTGTTTGGGGGTGATGTGAGGAAGTAAAGTTAAAACATGTCCCTTGCAGGCGAAATAATTCCTTCCAGAACTGGCTAGTGAAAACCGTGTCGCAATCACACACAATGGACTCAGGCATTCCATGTAGCTTGAAAATGTTGTCAAAGAAGACTTGAGTAAAAGTCACAACAGTATAAGGGTGACTAATGGGAATGAAGTGTGCGTATTTACTTAATCGATCTACAACAACCAAGATTACTGATTTTCCCCTGGATTTCAGTAGTCCTTCCACAAAATCCATTGATATGTCTGACCAAATGCATTTTGGAATTGGCAGGGGCTGAAGTGGACCGCCCAGTTTTCTAAGGTCATTTTTGTTCCTTTGACAAGTGTCACATTCCCAAATGAATTTTTTTACCATCTCCTTCATGGACTTCCGGTAGAAATCAGCTCTCATCCGATGGATTGTTTTGAGGAATCCCTCGTGGCCTAAACCATGGAACTCTTGAATTTAAGTGGGTATGAGTGAGGAATCTTTTGGGAGATAAACCGTAACCTTGAAGAACAAAACTCCTTTTTTAATTTCCCACGGTCCTATAGCCTGTCCATCATGTACCAGCGGGTGCATTTTGATTAACTCTGGATGATGCATATTTTCATGTTGAATCGGTTGCAACCAGAGAGGCTCAAGAAAAGACATGGCTGCTACTGTCCCTGTCTGTGGTACTCGGGAGAGAGCGTCAGCTGCTGCATTTGAGTATCCTTGTTTATATTCAATTGAGAAGTCATAGCTCATCAGCTTAATCAACCATTTCTGTTATGCATCTGTTGTAATTTGTTGCTCCTATAGATACTTAAGGCTGCGATGATCCGTCCTTACTACAAATTTCCTTCCCAGCAAATATGGTCGCCAATGTTTGATGGCAAGAACCAAAGCAAACAGCTCCTTGTCATAGGTGGACAGCGAGAGGTTTTTACCCTTGCGAGCGGAGCTGAAATAGGCTATTGGTTGACTAGCCTGCATAAGCACCTCTCCTATGCCCTCCCCCGATGTGTCGCACTCAACAACAAACTCCTGATCGAAGTTTGGTAATGATAGAATAGGAGCTGTGGTCATCAGAAGCTTTAGTTCTCTAAAAGCTTTCTCGGCCTAATCACTCCAATTGAAATTCCCCCTTTTAAATAAGTCTGTCAGTGGTCTGGCTGTTGCTCCATAATGAGCAATGAATCGTCGATAGTGGCCACTTAGCCCGAGGAAACCGCGAAGCTCCTTCAAATTCTTTGGCCTTGGCCATTCTTTCATTGTCTCAATTTTAGAGGGATCGGCTTTTACTCCTCCTGCGCTGATAATGTGCCCCAAATACTTGATCTCTTCCAATCCTAGCACACATTTTTCCTTCTTTACGACCAGATCATAATTCCTCAAAACAATCAAGAGTGATTCTCAAGTGGAGCAAGTGTTCGTCCTAGTTCTGACTATAGATTAGTATATCATCAAAAAATACTAGGATGGACTTCCTTAAATATGGTCTGAAAATATCATTCATGAGGCTTTGAAATGTTGCAGGTGCATTGGATAATCCAAAAGGCATTATTAGAAATTCGAAATGTTCGTGGTGAGTTCGGAACGCTGTCTTCTCCACATCCTTTGCCTCCATTCAAATCTGGTGATAGCCTGATCGCAGGTCTAGCTTGGTGAAAACTCGAGCCCCATGCAATTCGTCCAGGAGTTCTTCAATGACAGGGATTGGATACTTATCTTTTATTGTTAGTTGGTTGAGTGCTCTGTAGTCCACGCAGAATCGCCACGTTCCATCACGCTTTTTAACCAACAACATTGGCGATGAGTATGGGCTTCTGCTACTTTGGACAATTCCCTGCTGGATCATCTCCTCAACCAACCTTTCGATTTCTTGCTTTTGGAAATGTGGATACCTATGAGGTTTTTGGTAGACTGGTTCACTCCCAGGTTTTAGGGAGATTCGGTGATCATGCTCCCTTCTAGGAGGCAATCCTACCTTATCCCTGAAGACTTCAGGAAACTCAGCTTCCCGCTCCTTCCAGCTTCTTCCATGTTCTTCCTCATCCCCTGGTGCTCGAATGTGTAATTGTGTACCTCTTCCCCGATTTTGTTCAAGAGCTCTGGCCAATGTTTTTTCCCTAACCGATGTAGGCTTAACCCCTTCTGCCCCATTGAGTTCAATGGTAATTCCTCTACACCAGAACCTCATGCTGATTTTACCGAAATCCCAAAGTATGGGGCCTAGAGTGTGTAACCACTGAATTCCCAAAACGGCATCACACCCTTCCAGATTAATAATAAAAAAATCAACTTTGATAGTAGTATTCTGAAGCACAATTGTTACCTCCCTACAGAATCCCATGCTTGTAATGCATTCTCCATTAGCCACGACCACTTTGAGTTGCATTCTTGCCTCCACCTTCAGTCCAGCTGTTTTTGCTACCTCTTCATTCAGAAAATTGTGTGTGGACCCTAAATCCACCAAGACCGTAAGCGAGACCCTTCCGATATGCCCAATCACCCTCATGGTTTGGGGGGTCGAGACACTGGTGAGAGCATGAATTGAAATCTCTGGAACCTCCGAAAAATCATCATCCTCCCGTGAGTCCTTGAGATCGGTTGTTTCTCTCCCTTCGTCCTCCATCTCTATCAAGAATAACCTCTTGCATTGGTGCTTAGAATGATATTTCTAGTCACAGTGATAGCACAAACCTTGTTCTCGATGCTGCTGGAGTTCCACTGGTGTGAATGGCCGCACGGTAATGGTTTTATCGCCCGATCGCACCTCCGGAGGAGAGGAATTGCAACTGTAGGAATTTGGGATTTTTCTTTGCCCTAAATTCCCTTTGCTTTCGACTTTGTGCAGTTTCTCCTCAAAAATACGGGCTAGCCCGATTGCAGAAGGTAAAGAAGTGGGCCTTTGGGCCTTCACATCAGCCTGTATAGAATCCTTGAGGCCGCTTACGAAAAGAGAAGCTTCCTGTTCATCAGTGAGCCGCCCCACTCACCCTAGAAGCCTCTCAAATTGGGTTTGAAAATCCCGGACTGTCCCTGTTTGCCTTAGCTTAATCAAGTCCCCAAAGGCATCGGAATAGCTTGTCACTCCAAATCGGTCCCCCAGTTCAGCTTTTAACTCCTCCCAACTCAGGTTCCTCTGATTATTTTTTTTTTCCTCTGAAACCATACCTGAGCATCTCCCTCCAAATGGAAAGCAGCCAACCTTACTTGGTCTTCCGGTGGAGTCCCCTGGAAGTCAAAGAACTGCTCTGCACGTCAAACCCAGGAGACAGGATCTTCTGATCCATCGAAGCGAGGGAAATCCAATTTCACGAGCCTCGGTGCAAACGATCCCTGTGTTGCTCTTGGTGGTAATCTTTCCTGAGTGTTCTCTCGTGAGCTGGTCGCAATTCCTTCCTCAGTTTGCAACAGTTGAAACATCTCTGCTAACTGCTTCATCATTCTCTCCTGTCCACTGCTCAAGGACTCGACTTGTTGTTCCGGTCGTTGCACCTGTAGATCTTCGGCCATCGGGACTGGCTCTGATAACAAAATGGTAGGATCTACCCTAGGACGGCCTCGGCCTTAGTCTCGACCTTGGCGCTATGGTGAATGAGCAGGGGATTGGGCTAGAATGCAGGATAGTTGTAGTAAGAATAATTTGAAAGATAGATTTTCCTTGCTTTTCATTAAAAGATATGGCTTGGTTAAATACAAGAACCCCAATCCTTTTTGGGGGAATCTTCTCAGCCTAGTTCCCCAAAACCGAATTCGTTATAACCACTCAATTATAGCTTCAACAAGAAATAATAGAGCAAAAGAAATTGAAGGGAAAAAGAAATTTAAAAAAAAAAAGACCAAACACCCACACCAATTGGCAACCCCTTTGGCTACAATCTCCTGCTCGCTAGTCTAAACCAATTCGGTGTTGCTCATATGGGACTGCTATCAAATTTGAAGGGAGAAAAGGAGATGAGTTTCGATTCATGAATACAAACACACAAAAACTGAATTATTTTTATTTTTTAATATTAATTTTCATAGGAGATCAATTAAGATTCAATATATATGTTGCTACTTGTTTTTGTTGTCATTTTGAAGAACTGTTTTGTATGGCAGAGTGGAAATTGATTCTAAAGGTCTGTTTAGTTTCCCAATGAAATGAAATGTTTTCATTTGTGCCATTAAGTAAAAGTACTCGTGAGAAATTAAAGCCATGAAATTCAATATACTTAATGGCAATTAACCATGTGGAGGGTTATTTCTGGTATTAGGAGAAATGCTTTCACTCCGGATGGCACTGCCTGCACCTTTTTAGACATATATGTTGTAACAAAAATTGAAACCACTGACAATAATAGATTTACATAAAAATATTTTGTGCCTATGAAAGTGGAACCATTTGAATAAAAGCATTGAAGTTCTATTTCTTCCCTTTTTAAAGTACTTATGATTTGGCTTGGAAACGTTTGGTATTTGCTGTTTATGAAATGATGCTGGGGCTATTAAGTTTTTCATTGGTCTCATTGATCAAACTATTAAGTGTTATCTCTGCAGCTTACAGTCTGGATGAAATTGATGAGAAGATGAAGGGTCTACGTGGATATATTAACTATCACCCACTAGAGGATGCATCTTCTCTTGAGGTGAGCATGAAATGATATTTTTGTTTGAAATGCTTATTTAAGGCAGAGTGTTATTTTCTCTGTTGTTTCTTCCACATGACTTTGCTAAGGATAAAATGTTAGCCCTGTTTAGTAGGAAAGCAGTTTTCTTCCATTTAGATTAGTAAAAATATTTATCAGGAAGAGAAGACCCAAACTTGGTTGTTATTGGAAGTCTTTATTTATTTGGGCCATCATTGTATGGCCAATGGGTGTGACCGTAATTCCCGTTATTGTTTAGACTTTTGGACATTATTTTGCCTTTTTTCCCCTAGAAATGAGCAGGAACTGTGCCCAATCTGTCGATTTATTGCCATTTAGTTGCGTGCAAAATGCACAGTATTGGACATTGATAACATAAATTTGACATTTTAAAATAATTCTCGGATCCACATCTCCTACAGAATTCACAAATTAAGCTATCAGTGTTCATCTGTAAGGATCATAGTCTTCCTGTTGTTCATTTGTGGGAAAATTTTTGATACATTTTCTTTGGCCTCAGCTGCAGGTAGCTTTCAAGGCTACACTTTCAGGGATATTTGTAGTGATTAGAATGCATTTTTCAGTCTGATTGTACTTTTTCTTTTCTTTTGTTGATGTTCTTCTACATCTATGATATACTGTATTTTCTATTACAAAAAAGGAAAATTAAAAGCACTGATTCTCATCCCCCAAAAGATTCCTAGCTCATATGTTGGAGCATTACAGCATTTGAAGATGGGGAATGGGCGTTTTCGTCAATTTTTTGCTCATAAATTTTAACAGTGTGTTATTATGCTGTGGTTATTTTGATACTAGTTAAATATTTAGTTATTCTTAGTTACTTCTGTCACCAAATTCAAGATGTTTTTAAAAAAGAAAAAAAGGAATTTGCCTATGTTAATAGTATCTAAATTTTTAGTCCTTTCCGCCATATGAATGAGCAAAGAATCATTGGGGTGACTCTTTCTTAATCTGTTTTGCAGAAATTTAAAGGCTTATTCTACTCTACTGCACTGGCAGGTGGGTGCTGGAACTGTGGCCCTTATCATATTTTTTATGACACCATGCTCTAGAGAATAGTAATTGTGCATACTGACTTCTTGCAATAATGCTTCCTTTGCTTCTGTTCAGTCTTTGAACTTGGCCTTCTAAGTGAGTTTATTGTTATGCCTGCACAACAAAGTTCCTCCATTGAAAAGTGGCCTTCAAGTCTTTTCTGGTGTTGTCAGTCACTGAAGCTCAGAGTCTCTCGCAGATCCTTACCGGAGGACTGTGAGCATTACTAGTGTAAAATGCTACATATATATTACTTTAATTCCAGGAGGGAGTCTGAATTTTTGCTTTGGGGGGCCAAAACAAAAATAAATTATAAAAAGTTTATAATGAAAAATTATTAAAGATACAATAAACAAAACAAGAAAAATATTATTTAAATCAATATGAAATAAAACAAAAGGAGCTAATTTAATGAATAAAGGAGGCAAAAAAATTAGTGGAAAGAATCGAATTCGATACCATAAGAAAACAAAACTAATCTAGCAAAATAAATAGCCTAAAATTAGTTAGATTGATTACAATAGATACTGGCACAAATATCTAATCATCAACACACACCCACGTACACACACATATGTATAAACATGTGTCGGATGTGAGAGAGAGAGAGAGAGTTGGTTGATTTTGATGAAAATGTCCTACTTGGAGATTAGAAGAAAGACAGGATATATATATATATATATATATATGTATGTATGTATGTATGTATATATCTCCCCTTAATAATAGGAAAAAGGCAGCCAAACTAGTATTAATAGGAAAAAGGCGGGGGCAATGTATCATTAATAGGAGTTTTCCTTAATAATAAAAATATTTTAATTTTTTTGGGGGGACCATGGCCTCTGCTACCCCCCCAAAAAAAATCCATCTATGCTTTAGTTGACTCACTTAAAAGATTATTATCGGCACAATTTTGGCTAAGCAGCATATTATTTAGGCTTTTTGAACTACTTCTCATCCCTTGTGCATAAAATAGCCATGCTAAATAAATAGCTTGCAACCAAACAGCCTTAAGTGCTGATTTGAGGACAACATTGATTACTTCACAGACATGTTAATTAAGCTATAAGAATTATCAACGTGAATGCTAAATCAAATCAGCAACCCATATGGGTATTCTACGTGAGATCAATTTCATGATGCAAGAAATGAAGAGATGGATAAAGGATAACTGAGGTCTTGATTTTTTGATACAATGGATTAATGTGTTGCATATATTTCCATGTGATTTCTTGCTTGCTTATAACTCTCAATCTGTCCTTTGATCTAAGTCTCTAAAAGACCTAAATAAGCCATATTCACATAGTAATGGCACTGATTTGTATAAGTGCGTTCAATGAATATAAGTATTCATTGGTTAGGAGGGAAAAATGTCAAAATCTTGTCAGTTGATTTGGTCCTGGTTCTGGGACAAGTAAAATAATGTGTCATTCACCACATGTTGCATAGTTGATGTAGTCCAGGTTGTGGAGCAAGTAAAATAGTGTGTTGTTCAACTCATGCTGTAGTTGTATAGGTATAATCACTGTTAACCACTTCTGCTGCATTTTCTGGTATAGAGGACTCCTTCATTAATATCAGTAATTATCATTATTCAAACACCCTTTGTCTATGTTATTTCAGGGTTTTCCAATGCAATCGACTCTTACTTAGATTTGAGGAGGTCAATCGAGGAGCAAGTTAAAGTTAGTGCTGTTCTAATCTTTTCTTCTGTTGCTGCAATATTAATAGGCACCATATCTTACCTCCCTTTCTGAATAGGGGTTTACAGAGCCGTCCTCAGATAAGCTTCTCCCTGATTTACACCCTCAGGAGCAGCATGTTTTTACGCTTGTTCTAGATCTAAATGAGACACTGTTATATTCTGACTGGAAGGTAAGGTCTCTCTATTGAGAAGATTGTCTCACCTCCTTTTATTTTATTTGAAGTTTTTTTTTTCCCCTGACTTCTGGTCAGTTACTGTCATATTGTCCAAACAATATTTGAATCCCTTGTATGTTGATATCCTGCTCTGGGGGTTGACCATTTCTGTTTGAAGAGTGTGATGGTGCAGACACTGTGCACATGCGTGTGTGCCTTGTGCATGTCCGTGTTTGTGGAAATCTAGTCAATGTTACTGATGAATATAAAATTCTGTTGTTTTTCAAAGCGTGACAGAGGCTGGAGAACATTCAAAAGACCTGGGGTCGATGCCTTTTTGGAACATCTTGCTCAATTCTACGAAATTGTTGTATACTCTGATGAGCTCAGTATGGTATTCCCATTCCTTGTCACTGCGTTGCATGTATTTTGTCCTTTCAATTCCAGTTCGTATATTTATGCCTTTGCTTTTCCTGTGTCTACAGTATGTTGACCCAGTGGTTGAAAGATTGGATCAAAAGGGATGTATACGATACAGGCTATCCAGAGCTGCAACTAAATATCAGGACGGGAAGCATTATAGAGTAAGTATCTAAGCTTCTTTATTGTGGTAGTATGAGGAGTCATTAGCAATTCAACTTCTTTTGACAGCTTATTCTTCCCCCCCCCCCTTCCAAATAAAAGTTTTCCTCTGGCCTTACCTTTGCTTTGTTTCTATGTATTGGTTCTCTTACTTTTGATCATTCCTGATATGAATCCAAGCAAAAAGATTTATCTTCAATGTGTTGTATCATCTGATGTTTTGGTCTCGGCTAGGGATTCTGAAGTATAGTTTGTCAAGGTCATGAATGATATGTCACACAAACCCTCATTATAACCCCAAGAAAAAAATTGAACATGAAATGGGAAATAGCTTTAATGGCTTTTGAGCCCTGTGATGGCCTTTTGAAAGATTCAGGAACTGTAATGACTGATATGCGGCTGCTGTGATCCAACTTGGTCCTGGACCCATATCTCAGCTTGTAGTGTATTAATAAATGCTAATGTTGTCGTCTAATAGCCATTAAGGAAATGATTGGAGATAGATATTAAGAAATTTTCCATTTTATGTCTTAGAGATGGATGCCTATCTGGTGTCTGGACAAATTTTCTTCCCGGTGTTTTATGTCTATCTGATATAATCACATTTTCTGTTGGTTAATACGTGGAGAATGGCTTGGAGTTTTAATATGTGCAAGAGTTTAAAGTGAGTTGCACTCTGCACATTTTCTTCCATGTTTTGTGGTTGAATCATTATGCACCAAGTCAACTATCATAGAGGCTGAACAGTTAAGTAAATCAAACTGCATCCTTGGAGTTTTATTCTTATTCTTATTCTTATTATTAGCATTTAGAAGGGGAGGTTCACATCTAACCATGTGTAGCTTAACATAGTGTAATCTAATAGACGTTTCAAGCATATGAAAAAGCCAGTGGCTCAAGTGCTGGAGATGTAGACTTTGCCAATATAGGAGGCCAGCAGGAGGTAGCTCCATAGTTGTTAAAATACCTTTCTCTAAATTGAGGAGCTAAGCTGTTCCTTTGGTATGTGGTTTTTCTTGAGCTGCTTGTAACCTATTTAGCTTCTAAGATTTATTGCTTTTGATGCATATCATTCTACATGACACATATGAAAGTTCTATTCATCACCTGTAAGTAATGAAGATAAATTTCATAGCTATGAGATCCATTTTTTTTCCCAACATATCTGGAAATTTGCCATGCTTATGTAATTAGAGAAATTATTGTTTAGTTCTGGTAACATCCAAGTGTATGAGTGTTGGAGTTGATTTTGATTGTACAAGTTAATATTCGCACTCCATAAGGTCTATTTTTGAATTAAAAGAATTCTACAATCACTTAACGAAAGAAAAATTCAAGGAAACTTGCATCCAGGAGAAGACAAGCGTTTAGCAGTGGCTACAGAGATTGATAATTCAATGCGACCATCTAGATGACATGGATGCTAAAAGAGAACCCCTCTTTGAATCATTGGTCGCCTTCTAGAACCTTCTATATGGTACATGAGGGGGGAATTGACACAAGAATTCATAACATTATAGTAATGTATATGAAAAATTCAGAAGCTTTTGCATACATTGTCATGCAACAATAAAATACCAACTACATGTTAAACAAGATTATAGGCATAATGTTGAATTAAATTTTTGACTTACTCATATGTTAGAAACCTTTTTTTGCGTTAATTTCATGCAGAGATGACTTTAGTTTGAGTTATATAATAACCTTTCTGAAATTTCTTCCTCTCATAATCCGTACTCGTGAAACTTTGCATGAGCCCATCATGTGATTTTTAAGTTTGGAGGTGGAATTATATGGTGTCCTGCTATTTTGTGTGTAATTGGTGGCATTCAATCAAATGAACCTTACTATGGGCATTTCCTGAATGACAGCTGATAAAATGTTGTTTTGACAGGATCTGTCAAAGCTGAACAGAGACCCTGCCAAGATTCTATATGTAAGTGGGCGTGCCCTAGAATCTACCCTACAGCCTGAAAATGCTGTCCCCATTCCACCATGGAAGGTTGATATGAATGACACAGCATTGTTGGATCTTATCCCCTTCTTAGAATGTAAGCATGGTGTTTTTTTGACAATATTGATAGGACCTTGGGCACCACATACTTTTGTCTTTTTCTACAATTTATGCTTTCCCAGATTCTCTTGGTTTATGAATTCTTCTGAAATAAACATTTATCTACTTGCATTATCTGAGTACAGATGTTGCCCGGCATAGGCCAGCTGATATTAGACCAGTGCTAGCATCCTACGAGGGACATGATATAGGAAAAGAGTTTATTGAGCGTTCCAAAGAGCATCAAAAGTAAGAATCTTTCTCATTTTTGTACATTATATCAATTGCAGGGATATGAGTGCAATCTTTTACTGCTTTTTGTAGTGTTATCAGAACCTAGAAACCTAATCTCTGTTGTGGATTTTCCTTTTGTGTTCATTCTTTAACTTCTTTCCGGCAAATGGGGGATGATCAAGGGATATGACCTCTTCAGTTCTCATGTTGTAGTTTCCCTTTGGTTGAAAAATTAGGTTGCTTTTGTTTTGTAGTTTTCTGACTGCTTTAGGATATTCCCGTATCAAATGCTCCAAGATCCCATAGAAATTGGAAGAGTACTACCAGTTTTGAAACAAGATTTCCTGGGGAATAATGATTGAGCCATGAACACTTGTCTTAATTAGAAAGTTCTTGCACTATGAACACCTTCTTTTATACCTATGGTGTTCTGATAAATGCATCACAGGCATGGCACAACATTTGTGAGGGCAAAACTGTTGCTTCTTTAGCTTCATCTGCATGCATGTCCGTTGGATGTGAGAACATACTAGTGTATTTTTCATGTACTTGATGTGGGTCCAGTTGTTGTAGCACCTGGATGGATTTCTGAGCATAGTTTTGAAGCTTAGGCATGCTTTTGGTACAATTTCTTTGCATCCTAAATAATTTAGTTCTTTTTGATATCTTTGCTGTTTTACTGAAGGGTTTATTCTGATCCTGGGCATTGAGTTGTTTCCATGATATTTTAGTGTCTTTAATTGCAACTGCTCCCATATGGAAGAGGAAAAGGTGATTAAAAAAAGGCTAAATGAAATAGGGATATTTGTGTTCTTTTGACAACAATAGGAGAAGACTTTCGTGTTTCTCATGGTATTGGAAATGGAATTTCATGAGAACTTAATTAAAGATGACTGAAAAAGTAACGGATTTGTTGCTTTGCATCCTAGATTTGAGTGATTAATCTTTTTGCCCCAAACTCTATATATTTTTATAGATGCCTTGGTGTAGGAATCTGAGAAAACTCCTTTCTGATTTATGCAGTCATTAATATTAAGCCATATCTGAGGGGACATTGTGTATGATATTCTGACTGGTTAATGTTGATGTAGGCGAATGCAAGAACAGAAGCATCAGCGTAGCATTTGGCATCGTTGAGTTCGAGGTGGTTACATATGATATTACTTGGAGAATTGAGAAAAGGATGTGTTAGGGGCCATGCAACTGAGGTCCTCAAGTGAAACATATCGTAAGTTGAGCTATTGTCTGCTGTTCTGGAAACAGCCAATCTGGACAGAACCGGTTTACTGCCGTCACCTTCATATCTGGGAAGAAGACCTGTATCTTAACCTAATTATTTTTGGCCTAAGGTTTTTGAATGATCTGCAAATCTAATTCATTTTCTTTGCATGATTTGCATGAAGCAAAAAATTTTGGATATAGGCAATTTGAGTTCTTTGCACCTTTGTGCTTCAATGAATTGTCTTCTGGAATCCATATTTTCACTTGTAAATTAATTACGACTTGGAAGTGTTATGTTAAAATTTTCAGGGCTAGGCCTATGAGGTTTCCAGCTACCCCTGATGAAAGATCTGAATTTGCACATCGACATCTCAGAACTGAAGACTTTGGTGTGTGGTTCCCACATAATGTCTAATCGTTTGTATGAAATCCTATTTAACCAAAAAATAAATAAAAATAAAAATAACCACCATTATTCGACTAAAAAGGATATCCATTCATGAACCTTAAAATATTTTTCTTCTTTATATATGTAATAGCCCAATAATGTGATTGACAAGATTGTTTGTTGGGAAAGAGATGATGCCGACTGGTTGGATGAATAATGAAAAACGAATCGATAGCAATTGTTTAAACTAATGTTGTATTTTACTTTGAAAACTTTAAGAAATATCGTCAGTGTTATTTTAAATTTTAAAAAGTTGGATCTAATCTCGGGTTATTTACATATATATTGTGAAAAAAAATAATAAATCCAAAAAATATGGTACTTTTTTTTATTCCTAATCTAGTAAAATCGATATCCAAGATATCGACTTTGAAGTCGACATCTTGAACATCGACTTCTATTGTGCTTAAAAAACTATCCGTAAAACAATTTTTGTTTTAAAAAAAAGAAATCAATATCCAAGATATCGACTTTAATAGTTTCCAAATACAACCCATATAGTATTATTTAAAAAAATAAAAAGATGAATTGAAAATTGATATCTTTGAAATCGACTTCCATTTTTTTTTTTTATCCCCCCCCTCCCTCCCCCCCCCTCTCTCTCTCCTTATTAAAACTCTTTTGTCCTTCTTGTCTCTCTCTCTCTCTCCTTCCTATTCACCAAAACACACAACACCCTTTTCTCTTTGTTTTTTGACCTCTCTCCCCCGTGTGAATGATTAAAACACACACTACCTTTCTTCTTTCAGTTTGAACAGTCTCTCTCTCTTCCCCTCTCTTTATCTAATATAATATTATTTTAATATTATATTAATATAAAATATTTTTTAAAAAAAATATTAAAAAAATATTAAATTTAATAAAATTTTTATTATATAATTTAATAATATATAAATATTAAATTAATAAAATTTTTATTATATAATTTAATAATATATTTTTAATATTATGTCATTATTTTATAAAATATTTATATTTTTGATATTATATTATTTTTAATATTTTTATTCTCATTTTAAATATTTTTAATCTCATTGTTACAATATAATTTATTTTAATTTTTGATTTATAAAAATATTTTAATTTTATTATTTATCTTACAATTTTTTTTTGTAATTTATTTTATAATATTATTTTATTATTTAAATAATGTAATTTATTAAATTAACAAATTAAATAAAAATTTGGAAAATAAATAATAAAATTAAAATATTTTAATAATGAGAATTTGTAAAAAAATATTTTACAATATAATTTATTTTAATTTTTGATTTTATAAAAATATTTTAATTTTATTATTTATTTTACAAATTTTTATTTGTAATTTATTTTATAATATTATTTTTTTATTTAAATAATGTAATTTAATAAATTAACAAATTAAATAAAAATTTGTAAAATAAATAATACATTAAAATAAATCATATTGTAAACAATGAGATTGAAAATATTTAAAATGAGAATAAAAATATTAAAAATAATATAATATCAAAAATATATAAATTAAAATAAATTATATTGTAAACAATGAGATTAAAAATATTAAAAATGAGAATAAAAATTTTAAAAAGAATATAACATTAAAATAATATAATATCAAAAATATTAATATTTTATAAAATAATATGACAATATTTAAAAATATATTATTATATTATATAATATAATATTATTATAACATTTTAATATTATTAAATTATATAATAAAGATTTTATTAAATTTAATATTATTTTAATATTTATAAAATAATAATTTATGTTCCTTTTGCAAAAACTTTTTAATTTATATTTTAATATAAAAATAATATAATTTTTTAAAAATATTTTATATTAATATAATATTAAAATAATATTATATTAGATAGAGAGAGGGGGAGGAGAGAGACTGTTCAAACAGAAAGAAAAAAGTAGTGTGTGTGTTTTAACCATTTCATACGGGGGAGAGAGAGAGAGAGAGAGTTCAAAAAAAAAAAAAAAAAAAAAGTTAACGTGTGTGTTTATTGTCTTAAATGAGGAGAGAGAGAGAGAGAGAGAGAGAGAGAGAGAGAGAGAGGGAGAAAAGGGAGTATTAATGAGGAGAGAGAGAGAGAGGGATAGGAGGGAGTGGCAAGACGGTATGAAAGACAATGAAAGTCAATTTTAAGGATATCAACTTTGAACACATTTTTTTTTTTTTTTTTAAATTCTATACCATTAAAATCGACAAGGATGTTGACTTTTTTTTTAAAAAAAAAAAATTACTTTATGGGTAATTGTTTGGGCATAGTTAAAGTCGACGTTCAAGATATCGACTTCAAAATCGATATATTGGATATCAACTTCATTAGATTGAGAATAAAAAAATACCGTATTTATTAGATTTTTTTTTACAATATTTATATAAATAACCCTGTTTCGCCCGTGAAGTCATTGGGTCCTAAATTTCTCCCTGTAGAATTTTCTTTCTATGTTTTTGGATCTCTCTTCTTTGGTGGCCATAGAAGGGTTTTTATTTTGATAGAAATTTGATTTAGTAAATAAAAGTATTAAATTTCTTAATTAATTATCAAATTTAAAATTTAAAAATAAAAAATATTTAATTAAATTTTTTTTTCTTAAATTAAATATGATAATATTCAAATCAAATTAATTAAAATATAATTTTTGAATCCATATAAAAAAAAATAGAAGCTTTTTTTCCTCCCCAAAGACTATGAGTTGCACGGAGAAATGAGAAGCAGACACGTTTCTGCCGTACGGGTCAGCTCAACTACATTAAAACATTTTGAGGGTGTCACTCTGTCATATCTATGCCTTGTTCCGGTGTATGGAATGAATGGCCATGATTTTACATACCCATTAGCCAACAGAGCGGTTCTAGATTCAGAACTAAAGGAATACTCCTTTTCTTGCCTGATTAAATTAGGGAGAGATATTCTTGCCTGATTAAATTAGGGAGAGAATGTGTTCTCTCCTTAATTTAATCAGGCAAGAAAAGGAGTGTTCCTTTAGTTCTGAATCGAGATATCATATGGTCTTTGGGTGATGATTTTTCTATACACCTTATTATCCAATTGGAAGGAGAGATTTCATATGGTCTTTAGAGGAGATCCTTTCTCCATCGATTGTGTTTTGTTTATGGCCCAAAGATATGCATGGGATGGTTGAAGGACATTCTTAAGGGAGTCATCCTCTTCTCCACGGGAGGAAAAATTGATCAAGTGGATACCCCCTTCGTTGGGGGTATTTAAACTAAACACAAATGGATCGATAAATCCGATTTCGGGAACAACAGGAGTGGGGGGTCTGATTTGATATGGATATAGCCTGTGGGTTTGAGAATTCACTTATAAGTTGAGTGTAACTGATCATTTCACAGCAGAGTCACGGGAAATTTGAGAGGGTCTACTTCTTCTTCTTTGGGTTAAGTTTACCCCGGTAATCCTTGAGTTAGATTCAATTGAGTTTGTGTAGGCTCTTAATAGGAATGTAAATAACTGTCATCCAGTTTACAACATTTTTCAAGAATGTCACCAATTAATGAGACTTGCAAGGGTTGATTCAGTTCAATTTGTTCCAAAGAAATGGAATGTTTGGGCGGATACATTAAGTTGTTCAGGTCATTTGGTCTTTTATAGTTTTCATGATTTGTTGTTTCTCATTCGGGAGTTATATCCAAATTTATCTCACAATATTCAAGGTTTAGCTTCTTTTAGAAGCTAATGATCTCGCTTCATTTGTATCAAATAAATAAATAAATAAAATTAGGGAGAGAACCTGCTGCATTTTCATATTAAAATTTATTTTCTTTTTGTCCTTTCTTTTATTTTTGCATTTGCAAGTCAAGTGAAGTGATGCTTGCTTTTTATATAGAACTTTAACATTTTTACCTCTTTTAACAATTTTAATAATATTCTCCGGTTTAAGCTTTGGGGATCATGATAAGGACCATTAACCAGTCAAACACAAGAACTAGGATAACCAAATTATGTCCATTTCGCCAATCAAACACTTAATATTCTAATTCTATACTGTTGGAAGCCATAAAATTTTATAAACAAAAGAAACTGATGATATAAAATTTTTATCATAACTATGATGAGTCTAATATTTGTTTTCATAAGCAAAATAGGGGTCTTTGCCAACTACCAAAAGCTCTTCCAAGAAAATCTTCTACCATATTTCATCTTATTCAAAAAATTGTATTTGTGGACAATTATTTGTATAAAAGTAAAAATTTTTCTATTAAAAGCTATTTAAGATCATCATTTTTCTAGTTTTTTCCTAACAAGTAATCTAAGGCTACTGGCTAAGGATCAATAAATACTCTTAAAAATTACAAAATGCTCACCATTTTTAAAACTTTTGACTCTCTTTTGTTTCCTTTTAAAGTGGCTGTGGCTTTAATATAAAAACATTACCTTCTTTAAAAATGATCTTGAGTTAAATTTTAGACAATTTTGGGTCCAATTTGAGAAAGTTGAAATTGTATTCAATTGAGATTAAGTAAAATTTTAAAATAATAAATTATTAATATAAAAATGTTATTTTATTTCATTGAGACATCTGACTTCTAGTTTAAAAAAAAAAAAGAAAAAAACTTTATATTCCTACATTTTTTTTTTAATTTTTACATATAAATAAAATAAGATAAACATAGATAGTTTGAGATAAATGGAGAGATTGAGTTTTCTGAAAAACCTCACAAAACCTCTGGCCTAATTTGAGATTGTCTTCTATCCTTTTTGAGTGAATGGACAACATGTGTCTTTCTCTTAATCCCCTCTTTTGGGATCAACTTCAAAATCTTCCCTACCCTCAGATACTCATCAACATTAATTAATTATATATTGGATGAACTTTATGGGTGAAAATACTACCCCTACCCCATCAAAGTGGTAATGATGAGGGGCAATTATCTTATCAGAATACTATATTTTATCAAGGGAAGGCCCAACCAAATCCGGGAAATCATATGAATTTCCAACTAATTAAAAATATTGACAAATTAAACCAACCGTTCACACTGCACAAACGGCCATTGCAAGCCTGTCCCTTGGCAGTAATTCTTCCCAGGACTCCCTCTCCCTCTCTCTCTCTCTCTCTCTCTCTCTCTCATGTTGTCTTCCATGCAATGCAGTACTCTTAAATTTTGTTGTGTAGTACAAACTGAAAACTCCAAATCTGATAACATAAACCCACCACCACCTTATGTCAATATGACTCATTCCTTAAACTTCTTCTTCTTCTTCACCAACAATCTCTCCCTCGCTCTTTTTCTCTCCTCCTCTCTCTCTGTATCCTATCCCTCCTATCCCTCCTCTTCATCTTCTCCACTGCTCACAGTGGTCACCATCACGATGATGAATCGGGTACTAGCTCTGATTCTTCAGAACCCAATTTTTGAGATCAAAATCTCTAATCTTGACCAAAAGTTGGTGCATGATTATAATATTTGTTGGTATTGGTTTGTATCCCAATATAGGGATATTATTGAGGTTTAATTTAAAATTTGAATTTACTGATAACGGATAACCCCCATTATCTAAAATAACCCCCCCCCCCACTATTTCTTATGACCTCTCTCACATAGAAAATATTTGAAAAATGGGGATTAACCTCCCATATAAAGATTTTTGAGAAATGTGAAGGGACAATGATGAATTGCTCAAAAAGTGAGAAATTTAACGGAGGATATGGAGAAAAATTTTACATAAGAAATTTTCTTCCGTCATTATGATTCATCGGATTATGGATTAAGATATCATAGTATTGCGATGACAGTTCATTCTACGTAATCACTATCCAGACCGTACAATTGTTCGAGGGCTCGCAGTTCGCCGATTGATTGATTTTTGGAGGCCCTACACATTAAGGTACCACACCGAAATTTTGATCAATTTATTTTTCTAAAAATTATTTATTACTTCAGTTGTGTGTTTGTACATCTAATAGATCTAACATTGGTATTAGAGGTTTGTTAGATTTATTAAAAAATAATTTTCAAAGTTTTTGAATATAAAATATGTAGGGTATAAAATTTAGGGTTCGAATCACTGATGAGTTTCGTGAATCCGTTTATACCACAATACTACCCATCACTCGTAGATCACAAATATAAATTTTGTTGAATTTTTTGAATACATTTAGACTATGAAATATTGAGTTGAAATTTTCGGTCTAAACAATGACCGAACCCTTAAATTTTAGATTTGTCGAGATTAAGAACAAATTTATCTATACAAATGGTTAAAATGTACTCCTAATAACCTGATCTACATTTTGGTGTATGAATTGAGTGTTGCCTTCACCGGAAACTGGGTTTTCCGATAAGGTCGAGAAGGTTCGCGACTATGAGGTTATGATTCGGGCAAATTTGAGCTTAAATCTTCCAAAAATCGAGTTGAGGATGATTGGGGAAAGTCCAATTTCATTTTCCGGTGGTGATCACCATCAAAAAGTGGCGGAAATTGTGTTTTCCGATAGCCAGGTCAAGAGGATTCGGTTACAGGCTCATCGAGCGAAGCAAAAAACCCCAGACCCGCGGGCTCGTGCATTACACGCGCACAAAGGCGGTTGGTGTAGAGGAGTGGGGCGCGTGTAGTACACGCACTAGTGAGGCGCGTGGTGGGTCGGGCGGTCCAGGTTGGTTTCTACCTGGATCCGCGTCCCGACCCGCGTTCCCAACTCAGGACACGACCTGATGCGCGTGAGATAGCGTGGGTAATGCGCTGCGCGTCTGGCGTATGTTCCAGCACGCAGGCCGCGCGTGCAGGTGCGTGGTGACACGTGGACCCTCCGACAGCACGTAGGCTTGGCTGGAAATAAAGATTTTCACTTTTTTTAGGCTCTCATGCCACTGAATGTGATTTTTTATGAGTTTTTGTGTGTCGAATCCAAACCCGAATGGTAAGATACAATCCCGAGTTGTGGTGTATGGTGTCCGTTGACTCATACACTCGCTTTGGAATGTATACTCGAATCATTTTGGATTTATTGATTCGAATGGTACACAAAATTGTGAGAATAAGCATCACAAGTCACTATTGTCTCTAAGACTATTTCAAAAATTATCATATTGGATTTTTGCAAGGGGATAAACTGAATGGTGATGACTACAAGATTTTATACCGATAGATTCAGTTTGTTCTCGAGAAGCAAAATCTATCTAAAATTCTGAGGTATGAGATGGTGGACTCCGAGGAGAGTACCACACCTTAGGGAGACGGGATTAGGAGGTGTTATGTGCATGGAAGATGAAGGATGACCAAGTTAGGACAATCGTTCTGAGAAACATGCATGACGATGTGATCCTGGTAGATGAGTAATATCATATGGTTGTATCGATTTGGCTCGCCCTAAAAAGAGCATTACGATATTCTTACAATTTCTAAGGTGTGGATATTGACTTATAAGTTTATAACTTATGAGAAAAAGGCTGATCATACAATGATGCAGTATTTGATGCAAATGTCGAGTATGATCGCCGAGTTGAAGAATATGAACGAGTCCATGTGTTTTCAAGTACTGGATGTGATCCAGTCTTTACTTAATTTATGGGAGAACATGAAAATCTATCTCACACACGACGAGAGTATTCGTACTTTCGCTAATGTGAATAGACACTGTGAGCTCTAGTAGAAGCGTCTTGAGGCGATTAGGCCAAACGTGGGTCATGCTTATGCAATGGAGTCAAGCAAAGACTCTCGTGGCACCAAACACAATAACGTAAGAGTGAGAAAAAGACTCGAGATTCAGGTAAGAAGAAATCATTCGAAAAATTCGATAAAAAAGTATTAAAGTGTAAAAAGAAGGAGTTAGATAAGACCAATATATAGTGATATGTTTGTAATAAATTTGATCATTTCACTTGTAAGTGTGATGAGCAAAAACTATCTCTTTCTTTTTTACGTGGTTTGAGATGCTCATTGTTTTCTCTCCTTCGTGGATTATAGACTCAGGAACCATGGATCACGTAACTTAAGACGGAAGCGTGTATATTGAGTTCCGTCGAGTGAGTCCTCAGGTAGGAGGATTTACGTGGGGAACGGAGCATTTATCGTCATCAAAGGGAGTGCCACTTACAAGTTGGAGTTGCAAAGTGGCCAGACTCTGTACATTCTTTACGCTCCGTATATTTGACGAAATTTGATCTCTGCCTAGGATATGCTTTATTATTTGGAAACTTTATAGTTTTTATTCGTTATGACAAATTCTTTGATTTGTTCTGGTTTAGTCCATGATGGACTATATGCACTGGATGTGATTCTTTTTTGTGGTATTTCTTGTAATTTTTTTATTGTCTTTATATCTGATTGTCTAGTTGATGATGTATATATAGTATAGTAGATTTGAATACATAAGGCAAGAGGACGAACCGGTTAGCAACGAGTGGTCTGTATGTGAGTTTTGCTTGGGCAGTAAAGTTACAAGAAAACTATTTGGCAAAACAACGAGAGCTGGGACTCCATTGCAAGTAATCCACTCTAACACTGTGGGCCTATATAAATGAGAGCCCGAAATGGATTTGTGTATTTTATTTTGTTCATAAATGATTACATGTGTTTCGATTATATCTATCTGATCTCACAAAAGTCTGAGATAATGAATGTTTCAGGAGATTTGTTAGCGAGGTTTAGAATCAGTTAAACTTGAAAATGAAGATTCTCAGAATCAATGGGGGGCACGAATATTTGTCTAAACAACTTGAAGAGTTCTGTTTTGAGAAGGGCATTACGAGATAGCTGACCATTCCTGCTACTCCTCAGTGGAGTGGAGTAGCCAAGATGAGGAATAAGATTCTGTTGGAGATTGTGAGTTCTATGATGATGCAGGCCAATTTACTCGTTTTCCATTGGGTAGATATATTATTGGCTGCAGCCTACGTTCTCTATTATGTTCCATCAAAATCTATTGTTAATACCTCATATGAGCTTTGGATAGGAAGGCAGTCTAACTTTAACCACTTGAGGCCATGGGGTTATGCTGCGAATGTTCACTTTTTTTCACACTCACATGGCAAGTTAGGCTTACGAGAAAAGGGGTGTATCTTTATAAGATATTCAGAACACTCTAAAGGGAATGTATTCTTAAGTGAGCATTCAGATGGCACTGCTATTAAGATTGAATCTCATGATGCCTCGTTCCTTGAGAATAATTTTTCTAAGAGAGGTGAAATCGATCGGAACTTGACCTTCTGAGCAGAGCCTAGCAGCAGGATCTAAGAACCCATTACGGATCTTGGTTCTAGTAAGAGCAATCCACCTAGTGGTAAAGAGGTTCTCTCCTTCTCTTAGGAGCATTTATGGATATGTACTTAAAAGTCATTTTCTAATTGAGGATGAGACCCTTATTATGACTCCTGAGGATAATAAGGAACCCAAAATAGTCCAACAGGCTCTCACAGGTTCTGCAATGAACCATGGTTGAAGATCATAGATGAGGAGATGGATTCAATAAGAATCAATAGGGTCTAGGACTTAGTTGATTTATCTGAGGATAGAAAGGTCATTGAGAACAAATGAGTTCTCAAAATCAAGAGAAAAACCAACTAATCGGTGGAGAGGTATAAGGCCCGTCTGGTAACCACGAGTTACACTCAGATTGATGCGAGGTTACCTCAATCTGTTTATTTTTAGTGATTATCGTGGATATGGATTTAGAGTTACATCAGATGAACGTTGAGACTATCTTCCTAAGCGGAAGTTTGGATAATGATATTTACATGGAACAACCATCTAACATTACTCTTGTAGATTAGGAGAATAAGATCTGTCGATTTTCGGAAGTCGATATATGACCTTAAATATCTATCTAGGCAGTGACACTTGAGATTTCACGAGGAGATGATATCCTACGATTTTGTGATGATCAAGGAGGATCATCGCATATACCTGATACGTTCTTCTAACTCGTTTGTGATCATATCCTTATGTGTGGATAATATTCTATTGACTGAGAACAACAGAAAGTATCTGATGACCATCATGACATGATTATTGTCGAATTTTGATATGAATGACATAGGGAATGATCGGTTCTTTCTCGGAGTTAAGATCCAGAGGGATCCCTCGATATGGATGTTGGCTCTTTCACAGGAGTCCTATATCAGGGGAGTTCTCGAGCGCATCTCGAAAAACGATTACAACCCTATAGATACTCTTATCACTAAAGGTTAAAGGCTAATTCTTGACATGTGCTTTAAGACTTAGGAAATGATAAGGGAGATGAAAAGAATCGCTTGTACTAGTACAGTGGGTAATTTGATATATGTAATATTGTATACATGACTAGACATTTGTTTAGCAGTCAGTCTGGTGAGTAAGTATCAATCGAATCCCAGAAGGGATCATTGGAAAGCAATGAAAAGAATTTTGTGATATCTCAAGAGAACTACGAACATCTCCTCGTGTTACGAAGGAGGTGATTTGAGTCTCGTTGGATATTTAGACGTCGACTGGAGTGGTGATCTAAATGGACATAAATCGACATCAGTTTTTTTGTTGTCTTGTGAAGCAACTAGAAGCAAACATGTGTATCTCTATCTATAATAGAGGCTGAGTTTGTGGCATGCTCAGAGATACTTCAGGAGAGTGTTTGGCTCTGAAAATTTTTAGATGATTTAGGGGTTGTGGCAGATAGTGGGAGGTCAGTGATGATTTATTATGAAAATCATACTGCCATTGAGCACACTCGAGACCCTAAGTATCACAGTAAAATCAAACACATTGATATATGATACTACTTTATGAGAGATATTACCGAGAATGGTGAAGTGACAATTAAGTACACTTTTACACAACATGGTGGCTGATCGCTTCACCAAACACATTGCAAGAGATTCCTTTGTGAGATATGTGAATCATTGGGTTTACGTGTATTTTGACTTTTCTCACTACGTACTAATGATACTTATTGTTATATATATATATATATATATATATATATATATATATGACATCTGTGTATGATTCAGTCACTTATTTGTTGCACTAGTTTATTGTCATATATTCTGTGATGATTTGTGATAAAAGATATGTTAGGCAGGCGTGGTCGACTCTCTAACGCGAGTGACCACCTCCAGCTCTGAGTGACCAAGGATGAGACGATTTCTAGTTGTAAGAGACTTTGAGAGTGACCCTACTAGAATATAAATCGCCTTTATACGTGTTCAGGATGAGATCATATGCGATATGACTAAAATGGACATACCCACATCCATATTGCTTATAAGTAACCAATTTTGAGATCTCAGATATCACCTGCGACTAGTGATATTGTCTCTACGGTACTCTCTTTGAATCTTTGTGTAAAGTTTTATGTGTAGACTGAGTTCCATACCTACACAGTATTAGAGAAATCTGACATATGTCATTTTGAGATATGGGGGAATAACACTGTGGCATGTGTTTCATATCGTATGTGATAAGACGACTAGGGATGGTGAGAGCTATATTATATGAGACAATGATTTGATCTTGATCCCTATTCCCATTGTGTGAGATCCGAGATCTATTGGGTGAGATCTCTTATACCCTTACTACTTTCGGCTATTTCTAGAAGTTTTGATTCAGTGTTGGCTCAAACTTGAAGACTTTTCCCTCCGTAACACTGTAAAATCGATCAATTTGCTCGTTCAAAAACAATTTGGGAAGTTTTGATTTGATTGATTTGGGTCCGGGTCAAGGTGAAGGTCAAACCAGGAAAAATATGGGTGTAACCCGGACTTTCTCTAGTGGGTCAAAACCGATCCAATTTATTTTTATCTTTATGCCACTTAAGTGTTGAAATTAGACACATTTTCTACAAATGTAGTTTGACTTTTCATATTACAAGGATTATGAACATATTCTATGAGATCGAAAACATATATGGAAGTTAGTGAATTGTTTTGCAATTTTATTTATTTAAATTCATAAAATTACTAGTTTTATTGTTTTTATTTTTTTTATATCCGAGGAATGCAGTATATATTTATGATACATATAATTCATATTTCCTTTTTTATCATGTGTTAACAGTCTGTCCTCATTTTTCTGAAATTTTTTAGCTCCGTATTTTTTATTAACATCTAAATTTTCCCCTATTGGTTGAATATTTTTAATTTTTTATGTAAAATATATTTCAGTAACAACAATAATAATTTTAATTTTAATCCCAACAGTTGGGGTCTAGCCATTTGAGAGACAAATATGAAAAAAAAATATTGATTTAATTTGCGCGGATTCTTTTACGCCGCTCATTCCTATCCAATACTATTTTATCATCTAAACCCTTAACTATTATATCTTCATAAATAACTTGTAACACCGACACCTCGGTATACTCATATTGTATTTCTCCTCTCATTTATATACGATGTTCTTTATGTTTCATGGAGCGAAATTCATTCAGAAATTTTTTCATAAAAATCGTTTCCGAAAATTTCTGCTCAATCATCGAAAATTTAAAATTTTTCAAAATGATCACCGATGGTGCAAAAATAATCAAAATGACTTTAGAGTATATAAGGACCTCAAATTTTGGATAAATCTTGGTAATATATGCTTCGTAGAGTTAAATCGTAAATTTTTTAAAAAAATCACTAGTAAAACTCCAGTCGGGTCGAATGTGACTCGGTAAAACTAAACGACCACTATTTGACATGGGATAAATTAAATTACGGCTAATACAAGATTTTGGTTCTAATTTAAAATTTTGAAAAAAAATTTGGGGTCAAATGGAATTTTCATGAGTCAAGGGACTCAATTGAAATTTATAATTTATAAGAAATTAGGAAATGGAGAAAAATAGGCAACCAATAAATTTGTGGTGTGAGTGGATGGTTACGATTCTTAGTTGGTTTGTAATTTGATTTTAACCATTGGATTGAAAAAAGAGAAAAAAAAAAAAAAAAGAAAGAGTTTGTTTAATGAAATTGATCCAAGGGTTAGGAATTAATCTTAAGAGAGATCAAGGGTTGAGATTTAAACAATTCAACAATTGTCTTTTCTCCCTAAGACCGTGACAAGCATGGATGTAGAGAAAAGAGAAATGTATTGGCCGAAAGTGGATAGAGAGAAAGGAGATTGCTTGACTCTTGAGGATTTGATCCAATGGTGGAGATTAAATAGAGAGGGATAAATTAATATGAGTCATTGGATTTAGTTAGTGGGAGATAAAACATTATCCATTGGGTAAAAGGGTAAGCTCTTTTGAAATTAAATCAAGGGTGAGGATTTGCCCAAGATTTGGATTAAAATTTTGAGTCATTGGATCATGGTGGTTGGGGAGACAATGCATTAATTGAAAACAAGAGTGTTGTTGTGAGAGAGAGTGATCCAATGGCCAAGAAATTATCTTGATAAATGATCAATGGGTAGGTTTAAGTGAACCAAGTTTAATAGAGCTAACACTTAACATTTTTCATTCTTTCTTCACAAACCGTGAGAGTTCAAAATAAATGGGCAAGAACAAACTTCCTATTTCTTTTCTTCCTCTTGGCCGTGACCTGCTAGGGTGAGATCTCCAAATTTTCCAACATACTACCCAAATATTTTTACATAGATCTCTTCCTCACATCTCCAACTACGACATATCCGAAAATTAGGGCAAAATGAGGATTCTAGCTTGGTGAAATCCCAAGAGGCAGCCGAGAGCTCAAGGAGAAAAAAATTCTGTTTTGCTTCAAGCTTCGTCTGGCCATTTTGAGGTAAGAGACTTTTCATCTACCCTAGTATAAAAAATATTGATTTGGAGCCAAAAGGAAAAAGTTCGCTTGTTGAAATTGTTGTGGCCGAGAGCTTCAACCAAGGTGGAGAAAGAAAATTCTGCATGTCTTGATTTTGATGTTCTAACATGATGTTCATAACCTAGAGCTTAAGTGGAACCCATTAGGACATAAGAAATGTGCGCAGAAATTTGGAACTTGATTTGGCCGAGAGTTGAACGTGAGGCAATGTGTTGGTGTGCTGAAAATTTAGGTGAAATATAAAGTTTGTGTACTGAAAGTTCATTCTTGCTTTGGCCGAAAATTGAGTATGAACCAATGTGTGTATGAGCTGAAATTTTAGGTTTGCATATGCCATTTGTGTGCAAAATTTTGATACATTAGTGATGAATATTTGTGTGCCTTGGTTGATTTAAAAGTGAGCTCGAAAAATGATTTAAAAGTGAGTTGGAAAAAAAAAAATTGGTTGTGGTTGGCCAAGAAATTGGAAGAAAAGAAAGGTGTGTTAGTGAGTTATAAACTTGTCTTGCATTGTGTAAATCTTGCGTGCAGAATTGGAATGCCAAAGGGATGAAATTATGTGTAGGTTTGTTGTTTGAAATGGTGTGTGTATGTGCATTAGAGACCAAGGGTTGTGTTTCCTAATGCAAAGACGTGCTAAATTTTTGAAGTGATTGGGATGAATTGTTATGTAAATTTTGAGATATATATTGATATACTAAAGTGATGTGAAAAATATGAAATTGCAAAGAATGTGTAAGGACATTGCGTACCTTTGGAAATGTGTAATTGAAGTTGTCGGTTTGGAGATCAAAAAGGAGATGGTATATGTGTACATTTGGAGCCTACTTGTGATACCCTAGGCTTTGATCCTAAATGAAGGATTAGTTAAAATCAAAATGTAACATTGAACTTTTCAATGGTATGACACTTATATATATTATATGTATTGCCATTGTAGTGATACATTTATTGATCGATCGAGGGAAACATATTTTCGACATGTTGTGGTGTTTTCAAGGAGTGACATATCATCCCGTATACTATGAGTGAGACTTTGATTCTATGTTTTCGATTGAACCAAACTCATGTTTTACAACTTTCCAAATGATTTGTTTCATGATATGTGTGAAAACATATGATTTGAACTATGTTTTATAAATATTCTTTTGTGATTCATTGGAATGTCTCAAATGATTGATTCAAATGTTATGCATTCATGGTTGTATTGAAAAGACATTGTGCCACTATTTGAGAACTTGATATGTTTTATATGCTACCCTTGTATTCTGATTTGAAACGATTTGATGAAATATATTGACACACGGATTTGATATAATTTAATGATGTATGTGGGTCGGATGCCTACTTGAAATATGATGATATGATGATGTATCCTTGATAGATTTTCGTAACTATGAAGGGCGTTTGTTGAGGCACCCATTGTATTCGGATACACTTCTGCAGAAGTTATCCCCAAACATCGTGTTATATAGTTACGGCCGGTTAAACCATATTGGGGAGGACATGTGTGACGCCACTGTCTAGCACCGGGCGAGATTCTATACATGGTTGATGATATGATTGTGATATCTGTATGGACTCAGTTGAACCATTGTAATGGGGAGGTCTGTCATTAATAGGCGGTCTAGCACTGGGAGTTGCTTGTACATGCCAAGGGGTAGAGAGCTAATTTTTTATATTTACATATAAAAAACCTCAAATGTGCCCGTCATTGGTCGAGGTAGACCTTTGTCGGGTTGTTTTCTTGGCAAACTCTAAATGATTTCTGAAATGTAAATGGATACATACTTTGATACTATGATGTGTGATATGTGATCACTTGATTTCTGGAAATGGCATGCTTGATTTTGATATCATTATAGTTTTTGAAATATATTTTGATACTCCATGTTTACACTTATTATTGAGAACATATTGTCGATCCTCTCACTCACTGAGTATTTTCTCATAATACTCACCCCTCACTTTCCCTTGATTACAATTATAGACTTGGCAAGAAGACGTATCGAGAGAGTTCTACACACTTAACTTTATTTGGTGAAATTGGATTTTGGGTATGGAGCTAATTATATTTTCGCAGTGATGCATTTGATGATAATGATGTATATTTGAGGTCTATAGATGACCATGGTATACTTATATTGGGATTACTATAAATTTTGTTATGTAATATAATTGAAACTCTTACCAGTGTTGCATAATTATGCATTGAGACATTTTCTTACATTTTTACATTCTTTATTTGGGAAATTGTGTATTTTTAAGAAAAAGTAGGTTTTAAACAGGTTGATTTGATAGCCTTGCGGTGTCCTGGTATATGAGGAGATTCTGCTCGTATGCTGAGATATCGCGGCGGTTGTCGCGTGTTCAATCCGAGCGTTGGAGCGTGACATAACTTATATCTAAGTTTTTAGTGGTCTATCTCTACACTTTACTAAATCTCATATATTTAAATTTTCAGTCCTCCTAATTGGTGTGTTTTTAGATCTTCTTTACACATGCCCAAATCACCTTAAATAATGCTCTCTCATTTTATTCACAATTGAAGTAATTCCCAACTTATGACGAATCTCGTCCTTTCTAGTTTTGTCACACATCTATCTAAGAATTTTTATTTCTTTTTTAGTCATTTTTTATTCTTGTTATTGTTTAATACTCAAACACTTCGTACCATACAATAGTACAAATATGATCACGGTTCTATATAACTTTCCATTCAAATGTAGTAATATTGTGCGATGACAAAGAACTCCAGATACTCTTCTCTGTTTCATCCAATCCGCTCGAATCGTGTGATTCACATCCATGTCTATATTATCATTATTTTGAATGATAGAACTAAGCTATCTAAAGTGTTCACTTTTTGGTACTTGTTGTCCATTTAACCTAATCGATTTTTCATCATTTTGATAACTGTTACTAAACTTACATCTCATATACTCAGTTTTCGACTTAATCTAAATGATCTGTATTCCAATGTGACTTTTTATAACTCTAATTTAGTATTAATACTTTCTTTAGTTTTATCAACCAACACTATATCATCTACCAAAAACATATACCATGATATTTTATTTTTAATATTTTTTATGTTTTCGTCTATCATTATTGCAAAAAAAAAAAAGATTTAATGTCGAATTTTGATAAAATCCAATATTAATAGAAAACTATCGCTTAGACCCCTGTAATTTTTTACATTAATTACAACTGCCTCATACATATTTCTACTGAAATTAATGTATTTTAAGAAAATCATTTTCTTCATTAGCGCTTACTATAATATGTCTCTATGAATTCTATCATATATTTTTTCTAGATCGATGAATACCATATGTAGGTGCATCTTCTGTATTTTATATGTCTCTATCAAATATTTTAACAAGTGAATTGATTTTGTAATGAATTTTTTTGGTATAAATCTAAATTGATTTTGAGACATATATCTCAAATCTCAATTTATACTCTATCACTCTTTTTCGTAGTTTTATAATATATTTCATAATTAGTAAATTATTTAGTGCTGTAATTTGCCTAGGCATGTGAAATTACCGTTTTCAATATTTTGATTTAACATATAGATGTAGTATTTTGTTAAATATATATATATATATATTTTTTGTGTTATGTCCGAGAAATGCAGGTTTATTTATCGCATTTGTGATTTTTATTACGCCTTGTCCTTTTTTTTTTGCCCTCTGTATATCATTTTTTACCTTTTTTTTTTAAATTTTTTATCTCCTTTTTGATTTTTCTAATTGAAACTTATCGTTAATGGATTTTTTTTTTTTTTTGATATCTTTTGTATCCTTAAAAAAAAAAAAAAAAAAAAAAAAAAAAAAAAAAAAAATCTTTCCGTTGCACTTAATGTTTCCCCATTGTCAATTAATTTAATTTTTTAATTTGTATTACCTGTACTCCTTTTTGTCCTCCTTTTTTTTTATTTTATTTTTATCTCCTTTACTAATTTTTGTGTTCGCGCTTTGCCATTGGATGCTGTGAATTTTGATTATTGATATTAATGTTATTATAAATTTTGTTGTCAGAGTAGTTTATATTTTCATATTGCAAGAGTTATGAATATATGTGTAATTAAATTGAAATTATATTTGCTAGTTAGTAAATTGTTTATAAATCTTATTTGTCTAAATTCATGAAAACACCATATTTAGTGTTTTAATTTAGCATATAAATGTAGAACTTTGTTAAATATATAAGAAATAATGGTTTATATTTATTATACTTGTAATTTGTTTATATATGATATATTATGTTATTTAATTTTTAAAATCGTAACAATCTCAATAGACAATGATAATATAAATATATATATATACCTCATAGGCAAATTAGAATAATGAATTTTGATATTGTCGTATTTTTTTTAGAATAATTTAATTTTCGTATTGCAGGACCCTACCCTGTCTTGACTCCAAAATCTTAAAATATGGTAGCACAATTGGGAATTGTATAAATAGAAAAGACTTTATCTTCTATTATAAATCTCTGGTCGAATTATATATTTGCTTGTATTAGTTTATTTTTTTTTATATCGATGCCTATTTAATCTAACTGAATATTGATACTATTATAAATAAGGTTTCAAATTTGGATTTTGTATATTATAAAAATAGATATTGAGAAAATTTTATCTTTTAAAGAATCAATATGATTTAAATTGAATTTAATATAATTATCAAATATCGATAATTATATTAAAAAGTTTAATTTTTTTACGAAATAATTTTGAATTTTTATTGGGAAAAATAAGAATAAGTATATTGTATGCAATTGTTTTTAAAATGGTAGTTGATTTTGGTTGTTAATAGTTTGATCTCAGAAATTTATATATTTCAGCCATCTCAATTTTTACAACGTTTGTTTATTATAATACTATTTATTTTAAATAAATCATTTTTAATACAAAATCTATATATTTCCTTTCACTTTGAGAGAGGCCATTTCCGTCAATTCACCAAAAAAAGCTGACCGCGAACGGTGGAAAGGGTTAGAAAAAGCACCGACGGGAGAGATCCCACCGGCTACCAAAATCCTCTTGGGGTTTCTGGAAGCCTTCGCGTCGCTGCATTCCACATTTTTGTCTTCTCTCTCCACTTGCATTTCCACGGTACTTTCCCTCTCTCTCTCTCTCTCTCTCTTCATCTTAAGCAATACGCTCACAAGTCATTAACCCATTTGTAGTTCTAATCGTAATGATGAACTCTTTGAATTTTCGGTGAATCATTTAAATTGCGTGGTGTTCTGTTGATCAGACCTATTCGTTAATTGCTTGTCTGTGGAAGTGGTAGGAAATAAAAATAACCAGAGCTATATAATGACATTTCACATTCGGAATTAGTGTCTTCGTTCTCAAAGCTCTTTGAAGTTGTTGCCGCATAATCTGGTTGTTATTGCTCATAATTTCACGCAATAATTAGGAGATTTTGTTATTAATTGCATTGATTTGAGAATTTCTGTTTGGGTATTAGATTTTTTTTTTTAATTACTTTAGCTCTAAATGATAATACAGTATAATTATATAATAATATCTTTTCCCCAGGATTTATTTCTAATTTTGGTGATTTGGGTTTGTTTATTTTTTCAATTGAAAATGAAATCCATGCCTCCCCCCCCCCCCAAAAAAAAAGGAAACCTAATGAAGGGAAGAAAAAAGAAAAGAAAAAAAAAGATGCTAGAAGCATGATTTTTACTTTATGTAATGAATGCTGGTATAATACTATAAAAATGGTAAGCTTGAAGTATGGATTGGGTTGAGTAATAGGCTAAAGATAGTGTTTAGATTCAGCCAAGAAAAAGGAAAAAAAATAAAATAAAGATAGCGTTCAGAGGTAACAATTTTCACCTTTCAAATTGATATCAATTAGCACAGTGACTCTGATTACAACTTCAGTCTATATTTTAACTAGAATTCATGGCACATGCAATGCGCATGTTCATGAAAAATCATAAACATTTGCAAATATATATGAAACATACATGTAATACAATCATATCATGCAACAACTGATAATGGTTTCCCACATCAATATTCGTGTATACTGTGATGAAGCCAAAAATAGGCATATAAAATGCAGACCCTTTGTGGAGAAAAGGTAGAAGAAGCAAGCCTCTTCCACTCACGTTAGGTTAGGATTGGTTACTCATTTTGCTTTAAATTTTTTTCTTCTTGAACAGTTGTTTCACTTTTATGAGTCATTTTTACAAGTAAAACTTGCTGAACTGAATTTAACTGATTAAGATAACTACAACTATTTAAATAAAATAACTACATCAATTTGTTTGCATATCTAACACCCTTTTGGCTTTTAGAAAATAAAAGCTGAGTGAGAGAGATTATGTTAAATTGATATGGAGAGTCTATGTGGAGATATGGGAAAGAGAGGGTGGAACATTAAAAGTTTAGTTGTAGCGGGTCCTTGTGGGATAGGGTGAAAGAATTCTAAAACGAGGAGATTTCAGTTTTCATAAAAAATGAATTATATCAATGTAAATATAGATTTAGTTTAAAAAACTGATTTTTAATTCAAAAAAAAAAATTGTTGCAAATATAAACATATAAGTGGTTTAAAATCAACATAATGTTTTTTTTTTCACATTATTAAGAATTACGTCAAGTATGTTACAGTTTCAAACAATGGCTTCTCATTATATATTAGTATAGGCTCTTATCAGTGACACCCTTAGCAGATTGTTTAAACTTAGTGTGAATTACATGTCATATGATTAGAGAAAACATGATTTAATAATGTATTTTCTCCCAAAAGAATATTGTCCTCAGAGGAAGGAAATCTAAATAAATCTTGGAGTGTATCTTTTACCTCTGTGCATTCTGACAAAACTTTAGGGAAAAAAAATATTTTCCTTTTCCAGAAATTTCATGCCAATGTTGCTTCTTCTTTTTTTTTTTTGTGGGGGGAAAAAAAATCCATGCAGTGCATAGGTTCACCACAATTTCAATCATATAGGACGCAAATACAATTCTGCTGAAAATGCTTTAGTGAACTACATTGAAATTTGTTTCTTAGTGAGAACTTTTGTCATCAGTTATCTTTATGAAACTCAATTATTTTTTATCATAGGAATTTTTAGTTGAGCATAACATGTCACTAATTTCTCACTTCTATTGTTCTTTTGCACCATATTTTTGTCATGTTTGGGATATAGTTCTCTGCTTTCTTGCTATTCCCCCCCCCCCAGCCAAAAAGAATTTCTTGATAAGGTGCTAAGGTGGCATCATAGAAGTTACGGTTCAGGGAACACATAGCTCTTTATACAGCTCTTGTATACTTCATACCCTTGCTACTAAGCCAATTAGAGATTGTAAATCTTGGCTCCAGTCATCACTCATACATTGAGAAGTAAGACTTCTGAATACTTGCTTTCTACCAAAAATAGGATCTTGTTTTTATAAGATCACAAACAGTGTCAATTTCTATATCTGTTCCTTTGAAAACTATGTCACTTCTCCTTGTGGTATCCTTCTGTTTGATGACTGACAATGAATTATGTATGAACAAATTACTTCATAATGCCGCACCTTCACTTCCAAGAGCAATGGCTATTATCATCCTGTTATTCACTGTAAATACTGGTTCTTTTATTTTTTATTTTTATGGAGGCTCTGCATGTATTTTTCTTACTTTGTTTGAAGGAGTGTCACATGGGGAACAAATATTAAATCTTTTGAATTCTGCATTAATCAATGGCTTAGTCTTATCTGTTTGACTAAAGATAGGTACCACCTTTACTGCTCTGATAGGTTGCGTATGGTGTACCTTGTTGGTGCATTTTTATGAGTTTCATCAGGGAAATTGACAAGGCTTTGTCAAAAATGAGTATGCTTCCATGGATTTGCAGGCCTTCTGGTGTCCACATCTACTGAGCAATCTTAATGGCCTCCAATAGTATAAACCAGCCCTTGCTGAATCCGTCACATCATTTATCTCAACTAGAGAAAAGTATTGCACCAAGAAAAAGATTTCGTCGCTGTAGAAGTGCTCCCTTGGCAGAATTAGTCCCTTCGGATGTAAATGAAGATGGCTCACTTCCACGCTCTAGATCAATTTTTAGCAAACTGCACCCTGGTTTCAAGAAAGTGTGTCTATTCTTGACCATTTACCTTGGTGTAGGCACCGTCTGCTTCTACCTTTTTGGGGACCAGATCAAAGGGGAAAAGACAAATGTGATTCTTGATGCTCTATATTTGTGTATTGTGACAATGACTACTGTGGGGTATGGAGACCTTGTACCTAATAGTGTCCCTACCAAATTATTTGCCTGTGCTTTTGTTTTCATGGGGATGGCCCTAGTTGGCTTAATTCTGAGCAAAGCGGCAGATTACATGGTGGAGAAGCAGGAAATTCTATTGGTTAAAGCATTGCACATCAGTCGAGCAGTTGGCCCTACAGAAATTTTGAAGGAGATGGAGACCAACAAAGTGAGATATAAATGCATTATGACTTTCATCCTTCTCCTTGCTCTTATATCCATTGGAACAACTTTCCTTGCAACAGTAGAGAAATTGGACACGCTTGATGCATTTTATTGTGTTTGTTCTACAATTACAACCCTGGGTTATGGAGATAGAAGTTTCTCAACAAGTGCAGGTCGTGCATTTGCAGTATTTTGGATACTGACCAGTACAGTTTGTGTTGCTCAGTTCTTCCTTTATCTTGCTGAGGTATCTACTGAAAGCAGGCAAAAAGCATTAGCCAAGTGGGTTCTTAATCGGAGGATGACAAATGTAGATCTGGAGGCAGCTGATCTTGATGAAGATGGGGTTGTTGGGTAAGTAATGTGTTATGTGGAGTTTTAGTTAATTTATAGTCTTACAAGTGTTTTTACACACCCTCCATGATGCCTATTCTCCATTGATAGGGTTGCTGAGTTCATTCTGTATAAACTTAAAGAGATGGGGAAGGTCAGCCAAGAAGATATTTCGCTTGCATTTGAGGAATTTGAAGACCTTGATGTTGATCAATCAGGAACATTATCTTTGTCTGATCTCGCACTCTCTCAACGAAATAAAGAAGCTAATAAGTAAGATCGTCAAAGAAAGAAATGTGCTTGTAATGAATATTGAACATGAAAGTTGAGAAAAGACAGCTACTGGGTGAGTTTGGAAATATTATGCCTCCTTGAATCGTCCCTTCTTTTGTTTGTATTATATGAAATGAAGATGTTGGCTTGAACTCATTAGATAGTTAGGTGGAGCTGGTATATCATATATGCCCTTAGTGTGTTTTCTTGCCCTTCCTGTATCTTTGTGTGTTTATGAGCACTTCATCTGAATATAGAGGTTTTTCATTGCTCTTTCCTTTTCCTTTTCTTCATTACTTTTCCATTTCTTAGTCTGTGGATTTTGCATTAAGTGCAGAAGATTGTCTCGCCAAGAAAGTTATTAGGGCATATTTCAATAAGAAACCTGGTGTTACAATGAGGATTATGAGACATTTCAGTCCGGATGCATGCCTTTAGAAGCACTTTGGTCTATATATGATTTCACTAGTCCATTTGCTATTTTCGTAACACTCTTTGGGACAATCCAGTGCAAAGATTCCTTAAATGGAAACATGCCAGCACACTAGTGGTTTGGCTAAGGCTTCAGTCTTGCTTCAGTGTTCTCCCTTAGCTAGTAGACAATATTCTATAATAATAATAACTGGTCTATGTATAAGTTAACTCGCAAGTAAGTCACTAAACATCATTGTTCAATGCAGTAAGATCATCTGCTTCAAACTTCGGTCTTGGTTTCTGAAATGATTTGTCTTCAGTTCAAGAGATCAGGAAATATTTCCGGTTATTTTTATCTTTAATTTCCAGTGTCCTGAAATCGTATTAGGTAGAGTTTTGTATCTCCATGCTGTGTGTTGCAGAATCGCAAATGAGAGATCATGGGATTTAGGGGGGCAGGAAAGATACCATGGCTTTATTAAGAGAAAACAACTCAATCCACTCAAAGCAGCCACTTGGAAGCTTAAATTTATAGTTCCAGAATCAAATGTAAGGAGTTTGCAGTACAGGTGTGATTTCTTTAAGATTCAATATCACGAATTTTGCTCAGAAATTTGATAGTTTCCAGTACCATCTCAAGAACATTGACTTGTTCGAATGAGACTCCCAAGTATAACTGTAAAAATTCAACTTAAAATCCTACATGGCAGATTTTATTTTATATTATATTATATTATATTATATATATATTATATATATATATATATATATATATATATATATATATATTATATATATATATAAGTTCAGTTCAATTTCATTTGTTTATACCATTGAGGTATAAGGTTTCAATTTTCTTTGTTTTATGTGATTTGTCTTTTTAATCACGTTGGAATATTGTATCCCAGGATCTTTCTCTCAGAAAGCATTAAGGCAATGGATTTGACCAAAAGCATAAACTTGTAGGAGGGTCAGTTGTCTTTTGATCACAGCTGCAGACCATGATAAATGTAAGACACAGGCATGTCGTCTTTTGTACATAGGTATGTATGTATATTTTTACTGCACAAAGCTTCAAATGTTTAGGGACCATCATTCCCACCAGCAAACCACTTTATACACTGTCGGCCAAAAAGAACATTAGCCTTCATTGTAATTCCTCTTATCTAAAAGCAACAACAAGGGAACCGACTTTTGCACATGGGATGGGGTCACATGTGATTGAAGAATGCTCATGTGATTGGCCTTGACCTTAGTTCTTCATCACCTCCAATGGTTAAATCTTGCCTTCAATAATGTTGTTGATTCAGAGCTTCCATCTGTATTCAGAAGTCTTACAAGTTTGCACCACCTTGACCTAACACCATTTCTTCTTTGAATAGAAAAGGCATTGCATTATTAAAGGACTGGGCTCCAATCCCTCTTCAACTCGCATAGACCATAATCTTTATAAACCTCTGCCAGATAAAAGCTAAAAACACAATCGTATCCCAAAGGAATGAAGAACCAATAGTCTTACTTCTATTCTGGCATTCTGCTCACTCCAAATACAATAGCAACAGTCTCAAAAACGCATCGTCAAAACAAACAAGAATCGTTGCCCTCCAAAATCTCTAATTTTTGTGAGAAACAACTCAGAGAGCTCCTATGACAAACCCACTCATTATCGCACAAAACAAAAGGACGTTTTCCCATCTCCTGCAACACAGAACAATGCAAGTGGGGAAAGATTCACTGTATTATCTAAATCTTGTTTCTAATCTCCTGAGCAGCCAAATTCCTTCTTCAATTTGCCATAGCCGTTCTATTGATGTTCTCAATCTATCAATAACAGGTTAAGAAGCATCGTACCAGGATGCTTGGGAACACTTTTTTACTTCTTTGTGTTGGATCTATGACGAAATAACCTTCACGGAACTGTTTCAGACATTTTTTAAGGGCAATCAATTGAGGACTCTCAATCTCAATGGCAATAAATTAGAAGGTCCAGTCCCAGCATCTTTGGCCAACTGCAAAATCCTAGAAGTTCTTGATCTTGGAAATAACAAGATAAATGATACATTTCCTCATTGATTAGGTACTCTTGACAAGCTGCAGATTATTGTTTTACAAAACAATAGCTTCCATGGACAAATTCGAGGTCCTGAGATTGAATTTCCCTTTGCCAAGTTGAGGATGATCGATCTTTCTCACAATGACTTAATGGGAAATCTGCCAGAGATTTATGTTTGGGTTTTTAAAGCAATGGGAGATGTGGCTGATGATAAATCAGAAGCACTATACATAGGGAATGAATATTATTCAGATTCTGTAACCATGATGATCTAAGGAGTCGAGGTAGATCTGGTGAAAATTCTGACAATCTTCATGGCCATAGACTTTTCAAACAATAAGTTCGAAGGAGAGATCCCGAAAGATATTGGAAATCTTGTGTCTCTTTGAGCTCTTCACTTTTCTCGCAATGAAATCACAGGTCATATTCCGTCATCTCTGGGGAATTTAACAAAGCTAGAGTCTTTAGATCCCTCTTCAAACAAGCTGTTTGGAGAAATCCCGGAGGAGTTGAGTAGGTTAACATTTCTTGAATACTTAAATCTCTCGCTGAATAATCTCGAGGGATGTATACCTGAAGGTAGCCAACTAGACACGTTTTCGAAAGATTCATGCTGGGAACTTGAGATTGAGAGGTTTTCTTTTGTCAGAGGGCTGTGATGAATATCCGAATACGCCTCATTCTAGTTTTGACAACTCAGGGTTTGAAGTAGACTTGTATTGGGGATTCATGTCAATGGAGTATATACTGGGATGATTTTCGGACCGTATCTAGGATATCTTGTATTCTTAACTCGGAAACCTGAATGGTTTCTGAAAATTGCTGAAGACATACAGTATAAAACTGTGTGGAGTTCAAGGAAGACCAGTGACAGCGAATACAAGAAATTTGACCATATTGTCAAGAGATGGTTGTGCTTTGGTAAGTCATTGTGCTGAATGAAGCATAGTTTCACCATCTGATTCTCACAGTTTTGCTTTTAAAATTGTACAAAGTGTTTGATGTTAATCTTTCAATTTATCTGACAAAAATTAATAAAAAGTCAATACCTGATTTTTTTTTTTTACTGGTTATGTTTCTCCATCCTAGTTTCTTACCTAATTTTAAAATCCTGCAGATATTGTTGCCGTTGTTTAACCTACATACCAAGCATGATGAGTTCATGATAGTTGAGCCTGTTGGTGCTTGAATATTCGACACTTATGCTTCGGGACTTAAACTATTAGGAAACATCTTGATAGAACAAAGACAAAGTTGAGCTCAAGAAGGCTTAGCCGAGGATTTGGAAAGAATGGAGCTGGCTACACCATACAAATGTGACCTCTAATTTGATTAGAATTAACTAACTGTATTTTGAGGACTTGCTTTCGGAGCCTAGATTACCAGAACACAGACGGATCCAGCAAGGAAGTGTTGGTAGGCTACTAATTATTACTCTCTCACACACTTTTTTTCTTTTTTTTTTGGGGGGGGGGGGGGAGTGCTTCATAAAATGCATGAATTTTTACACGTGAAAGATGTAACTTTTGATAATTTAGTAAGGTAAGAACTCCTTGTACTTTTCCTTAACCAAAGAAAAGTGTGTATCAAAAGCACCTTAGTTCAACTAAATCCAATGCCCCCATAATCATTTGGGGGTGCTTCTCTGGATGCCCAGTTAATCAGAAGAGTAATCTCAGTCTTTGGGAAGACTAAAGTAAACGAAACTATCCTATCAGGACCTTTATTGTTTCCACTTCTTTTTAGCATGGAGAAAGGGGCAGGTGGGGCTGCTCTTGCAGGAATATTTTTATTGATCCCCAATAAACTTACGGCTGCTTATGTCTCTACAGCAAATTTAGAGACATCCAATAGACTTGCGGCTGCTATTGCCCACACTGAAAGGTCCCCAAACATAATCTGGGGATTTCAAAACCACCTCCATCTCTCCAAATTCAAAACATCCTTAATCTTATTTTAATTTCAGGTTACAAGTTAATTTTAGATTCTTGCTAGCCTTCATCTTAAATATTCCCAAACGGAACCTTAAATATAAATTGATTATTTCAACTCCCCCTCCTCACTTCTCTGCCATGTATTTAAATTTGGGAATTCAATACCAATACCTAATTGATCAAATAATTAGATACTGATTTTTCTTAAATTTCAGTATGGATAAAGAAAATGGGTGTCGAGAGATTTTTATCTCTTAAGATCCAACTCGATTTGAATCAAATTTAATCGAACTCAATGTGATTATTAGATATCAGTAATTTATAAAAATATATATATATAATAATAAAATAAAATAAAAATTATGAATTCAAAACTATCCTTAAACTTTTGCAAGTGTGCTGTTCGCCCATCTCCCGCTAGACATGAGTATTGAGTATTAAGCGAGGCTATTTTTTCTTTTTGGTAATAATGAGAATTAAATCGAGATCACCGAATTGAAGGAGAAGATTGTAATCGGAGACAAGCGAGACTATTAAGTGTTGCCTAGGCCGATTTAAAACTCAGCTTAACTTAAATTTTAAGTTTAGGCTGTCAGAATAATTATCAATTTAGGTCTGACTATGAGTATGCCTAGATTTTTTTTTTTTTTTTGATTATATAAAAATTTGAATACTAAATCTCATAATTGGAGGAGAATTGTGACGGAGTATGTCTAGAATTTTAACACACCCTAAATGAGTGAGCCCAAGTAGGCCCAAGGCCCATAGTTTCAAAAATTTCAACCCAACCTGCAGAAAAGTTGGGCGAGGCAACAGACTTTGTGCTTAGACCGAACGATCACTTCCTCATATTTCATCATATTGACCTGTCTTCTTGATTGCTAAGGTTTAGTAATCTTTCCCGGAGAAAATCCTCCTCTGTTTCACTTATAAGAAAGCTACTACTTTCTTCAATTTTTATATATTTATTTTTTTTTTTATAAGGAGAGCATATCATCCTATTTTAATGGTAAATTATTGTTGAAAATTTTCTAAGTGCTATTAGAAGAAGAATTTATTTTCAAATTATTAATTTATTTTGTCAAGATTTTAGAAATTATTTTGATTCTATTTTTGTTAAGGTTTTGACAAAACAGGTTTAATAAGGGGAAAATAGAAAAGACTATGTTGGGAAGATAATCTCATATTCTGGATATCGATGGTATATAAAAAAAAAAAAAAAAAAAAAAAAAAAAAAAGAAAAAAAACATTAGATGTAATTCTGAAATTTCAAAATTTTCTAACGGTGTTACCTGGGCCTTAAAAAAAATGGTTTTTGTTTCAGAGACTCTCTCCAAGAATCTAACGCGATTTTGAATTTTAGATGGATTTTAAATTCTTTACGTAACTTCTAATTTTGTCAGACAACAACTTAATTAGAAATAGAAGCGTTACAAATATATGTTCTAGGGTTTATATTCTCAATCCCTCTCTCCTCCAACATCCAACGATCTCCGACTTTCTCTCCTCCTTCCCTACTTAAACTAGGTTTTTATCTAGGAAATCGTAGAATATCGAACCAGCCACTGCCACCATCTCTCTAGCTCCCCCCCCCCACAAGAAGAATATAACGAATATGAGTGGTGGGTTGCAGGATGAAGACTCGAGTAGAGATGCCGGTGTCGATGCCGATGCCGATGCCGATGCCGATGCCAATGCCAACGCCGAGAGACCCGAAAAGCGTATTAGGACAAGTAGCAGGTACAATGACGGAGGACAAGAGATGGTTTTTATTTACAAGGTTGGGGGATGCATGAAAGAAAAACTCGTACAACTTTGGAAGCAATATGAATCCATCTCAGCCAATGATGATGGTGCTCCTCCTCCTCCTACCCCTACTCTCGAAATCCGAATTCCTCTGGAGCACGTCACTACTAAAAATTGCCAGGTTAGAAGCTGCCAGCTATGGGGAACAGATGTGTACACAGACCATTCTGATCTAGTTGCCGTGCTCATGCATATAGGTTACTGCAAACCGAAGGTTTCCCCTCCTCTGCCTTCTATTCTTGAATTCCGTGTCACAGCGCGAGTCCTACCCCCTCGAGAATCCTACATTTCTACAGAGAGAAACAAGGTCCGTTCTCGCGCTTGGGGGGGTAATAATGTGGGCTGTAGCTATAGTGTTGAGGGATGCTGGATTGTGAAAAAAGGCGGTGGGACTGTCGATCTTGAGCCTCTCTTGATGCATTCCTCTTCTGTAGAGCCTACCCTTGTTGCGGCCCCTGTAGTGGCTGATCGAAGTGCTGCGGCTTGGAGTGCGCTACTTGTGCGCGAAGTCACTGTCCAATACAACTTGTGCAATGAGCCTTGGATGAAGTATAGTATCAGCATTGTTGCCGACAAAGGCCTTAGTAAGCCCTTTTATACCCATGCAAGATTGAAGAAAGGAGATGTTCTTTATCTTGAAACAATTTCGCGGAGATATGAGCTCTGTTTTTCCGGGGAAAAGCTGGTTGAAGGACATCGGGGAGAGTCTGAGAGTGCAATAGTAGATGTATTCAGGTGGTCGCGTTGTAACAAGCCCCTTCCCCAGACAGTAATGCAGTCCCTGGGGATCCCATTGCCTCTGGATCGTGTGGTGATACTGGAGGAGAATATTGAATGGGAGGATGTGGAGTGGTCAGAAACTGGTGTAATGATAGCAGGAAAAGAGTACAAGGTTAGTCGGGTGCATTTTCTATCCCCCAAATTAGCTCCTTAGCTTGGTCTTCCTATGTCATTAGCTTGGAATATTTAGCATGAAATTTATCAACCATTTAGAGGAATAGGTCCCACCCGTGATTTTCAACAAGCTGTGTAGCTCTCAAATCATATATTTGTTGGACGATTTGTGTGGTTAATCTGTGGTTTTCCTGCAATTATATATATATCAGTAAGTCTCTCTAATTTACAGCTATCTTGAAGTTGTTGATTTTTTTCTGGCTTGGCGAGGGGGGGAAGAGACCGAGACCCACTACCTTTATCACAATTACATGCAAGAGTTTTGAGTCATTTGTGAATTACTGAGCAAAACAACTATTTGAGTTAAAAATGTTAGTCAAAAATATTAGAATGTTGCTTTGGTGAAACTCTATGCTCCTTTTTTTACAAGAAAGGAAAAATGATAAACAGAAGACGAGAAAGAGAAAAGATGAAGACAGAGGAGGTTCAAGTGGTTGATTCTATGCCCCCTCTATTTCATCAATAAGATGTTATTTCTAAAGCAAAGTTGGTATTCATGCATGTTTTCCTTGATTTTTATAATTGGTGGCTCTCTTGGATTCACCTCCAACTTTGCACAATGAATTTCATGCCCACCTTTTCTTCAAGCCATTCTTCTGCATCAACATTCAACATATGAAGGATGGAGAGGTCAAAATGGATGCTGCCCCAAATTTTCTCTTTATTTCTTCTTGTATGTCCTAGTTACATATCATGTTTTTTCATTTTACCCTTCTTCCATTCCCCTCAATGCCATCCATCACAGCGAGGCCTAAATGTGCTACAGTTTAAGCAAAATTTTACCATTGCAGCCTCTGCCTCTGATCACAGTAGGCTCCTTGGTTTTCTTACCCAAGAACAGAAATGTGGAGGGAGAGTACCGACTGTTGCTCATGGGATGAAGTAATTTATGATCAGTTGACAAGTCGTGATTATCCTTGATTGCATCGATCTTTATGGCATAATCAACCAACTCCAACAATCTCAGACTTTCTGAAATTTCACCTGAATTCAGAAGATTCAATTGTCCACCCATCTCAGTCTCTCCAACTCCAAATTTTCTGGTCCAATCCCTTTGGAAATATTTTTGCCTTTTAAATTGGTTTCAATTTCTCTCTCATAAAACTCTTTGAGGCTTAAAAGATCAGAGTGTGAGTTCTCCTTCTGAAAATTTTACATTGCTGAGAGAATTCCATCTTAACATGGTAAAAGTTCCTTCATCTGTACTTCCTTACCTACTCAATCTTAGCTCCTTGTTTTCACTTAGCCTAGATACTTGCAGATTGCAAGGGACTTTCAGATTTGAAGTTTTTAGACTACTGGGCTTGCAGACACTCATACTACCAAAGTCCACATCTTACTAGTCATATTCCAGTTTTTAACAAAACTAGTAGCCCCCGGAAAATAGATCTATTCCTCTTTAAGTTTTTCTGGTAATATACCGGGGGCGGTCAGCCAACTCAAGTCCCTGAATATTTTGAATCCCAATTCTTGCAATTTCTCAGGTTCCATTCCAGGATCTCTATGGAACCTTACACAGCTCACCCATTTGGATTTGGCATGGAATTTCTCAAATGTTGAGCTGCTTTCTTATTTGGATCTTTCCATCAATGGACTTGGTGGTCGAATTCCCCCATACTTTTGCAAACCATCAGAACTAAGTACTCCCTAAGTGCAATAAATTCCATGGCCTACTCCCGTCATTGTAACTTTCCATGTTAGTTAAGAATGTGGGATGTTGGTGTGATAGAGTTTGAATTCTACATCAGCTAGTGTTAGAGTGAACCATGGCCATACATACATGCATGTGTGTGTGTGACTGCACCCCTGCATAGTTAGGTGACTTTTATAGACAAAACCATGACGCGTTTAAGTCAGATTGGACAATACATTGTGCATTATGAGCTGTTACACCTGGTATTCAAAGCAATGAGGCCCTTGAAGGAGGGGAGTTTATAACATATCACATTGGTTGAGGGTGTGGGACACATCGACTTGCGCAAGAGTGATCCTTGACCATACATACGTAACTATGTACCCAACATAGTGAAGCACCTTTTCGAGACAAAATCGTGAAGCCTTCAGGCTAATGTGGATAATATTTCATATGATAAGGGTCATTGCAGTCGCTAATGTTCAACCTAATAAAATGTCTCCAGCTTGATCTTTCAAGCAATCGACTCCATGGTCCCATTACTTCCAACTTATGTAGTCTTTCAAATTTATGTGACCTCTCCTTATAAGCTAATTCCTTCACCATCTTCCTGGCTGCATTACTTACAATCATTGATGTTCTTGGACTTAAGGCAAAACCAATTTGCTATATCTATCAATGAACTTCATAATTTATTATTGCTGGTATCTATTAAACCTTCACGCACGGTGAGATCCTAGTTACTTTTGCCCATGAATGCATTTTGAGGACTCTTGGTCTTTTTGGTTAATCCAGGGCCCTGGAAGTCCTAAATCCAGGAAATAACATGATCAACAATATCTTTTTTGGGTACCCCGAGAGGGATATTATCAACAATACCTTTCCACAGCAATCAGAAACGAAGTCCTACATCTAGGAAATAACATGATCAACAGTACCTTTGCACAGTAGTTAGAAACTCTTCTACAAGGGTCTTGGCATCGCAATCTCTGCGGTGAAAGTGAAGATTCAGAGATTGGATTCTCTTTCCAAAAGTTTCGAGTCCTTGATCTTCATGAAAATCACTTCACAGGCATTTGTGCAATTACTCTGCATTTTCAATGCTGTGATGGTTGCTGATAACTCCATGGGGAATGACTGTTATTTTGACTTATTAAGGGTCTTGAGGCTGAACTTCACGGCCACTTACTTATCTTCGAATGTGTTTGTAGAAAGATTCTCAAATTTTTGGGAAATTTTGTAGGAAAGATTCCAAAGAAATCGACTTGTTTGGCATCCCAGTGATTTCTAGAGCCCCTATATTAAAAATTAACTATTAAAGTGGAGGGTTTTGTCCCCCCCCCCCCCCCCCAAAATGACCTTAACGGAGCCTAAGATGGAACACTTGGGTTTTAATGTTGCTCTAATAACAGGCGGCAGATCTCCAAATAAGCTATTATTTTGAACTCGAAAGTCTCTCAAAGTAGAGATATTGAAAATGCTTGGGTGCTATCCGACCATTTATATGGCAATGCTCAAAGGTCAGAGTCGTCAATGGTGACTGTTCACCAAATTCCCCTGGTGGGTTATTTCCGAGAGTTGTGTTTTTTTTCATTTAAATTCCTTAAATGGGGTTCTTTTTTTTGGTACCGCAAGTAGGGAAGTCCCGATTTCCAATCACATTTTCTCTCATTTAAAAAAAAAAAATAAAGAAAATGCAAGTTGCACTCGCGCTTTTCATAAAACGAGATTGTCTCTCACGCTTTCTTAAGAAAGCAGAAGTGACGCTCTCTCTTTCAACATTTTGTGTTTTTTTTTTAAATCTAATCTAATATTAAATAATAAAAAATTATTATTAAAAAATTATTATTAAAAAATTAATAAAAAACTATCATTAAAAAAATTATTAAATTAAATATTAATCAATATTATTAATAAAAAATTAAATATTAAACAATAATATCCATCAATATTAACTAATAAATTAATAATTAAAAATTGTTAAAATTAATTAAAATTATCATTAACCAATATTTAAAATTATTTAAAAAATTATCAAAAATAATAATCAATAATTAAAAAATCATTAAAAATTAATTGAAAAGAAAATGTACAATTAATAAAAAATTATTATTAATTTTTTAATTAAATACATAATCGATAAATTTTTATTAATTAAAAATTAATCAATAATTAGGAAAATTAATAAAAATTAACTAAAAATTAAAAATTATTAAAAATTAAAAATTAACCATAGAAGGGGTTCCGAAAGGGGCGTGTTTATGCTGCGAGAAAATGGACCATTGTTCCAAAGACCGTCACCGAAATCCAAAAATTCAATCTCTCATTATTTTTGGACAGTTTCAATGTAGCATTTTTGAATTTCAATTTCTCACATGGCGTCAGCTCTAGATCATTGGAAAATCGAGTTAAAGATTTATTCTGAGTCTTTTTTCTAGTTTTTCAAAATTTATTGATTATATTTTTTAATTAAAAATTAATAATAATTTTTTATTAATTGTATATTTTCTTTTCAATTAATTTTTAAAGATTTTTTAATTATTGATTATTATTTTTGATAATTTTTTAAATAATTTTTAATTTTGGTTAATGATAATTTTAATTAATTTTTAATAATTTCTTATTTATGAATTTATTAGTTGATATTGATGGATATTATTGTTTAATATTTAATTTTTTATTAATAATATTGGTTAATATTTAATTTAATAATTGTTTTTTAATAATAGTTTTTTATTAATTTTTTAATAATAGTTTTTTATTAATATTTAATTTTTTTATTAATTTAATAATTTTTATTAATTTTTTAATGATAATTTTTTATTATTTAATATTAAATTAGATTTAAAAAAAAAAACAAATAAACTAACTGTTGAAAGAGAGTGTCACTCTTGCTTTCTTGGAAAGCGCGAGTGGCATTCTCGCTTTCTAGAGAGCATGAGTGCCACTTGCGCTTTCTTATTTTTTTTTATTTTTCAAAAAAATAAGAGAAAGAGCGATTGAAAATCTCAATTTCCCTAGTTTTGGAATAAAAAGGAAAATGACACCATTTAAGAAATTTAAATGGAAAAAGACATTGGCAAATAACCCTTACTCTAATGTTTCACTTGCAAATATAAGTATTACATTGAGTTGTTCTCTATCCATTGGTCTTTGCCTCTCTTCCCAGGACCGTTGTGCCTTCTATGTTAGTGATGATATCTTATTTAATAAGTCTCCAAAATCATGCATGGTTATTTGAGAAGGAAGACAATCGCTATCAAGATCAAATTTTTCCATATTTCTAGAGGAAGTCTAAACCTTTCAGAAGTTTCTAATTACAATTCTAACCATCTTAAAAAACTTTAAATAAAAGGAAACTAAGGTTTTCTACATCCTTGGAAAAGTTATAAATATAGAATATAGACAACTCTCAGAGGGGACGGAGCTTTTACACACAAAAGGACAATTCTATATATCGTTCAGATGAGGTTTCATACCCATTTACACAGACTGACAAAGATAGGGCTTCATGCCCAATTTGGTAGTCAATTCTATATCATCAGGGGATAGGTTTTCATACCCAAACATATTCCACCAGAGATACGATTTTTATACCGATTTTACACACGATCAGAGGTATGACTATACGTATACTTTTATATCGCATCACATGACTTCACATATGCGACATACATAATGCTTACTGTGCAATATGCATACATGTTACACACACATGGGGTTCCGACATCCACTCGACCGATACATCACATGACAGAGGCCACCAGGGCCATATTTTTTTCGGTTGTATTCATTTTTCTTTTTGTTATTATCCTTTCTGACTTGAACGTCGAAGTCTCCCCCGCCAGACCAGTCCCGGTGGGATTTTTACAGGTTTTCCATCCGAAAGACCGAACGAACATATCGGTGCAGGTTTTCCATTCGAGTCGAAAAGGGTAGTTATTTATTGGGTAAAAAATACCTTCAATAGATTGGCGTCGTCTGTGGGAACGACTAACTGATAAGTTGAAAAATCTTTACGACCCGACTGTCAAACGAAGGGATCTGACTCCTCGAGCGAATGTTGGGTATGAGTCACCCTGATTCTATCTAATGAACGGGCCTGAGTTGCGCTGCTCCTATCGAACATTGGGTCTGAGTCGCCCTGATCTTACCGAACGTCAGGTCTGAGTCACCTTGCTCCTATCGAACGTCGAGTCTGAGTCGTCCTGATTCTACCGAACGTCGGGTCTAAGTCGCCCTGATTCTATCGAACGAATGGGCCAGTGTCGCCCTGCTCTTACCGAACGCCGGGTTTGAGTTGCCCTGATTCTATCAAATTCGCCCTGCTCTTACCGAACACTGGGCTTGAGTCGCCCTAATTCTATCAAACAAATGGGCCAGTGTCGCCCTGTTCTTACCAAAGTTGGGTCTGAGTTGCCCTGATTTTACCGAACATCACCCTGCTCCTACCGAATGTCAGGCCATCGTCGCCTAGTCTTATCACAAGAATGCAAGGATAACAAGCAAGTTTCTTTTCATTCATACAAGGTCATAGTCATCACATAGCATAGCGGAAGAAACAAAGTCTTTGTAACGAGATGATACTGTTATCGATTCGATAACTTGAGGTCCGGTCCTATTTTCTCTTATTTCAGTCACTAGCCTCTCGTATTGCCGGACACAGACTCCAGGTTAGCTTTCAGATATTTTACCTTTCATAACACACGCACTTTATAGTCTTGGTCATTGCTTGGCCAAACACTTTTGTTCAAATCTCTCAACTGGATAGTCTTTAACGACCCGTTGGTCCCTAGACCCCCTAATCATTCGAATCGCTCGACCCGTTGATCTCTCAATTATTTGATCTGTCGGTCTCTAACGACCTGTTGGTCTCTAGTTCTCCTGACAATTCAAATCTTTCGACCTGTTGGTCTCTCCATTGTTCCACTTGTTGGTCAACCGATCTCACGATCCCTTGACTGCTCGATCATTCGACCTGTTGGTCTTTCTATAGTTTGATCTATCAATCTCTCAACTCCTGATCTCTTGATCGCTTGGTTATTTAACCTCCTGACCTCATTCGATCTCTCAACCCTGCATAGATAATCTATCGGTTATCTGTCTCATGATATTCTCTCATTTAAGCTCTCTCAAATGAACTTTCCCAGACGTAAAGTGTCATCAAAATGGAATGAAACTCCCCAAACTAGTGAATACGGCACTAAACTCTAAAGTTTACAATCACATGTCGGGGCTTACATGCCCTGGTCCTTACGACCAAACGTATCATCAAAATGGGATAAAACTCCCCGAACTGGTGAATACAACCATTCTATCTAAAGATTTCCTATCGCTCGGAGGGTCTCAGTCGCCCAGCTCCTGTCGTTTGGAGGTCTTAGTCGCCTAACTCCTCTCGTTCGGAGGGTCTCAGTCGCCCAACTCCTGTCACTCAGAGGGTCTTAGTCGCCAAACTCTTATCATTTGGAGGGTCTCAGTCGCCCAGCTCCTATCATTCGGAAGACCTCAGTCGCCCAGCTCCCTTCATTCGGAGGGTCTCAGTCGCCCATCTCCTATCGTTCGAAAGGCCTTAGTTTCCCAACTCCCTTCGTTCGGAGGGGGTTTGTCACCCAGCTCCTGTCATTCGGAGGGACTCAGTCACCTAGCTTCACTCGTTTGGAGGGTCTCTGTCGCCCAGCTCCTGTCACTCGGAGAGCCTTAGTCGCCCAGCTTCTGTCGTTCAGAGGGTCTCAGTCGCCTAACTCCTGTCATTCGGAGGGTCTTAGTCGCCCACTCCCTTCATTCGGAGGGTCTTAGTCGCCCAACTCTTGTCGCTCGGAGGGCCTTAGTTGCCCAGCTCCCTTCGTTTAGAGGACCTCAGTCGTCCAACTCCTATCGTTTTGAGGACCTCAGTCGCTCATCTCCTATCGTTCATTCGGAGGGCCTCAGTTACACAGCTCTTATCGTTCGGAGGGTCTCAGTCGCCCATCTCCTATCGTTCGTTCGGAAGGTCTCAGTCGCCCAACTCCTATCATTCGTTCAAAGGGTCTCAGTCACTCAACTCCTATCGTTCGGAGGGCCTAAATCGTCCAGCTTCTATCATTCGAATGGTCTAAATCCACCAGCTTCTATTGTTCGGAGGCCCTAAGTCACCAAACTCCTATCGTTCGGGGGCCCTAAATCACCCAACTCCTATCGTTCGGAGGATCTGAGTCGTCCAGTTTCTATCGTTGGTACGTGTCGTCAATAAGGGATTGAACTCCATGGACGGATGGACACAGCCCATTTATCTAAAGATTTCCTATCACTTGGAGGACTTAAATCGCCCAGCTCTTAATGTTCGTACGTGTCATTAATTATAAACGGAACTTCTCGAATGGGCCTATGTCGCCCCGATCTACCGATAAGGATCTAATTCCCCGAGTGGGCCTATGACGTCCTGATCTACTGTTCGACCTGTTGGTCTTGTGTTCTCTCGATAGTATTACCCGTCGGTCTGGTATTCTCTCGATCGTTCGACCTGTCAGTCTGGTGTTCACTCGATCGTTCGACCTGTCGGTCTAGTATTCTCTCGATCGTTCGACCTGTTGGTTTGGTATTCTGCTCGATCGTTCAACTTCTGGATCTCACGATCACTCAACCTGTCGATCTGCCAATCTCTCGATCACCTGATGACTCGATCTCTCAATGACTCGATCTCTCAATCATTTGATCTCTCAGTCTACTGGCCTGCTGATCTCTTGACCTTTCGGTCTTCTGGAAGATCTCTTACAATCCACTTTATTCCTAATACCATTTCTTCAAAATGCAATTAGGAGTGGGGGAAAATAATAATATCATATTTAATAGGTCTCCAAAATCATGCATGGTTATCCAATAAGGAAAGCAATCACTATCAAGATCAAATCTTTCCATATTTCTAAAGGAAGTCTAAAACTTTCAGAAGTCTCTAATTACAATCATAACAATTTTAAAAAATTTCAAACAAAAGAAAATTAGGATTTTCTATACCCTTAGAAAGACTATAAATACAAAGCATAAGCAATCCTCAGAGGGAACGAAACTTTTACACATGAAAGAGAGACAGTTCTATACATCGTTCAGAGGGGGGTTTCATACCCATTTACACAGACCGACGAAAGTAGGGCTTCATGCCCAATTCGATAGTCAATTCTATATCATCAGGAGGTAGGTTTTCATACCCAAACATATTCCACCAGAGATACGATTTTTACACCGATTCTACACACGATCAGAGGTATAATTCTATACGTATGTTTTTATATCGCATCACGTGACTTCACATATATGACATACATAATACCTACTGTGCAATACGTATACATGCTACACACACGGGGTCCCGACATCCACTCGACCGATATATCACATGACAGAGGCCACCAGGGTCATATTTCTCTCGGCTATATTCAGTTTTCCTTTTGTTATTACCCTTCCTGATTTAAGCGTCAGAATCCCCTCGTCAGATTAGTCTCGGTGGAATTTTTACAGGTTTTTCACTCGATCAATACATCACATGACAGAGACCATCACGGTCATATTTCTCTCGGCTGTATTCAATTTTCCTTTTGTTATCACCCTTCTAGACTTGAGTGTTGAAATCCCTCGTCGGATCAGTCACGATAGAATTTTTATTGATTTTTTCTCTAAAAAGACCGAACGAACATATGTTTTTCATTCAAATAAAAAAGGATAGTTATATATGGATAAAAAATACCTCCAACAGTTAGTATTGCGTCCCAAATATAATGATTCTACCATGGTTAAGTTGCCGGAATCTGTTAATGGGTAGGGATATGCTTTGAAGCTGTGTGCGGCACCCAAACCAGATGGTTTTTGGCCATTATGATTTGATTGAAAGAAAGCGACAGACGCTAAAGGGAAGGGGAGGATTTTGTGAATGGATATGGATCGGTAGAGCACTCGATAGACCTAGAGACTAGTTAACAAATGGAAAAATTGGTGTCCCTTTCTTGTTAAGCGCTAATTACAGAGAAGGAAGAGAAAGCAAACGGAGTGGGAGATTACCCGAAGTTGTGTTGGAACAAGAGAAAAGTATTAAAAGAAAGAAAAAAAAAAAACCCCACCTAATGGATTGTTACAAAAATAGTCGTTATTAAATAAAATTTTATAAATATTTAAATTTAATTAATTAAAATAATTTCGAATATAATAATAATAATAAAAAAGAATAAAAAGGAAAACAAAATGGGGATTATAAAATGGAAATTGATTTTATTTCGGACTATAAAATAAAGATTTTGCCATTGATAAGGGTAAAAGGTAGAGATTCGGCTCCACTGAGATTAAAATAATTGAGAAATGAACATTTTGGTTGTCCCCTCTTTGTCTCAAAGATAAATGTCCCTCTCCACCTTTCCTTTCCCACCTAGCACCATTGATCGTCACAAAACTTCAAAAATCAAAATATTAGTTGAATTATAATTAAAAAAAAAAAAAAACAACGGAAATGTCTTCTTATGAACCAATCAAAACCATACACATGGCCACCAACCATATGGGCTGGACATAATCAGATGCAATCTCACCTCAACTCAACCCAGATTTAAACCCATCTTGATTCAACACTGCTACATAATTCTTTAATTTTCTCAAACTCTTCCACTTGCTCCATTACTCAAAAATGTAAGCTCTGATGCATAAGCATAACCCGACAATTATGTACTCAATTACTTCTTTTAATAGCATAAAATGTAAATCTTAATAATTATATACTCAAAATAGGAATGCTCAAAATATTTTCCTAATATCTTCGCACCATAAAAGCATTTCCCGAACTCCCAGAGAGAGAGAGGGAGAGGGAGAGAACCTCTTCAACTTGGAAGCACAGAAAAGTGAAACACAGGAGAGAAAAAGCAGAGGATCCAAATGTCGATAAAGTTATTCATCTGCGAAATTTACATTTCACATCCTGTCTAAAATTCTTCATTAAAAAGCAACAATCAAGAAAAGACAAAACAAACATAGAGAAAGGGGTTACATAGATCTTTTTACTCAGATATGAAGCTTTCATGAAACTGCTCAGGTTGTCCTGCAACATAATCCAAGAGCCCCTCACCGGCTTTGTCGACGGCCGGAGGAGAAATCCTTCCAAGGACAACGACAGCAACTAAAACAAGCGCGGTAGAGAGGAACAGAGGCCAGAAATAAGCGAGAATGGTGAGAAACCTCGGAGCTATGATGAAAACAGAGGAAATAGTGAGAGAAATAATGGCTCCAAATATGAAATGGTATTTGAACTTGAGAAGCTTTTCTGGGATGTCCATGACTTTGTTCCGGCAGAAATCCAAATGGATCTTGTGGGTTTTTTGTAGAGAGAGAGAGATTGTGGGAGGTTATCTCTCCCTGAAGAGATTCCCTGATGAAAAAGTGACTTTATGTAAATACTGAACCATTTTTTATTTTTTTTTTTTCAAACAATAAAAGGTTTCTGAATTACCCATCAGAATTGTTCTGTCTTTTTCTGTCACATGATTATTTAGGACAGGAATGAAAATAATAATTGTACGATGATGTCACCCCTCTCATATGAGATTTTGAAATTTGAAAGGGAAATAAAAACATACGAATTAAATTGTCTAGGTTAATTAACATCTATTCTCTGTTGTTTCATATATGATTTTTTTTAAAAAAATTATTTTATTTATTTCAAATTCCTAAACTACTACCTACAATGATATTGCTAATGTTGAAAAATAATTGAAAACCAGATAAAAATTTCAAAATAAAATAAATATTGAAAAGAGAGATTGTATTTTTTTGATCTACATTGAGGGCCAATGTAAATTTATATTTGAAAGAAAAAAAAATTATGAGGATACTAATTATGTAGAAGATTCTTCATGCATCGAGAATCATAGCACTAGTATCCTTTCAATGAGAAAGGGTAATTATTGTGTAAATAACTTAATAAATTTTGTATATCTTTATGTTTAGAAAGTGAAATCAATTGGGGAGTTGTGATTGCATTTGTTATTTATGATATACAAAATCTTTCCTATTTTTAAATTTTTTTAATACGTTAAATTAATTTATATTTATATAAAAATTTTTATATTTTTTATATTTATCTATTTTTCATATTTTGTTTATTTTTTATTTAATCGTAATTTTTTATTTTTTATATTATTTATGTTTTATTTTTATAAAATAATTAATATTTATATAAAAATCTTTATTTTTTATATTTATGTATTTATTTATGTAAGTTTTCAGGCAACATAGTTTGCTACTATTTTCACTACCCCACCGCAAATTTCTCCGCAAGGTGTAACTCTCTCTCTCTCTCTAATTTTTTGGTCTAATCGCTTCCTCTTACCTTTTTTATTTTTTTGAAACAAATATTCACACATAGGTTCACACATTTGAGCTACTCTTGTGAGTTATTAGAACTTTTTCCATCGATATCTTTTAATTAAAATTTTAAATTTAAATTTTATATACAATAAAAACAAATATAAAAAAACATTTGTTTCTTAAGAGCCCAACTCTACTCAAACTAAATTTAATTAAAGTTAATCTTATTATTAGATATCATAATTTATTAAAATAAAAAAACTCCTTTTCTCCTTCCACTCATAAATAGGAGGTTTGACCAGAAATATGAAAGATAAAGTCTCATAATTGAGTTAATTTTTATATTCTAGTCATTAATACAAAAATTTGAGAAATGAATTTAAGAAGAAATGATAATGTTTGTGATTAAATCAGTGTAAAAAATAATTTAAAAATATAGAAAGAGGGTGAAAGTGCCACAGCACTGCAGACAGACTTGAAAGAGAATCTTTTAGTAGTTTTATTTGTCGTTTCGGTGAAAGGTGTCGGCCGCGGTCAGCCCAGCCTCTTCCTCGGCCAAAATTCCTTGGGCCTATGAGCTTGACGTGACTGGCTATAGCATAGCACGTTACGGTGTTATCCGACGCCGAAAGTTATCATCCCCGGTGGCATATTTCTATTCCAAAAGGCTTTCTTTTGTTTATTGTAATTTACAAATTACTTAATTTTAGTATATAATAATAACTTTTTTTTATACAAACACATATAATTAATGGAAATAGAACCAAAAAAAGAGCATAAAAATAAAAAGATTCTACTGAACTATTTCTTAGTAACGTATATAATAATAACTAAAATCGAGAAACAATCGATTTAATGAAATTATGTATTAAATTTTTTAATCAAATTTTGAATTCAAAATTTAAAAATAAAAAAAATTACGTTAAAGGAGTTACTCCTAAATAGAATTTCATAGATATTCGGATCGGATTAATTAGAGTATGACCTCAGATATCGATTCGATAGTGAAAAGAAAAAAATAATAACTAACAACTTTTTGTTTTTGAATTAAAAAAGAAAAAAAAAAGAAAAAGAAAAGTGTGACCTAGGAAGATTGAATTGAGAATGTCAAGAAAGGCACATGTTCCTTTTCTTGGTGGCCAAGTGTTGTTCAGAGTTGGTACAGAGAATTGAAGAGGGTTCGTATGGTGTGGTTTTAGCTTGAGGAATAGACACGCTTATCATGGCTTTTCAGGGAGTTAAGGGATCAAGTTGGTGTACTTGCCTTGGACTTGGAATCGCGTTGGTTCAACTTCTGTTCTGTTCTGTTCCAACGCCATTGAAATGTGTACTATACAATTTCCTTTTTTTTTTCTTTTTTAACATCAAAGCATATATTTGTGTAGCCTACCAAAAAAACATTTAATAATAATAATAATAATAATAATAATCATTTAATTAAAAATATTTAAGCAAATCTAAGTTTATCGTCTAAAGGAATTTGACTATGAGTTTACGGTACTTAATGAAAAATATTTTAATCCAAAGAGTTTTGATTACCCACTTTGTGATGTTATTAATAATGACTAATGAAATTAATTAAATGTTAACCTGCATGTAAATTGTTACAAAATCCTTTTACTTGGTATTTAAAAATACACAAATTAATCCTATGAAAATAAAGAAGCTAAAATCGTTTACGAACTCGTAGGTGATTATATACACATTTTGTCTTACTATAAATACAAATATATACATATACATATGTACATACATACAACATACATACACACATACATATATATATATATTTATATATATGTATGAGAGATTTTGAATTCACAAATTGAAAGGTCTGCCATTTGCAGGTGGGTTAATGTGAAAAGTTGCAGAAATATAAAGATTGAATTTATTAAGTTAATCACATCAATCTCTACTTTATCTTTCATGTTCAAATCCTATATATACTTGCAGCTGCCGACAATTGTTTCTGTTATCAAAAAGAGGAAAACATCATACACCCATGAATTCTTTTTGAGCATCAATAGCATTAAAAGTTAGAAAATACATGCATAAATACACATAAACCCACACATATAAACATACTATTAGCAATTTACCAAGTAAGATATTTACGATGGTCACTTTTTTTTTTGTTTTTTCTCCTTTTGCTTAGACTATCATCATCTTGTAGACTTTGCAAAAGGTACACAAATAGACTTTAGATATATCATATGTTGGCACTCCTAATCATCTATTAATCAATTTTTCTGAGGAAAGAAAAAAGTGGGTGTGTTATTATGAGTAACATTATATATTATTGGCTCATTTTCCGAGGATTCCCTTTAATCTATTAAACTTTAAACTTAAAAAAAAAAAAAAAAAAAAAAAAACTATGATCTTATCATTATTCTTTGGAATTAGTATTATAATTCAAAATGGGGCATGATGTGTAGGCAAATAAACAAAATAGACTCTGTGGTCATTAATCTTTTGGTTCTATTCTTGATGCTATCAATAAATTCCATGGATATAATAAATTTTAGTCAGAACATTTGTTGTGGTTTTGTATGTTTGAAAATTAACAGAAAATTTAATTTTTTAATAAAAATTTAAAATTTTAAAGTATAAATTAAATATTTATAAAAATTTTAAAGTATCTTTTATCTACTTAATTTTTTTATATTAAAAATTTATCTAATTTCAATTTTCGCAAATGGGACAAAAAAGTATAATGTTATTTGGGAGGACAATTCTCCCAAGTAGACTCAACGCAATGGTTAGGGTTTTTTCCCGGCCAACGGAGTAGAAGCGTCGTTCCTAATTTTTTCATATTTTTTATTTTTAAAGAAAATAATAAAAATTTTAAAATATATTCAAAAATATGTATTTTCTTATATTTAATTTTTTCAATAAAATTAAAAAATTTTTAAAAATATGAATTTTTTTTTAACGAAAAGCAGTAAAAAATAATATTTTTTTATTTTTTTCATAAATTAGAAAATAGTATTTTTTATTTTTATTTTTTAAAAATTAACACGGTTTTATTTTTAAAAAAAAACGTTATCCTAAAAAGTGAGGGAAGAAGAGGAGTCTTGAGCAACAATGGCGCCTGTGAAAATCACAGGAGCTATTGCCGCTGCTCTTTCCATGGCGATCATCTCTATCTCTTACTTGATCTGCCATTGCAAATCCAAAGTAAAGAAAACCCAGAAATCTAATTTCACAAGAAGGCCAAAAAATGGACTTGTTGGTGCAATTGGAAATACCCCTTTGATTAGAATCAACCGCCTCTCTGAAGCCACTGGTTGTGAGGTAATATCTACTTTTCTTTCTGACCTTTTTATGTGCTTGTGATTTCATGATCTGGGCCATGTTTAATTTCCCAATAGCCTTCATCCAGTTATGACCCACATGTTGGGTTCTTTTAAACATTCTTTCTCTCCAGGTCATGTTTATTTTTTCTCTCTCATCTTTTTTTTTTGAATTTTATTTTTCATGTTGCTTTTTTTTTCTCCATTTATCTTGCAGAATTTATTACTGACCTAGCTTTTGTTCTTGTTGCAATTCAGATTCTGGGAAAGGCTGAATTCTTGAATCCAGGAGGGAGTGTCAAAGATAGAGTTGCCTTCAAATTATTGAAGAGGTAAAGCTACGTTTAAATTTTCTAGAAAAATTTTCACTATTTTTTTAGTTGTAGCTGTGGAATCCTCAAATGCTTTCCCATGCTCTCTGCTGATCTATGCTGCCTTGAGCTGACACTTCAGTATACATGTGTATATTGTTTGGAATTAAAAATAGTATGATACTTCACAATATAAAATATACGAAAAGCTGTAAGTTTTTAAGTTGTAGCTGCGTTGGTGTCTTGTCCTGTGGTGTCTTCTGTTCGCGCCACGTAGATGTGGCTTGTTTCATAAGGACGTTGTTCCTTCCATGAATTGATTTCTTTTTAATGGTGGAAAATTTGTAATTGATGTTCAGTGTTATGTTCATATGAACTTAAGAGTTAATGTTTCTGTTTGACATCCTATATACCATGACAACTGATGATTACGAAGTTGCAGCATTAAAATGTATACCCCTTTCTACATGGTTAAGCTGTTAGAAACACACCAGTTGTTTGCTTCAATCAGCTGGAAGTGTGAACCCATGTGTTGGTGATGTGATGCCCATCTGAATGGACTTCATCATAAATCTTGTATTCATCTTATGGGCAGAAGGAATTCATAGTAATGAGATCTTTGAGAGGTATATTCATGTAACGTTTGCTGCTGAGTACTGTGCAGCCAAAGAATAAATGGTTGCAGGTCAATAATTTTTTGATAAGCTAAATAATTTGAGGTTAGTAATTACTGTCTAAGTTTTTCAGAGAGGAATCTAAGCAAATATTCATGGCAGGAGTCATCTGTATGTAGTCCAATTTGTGGCTGGTGAAAGGGTTTTGTTTCATAGAAGTCCACCTAAAGCTACCCTAGTCCTACTCGATATGTTGTTCTATCTAGTGTTGAAACCTGAAATCAATACTCTTGTAGTTGTTGCCACTCCACCAAAAATTGACTGAAGAATTTTACAAAAGTAAAATGGGATTCATATTATGCTTATGGAGATGATATTTAGCTTCACGAATCCACAAGGATCCTACTGCATAAAAGTCCCGTGTTTTCTCAAAATTCTGGTGAAAAGTGATGGTTGGCACTGGCAGCGTAGTTGTGCTGTATAAATGACATCTAGAACCTTTCTTTTGTCACCATTAGAAAATTTTCTTGTATTCTTTGAACTGTCTCTCACATTTTAGGTGTTAAGTAAGCAGTCCAACCAGTTGTTTACACTTCATTGAATATTTCAATTTGTGGTTCTTTACAGGCTTTGAAATCTGGTGAATTAGCTCCAGGTGGAATTGTCACCGAGGGGAGTGCCGGAAGTACTGCCATTAGCCTTGCCACAGTTGCTCCTGCCTATGGCTGCAAACATCATGTGGTCATCCCAGATGATGTTGCAATTGAAAAAGTAAGATCGCAAGATTGCACTGGCAATTTTCTACTTGTGAAAAATTTGAGGTAGCCACACAGCCAATGGAGTTGCTCTCTGTAGAGGAGAAAACCTTTTAAAACTCTTTCTTCAGACATTTGTGTCCAAGTTGAAAGGGAGATTACGTCTTTTTTATACATTATCACTAGGTTTGGGGGATTTCAAATAGGCTGTTTGGTATTGATGACAAGAATTAGGTATGTCTAGTGTAAATAATTTACTTGTGAAAAATTCAGATGCTTTGGGCATAGGAGAGATGGGATTTGAGGAAGAGCATCATAGCTGCAATCTTTTGATATATTCAGGTGAGTAAAACCAGGATTTTTAGTAATCAATTCCCAACCACATTAGCACCCTCTTGCAGAAGAAGATTTTTTTTTTCCTTGGCATCCCATGCTTCAAGTGGCTTGAAAGACGATAGTTGGGAGTACTTCAAAGAGGGGCTATTTTCTCTTTTTCTAGTTTCTTTTTTCCTAATTTTTTCTTCCCGTCTAAAAGGATTTGTCATCCTTTGTTCATAACAAAATGGTTTGCTCACTTCTTTAGTTTTAAGAACCTTTTTTCTTAAAAGACTCTAGCATTAAGAAACTTTGAGGGCATTAAGTGTTCCAATTCTTTTAGTGGGGTATTATGGGGAAAAAAAAATGGCGCCTATTGACAATGTTATGGACATCCCAATAGAAGTTCTATTTGAAAATATAGTTCTTTAAATCAAGGAATTTTTATGGCACCTGAGCATAAGAAATCCTTCAATCGGTTTGTCCCCATATCCATTTTATATGTAATTCGATGAGAAGGGAACATGAGGACTTTTGAACCTTTAGGAAATCTAGAAATCCTACATGTTATTTGGCTGAGGAAATAAAAAGGAAAAGGAGCAAATCTGCCTGATAGTCACTCCCTGCCAATCCCATTATCTGGGTGAGATCTTCAAATGGGGAACCTTGGGAATCCAAGCTCCAATTAAGGAATACGTTCCATGTCCTATATCAATGGAAAGTGTTTTAAACTTAACAAGATTGTAATAGCATTCGATGAAACAACCGGAGGTTAGGGAGAAAAGAAATACTCACTCCTCTGAAATCCTCTGAAAAGATAGGGGCACAAGTTTTCTTCCTGATTGAAATTGAAGTGTCTGCCTCACAGGAGTCAAGCCACTGCACTCTTTTAATGTTTCTTCACCACCATTAAATTGGAGGGGAAAAAAAGTCACTTAAGGAATGGTTGATGTTATTGGAATAGGATTTGTAGTAAGAGATTTAATGCATTTATTACAATTTCTTGAATGTTTTTCCAGCGACTATGTCACCAATTGGTGTTGTGAGTATTGCAGATGAATACATCATAATCATAAGAATTTTCTTGATTTTTCCTCTGACAAATGTCATTACTGTAGATGGTATTAGAAGAGAAGTGGTAGTGAATTGGTAGATAAATCTATTGTTTTCTTGGCATATGCTTTTGCTGATTGCACCACTCAATTTGGATTGGAAGAATCATAAATTACAGACACAGCAATCATAATTTTCTAATGTATGTATCACTAGTTATGAAACCATGGGTGTATCTTGCAATTTTACTGATAGAAAAGCTAATACAGCTATTTTGTGGGCACTGATTCATATCCATGCACATCACCATACTTCTGTCCATATCATAACATTTCTTTGGCAAATTATTCAGTCACAGATAATTGAAGCCCTTGGTGCTACTGTTGAAAGGTACGGCCTGTATCAATAACACACAGAGACCACTACATCAACATTGCAAGGAGGCGAGCTGCTGAAGCAAATGAATTAGCATCAAGGCTAAGAAAAGCTGACCAAACAGATGCCAAAGTCCTTAATGATACCAATGGTCTCATCTCCAACGTAGAGACAAACCAGATATTCTTAAGTGATTGCAAAGGGGGTTTTTCGCAGATCAGTTTGAAAATCTAGCAAACTTCTATGCCCATTATGAAGGAACTGGACCTGAGATTTTGGAACAGACTGATGGAAATATGCGTGCGTTTGTTGCAGCTGCAGGCATTGGAGGCACTGTGGCTGGTATTTCCGGGTTTCTTAAAAGTCAGCTGTTGTTTTCTTGTTTATAGTGTCATTCGACATCTGGATTCTCGTTGCCCACCTTTTACAACAGGAGCAAAACCCTAGCATCAAGATCCTGGTAGATCCTTCCAGATCTGGTTTGTTCAATAAGGTAACAAGGGGAGTCAATAACACCCGAGAGGAGGCCAAGGGAAAGAGGCTGAAAAATCCTTTTGACACCATAACTGAAGGGATTGGAAGTAACAGGTTAACCCAGAATTTCCTAATGGCAAAACTTGATGGGGCTTTTCGAGGGATAGACATGGAGGCTGTTGAAATGTCCAGGCACAAACCTGCCCTGTAAGAAACCTTTTATTGATGTACAGGTTGTTCTATGACATAAAGGGGGGTGTTTCATCAATTCATGCCACTTAATTGCAACCAATTTTCACTATGACATGCTGCAACTCTATTTTTCATCATCTCTGGTACCCTCATTTTTAATAAGTTAACAGTAGATAATTTTCACATATGGCTCATGCTCATAGGGTTTTCAATATTTTCCCAGTTGCTCAGCGGTCTACTTTTTGTTGACTGAACATTTCAGGTTTCTTTTGAAGGATGCACTATTCCTTGGAAGTTCTTCAGCCATGAACTGTGTTGAAGCTGTAAGAGTAGCACAGTTACTGGGCCCAGGTCAATCAATTGTGACAATTCTTTGTGACAGTGGGATTCAGCATCTGAGTAAATTTCTTTTTTTTTTTTGTTACATTGCGAGTTGAACTCGGAATCACCAGATTGGGGGAGGGGGTTATGACCACTAAGCTATTCCCTTGGGGACGCATCTGAGTAAATTCCCTTGGGACGCATCTGAGTAAATTCTACAATGCCGAATATCTATCCCTGCCATAGCCACCACGTTTGAGGTACCTGGATGGTGCTGCATGGTAAATCTCATTCTTCCCATTGTTCTCAGTGAGAGCACCAGTCTGAAACTTGATATCATCTGAAAATTGTGGTCGGTTCAGTGTACCTCCATTTTTACAAGAGTTGGATTGCTCATCTGAGAAGTATTAGAACTTGGAAGATAAATGGACATTCCACCCACCTAAAGGAGAAAAGGTGGAGGCGGAGGGGAGGATTGGGATAGAGAATCAACTTATTGTGGGAAAATGATTAATTATGGTACTTGGTACTTTGAGTAAATTATTGTTGGTGTGCTAAGATTACCTATACATAATACGATAAATACTTTGGTTGCTAGATGTCCCATACACATTTCAGGATCCACCTAAACATCTACTGAAAATCATCCCGGGAGCTTCCATCAAAGATACTCGACGCCAATCTGGTCCTTTAACTACCAATTTTTGGGCTAGGCAATCCCTCCGATCAAAGGGCAGGAGCAAATTGCCGCATAATGTTGGCCTACATTAGTCCATGGAACCATGAGATCCAATTTATTTAACTTAATATCCAATGCAGAATTAGCACCAAACATAGTTCCAACTGAAGAGTTACCAACAGGATACATAAATAGTAATATTCCTTAAAAGACACAAATAGGCAGAGAGGGAAAAAGTTTTCTAAAAGCCCAACACTTGGAGCATGTGACTAAGGGACTGTGAACCCTTCACTGGGAGTACCACTTCTCAAATTGGGATTCATGGCAGTGTGGATCCAGCCAGTTCCTGGTTGAGCCCTTGGACATATTGGAGGTTATTTTTCCACTGCTGCCCACTAGTTCTCGCAAATTCTCTACCTTGTTCTCACGCCCTGTCCCACTGATCTTTCTATCTGCTTCTTTCAGCTTATGCTTGAACCGCTGCTTACGATTGGAAGAGATTAATTCTTGTTGCTTCGATTGTGAGGGAGGAGCTCCGTGAGGTCCAAGATAAATCTTATATTCTATCTTATCCTGCAAAATAAAGCAATTTATGTTCATTTATTGAGAAGGCCAGAATTTCATGCAGTGCGAGATAACATAGTATTTGAACTTTATGAAATTCAAAACTAAATGATAAGTTGTTAAAATTTATATAAGTATATGACACTTGATTAACTTTTTGTGCCTTTATTTGCTATTTAGAATAACGGAGGCAAACAATGGCTCTAAAAGAAAATATTTGTAGTTAAATATTTTGTTTAATTAGTGATATGTAATTTGTTAAATTGAGTCTTATAATCACTTGTAATAAATCAAACACTAGTCATATACATAATATCTCTCTACTTTGATGTCAGACTATCTATTGTAGAATCAACAAAAATATGAGGAAATGATGCCAACAAATATCGCACAAGCAATGACAATTTCTTCCATTTTATTTATATTATAGAAAGAAAGTTACATATTTAAGGTTGCAAAATATTATTTGGAAATAAAATGTGCAAGGACTTCACAAAGTAAACATTAATGTCATTTAGTAGAAGACCCACTAATAACAAATTGCAAAAGGCCTTTTTAATAATTAACCATCAAAGAGATAATACATATTAATATCCATTGGCTTCTAAAATCTCTAGGCAGCAACAAAAATATCATATTTATAAAGTATATTGTAGATGTTACACATAAATTGCACTAAAAGTTGAAAAAATAACAATAAATTGCGACTTGTTGGTTGTGAGAAATAGAAAATTATTATTTAAAGAGTTGCATGCAAGTCCTTGTGTAAAATATTATTTTATTTAGCAAATGTAAAATATTTCAGATTCCGACCAGAAGTATTAGACCAAGTATAAGCGAAAGGAAAAACTTGAGTTGCATGCAAGTCCTTGTGTAGCTAAACCCTATGCTTGACACCAAGGGTGAAAAATGATTCACTTCATTTATAATGAACTGAATTATGATGTTCATTAACAAATGTAATCCTATATATGGAATAAAAAAGTAAAATGTGGAATTCAATTGAATTCCTTAGCTTGAAACGACCAAATGTAAATGAACTCTACAAGAGTTCATTCTGGATAATATGATATTAAAAAAAAAAAAAAAATTAAATGGGCCTACAAACTCTAGGGGAGTTCATTTGCAAATTCTATGCTTTTTTTTTGCAGATATGGAAATCCAAACTTTTTGTGGAATTGGAAATTAACACCACCATTTTTTTGTGTGTTTCCAAGTTACAAAACTTGGAATTGGAAATGAACTCCACATTTTTATGGAGTTTATTTGGTTCCAAACATAGCCTAAGGATGTTGAGTTACTTGAGGGTGGCAACTGGACAGCTGATAAAAACAGCTCCATAACACTCAGTTAAGAAAAAACATTTGCATAAACATCAGCAAATGCAAATTCAATTACCTCCAACCTAGAGATTCTAAATTCAACTGACCTTTGAATTAGAAGATTTGAGTTCTTGAACAACTGGAGTGTCGGCTTTGCTTTGATCAGGATCACCAATTTCCAGGCTTGGAATTACAAATCCCTCAGTGTCTAATACAGACAAACAAGTGATGTGCCATCAGTACAACTTACAAGCACTAAGCAAAAAGTACTCAACCACATGCAGTATGTAAATGTATGAAGAAACAAATTTGGAACTAATTGTGAGCTATATGCATGCTGCTAACATGAGTTCTCACAGAAACTTGATACAGAAAACCAATTTTTTTTTCCTGTAAGCACAATAAAATTTGTCTAATCAGCATGCAGCAAACTGCAGAGGGGGAAAATGGGGTTTTCTGGAGTGCGGGGGCTCAGTTCACATAGGCATGGCAGCTTCCATGCTAAAAAAACATCCCCTTGGCTAGAAAGATGCCAACACCATGCAGCTCCTCAGAATAACAATCAACAATGAACTAAATATGAGAAGCACTCAAATATATATATATATATATATATATATATGTATGTATGTATATTTGTGGACTTCTACCCAATGAAGCAAAAGCTTTTCCAGACAACCAGAGTCTATCCATAAATTCAGATAGCCCAGAGTCAGAGCAGCATAGTTTTCAAAGACTTTAGACACACGGTAACCCCAAGAATGTACAATGAAAAGTAGCAACTAGTATTCAGATACAGCAGGAGCAACCAGCAATAATACCAGAAAATCCCAACCAATAATAAGCCCCAGCACATATATAAGCCTGTATATGGTAGCCACAAACTGAATGCCAAAACCAAGACTTTACACATTCTTTGTGAATATCACGTTCACAGCGACACAACTAACCAGTCAACTTTCAGATCTGGCTAACTATCATCTCAACATCATGATCCATAAAGGGACTAAATTTATCTACATCTCTAAATAGATTGCTTTCTCAAAAAACAAAGCATGATTCAAAAAGAAAAAAAAAGAAAAAAAAAACACTTCTATCTAAATAAAGTGAAATCTGTAACACCAGAACTCTCAAGGCACATACAGAGAACAGTAGAAGTTTATCACAAATTGCAATCCACCAGAAGAACCCTCAAAATTTTGACTCCTGCAAAACAATATCAACCTTCCACAAAAATTGCTTTTATAGCCACTTCTTGCGCTCAGTAAAGACTCATGGCCACTTGATGCCATATTTCCTTTATTTTTACCAAAGGCCATTTGAAAGTATTTTCGTTATTCATGAGCTCCTTTTACATCCCTGGTACAAACTATAACTTCTTCTGATGCTTGTTTGTTATTCCTCAGCCCCAACCAAATCTTACTTCATTGTAAGCACCTACTAGATCCAAAAAGAAAACACACACACATGTGTTCGCACGCACGCACGCACACACCCAAAAAAAAAAAAGCTTTTTGACCAGCCTTTCTTAGGCAGATCTTAGAGAGTTGAAAGATAGAGTAACTATTGAACAAATGGAGCTCAAAGAGATGCGGTTAAGAGATGAATATGCACTAACATTTCAATGTTGAAACCCTAAAAGTAAGAATAACTCCCCAGTGGCATATGCTAAATTCCTGCATACAAAACGAAAAATACACAAAGACATACATACATTTCACACTCACATTCTTCTCAACTACTCAAAATTGTAGGATACATTAAGATTTTAATTTTTTACTTAATTAACAATTTAAGAGATCTGAGTATTTTGGGGACCTTAAGCTAGAGATTTGATCCCACTGTTAGTAGGTGAAATTGGGCACCAATAGACTACAAAGGCAAGTGGTGATGGTGACTCTCTCTCTCTCTCTCGCTCTCTATAAGATTTACTCCGTACATATTCACAACGTTTTTTAATTAAGTAGCATGAACACTTCTAAATGAAGTCAAGATTGTGTGACTCCTGCAAAACAGAGAACTCTCTCTCTCTCTCTCTCTCTCTCCCCCTCCCCCCCCCCCCCAAATAAAAATTTTTTAAGCCATTTTCAATAATAACCACCCTTATTCTTTCAAAACGAGCTAACCCATAAAATCACAACATAGAAAAGTCACTATATTATAACATACAAAAGGGCAACAAAATCATCAAAAGTACCAAGCCGTAACAAGTGCATGGACTTGTTTCCATTTCTATGCATACAATATTACGAAATTAATAACTCCCCCTCCTATTTTTTACTTTCCCTTTTGAGCAATTAAGTCCTAATATTTTCCCAGCAAAAACAATCAAACACAACAGTTCTAGTTGCTTCCATCCTATCCGGAATGATATGAACTAGACAGAATCAACCAACTTTTTCTAATTTAAAAGTTTGATCCCTACATAATTCTCTTAATCTATGCACATTTCATTTGTATCTTGAGCCAACCAATGAAGACTAAATGCAATAATAAAAGAAAATGTCTGATTCCTAGAGACTCATCAACACAATATATTCAAAGAAAAGTAACAGGCAATCTCATCACATGAACATTCTGAATTCCCCTCAAATAAATAACCAACATTACCCAAAACACATTTTAAAAAAAAAAAATCACAACGCCCACAAACAACTGCAAAAATTAAAAATCTTCAACATCATTATCAGAAGACGAAAAAAAAAAACAAAAAATGTCCAGATCAAATTTGATCCACAACCTATTAATCTCGTACCAATGAATGCGAATAACAATTTAATAATAAATCTGAAAAGTCAAAAAAAAACCATAAGTAAGGAAGAAAATAAAACTAATTACCCCACTCATCTTCAGGGCTTGAAGGAGTGGATTGCACTGGAGCGATATCCATCGAGCGCAGCTAATCATCGAATTCAACAACCACAGGGCACAAAAGCCCAGAACTCGCTAGAAACGCACCAAAACCCTAAAATCGCCTGACTTATCTTTTTCTGTCTCAGATCAGACGCATCAGGCGTTGTGTATTTATAAAAGGCGAAGAAAGTATCAATCTTTTTCACCGAATTTGGAAGACGGAATATCACGCTAACGAAACCCTAACCCTAGAAATCTGTGCTCATTTTTTGAGGTGGACCAACCCCACGGAACGTGGTGAATCTGCTGTTGCCCCCCATATTTCCCAAAATATCCCCCTTATTCGAGCATTCCGTCCATAGTATGCAGGGATATGTTTGTCATTTCGTTTGATTTAATGGGAAAACTTGAAAGCATCGGTGCGTGCGTTTGAGGCAAAGTGAATACGTCGGATCGTTCTTGGATGGCGAATCATTAATGATAAAATATTAAAGTTATTTAAAAAATATTTTGATTTTAAATTTTAAAAATTAAAAAAACAGATATTGAGAAATTAATTTTTAAATCGAAGTTTATAATTGTTAAAATTAAATTAATAAAATTTTTAATATCAGTCTTGAATTACCAAAAAAAAAAAGAGTTATTGGGTCGGTGGTGTCTATATTTGTGCCGGTGATCATGGTGGGTTGGGTCCACTTATGATTTGATCTCTCACGGTAATTGATTTTGAATTTTGAGCGAACTCATCTTAGTTGGGTTCGGGTCGGGGTCTCCATGGTCCATCTCCATTCAATCAAATTTAATGCCACGCGTGACTGGTCACTTGCCGACCATGTTTCTAGCTTTGGTGATAGCGGCAGGGCTATGCATCCCTATGAATAAGTTCGAACTTGTGTATAAGTAAATAAATAAGTAGATGAAATAATTATAAGTTAGATATTGATTTAATTTATTTGAACAAATCTAGTTTGAGAGTATTAAAGTATCTAAGTTGTACTTAGATTTTATTATAAAGAAATAAATTATTTAAATTAATTTTTTATTGACTCAAAAAAAATTATTTCAACTCGACTCATAATATTAAATAACACAAATTTTAACTCATAACCCATTTAGTTAGATTAATACAGGTTTAAATGGGATCGATCAGATCTAATCGGGTTATAATTTAGAAAAAAGAAAAGTGAGAAAGACTATAACATTGTACTTGAACTTCATATTTATGTCTCCACATTCATGTCAAAACACATCCCACTCTGTCTTTCTCTCTTTTTTTTTTTGTTATATCGAGATTTAAATCTTGATTACTAAATTAGAAGAAAGGGTCGTGATTATTAGGTAATCCTTTGAAACATCTCTCCCTCTTTCTTCTCCCTCGAGCAAACCCCTCTCTCAAACCCTTTTCCCATTAAATTTTCAAAATTTTTTATAATTTCTCACAATTAAACTTACCAACAGCATCAATAAGCTAAGCCTCAATTACCCTAGGAAACCAACTCTCGCCAGTGTCATCCGTTGCTGCCAAAGTTCACCATAGCTACCATCTCCTTGGGCTTGGTTTTTTTTTTTTTAGATACATGAAGAAATTTGAACTCAGACCTTTGCACGAAGAGAAGGGACAATGTCAATTAAGGTATGATTCATTAACCGAACTTGGTTTTCATCGATAAGTGTTGTTGCTTCAATTTTTTCACTAAATCATTTTTCTTTTTGGTTTTTGAACCTAACAACTAGTCCAATTGCACGATCTTTCTCCCTCCCTCTTTTAAATATCTAAACCCAAACTTAAGACTTGTCGATGGCAGCTAGGCAAAACGCAAAAGAGAGTTGTGCCTGCGAGGTTAATTGCATTCAGGAAGGTAAGATTTAATTTGGTCGGGTTCCGGTTAGCCCGAACAAATATGTACTAACCCGATCGCGGCTGATGTTAGTGAGTGATTCCACCAAACCCGCACCCACCCATACCGGGTTGGCGGGGTTGTCCATTCTTGCTGACCCCTGGCAACTGTTGTCCTTTAGTTAGTGTTAAAAGGCATTTATATGTTTTTTTTGTGTTAATAGATTATTTGTCATTAATTAGTATTTAAGTTTTATTCAATTAATTTAGTTTAACTATCATGAGACCCTCTGTGAAAAGGTTCGCTTTTCTAAATTCTATTTCTTAATTTTCATGATTCGAATCTAAAATCTTTGATTAAAAAAGTGTAAAGTCCAATCCTTATATCCATAAAAATTTGGAAAGGCTTTTATATGTTGGCACCAATTTTGGAATTGACATGGCAACCTAATGTGTCAAATAACGATGCATAACAAGCCTTCACCAAAATATTCTTTGTCAAATCAGCAAGGAAGGGACTGGAATCGGTGATCACCCAATTGGTGGGGGGTTTCCCATTTTGGTAGGAAGATATTTACTAAAAGGCAGCTGGGGTTTCATACAGTGGCAAAAAAAGTAAGCAGATGAAGGTCGAGAAGAAACCAACGCAAGAAATCTCTCTCAAAACAAACTTTTATTTATTTTTACTTGGCATTCATTAGGTTTCACAACAGTTTCATCTGCGCTTGTGACTTCAATTTTCGGCCATTCAAAAAGTCTAGTATCTCATTCGAGTTATCTGGGGTTGGGAATCTATAGTGATAGAATTCCCAACTTCTGTCAATTGCTTGAGGAATCGTTTGAGTGTTCACTTCCCTTATTAAAATCAGCACCACATACATACATACATGTGTGCAGAGCTCTCCCATGTGTTGGCTATACCAAGAGAGAGATATTTGATTAAAGGGAATAGAAATCAAAGATTCGATTGAAATCCATATGAGTTGTTCAGATTAATGGAATGAAAATAGAGATTTATGAATAAATTTGTAAATCTCAAGAAAAAATATAAATTTTATGAAACTCATACCAATATTTTTTATTTTGATTTTAATTTTAATTTTCAATTTTCGATTCTAACCCTTGAAGTTTTACCTCCCTTCATCAATGCTCAATGTAACATTTATTCTAGCGAGGAAAGGGAAATTATTTCAGCAATCTTAAGCTACAAAATCCCAAATCCTTCTCCCTTTTCCCTACCCAATTGAGCCAACATTAGAAATTCAAATAAAAAAATATATATTGTTCATAAATGTATTTGTGCGCGAGTCCATTAAATGAATGAGAAAAATCATTTTAAATTGTTTAATGTTTAACACAATATAATGTATAGATATTACATCATAAATGTATTTTCTTCAAAAATTTAAAATTTGTCTTATCGTACCTGACACAAATAGAATTTAAAATGTTAAAATTTATTCAATTATTTTCAAATTCAATTATACAGAAAGGAAATAAAATATTATGGAGTAACACTTCCATTGAATGTATTATACTTATAATTTTTTTTTTAATATGAGAGAATTAATCTATTAGTGCGATAACTCGAATACCGGTCCCTCAAGATCAAAAAAATTCGTTTAAAACAACGAGAAAGGAACCTACACAAGTTGTGTAATTAAGCTCAAATTATAATCGGTGTTTTCAAACCTGAATAGGATCAGTTGGTCTGAGCGGAAACCGGATCAGTGACCGATCCGAGTTTCATAGCAAAATCGGATTTTAATAAAATCGGTCAAACCGGGGTTGGACCGGAAACCGGCCCAAACCAACCGAATTTTTTAATTGGTGCAAAAAAAATGCTGTTTTCAAATCCAAAAACCAGAAGTGCATTGAATATTTTTTGAGTTGTGAAAGCCACTGGACCGCAATGCTATGAAGTGATTTTTTTTTTCTTTTTTTTTTATTTTCTCATTTTCTTTCTATCTCACTCTCACCTTTTAATTCAGTATTTTTTTCCTTTTCTTTCTTCATAAGCTTTTTCTTATTGTTTAAATTAGATTTTGACATATTCAACCTATTATTTAAATTAAACTTTAATATATTTGAATAATATTTTATATTAAATTATGTAAAATATTTAGATAAATAAATTGTATCTTATTAATATTATATGTTTTGAATATAATTTGATAATATTTTATAATTAGATATATAAATTTTTTGAATTATTAATATATTATAATTTAAATTTATTTATGATATTATTCTAACGATATTCAGATTTTTTTGTCTGATTCGATCGGTTTGACCCAATGATTTATTGATCCTTTGACACGATAGGTTTGTATTGCGGTTTGATTTTCAAAATACTGATTATAATTGATTACTACAATATTTGTGAAGATTTTTGTTTCAAGGAGGAGGAAAAAAAAAGGGGCCGGCAACATCGGAGACCAAAACGGCGGAATTGAGACGTTAATGTGAGAATTTACGTTTCTCGTCGTTTGCTGATGAAACATACCAAAAACTTTAACCGGAAACATAAAGACATTTGACCCTTCATTTCTTGGTCTCTTCGCGTTGACTGCACGAGCATTGTTCTTTCCTATGCCGATTCTTACCGTTACAGGCGTTTGCATCCGTAGGATTTTTACTTTTTTTTTTTTTTTTAATGATGGGAATCGGGAAAGTGTTATTGTTACTGGACTGGCCTCAAGAAACTATTGGAATTTTACTTTGTGGCCCACATTGTTTCCCAAATTTCAACTTATTTAATTTAGGATAATTATAAACACAATCTTAAACATTTTACCCATTTTTATTTAATTTTAAAATCTTCAATATTTTTCATCAAATTCTTAAATTTTTAATGATAGAATGTAAAATCGAAACAAAATTGTAAATTGACCTAAATATTTAGAACTCGATATGAAAAAAAATTAAAGAGTTTAGAACTAAACCAAAAAATGAGAAAAACGTTTAGAATTTCATATATAATTATCTTTCTAATTTATTTTCTTTAATTTATAATATTTTTAATATGAATAAAAAATTTAAGTCTGAAGTAAACGGTTTACAAAAAATGAAGAAATTTTCTTTTAAAAAATAAAATTATTATTTCATAAATAATTTTTATATTAAAAACTTTATCTTATTTTGATATATAGAAAAAATCGAACTTAAGACTTTTTACAAGGGGAAGGGGAAACTTTATCTAAATACAATTTTAAAAAAAAAACATTTGCATTGTCTAATCTGTATTAGTTATAAAATTAACTATTATTAAATGAAGGGTAAATTACATTTTTCTCACATGTGGTTTGACCAAAAACCAAATATTTCCCTTATGATAAAAAATATTCACTTGTCCTCCGATGCTTTTAAAAAATCTGACAAGTAGACAGAATTGAACAGACATTAAGAAAATTGTGAGGCACACATGAGTATTTGTGTCAGTTCGTCAATATGTAATTTTTCCTCACAAAATTACCCGCAATTCAAATTGGAGTCTCTCTTTCCTAACAAAGTAAGGCAAGATGTGTTCCCATTCTCTTCATCTTGTGGGGTTTTGAGTTTGAGATTTAATATGTGTTTTATTAAACAAAATTAGAATATCTTTTTCAATCACCACCGGTAGAGGATCAAGAGAACCTAGAATTGGAGGTGTGATTGTAACAACCGGGCTATCCTAAAAATAGTGGATTCTGAAAAACCTTCAAAGAGGTTGCTATATTTTGTGTGTGAAAGAAATGAATGCAGATTTTTGCATGGTGTCAACAGATAAATAGGGAAAGAGAAAGGGTTGCTATATTTGCTTTGATGAGCCAATATTAATGAGAATGATTACATCAAATTAAACTAGAATTTAATCAACTATATTTGTTCATAAATATATTATTATCAATTAATATTTTTTATCTACTAACTAATTTAGTTGATAATTTTTTAACGACTACCTACATATTAATTGGTGCTAAGTGCAACAACTTAGAAATAAGTGACTATATGATGAAAAAATGATATTATTAATATTGACAAAATTAGGTTTTGATGATAATAAAAAAAGAAAAATTTAGGTGGAAAATAAGTTTGAAGATAATAAAAAATAATATAAAAATTGAGTAAAAAATAATCAAAATAATCATCGGAACGGCTGACCCATTGAAACATGCAGTCGACCACCGGCAAATACGGCCGATCGCTTCCCTAGTGTAGTCATCCAAGACTTTTTCACCACTGTGTGGTCACATGAATTTCCCTTTCTCTAACTCATATTTACCTCTCTCTCTCTCTCTCTCTCTCTCTATATATATATATATATATATATATATATGTATCTATATAGATTTTATGAAGTGGTCCAACAATTGCTGTGTCCTTGCTCTCTCTCTCTCTCTTAGTCTTTCACTTCAAATCATCTCTCGGCTACAATTCTTAAACTGACTTTTCAACATAACACATTCTCTTTAAATCATCTTACGCCTCCTCTCCCTCTATCCACGTGTACACCACTTTCTCACCACAATTCTTAAACAATTATTTTTTATATGACCATCAACCCTTTCGAACAATTTTTCTCCACCAAGAGCTACGTATATATATTGTGATGATCAATCTCAACCACAACCAAAAGCCTCACAAACACCAGACGGCCGAACACAATCGACCACACGCACGCAATGCAGTCAACTACCTGGCACGGTCGACAATGCTACAGAGTCATCAACGTCCCAGTAGAGGTAGTCGACGGCATGCATCTAGTGCAGTCAACCAGCCGATGGACCACCCAATAGAGGCATAGAGGCAGTCGACCGTCCCAGCCCTTTTAGTCAACCATCTCATATTTGCTCAAAATTTTCATTCTTTCATTCTCTCTCTCTCTAAGAAAAAATAAAGTATTTTTGGAATTAAAAAACAATAATATTTTAAAAAGGGGTATAATGGACATTTTACGTAACAACTTATATATCTCCATTAATTTTCAAATATTTGGTACACTTATCACACTTTTTAAAAATATAAAGGATTAAGTGGATATTTTTGAAAAGTGTAATTTATCCTTAAATGAATTAATAAAAAATTCGAACTCAGAAAATGACTTAAATGACCTAAAATCTATATCATTAAAGATTAAATCTTGTCCCTTATTCGATGGCGAACAAAGACGTTCAACTCAACCAAACCCATTGGTCACCATTTTCCTTTTAAAAAAAAAAAATTGGAAAAAAAAAAAGGTAAAAACGCAGTCGTTTAATGTGCTCATTCATTCCGGTGGTGGGACATAGAAACAAGGAAAAGATGGGCACCTCCTGACACAGCAGTTCTCATAATGGGCTTCCATTAATATTTCAGGCTCCCCTGCTCACCACTCACCATTATTCACAAAACATTAATAATAAATAATTGGGGTGAATGTCTTTGGCGGGCTTTTACCATGGAGAGGGCAAGGATATTCCAAGAATCTCACCGATATTCATATTAACATTCCTAATCTAATAATTATTATTTTTTAATAAAACAGAATTGTAAAATAATATATTTTTATCAGATAATAATATAATATTTATTAATTTCATAATCGCCAATACTCAAAAACATAATAAAATCTTAATCTAAAGGGGTCTTATTTTGACTTGTCCAAAATTTAATCTTTCTCTTTCTCTCTTTTTTTAATTGATAACAAGAATTTTTAAATTAAATATATGTAATATTCGGCTGGCCATCCATTTTAATGGTTTATCCTGATGAATTGCTGGGTTAATATCTCACTCAAAAATAGATAAATCGATAAATAAAAGAAAGCCAACCCCCCAAAAACGAGGTTCGCTTTTCCAAGAGAGCATCAATAGCCGGCAGCAAACATGTGTTTGGCGTTATACCCAGGACAAGGAATTGGGGAAAATGCCATTTCTTTTGATGATAAGGACTAGGGTGAGTGAGTGAGAGAGAGAGAGAGAGAGAGAGCCTAGTGATTTCATTGTAAGCATATTGTATAAGCTCATTAGTATTCTAAACCCTCACACCACTTCGGTTGTTCCAAATTTTGGTGGGTCTACATAGCTTTCCTTAAGATTCACCTTTCTTCTCCTAACTACAAAATATCACCAAAACTTCTGTGTTACTCTTGTTGACACTTAAAACTTTTCTGCAAGAAAACTCAACAGTTTCTTAACCATTAGATATTTTATCTTCAACATGGAAAAGGCAATCAATGATCCATTTTTTGCTTGTTTGTTATGTTCCTTGAGACCCTCATTGAAGTGTGCTCTGTTCTGCTCTGTTTTTTTGGTTACTTTTTGCATTTTACATCATTCTTCTTATTCAAACATGCTAATATTTCTATTTCTGATCATTCTGTCAAGTTTTTTGTTAATTTCTTTCGTAATGAAGAAATGGGTATTGGAGAAAAATGCAGTCAAAGAGGAAAATTTCATCATTCATGACCAAATACACATGAGAAGAACAGAAGTTGAAGAAGAAGAAGAAGAGGAAGCTCAACATAATGCGGCAGATATTTCATCTGTACATAGAGAATGCGCGAATTCTTCTTTGGAAAGTGAAGAATCAAACCCAAATTTTGATTTAATTGGTATCGATGAAGAAGATGAAGATGGGCTAATCGAAATTGCTTTGCCGGAGAGAGACTACATCGGAGTAAGAGAATGGTCAGAGCAAAAGGCACTGACAACTTTGCCAGATTTATTGACCGAGTCCATTTTCAGGCAACATGGTCTTATGGAGCTTCTGCAAGAGATTAATTTTGAGATGTGTGAGGAAAATTTGATTGAGATTGACATTAATATGGGGTCCATTAAGTGCCCTAGGCTTGAGATTGGGGCATAATTAGCTGTCTGTATACGTTTTTCTGTTAGAAATTCTTTACCTTGATCTGATGTATTCACTCTTTCTTATTCCATTTCCATTTTCCATTTTCATCTCTATTTTCATCTCTAGACGAAACATCGAGCTTAAACTTAAACATTCTACAAGTTGAGCTTTAGGCGAGCTCGAGTAACTTGTTTTATTTTTAGATTAATTCGACGTCAATCCAAAATTCAATCATAATAATCAAAATTAATATGGCATATTTCCTAGATATCCAAAATCATCATAGAGCACCACGAGCCAATTTCGGTAGAGAATGCATTGCGAATTCCATACAGACACAATGGTCTCTAGTTCCAATCTCAACAAACTTGTTTATGAAGTACACTTGGAGTTTTGGAAGGATTTAAGGCCTGCATTTTGGAAGGATTTAAGGCCTACAAAAAAGACCCGCTTAAGAAGAAGTATCTCGTTGACAATTTATTTGAATAGAAAGATTTTGAAAGAAAAAAAAAGATTTAAAAAAAAAATCATGATTTTCTTTCATTTGAAAGTTTAAATATGAGAAACAATGAAAGATTTTAAATCTCTTCAAAAATATCATTTAAAAACTAAAAACAAAATTTTTTATTCTCATTGAATCTCATTAATTTTCTCTTCTTTCATAAAACTTCCAAATAAAATGAAGAGAAAAATATAATTTTATCTTATTTTCTTTTCTCTCCTAACTAATCTTTTCTTTTCTTTCCAAAACTCTCAAACATACTATAAGAGTAGGTGAAGCCTCTCATAATTTTGTAGAGCTAACGTTAGGTGTTTTAATCAAGATTTGGATTCAAATTTTAAAAATAATAAGAATTACATTGCAAAAACTTCCAAGAATCCAATAACAGTTTGAACTAAATTAGTTGGAATACAATTTCAAATATCAATTGATATAATAATAATAAAAAAATTGCTTGGGTGTACATGTCAGACACCTTAACCTTTCAATATGAGTGTTACAAAGATCATTATTTTATAATAACGTATAAAAAAAATTAAATAAATAAATAAGAGCAGCAAACATTGATAATCCCTCCCCATCATATCATAAAAGGTATAAATTATATCTTAAAGCGGGTAGGAGAACTCTAATTCAGGTAGTTTCCTCGACGATTCCGGGCTATGTTATGCAATCTTCTTAGCTTCCTGAGTCGATTTTCTCATAGCTGGATCATTTGAACTGTCAGTTTCTTTGGGGAGACTCTGAGGAGTCCCATCGCGTGCATTCGATTCGATGGGATAAAATATGCAAGACTAAAGAGGTTGGGGTCTCGAAATCAGAAAGACAAGGAGGTAAATTTGGCATTCCTAGCAAAACTCGGGTGGCGCATTTTTTCAGTGGACTCGGCATTATGGCATCAGGTACTTCATCATAAATATCTTCATCGGGAAGATTTGCTCCAATTCAATAGGTCTTCCAATTGTTCCTAAGTGTGGCAAGGTATCCTAAAAACTCAAAACTCCCTAAGAAATAATATTCATTGGAGGTTGGGTAACGATAGAAATATCAGATTCTCGGAGGATAATTGGGTTGGTTCAGTTCCTCTAACTCAGAGATTATCAAAGGGTCGTCATAATATGTCAACGGTGGTGATGGTGGAGAATTTCATTACTGGGAACAGGTAGTGGGATGCTATGAGGCTTGGAGCACTCCTTCCTTTTGACATAGTGGAAGAGGTTCAGGCTATTATGATTCCTTGAGATCCGGAGGCGAGAGATATAGTTTGTTGGGCAGGAAATCCATCAAGGAGCTTCATAGTCCGATCAGCTTATACTACTTTTTGTCGATTAGGAGATGGGGATTCGACTCCTATAGAGGACTAAAGTTGGATTTGGAAAATGAAATGTCTGGAAAGAGTGAAATTTTTGGTGTGACAAATAAAATATAACAGTTTAATGATGAATAATTATCGGTATCATTGAGAATTTATGGATGATCCATTTTGCCCCCTTGTAAGGCCTTATCGGTGACTAAGAGCCATCTTTTTTGAGACTATTATGTCATTTTCCAAATTTGGTTAACGATTTTAGGTCAATCGTCTCTAACTCGGATGGTGATAGGAACTCAGGGAAATCAACCATTATAGGAGTGGCTATCTCACAACTATCGATCACATGCCATTCATAGGGATCTTTCATGGTTGGTGTACTATGTGTATACTCTTTGGACCATTTGAAAGGCTCGATGTTGGTACATTTTTTAAGGAATCTCCTTTTCCTCAGATAGATTGGCTATCGTTCCCCCAGGTTTCTATAAATTAAACACGGATGGTTGTTCCAATAATACTACTTATTCGGCAAGGGCTGGAGATCTTATTAGAAATGAGATGGGTTTTTGGGTTCGTGGTTTCATTGCTAATTTAGGGGTAGCTGATCCATTTATCGATGAGCTTTGTGGCATACAGGAGGGTCTTATGCTCCTCTCTCGAGCCAAATTATTCCTAGTAATTCTAGAAATTGACTCTTTCAAGCTGGTAGAAGTCTTGACATCAATGGTTTTGCAGTTGCACTCTCAATTCCACATTATTGGCGAATGTCAAATCCTCATATGAAGAACCCTAGCTGATAGGGTCCAATTTATTCATCGGGAAAGAAATAGATGTGCAGACATTTTGGCTAACCAGGGAATGTTGGGTCCGCCAGGGTTCCATGAGTTGGTCTCTCCCTCCTTCTAAGGTGTGTTACATGCTTAAGAGTGATATTCGGGATATGACTTTCTTCATAAACTAATTCACCCCTCCTTATTTTACCCAAAAAAATATATATATCTTAAAATATTTTTAAAGGTGAAGTTATTATTCACATATCTAATGGGACGTTTGGTTCACTCTCAGGTATTGAAATCAAAATCGGAATTAAAAGTTAAAATTCAAAATTAGAATCAAAATCTGATACCCTTTGTTTGGTTTAAATTTTGAAATGGATATGATTACCATTTTTAGTATTTGGTTTGTATATCTTTCAGAATAAGAATTATATAATTATTAATTTTGTCCTTCATAAAAATTTTTTATGATTTAAAATGTTTTTTTAATTGAAAACCAATAAAAAATATTTGATAAAAAATGGATTTTTTATGATAGAAAATGTTTTGACAAATATTTTTTTATTTAAAATTAATTTTGTGAACAGACGTTTTTGGCTTTTTTTTTTCTTTGCTACGGTAACCCTAGACTATTTGATAAAAAATGGGCTTTGTTCCTTTTTTTTCCCCTTTCCTTCGCTAATGTGTTTGAAGGAGACAGTTTCAAAGGACATGGAATCTAACAAACCAAGGTTGGAGGTTGCAGCGGAGACTTATCGATTGAGGCATTGTGTGAAGGTTAAGCATGCCAACTTTGCCGCCAAGTACAACACTCATCATCAGACACAAACCGGTGGAGAGGGAGAGAGAGAGAGAGAGAGAGAGAGAGAGAGAGGACTTATCAAAGGGAATGGGGCAGTGATCAAGGGATTATTTGTGTGAGAGAGAGCGAGATCGGAGATGGTTGCAAAGAAAGGTGGAATGAGAAATGGGGGAGAGAGACATAGAAGAGATGTTTGAGAGAGATAGAAGAGAGAGAGAAATAAGGATGATGAGTGAGAACACGAGGCAGAGAAAGATGGAATGAGAGATGGGGGAGAGAGAGAGAGAGAGAGAGAGAATGGGTTTGAGAGAGAGGAGAGACAGACAAGAGTTGAATGTTTAGGGGAAGGGATTTTTCTTAGGTTTCAAAGATGGATTTCGGATGAAACCCATTATTTTGGTTGGATTTAATAAAACTCATAGATTAAGGGTTTGATTCTCAAATTTTTATTCTAATTCCATTAATCCAAATAATCAATTTGGATTTCATTTCTATTTCTAAAACTTATACTCTTTAACCAAACAGCCCCTAATTTTTTCATTTTGATTAATTTTTTGATCTATGTAACCATTAAGATTGGTATTTTTTAGAATAAACAATATACATTTTTAATGTATTTATTATATTTAATGACAAAAAATAATAAAAGTATAAACAGATATAAACATGAAAAATTAATTATAGACAAGTAGGAAATATTTAATTCTTGTCACCGAACTCACTCTTCTTTCTTAATCTACGTGGATAGATATGAATAGGAGTCGATTCTTAATGCATATAAAAATTTTCAATTATTGATTATAATAGAGATTTTTAATTAAAATAGAATATTAAAATACTAGAGAAAGATTAAAGTCTAAAACTTATGTTTAAACATAACACAAAAATTTAAGATTTATATGTTTTTCAAAAACATAAAACCAGCCATAATAGTTTTCAAAATTGCAAAATAATCACAATAATTTTCATAATTATAAAATAATTACAAAATATTTTCAACATTACAAAACAATGGTAAAAGTTTTTCAAAATTACAAAATAGTTGTAATAAATTTTAAAAAAATTACAATTCAATCCTAATCTATCCGACTTGAATGATCGAATCGATTCCACTTTTCACTTTGTCGAGATTGGTTTGGTGTTCAGTGTACCCTAGTACAAGATCGAAAAGAATACTCTTTGGAGCTACAATGCCCAAACAGTCTCATATCTTTCTTGGTTGGACCATGCAAACCAGTGATTTACGATAAGTCTTCTCTCTCTTTTAGAGAAAGAAGCAGAACTACTAGTACAAGCTCTTTTTCATATAGACATACTAATACCAAATAGTTTAACAATATTTATAGGACTTGTTGTAACTTTTTGAGATGGACAAGCCATAAATATCAATTAGATAAATTATAAGGATAAGATTAATGAGTTAACAGTACTAAATACTCTTAGAGAAAAGATTATGTCCTGACTTGAAATTCAATTGTATGTTTTGGAAGATACTACTTCAGGTTTGGACTTGGAATTGCCTCGTGTAATCAATAGCTGAACAAAATCTTTTGTTATCTATGTGAATGCAATCTATACGAGTCTCATCGATAACGACACGCAAAGTGAATACTTTCTCCAAGTTATACAATTTCTTGGAGGGTAGTCTTTCTTTTTCATAGCGTTCTGAGTAAATAATCAAACTAACAGAGTTTAATCGTGGAGAAAAGACTTTATTACTTTGTCCTCAACTTATATATATTTCTACGTATTGTCTCTCTATGTAATACATATGATTGAAGGTAAATTAAATGTATTATCACATGTTCAATTATGTAATTTTATTACGTCGTTCATCTAAAATTGAAATATCCAAGAATCTACCATTAGCCCATAGTGCAGGACAACTTTAATAATATTAGTTAAAATATAATATTATATCACTATAGTTTCTAAGTAATCAAGTAAGATGAGTTAAAGGCACGATATTCGGCACATTCGACATGGACTATATATTAAGAAGGAAATCAAATTTAAATTCTTGTAAATATAGTTTATTTAATAATTATAGCTTATTCCTAATTCTTTCTTGTTTGTTTTGACTTGACTTAATTAATTAAATGAACTGAACATCAACGTAGATTTCAATTTTTTTTTTACACAGTAAAATTTAAACTTGAGTCTATTATAGAGAAAGGGGGAATGATGTCATTTAAACTGAAACTCAATAACAGATTTCAATTTTCTTTATACCAATAGTTTGTGACAATTTTCTTTTATTTAGAGATCTTAAATTTGAGTCTTTTCTATCTATAAAAAAAAAAAAATGTTTCCTTTATCAACATAAGCTCAATATGGTATTTTTCATTTAAGAAAATTAAGTCACAACTTACCACTTTCAAAATTTTATTTAGAAAGTTGTAGTCATGTCAATGAAAATTAGATGAACTATTCATTACCAAAAAAAAATATTGACATATTAATTTAAATTTTTAATAGAAAATTTTGATGTCTACTAACAGAATCCTATTTTGTTTTTTAACAAAATATTTTTAAACAAAATAAAAAAAAATTAAACCGCATCATAATCTATTCGTGAGTTTGTCCCCTTTTTTTTGGTGTTCCTTTTTTTTCAAACCCAATCTCATTTAACCATCATTGTCCGAATTTGGATAGGTCTCATATTCGGGAATTTCTCCCAAGATTGTTTTTCATACCCATGGGAGCCCAATGATTTCAACCCAATATTTGGGGAAATGGCATTCAACAATACCCTCAACTCCCTTTTAACTAAGTAAATCAACATTAGTCCCCAATTTAAAGATCTCATATTCAGATCTGTGTTAAAAAAAAAAAAGAAAAAAAGTGTCTTTTCGTGAGTCCACAGATTTGTTGGACCTGATTGTCGGTCGCCCAAACAGTTTAATTCGTCTGACTTATGATTATGGCAAGGCCCAATATTTGAAGGAGAAAAAATGGCAAACAATGGCATTCGGAAGGCTCGGCCCACATGATACTAACCTTTACTGTCACCAAGTGCATATGGTGTCAATTGGGAAACTCAGTTACACTATTAAATTTATAATAAAATAATTAAGCTGCACTTAGGCATTTAATTGGAAGAAATGTTGCATTAAACTAGAGGAACAAAATGTCATTTAACCGTGGTTTTTTTTTTTTTTTTCATATATATTACAAACAGAAACACTCAAATTTCATTCATTTGTTTAGATTCATTAACGCAGTTTATTTAATATCACTGATTAAAATCAAATTTAAGTTTAATTTTTATAAGTTTATTTTTCTTTGGGTAAAAATGAAGAAAATTTTTATAAGTTTGCATATGTTTTGTGGAGTTTTTTTTGAGCTTCTTTTCTTCTTTTAAGGAGAAGATCCACAAAACAATTTTAAAAATAAACTCTTAAAAAAATAAGAGTTTTTTTTTTTTTTAATGAATGAAATAGAGTTTTAGTAAAAATTTTTTGGAGGAGCTTTTGCTTCTCCTTTTTTTTAAGATCTAGCTTTTTATTTTTTTATTCCTTTTATATCCTCACTTAAAGGATATGAAATTTCAAATATGTCAATATCATAAATTCATTGACTCTCATATCATTTTTTTCCCTTTAATTTTTAATTTTTATTTTTTTACTTTTTACTTTATTTAAAAGCTATCAAATAAGTTTGTTTTTAAAATTAAAATTACCAAACAACTTTTAACTTCTTTTTAAAAACTCTTATTTTTTGTTTCTTCTTATAAGGAGAATAAAAGTAAAAAATAAGCCCTGCCAAACGGACACTTTGTATCATAGGTAAAACTCGTAAAACAAAACTTTAAAATGGACAAAAAATTCAAGTGAGTTTTGGTGTTTATTAGAACCAGAACACTTAATCTTATTCATTATATTCTATTCTTAGAACGACAAATGAAGTGCGTCGATAATTTATTTATTAAACAAAAATGTCAATAATTTAAATATTAAGAAGTTAAGATCATTGAATGTGGATTAAAGTCTCCTAGAAAGTATAGAAAAGTATATTTAAAACCAATAAATAGCATAAATAATGATCCCCCAACATAGTTTTTGACATTTTATTGTGAAGATAAACCATTCTTATCTATTTGAATTTCGAGCATTAGTTCAATTCAACTAAGATTTTTTTTTGAATAATATTGTATATTATGACGTAAAAAAATAATTTATTTATTTTTGTCGAGAAAAAATAATGATTTGTTTAAAAAAAAAATTCCGACTTTGATCACCGTTATTATATACAGCCCTCTACTATGATTTATGATAATGTATTTATCAAAATGGTTTTATCCATTTGATTTCCCTAAAGTATGAATTAATAATTTTCCTTTTCTTTTTGTCAAATATCAAGGTGGATTTTAAAAGGAAAAGAATTTTGGGGTTGGTCGGAATTCTTGAACCCGAGGTATGTACAATTTAAAAAACATTAGATGATGATTAAATCAAATCTTATTATGAAAGTCTTAATTGATAATTAATTACGATTACAAATAACAACAACAACAACAATTTGAATCTTAATTTTAAAAATTGAGTTCAGTCATTTAAGAGATAAATATGGTAAAGATTAAGAAGAAAAAGGAAATACAAATCTAATTTTAAATAATTATAAAATACTGAATTTATTATAATTATGTATTAATAAAATTACTCCAAAACATTGAAAGAATAATAACAAAATATAGTTAGAAACATCTGTTTCACCGATTAATGAAATATTGACTATCAATATTTTTGTTAATCTCAATTTTGAAAAAAAAAAATTCTCGGAGTATATATTAGAAGTTATTTTGATGAAAAATGCATTAGAATATCATCACAAGGATTTTCTTATATTTTACAAAAGGGGCAGAAAAATGCATGGAACGACGTCGTTTCGCAAAATTGTGGTCCATTATTTGACTTTGGGGGCAACGATCGAATTATAAAAATCACTGAGGATCTGCGTTAGGGAATATCAAATCGCGGCCCTCGTTTTCAAAATCGCTTACGGAAACTAATCTGGTCCGTCCATTTATATTTTTGGCTTAAGAGATCTGCATAAATCTGACATGCTCATCCAACATGGCATTTATTTATTTAACTGCTTTTAAAATCCGGACTTGAAGTCCGAACCCAAAAGCCCCCCTTTCGGTCCCTAAAAAACCAAAAAAATAATAAAGAAAATAAATAACAATTCTTTCCTCTCAGGTGTATATTTTTTGAGAGAGAGAGAGAGTTGAACTCGGAGGAAAACCTTCACTCTCGCTCGAAGAAGCTTTCAATTTTTCTGTGTAAGTTCGAATTTCTCGTGTTATTTGCTTTGAATTTGTCTGGAATTTCTGTTAGGTGTTCGGTCTTTCATTCAACTCTTGTTTCACTTTCTCTCTCTCTCTCTCCATCTCTCTCATGATCATGTCTTGTTTTTTGAGACTTAGGGTTTAGAAATCTTTCCTAAGAATTTGGTTCTCTCGCTGATATTTCATAGTTGTTTTAATGTTTTTGTGTGTTTTGCTCAAAGCTCTTCGTGTTTCTGTAGATCTCGTGACTGCATATAATCTTGTTTAGGTTACATTACTTAGATTTTAATGCATAATGTAATGCTGATTCTTCCTTCCAATTTTGGATTTTGACCCCTCCCCCAACCAAAAGACTAGTTATGTTAAATTTTATAATCATTTCTCTTGATTCCTAAAATTCTTGGCTTTAGTTTGTTCCTGTGATTTACTTGCAAAACATGTTTGCTATTTTTTGAGTTTAATTTGACTAGAAGGTGATTTTCATGTTTTACTGCTACAGTTGAGTTTGTTTTTTAGGAAGGTGTTCGAGTTGGAGCATTTAATTTAAGTTTCTAAATTATGGGTGAGGACGAGAAGGATAAGGCGGCACCAGCGGAGAATGGTGAGCCGGAGAAGGCGGGTGGTGATGCTATTGTTACTGAAAAGAATGGGGAGGGGGGAACTGATGTTGTGAAGGAAATGGAAGAAGACAAGAAGGGTGATGAGAAAGTTGAGGCTGAAAAAATGGACGAAGATAAAGCAGTTCAGAAAGAGAAGGAAAACGGGGAAGAGAAGAGGCCCGAGAAAGAGGCTGAAGTGAACAGGGGAAGTAAAGCTGAGGATAAGGAGCGCGAAAATGGATTGGAGGAGAAGGATGCGAGTAAAGGAAAGGGTGAGGAGGAAGAAGAGCCTAAGGAGGAAGAGAAGGAAGATGATAAGGAAGAGAAAGGGTCGAAGAAGCGTAGCAAAGCGAGGGGTGGTACAAAGAAAGCAAGTGATAAGACAAAGAAAGTACAAGTCAAAAAGACACCCGAGCCAAAGACTCCTGTAACGCCTGCTCTTGACCGCCCTGTTCGTGAGAGGAAATCTGTCGAAAGGCTTGTGGCATCTATTGAAAGGGATGCAGTCAAAGAATTTCATATTGAAAAGGTGTTCCTCCTTTCTGTTTTTCTGGAATCTTAGTCCATGGGCTTGCTCTTTCAGTTCTGGTTAAAATTAATCTGATAATCAACCTTGGAAATTTCAGGGCCATGGTACTGCACTGAAAGATATACCAAATGGTATGTTTCTTGTCTTTATCTATTTATTTCTTTAGTTTTATTTATTGTTTGCAAACCAAGAACATAGAACACTAGAATTGGAGTCCTGCTACACCCAAGAGAAATTATAGAAGTAGACTAAACTAAGATGAGCCAATATCTGAAATCATGTCACAAAACTCCGAAACCTTGGCAAAACACAAAATTAACAATAGTTTCCTCTCCCTCCCCATAAGAGCAGATATCTACCCCACTAAGAGATAATTTCCGTGGTGCTCAATCCCCTTCGGTCCTTTGGGTGAGAGTTCCGCCACAGCAACCAAAGAGTAGATTTCTTCCTTTGAATCTTCATGCTTATTTCTCTTGCATGCAATGGAAACCCTAAAACCTTATTAGGGCAGTTTGGATTCCCTGGGACCAAATTTGTCATATTCAGCTTGATATGAAAATGAATGTTCTTTGTTCTCATAGCTTTCTGAGCAAACTTCTGATCTTCTTGATGGCCTTGGGAGTCTTCTTGAAGGTGCAGCTGCGCAAACCCTTGTGGAGATTGTTATTTATTTATTTTTTTTTTTTGGGGGGGGGGGGCTTGTGTGTAGGATTGAGTTAAATGGGGACGTCAAGTCAGGTTTTTGTTGGACAAAATCTGATGATTGTGGCATCCATAAAACATTTGTTTCCCAAATAAAGCAAAGCATGATTGGAAAAATTTTTACCTCGTAGAAGCCTCAACTCTTTAATTAGCTCCAAAGGTCACTGCAATTTACCATATTTATAGCCAAATTGAACAGCCTGTTTTTCCATTAATGATTTATGAATGCTCAAAGACTAGAAAAATCGTGTGAAATCTAACAAGATCATATATATATGGTGAAGTATGAAAGTTAGACTGCAGTGGACAAGGGAAACTACATTTGATAATTATCGAAACAAATCTATGCATCATTCCTTGTTTTATGCATATCCAGTCTTGATAATAATTATCATGCAGTATAGGTAACTAATTGTTTCCATTATCTACCACTAACTTTTGCACTTGATGGTTGTTTGTATGATCTAGAAAGATTTGTTGCAATTTTTCTAATCTTGGTCCTTTTTACATCATTTCCAGAAGCATTGTAATTGTTTGAATTAATTTAGATGTGGTGATCCATAGTGGTGGCTGTTTGAATTGGCTTTCAGATATAATGATTTGCAGTGGCTGCAGAAGCTATAGTTTGAGAGCTGGGGCTTCTACATGTTTTTGTAAAACTTTCACCAATTATGAATTTACTTAATTTGAAAACAAAAACATTTTTAATTATTGTAAATTAGTAAATTACCAAATGTTTTTTGAGGAGAACATGACTTGAAGTCCCATTAACCTCCAATTATACACAGTTTGGTTTTGGATCTTGCTAGCAAAGTTTGCCTTGTAAATTTTGTGATGTATACGGTTTTAGGGGTATGCCTTGTAGTCTTCGTCATTTACATTGGCTTGATTGCGCTAAACACTAATCCTCTCCATTATCATCATGCAATGTAACTCCAGTTTGTTTCCTTATCTACACCACCTAACTTTCATCTTTGAAGCAATATTTATGATCTGGTTAAACTTGGTGCACTTTTGATAGTCTCTGGGCATTTATACATCTTTAAAGCAGTACAATGGTGGTTTAAATTGGCTTAAGATGGGGCAAGTGGTCTTTCTTTGGAAGCTATATTTAGTGAGTTGGGGCTTCTATGGGTTTTTGTAATTTTTACAGTTATGACTTGACTTAGTTTGGAATACAGATGGGTTTTGAATTTTCTCGTTGAAGTCTAAAGGTGGAACTGATGAATTATATTGTGAATATGTATATGGGGATATATTTGGTAGTTTTCACCATTTACATTCGGTTGATGGCGCCAAATACGAGATGTTGGTTTCTGAGGTATTGATTTTACTTAAGTACCATGTTGTGATGCTATCTGCACAAATTTATGTGCTTTATGTTTGAAATTTGAGACATGATCTAAACATGTGGTTTTTCATTGATCTTAATCAAGTTAACTCCCTTGCTATGATGCATAAATTTAAGACTATGCTGATGCTTCCAATATGATACTTTTTTGGAGCTGCTGCACATATAGGAGATTCCTCTAGGGGCCAGTGGCGGCTTTTAAAGAAGCGTATCTGCAAATTCTTTCCTCAAACCTTCATAAAAACTTGTTTAGCCTCTAAAATGTTATAAACTAAATTTTATAAAAGGGAAAATGTTGTAACATTATGGTATTTCCTCCATCCAACATGTTAGCGATGCTATGGAACTCTCAAATTTTAAGGGATATTGTCAAATTTTGTAATTGGTCAATATTATCCATGCAGTCAATTGAAAAATTTTAATTATAAAGAAAAAATAGGTAAGAAAAGATCCACTTGGGAAAGATGATTCAAATGCTATAGTAATTTGTGAAGTGGGCAATGTGTTAGGGTGGAGTGCTGTAGTCCAATTAAATTATTCTTTCTTTGTGAATAATTGTACTCGGCCTTGGTCAGTTGCATTAACATCACTTTGGGGAAAAAAGGATAAAAGAAGAGAAGAGAAAAGATCCCATGAAGTCTTGTATCTGGTGGATTCCTTATAGCTTCAGCAAGTTAGTGATGCTATGGAACTCTTAAATTTTGAGGGCAATTCATTTAATGTGTTGTCAGATCCGGTAGATGGCCGATATTATCCATGTAGTTAATTAAGAAATATAAAATATAAAGAATAGTAGATAAGAAATGGGCAAGTTAGGAAAGAAGAAATTGAATGCTGTAATAATTTGTCAAGTAGGCAACATTTTGCAATAGAGGGGAACTCTAGTCCGGATTAAATTTTTCTTTTTCCTTCTAGGTCAATAATTGTAATTGGTCTGATCATGTATGAGTTTTATAAGCAATTTAATTCTATGCATTTTTGGTTGCTAGGTTTTAAACTTGTGAGTTTTCTTGCAAGTTACTTTGATTCTCATTTTCTATGCACTTTGAGCATGATGAGTCAGGATCAAAGAACGGGCATAAATGTAGGGAAAAGCTGTATCATCTCTTAAATTCTTTTACCACCTGCATGCTGCCAAGGGAAGAATGAGTTCAATTCATTTGAAATGAATTTAAGGTTGAAGTTCATTTGCAAATGAAATCATGTGCTTGGAACCAAAAATTAAAGTGCGCAATTTAATTAAATATGGAATACTTAAGAATGACAAGACTAAAATATGGAATTTATTGTAAAATATTGCTATTTACTTAGTTATCCTTAAATTCCCTTCCGTTTGGGTTAGTTAGGAATAAATGGTAATTAAAAAGTAAAGTTAGGTTAGGCTTCATAAACTCTTGTGGAGTTCATTTGCAAATTTCACCTTATTTTTGCTGATTTGGAAATTCATAGTTTTTGTGGAGTTAAAAATGAACTCAATATAGTAATAAAATTTGGAAAATGTGGATCCATTTGGATCAAAGCAGACCCTCACTACATTTCAAATTTAAAAAGTAGTTCAGGCTACCTTAGTACTGAATAATAGGACGACCTATTATTAACTTTTGTTTTACCTTTCTGAGAGGTAATTTATTCTTGAACCCTTTATATGATTTAATATACGAGACTTTCAATTCAATTAGTTCTACTTTAGTAAGTGCTATATAGCTCAAGTCCTTTTTTGCTTGACCCAAATTAGTTGCTGTAAGAAAGCTATTGTTAGTTTTAGTTTTAGTTTTTTTTTCCCCTTTTTTTAATATAAATTTAAATTCTTATGTGATATAAGCTTGTTAAAGGATTCAATAATGTGACTTGTACTATTGATGCCGTGAAAAATATACTTTCCTTTATACAAATCTTTATGTATTTGTTTGTTGTTTATTTATTTAATTTTCAACACATGTTTGATTGTATGACCTCTTATTTTGTGCTTTTCTTTCTCAAGTATTATTTAGTTTTTGAGAACGATTGAGATCAATGAATTATGACGTCAAGAATTACTGTAATGTTTGTTTTGTTTCATTTCATATATGTAACAAATAAACATCCAGCAAATTGAAATATTTTTTCTGTAATCATTTTGTTTAAAATGTCGTAACTGGTTCTGTTCATGGGTTTCTTTAATTGGTCTATTTCTTAGTATCCATCTGAGAATGATAATCTCATGCTATGTTAAGTTTAGCTATAATCTAGAGTTTGCACAGTCTAATGTTTGCTTATTTGAAATCAATTTTAATTGGAAAAGAATCAATTTCTTTATGACTCCGAAGAAAAAAAGAACCTACACTCACAGGCTGCCACCCAGTTGGTTCTTCTGAAATCTCTTGTATGGAAGTGGTAACGTTGAAGTTGATAGATGGTTTTGCAAGTAAGGTAGAATAGGAAGCAAAAACTTGCTGACAGAAGTTAGGCAGAAGAATCCTCACATGGTAGCAATTGAGGTAAGATGAACTTGGATATAACCTGATTGTCACGAGAGAAGGAAAAAAATAGGAAAAAAGAAGAAAAAGAGAAGGGCCTTGAATACACTGACTTAGATGGATTGAGGTGGTTGGGAAAAACCATCTATCTTTATAAGGAACTCGGATCTTGCCTCGAGTAGATCTTTAATGCTATATAAAGGGTGTCATTTTGATTTTTCTTTTTATAGGACATATAACATCTAACCGGGGCATATTTTGTGTATCAGTACAACAGCCTCCTCGCTATGTAAACTTTGGAGCAAGATGATCTTTATTTTGTTATCAATTTCTTGTTTGCATTTGATAAGATGTTATTTCTATGAGTCCATGTAAATCAAAGTTAGTAGTGCTGCTTCACCTAGCATGATTAGTACCCTTCTTGGGCTATTTACATTTTTCTGATCATAAAATCCAATCATGCAAACTAGGATGGCAGTAAAAATCTATACCTGTGAATCCTGCCACTCCTCAGGTATGGGTACCATTTTGCGACAGTAGGGTTGTGTTGGGAATGTTAGTCTGTTGCCACTTCTCCTGTTGGACTAGAATATTAGCCAAAAATTGTTTGGCCAAAAACATTGGACTACAATGTCAACAATTCTTTCCTTCCATTCTCAGTGGAACATATCTATCTTCTCCCGCTGTAGGTTTGATTCGATTCTCTCTGCCATTTCTTATTGCTAGAGGCCAATTTTTCATAGCCACCACAATTTATCTAAATCTTGAAGGCCCCTTGTGGGGACATGGAGACCCCACCTTATTGAGTGAGTCGGAGAGGAGGGTCTGTTACGCGATTTAGGTATATCATGATTTCGGGCAAGTAGACCTTAGTCGAATGTTGTGTATAGTGTAGAACAAGTGTCGATCCCACGAGAATATTTTATACTACCAAGTATGAATAACCATAATCTAAGTTGAACAAATCGAATCAAGTGGTGAAAATTTAGAAACTACTAAAAACAAAATCTAAAATATGAAACTCTAATATGATAAAAACCCTAGGACATCGATTTCATTTATTTTTATCTTTCTATATGGTCAAATCTTTTCAATCCCTAAGTTTATTGGTTAATGATTTATTATTGATGATGACAGATTTTCCTAAATTAGATTCACTCAATGGTCATGCAATGAATCCATAATTTGTCTAATCGAAACCCAATGGTCATGCAATTTCAATTAAATCAAACCGCATTAAGTTTTGTGAAAATCTATAAATTAAGGTTTCTCTTAATCTCCACACATGAAATTAATCTAATGGTCATGCTCATAATTTCATATGGATTTTATTTTTTGGACTAATCTTATGCAATTATATTGGTCAAGCATGCACTCAATCTCAAATCATCAAAACGTCGAGTCAAAAAACGTTTGAAACATTAAGAACAATAATAAAATTTCATCAAAATAATAATCATGCCAATAAAACTTATGGGAAAGAATCAAATCAAGCCATGTATTAATCAAAAAATAAAATCCATCGAGTCCTTGGAAAAATAAAATTAGCTAGACATCGAGAAGAAAAATAAAAAAGTAAAAGAAAACATTACAACCTTTATTTGCACGAACATGGAGGTCGAAGTCTCTTGGGATGGAGGAGGTTACAAGAGTTTGTAAAGTGGTGGAAGAATGAGAAAAATAAAAGAAAAATTCGTGCCTCAAGAGCTGCTCTATTACCACATATATATAGGAGTGAAAACCCTAGGAAAAATTTAGTAACTTGAACTATTTTGGAAGTTTGGAGTTTGAATTTGATTTGGAAACTTTCTTTGCTGGTTGATGATGATCTTTAACTTTCCAAATACTTGAAAATTCTCTTTTCTTCAATTTGGATAATTTCTGAAGTTATTAGCAATGCAAATCCGAAATTGTAGCACCAAGTTTTCATTTTGATTCTAAGTTTCCGTTTTCCAGCACTGCATTAACTTTGATTAAATTTTTGGACATCTTCTGGTCTGACCCAGCCACTGAGGTCTTCATAAGAGTTGTAGGGCTCGTAAGTCTTCTTTCCAACAACATAAAAATCGCCTAAATCTGACATCAGAACAAAAGGTTATGGTCAAAATATTGAATGTTGTCTGTCTAGTTCAAAAATAGCAAGTTTGCTCCATTTTTCCTAAATCAATGACCACGAAAATAAATCAATATAAAATCATGAAATATGGTTCAAATCAATTCTAAAAGACATAAATAAATGCTAAAAAAGATAAAATTCAAGTGTATAAAAATATTGCTATTAGGGTCTCATTGACTGACACATTCCTTGTTGGAGCCAAGTCATTTATGGTTGATGCAGTAAAAGACCATTTGAGTTAGGGGGAGTTTCTTCATTTGTCCTACTTTTCCAAATGCGGCATTCTTCAATTTACCTTCATGCACCCTCTTATTAAATCTTCATTGTAGGATCAAGATACGATGAATAATTCATGTTGAGGATAGCTATCAAACAGCTTCATTCAACTAGATAGTCAACTAAGTTCTTTCTTTGTTGTCCCAGTTTGGACTATAAAATGTCTTAGGTGCCATATGGTTTTTTCATAACAAGTGGGCTGTCAGATTCTGTCATGTACATCTCAAGTTGTCTATTTACTTGTACCTGCAGAACCATTTGTCTTAGGTTCCGTTTTGTTTTGTTTTGTTTTGTTTTGTTTTGTTTGTTTGGTATTTTCTTTTAATTGCAATGTTATTATTCTTGGTGTGAGGTTTCAATTGGGGGGCCCCTGGTGTTTGGGGGGGGGGAGGTTTCTTCTTTTATCATTGGGCCAGCCTCATCACCTGGCTCAGACTGCCCTTGTTGCTACTATTTCCGGGACTGTTGTCTTTGGATGCAATTAAATGACCGATAAACCGATGAACAAAGAACAATAGACCTTCTCTTCTCTTTTTGGATACAGCAGTTCTTGAGTATAAATAAAACCTCTTAATGATGGAGGTGTTTGTTGAGTCTTCAACAAGCTCTTGACTGGACAAGATTCTCTCAAATCTACTCCACTAGGGTCTTGCCTCTCAGAACTGCTTTTCTTTAGACTTACCAAATGCTGCCATAGCATCATGAGTGAGAAACGTGGATGAACAGCTTCCAAACAAAGGATGTAACCTTGAAATCTAACATCTTTTTAATTAGTTTCACATTGATTTAGTTCATTGTGGAAATTTTTCTTCTTATCTGCACCATTTTGGTATTTTATAAACGCCCTTATAAATTTGTAAGAAGTGTTATGTTGGAGGAGACTGATTGCAGTATCATTTTTTTTTTTTTGGGTTGCAGTTGCTTACAAATTGTCAAGACGGAAGAGTGATGAAACTTTCAAATTGCTTCATAATATTCTCTTTGGAAGAAGAGGAAAGGTATTTTAGTGAGGTTTAGCTGTCTTTATGTTCAGCGATTTTATTATTTGCAATTTTTTCCCTCTCTTGTTTGATTGGGTTGAAGATGCCATCAGTGTCTGAACACGTGCATGCATATCTATTCTTGCTTGTATGGTTTGCAACCACACTTCTAAGATGACTTTACTTGGCTAAGGTGAAGATTTAATGCTTCACTTCTGTCCATTTTGAGGCTGAATTGATGAGAATATGGTAGTTATGCCTATTGATTGTCTTGCTGTGTCAAAGTTATCAACTTGTTTTGTGTGTGTGTGTATATATATATATATTCACTTATATGATGCTCAACATTTCAAATGGCAAGTGAGAGATGAGACCTAGTTGTGGTTTATTCTAGATTGAATGGAATGTAATGTTTGTCTTCAGATGTTACATAAATGCAACATCTTAATCTTTTGGAGTGGATGATCGTTTCAGTCTGTATCATTGATCAATGGAGATCTTGTGATAATTTATTTTTCCTGTTTTATAGATTTAACTCTTTCTTCATTTTTAAGGCATGGATAATAGTTTGAGTTGCTTGTTGTTGCTTTGGGTGTTTGGTAATTTTTTAATTGGTCTGAAATAGTTGATAAGTCAAAATTCGATGCTTTTCTAAGATGTTTTTAGCAAGTTTAGGAATTTAAGTTGATATCATTTGTAGATTCTGCATAACATCATGACAATGAGCAGTGTTTTGTTCGAATCAATACTGGGGTCATTATTTATGTAGCTTTAGCACCGAGCAAGTGATGTGTTATATTGAAAGATAGTGCTCTAAATCATCATTGTTGTAAAGGAAGTTCTGGCATGAGTTTGTTATGATACTTGTTGAGCTTTTAAAGAATTGTCAGCTAGGATAAGAAACCTGAAGCTAAATCATCATTGTTGTAAAGGAAGTTCTGGCATGAGTTTGTTATGATACTTGTTGAGCTTTTAAAGAATTGTCAGCTAGGATAAGAAACCTGAAGCTTTTACTGACAAAGGGTTGCAAATAAAATTTCTTCTAAAAATTGTCTTACCATGTTTATAGAGTTGATTGTTCCTTTCTGCCGACTTATATATATATTTTTTTCATCTTTAATTAATGACTTGGATTCTGTCCACTGTGCAGGCAGCTCAAATTAAGAGCAATATATCCCGGTTCTCAGGCTTTGTCTGGCATGAAAATGAGGTAGAGAGCACCAGGATAGAACTTTTATTATATTTTGCTTTATTACTATAGCAAATATGTCTTGTCTTTCGGAATCTGCTTGTCCACCATTTACTATTGAACTTTGTGGCTTGCCCTGGCTTACCAGGGGGTATGGCATGAGATAAATCTCTATTAAATCTCAAGTTTTTAATGTGGCTTTGTTTGCAGGAAAAGCAGAAAATGAAAGTAAAGGAAAAATTTGATAAGTTTGTCAAAGAGAAACTCTTGGAATTCTGTGATGTACTTGACATACCAATTGCCAAGGCCACTACAAGGAAGGTTGGTCTGATTTATGTTCTTCTTGGTGTGGAAATTCTGTGTAAATCAGTTTTCAACTGTCCAGTTCCAGTACCTTTACGATAATGCTATCACGAATATACTTATGAAATAAATGGGTCTAAATCTCAATGGATCTTTCATGCTTCCGTTAGCCCTCAATTTCAGGTATACTTTTTATCTGAAACAAAAGGGTCAATAAATGTCAAAAGTGTATCAAATGAGACTCTTATTGAATTGAAGGAAAATATGTAAAATATTTCAATGTGATTAGTTTGATGCAACTGCAGGAAGATATTGTTGTTAAGCTGATTGACTTTTTGGTGGAACCTCATGCTACAAATGATGTGTTACTTGCAGAGAAAGAGCAGGTTTGCTTATGTTATGGCTGTTTAAAAGCAGAAAAAATGTATATAGCTTGGAAGTTCATGTGTTTTTTAATATGCCTTTTGTGTTTCAGTCAAGTAAGGGCAAAAAACGGAAGAGGACGGTCACTCGAAGCTCATCGATGTCCAGAAGCAGTTCCTCCAAGCGGTCTGCAAAGGTATCATCTGCTTCTTGCGGCCTTGTTAATAATAAATATGCTTTGTCTGCATAAATTATCATTCGAAACTCTATGCACTGCTTCAATTTCCCTTTTGTTGACAGTTATTTTGGGTAAAGTTTAAATATAGACTGTTGTGACTGTTCTGTTTAATATACCATGTTCAACCAGTGGTCATTGTAGCATGTTGTCCTTTTTCAAGCTTGTAGAAATATTTAGGGCCATCCTTTGCTGTGGAAGTATGGCAATCTATAGAGCAGCTGGCTCTGATTGTGTGTGATCATTGAAAATTCTCATCTTTTTGTTCTTAATATTATTTTGAATGCACCAATGGACAGTCAGTTTAGTGAGTAAAGGTGCTAGGTCCCTTAATCAAGTTTTAGATTCGAAACTTGAGAATGGAAAAGACTACGTTGGAGGCCGGACAATGCTCAAACCGGATTAGTCGGAGCATGGCTCCGAATACTGGCTGGTTATACCCAAAAAAATATATATTTTGAATGCTTTCATAGGATTTGGGTTCTTGGGGCTTGTCAATGTGAATTTTGCATTTTTGCCCATTCACCCCGTTTTCTTGCTCAATATTTTGCTCATACTGGGAAACAATAGGTTGTGTACTATTTAACTCATAATTCAAAGTTGGTTAAAGTGTAGTGTTGCATTATAATTAGCATCTTTTAATCCTCTTAAAATTTTTGAAAGACAGCCAGCCTATGACCAATATATTAATTTCTGTGCAAAATGATGTAGTCCAAAGAGAATGCAAAGAAAGCAATCCTATATATGATAGAAAATCAGAAGGCTTCGTCTCACTAGTGTGTCTCTCTGTATCCTTTGTATTCTTCTCAGAGTCAAAGGAAGACCGAAGATGCTCCTAAAGGAGAGGAGAAAACACCTGAATTGGAAGATGAGTCAGAAGAAGAGGAAGAAAAACAAGAGGAAAATGAGAATGGTGTTCCAGAAAAATCAGATGACGAGCCTGAGCATTCTGATGATGAGGAGAAAGAAGATGAATCTGATGATGAGTCTGAAGAAGACACAAAGAAGCGCAAGCGAACTCCCAAAAAGTCATCAACCAAGAAGGAATCAGCTTCAAAGGTTAAAACTAAGAAGGTTCCAACACCAAAAAAATCCAGCCCTCCACTGAAAAACACACCAAAGAAGTCTTCTTCAAATCGATCTAAGATTGATGATAGCAGTGATGCAGATGCAAAGGTGTCTAAGAAGAAGGAACAAGTGTCCAAAAGAAAGTCATCAACTCTGGCAAAAGCTGCTTCGAAAGAAAAGGCTGGTAAATGGATCTCTCTCTCTCTCTCTCTCCCTCCCTCCCTCTCTCGTGTCTGCTATGAACTGTTTTATATTCTTCTGGAGTTTGAGGAAATGTTTATCTAGATTTTTGAGTACTTTCTATTTTTCAAATGATTTCCAGTTGACTTGCAGCATACTGTTTGCCATTGAAGTTCTGACTTCTATTATCCATTTTAATCTCATTGAAGAAACATTGACATGGAAATTTCGGTTTCTGAGCATTAGTCCTAATTGATTAGTTACTTAAAATTCCCTTTTGTTTTTGTGAAGTGAAAAAAGTTGCAAAGGGGAAGGATAAACTGAAGGAAGAGAAATTAAAGCCAACTGATGATGAGCTGAGAAATGCCATTTGTGAAATTCTTAAGGAGGTTGATTTCAATACGGTAAGAGGTGGCAGTGATGAGAATTGATGGGTTTAGTAGATTATTAGTTCTGGCTTTTACTAGACTCTATTTCCTTTTGCTTGTACCATGAAATACTTCCGATTCATGCTGTCCACTGTGTCTAATGAATCCTATCAACCTTTTATGTCATGCTATTCCATAGTTCACATCATTGTGGGGTATCATATTTGACATGATGTATAAAATTCTTCTTTCTTATATTTTTGCAGGCTACCTTTATGGACATCCTTAAGCAACTTGGTATGCTCTCTTCTGTTCTATAACATGCTGAATATTTGGCCTCTCTTACTGATCCAGGCTTATCTGCCTTATTGTTTGACTATAATCACTATTCTTGAGCTTTATTGGCCAGGCCATGCAGGTGGTTCTGAGCGAAAAGCTTGAGTCAACTTAAGTCTCTCTGTTCCTGACAGAATTTGGGATATTTTTTTTTTTTCAGCAAAGAAGTTCGACACAGATTTGACGCCCAGAAAGTCTTCAATAAAGTTAATGATACAGGAAGAGCTTACCAAACTGGCTGATGAGGCAGATGATGATGAAGATGGCGATGATGCTGAGAAAGATGAAGCACAACCTGCCAGCAAAGAGGTGGTGACCTAGCTGCAAAGATGATGCACAACTATAAAATTGGTATAGCTTAAATGTGTCATTAACTGTCTCAATCTTCATAACTTCCTGAAATTCCCTGTACTTTTTAAGTCTGTATGCACGTAGAACCAGATGTAATTTATTGTTAGTTTTTTTTTTTTTTTGGCTTTCAGGCTGATAAAGACTAGTATCCTTTAGAAACTTATAGGGGGTTGATCCTGCTTAACCTTTGTTAAACTACATGATTGCAGCTTCATGTGCACATACATAAAGTTGTAGGAATTTTCTATACCGTTAATTTAACCAACTTTTATCCACTTGAAATTGTTTTGTTTTAAGCTTTATTTGAGTTCTCTACTGTAGTTTAATCTAGCACAATGTGTATGAAACCATTCCGGCACCTGTTTTTTTTGATGGTGGAGTCACACTGTGACGCTAAATTAGCCATATCTTCAGTGCATTATGGTGATGGGTTTGGTCCATTTGAGGATTTTCCCCAAGTTTGGGTTAGTGAATTTGATCATTTTCTATCGTACACATCGAGTTGACAGCACATTCTGTCATTCTTATATATTGCTTTTTCTGGTGATTGCTATGTGTGGGACAGTTCGTTTGTTGAACAGTTTGCTGCACTGAAATATATTCTGGTGGATGCCATGAATAGGATAGGATCATAGCTGGGTTAATAATCCGTTTTGATCATGTCGACTTTTGACAAAAAAATGTACAATGCATCCGAAAAAGTGGACTTGTTTTCATGAAATGTGTGAACATCCAATGGCATATTAGTAGAGATTCCATGAATATGTTCACATGATTCATTGGCAATCAGAATTCATTGAATGATAGCAGAGTTTTCTTGCCTGGCCACCAAAAGAGGGATTGGTCGCAGTGTGCTTGATAAGAAAGTCATGAAATCTGTGGTGATACGTCCTTATGATACACTTGTTTGATTTGATGAGTTGTCATGGAGGATATTTAAAATGATGAGTTGGATGATTGTGCTTTCTTGTTTTTCTTTCTTTCCTATGCTCATGCTTTTGTTTTCTTCGAGTTTTTGCAAATAACCTGAGGACTGTAACTAGGGCTCGTACTTCACACTCCATCCCAGATGGAGGTTGTGATGGTAACTCGGGTTAGCAAATGCTGGTATGCCGTAGCCCTTTTCAACCCTTTCAAATTTTGATTAACAAAACAGAAGAAAAGCTTCTGGCAAACGAGGCTTGAAATTGCATAATTTTGTGGTGGTCTCGGCTTGTTTCTCATATGCATTAGAGGGGAAGCAAGCTTATGTGGGAAACGTTTTACATAAAGTCTCGCAGAGGTGTATATCCAATTATGCAAATGCTTAAGTAATGTAATTACTATTTTGTTAATAGGATGCATAGGGTTGGGCTGGCGTCTATGCCTAGAAATGTAAGATTCGCCGCATTGTAATGGCGCCCTACGTTGTGGGAAGTGAATTTCCAATGTGTGGCCCATACCACCAACCGCCACCCAACACTGAGGGGTTGTCGACTAATGCTGCTCATCATTATTCAATTAAGCCTACTGCCTTCTGGGGCAAAACTATGCTACTAATATATTCTTAAATCATGCCATGGCCACCATTTTGAGACAAGTGCCATGAGCGATTAAAACTTATGATTCATTATAAATTTTACATATTTCTTACCATAGATTTGAGCAAAGTTGGTCATCCACGTGGCAACTCGTGTTGTCGTCTCAAGTAAAGTCTCGTCTGTTCTGGTAGGCCTCCACGTTTCATGACCGAAGAATTCTGGATTACGGTATTGGAGGAGACAATTAGACTGCGCCCTTGGGGAGAATAGTATAATGTTTGGAGTGACTATATATTTGGTACATTGGATTGTGTATAATGTTGATTACAATGCTTACCGACTCCAGTTCATATAGATTAATTTTCAATGGTTGTGCTAAGTCTGAGCACAAGATTTGGAGTTGAGAAAATAAACAAAATAAACATTAAAAATGCAAGTAAAGAAGCAGAAGCAGGAATTACAAAGCTTAACAATGTCAAAATCATTAAGTTAATGACAATCTCCACTAAGCTTAGTGGAGCACTTAATTGACTGTCTATTCACCAAATCACAAAGCAAATTAACATTGTAATCCTAATTGTTAGTGCAGTGCACATGCTACACAACCCATAGCCACACCCTTTTAATTTCCAAAAAAAAAAAAAAGATAATTTTACAACTCTAATTTCATTTATATTTAATTAATTTGCTCTTTCTATGATTGAATTCCACTTAAGAAATTTTATTATTATTTTTTTTCCTAAAAGAATACCAAAAGGGACCTTGTGGTTTGCTTAATCTATAAACACTTTGATACAAATCCATAGTCATCACATTAATGTTTATGTTAAAATGCTTTATAAGGTTCTTAAGAGGATAGTCTAATGGTCACAATTTCCTCCCTCAACCTTGTGTAACAAAAAAAAAAATACTTTATAAGCAAATTAAAAATCCTTAAAGTTGCTTAATATGAATAATATTATTAAATGGTCCTTTTTGTCCTTTTTCTTTTTTGTAAATAATGATTCACATTAATTATTTGACAAACACCCTTTCTTACTATATGATTTTCGTTGAATAAAATAGGAAAAGAAACAAAAAATTGATTAAATACCAAATTGGTTAAGGTTTCATTTTTAAATATTCTTAAAATTTTTAGAGACATAATTTTCTTAAAATTCTTTTTTTAAAAGAAAAAGAATCGTGGAAAATCTTTTTTTTTTTAAGAAAAAATCATGGAAAATATTTATTTTATGAGAAGACAGAATGGGGCAAGGGGAAGAGGTAGCGAGAAGTCATTTCAGGACGAGGGTACAAAGACAGGCAAACACCGACAGGTGCCTGAATCCACATTGACGGTCCTGATTTAACCGGTATTGACCCATCGTGGGGCTCACAATTACTCCGCTGGAATCGCATACTTATCGATAACCAACGGTGCACGTCCTTCCACGTGTCATACGCGATTCCCGTTATTAGACCCCCCGATCCAACGGACCAATCTCATTCCTTCCTCCGCATCTCTCTCTCCTGGAACTTTTCCGCTCGCCGGAATTCTATCGCCGGCCTCCTTAACAATTCTCTCTCTCTCTCTCTCTCGCAAGTCTCCTTTCTCGCTCTACTGCAGTTCTGATTATCTATCAAATACGAAATCGTGAGTCTTCTGATTTCAATTTCTCCAAATTAAGTACTCAAATTTGATTCCGCCCCTTCGAGATCTTAATTTTCCTCTCAAATTCGTTTTTTCAATTCCGAATTTCTGCACTTCTCAACGCTCTGAATGTCTAATTAGTTTTAAATACCGTCTCTCGAATTCCGATTCCGAACTTCACCAATTCATTCTAATTCGGATTATTCTCTCGAGAATCACCAATGGCGGATTCAGACAACGAGTCCGGAGGAGGAGGAAAAACGAACAACGCGTCAAGCCACGAGCTCTCACCGCGAGAGCAAGACCGCTTTCTTCCGATAGCGAACGTGAGCCGAATCATGAAGAAAGCGTTGCCGGCAAACGCGAAGATCTCGAAAGACGCGAAAGAGACAGTTCAAGAATGCGTGTCGGAGTTCATTAGTTTCGTCACCGGAGAAGCCTCCGACAAGTGTCAGAGAGAAAAGAGGAAGACGATCAACGGCGATGATCTTCTCTGGGCTATGGCGACATTAGGGTTCGAGGACTACGTCGAGCCTCTGAAAATCTATCTCCAGAGGTTTCGCGATTTGGAAGGAGAGAAGAACAGTAATGGCTCTTCTTCTTGTGCCGTCAAGGATGGCAATGGCATCGTTGTAAATTCCGGGAATTCGGCGGGTGGCTTTGCGGATGGTGGAGGGCTATACGGTGGATTGGGGTCTACAGTAATGATGATGGGTCATCCTCATCAGGGACACTTGTATGGTGGTGGTGGGTTTCATCAGATGGCAGCGGGTAAGGGTGGCGGCGGTGTTGGTCTTCCGGGTCATGGAGCTTCTGGAAGTGGGAGAGCAATGTAGTTACCTTACCAACCTTTATCATGATCTTGATGATCACACCCATGATAAAAAGAAATGGACGGTAGATGATGGTGACGTCGGCGGCGGAAGTGGTGGTGGTGGTGGTGGTGCTATATAGTGTAGCGGGGCCCACATAGTTTATAAACTCGGTGGTTTACAAGTGGTGAAAATGAAATAGCAGCGTGTATTTAATATCAGGTTTATATCCTTTTTTTTTTTAATTTATTTTTTAAATTAGAATAACTCTCTTAGCAGATATGGTAAGAAGGTGAAAGTGGTGTGAATTTTCTGAGGGTAGAAATGGAAATTGGATCGGGAGTTGATTTAGGTTTCTCTTGTAGAGAGCATTATTCTACATCATGGTAGGGTAAACCAGCATTTTGAGTGCACGACGTCGTTTATGGTGATTGTTTTTCTTCAATTCTCCTAATTATCTTATTCTCGTACGCCTTTTTTTTTATATATAAATAGAGAAATCAAAAAGATGATCGATATTGGTATTACTAATTCTCATCGACTAAAATATTAAAATTAATTTACAATTATGTACTCGATATTACAAATTACAGTGTATAATATACTTTCATAAACAAACACCATATGTCTGAAACTTCATGAAGAAGTTTTAATATCCATATTTTGTTATTTAGAGTATAAAAGTGAAAAGCTTGCATCCTTAAATCCTTTGGTAGCTTATACAAATATTTTGGGTGAGTGATTTTTGGCAAGTAGAGCATTACTCAATAGATAACGAATTTTGATGAAATTGTAGAGTTGTTTATTTTGTGATTTCGAGATCACGAATTTAAAACGTGAAAATAGTTTCTTTATAAAAATATAAGAGAATGACTGCATACATACTTTCCCCTACCCCGTACTAAGTCAAGGAGTATTTTGGATATCAGATAAATTAGAGCATTATTCAACAATTGGATTGGCCACATCTCACTAAGTTAAAATGGAGAGAGAGAGAAGGGGGAAGAGAGGCATTGATGGATTACCATGCGGAGTTATATTAAAAATTTGAGTATATTTCGAGGGCTTGTAAGGATTTAACAAAGAATTATAGATTAAAGATTTCCTTTAATCAAAAAATGTTTGAGCAGCATAATTGAGTAAATTTCCTATAATATCATATTTCTTTATTATCCTCCAACTTCTCTATTTTTCCCTCTTTCAAAAATCATTTCAACTGAGATCACTATTATATGAATAACATAAAGCATAATTTATTTTTTTAAAAAAAATTATAAATCATGCCACTTTTGATTTTTGAATTTGTGGTGCAAATGAACTATTTATGGTTTCTTTTTTCCTTTTCCTTTCAATCCAAAAGAAAAGGAAAAAAATATTGACATTTGTTTCCTCTTCCTTTTCTCTTGGTTTTGGCTGTTTTCTATCAAATGAAGTCTTCTTCCTCTCGTACATCTATTGTTAAATATAGTTTATAATAGGTTATGGGTATTTGTTCCATATTAGAATGTTAAAAAGAAGTTTATGGGTTTATAACCCATCAAATTTAAAACCATTTGAATTTGGTTGAAATTGTATATTTATGAAAAAATATTATTTTCTTCAAATAACCCTAAAAATAATAATAATAATAATTAATTATTTAAGGGTCAAAAATAAGGCACTTGGGCACTTAGACATTAAAAATTAAATGCCTACTCGGTTATTGATTTATTTTATTCAAAGGACGCAATTTTGAAAAAAAAATAAATAAATCGTTCGGTTATTTATTTTTTCAAATGACGTAATTTTGAATTTGAAAAAATAAATAAACTGGTGTTTTTGAATAAATTGATAATTTTTTAAATCAAACGGATATATTCGTTGTGCCCTTTAAGTGAAGGAATATACAGCATTCATTCTCTATAAATAATCCTTCCCACCTTGAGAAAATTCAGAATTTTCTATCATTTGCCAATACAATAACATTTTGTTTTTCTAAAAATCTCTTTCGTTTTTTAGAAAAATTTAAAATTTTGCTATCTCAAATTTCTATTTTGACTTGTATATCCTGAATGAATCTACCATCAACCCAACCAGTTATATAGTATGGACATAATTTCTTTAAGGATAGTGATTATTTCACAAGCAAGTCATTTTTAAACTTTTCATTTCGAAGATCCTCCTTTCCCAACACCTATTGGTCTTGTATGTTCCATTGCAAAATGATTAGATCATTTAAATATGAAAAATACCAAAATATTAGCGGATCATTGTTGAGGAGTGATGCATTTTATTATGGAATATATGGAATCCAAGGAGCAATTTAATCTTTAGGAATTGTCTGATTAATATGATTTCATTTGAATAGAAATCGACTTATGGTGACATTAGCGAAAAATCTTTTCAAATCATCTCTTTGCCCTCCTTTGTTTGCAGGGTCTAACATGGACATGGGCGCCTATGCATGGTTTGCATGGGATTTTTACTCCATGAGGATGGTACAAACTAAAATTAGATGGCTCAACACTAATGGTATACCAATAGACGGATTTTTTTTTTTTTTTTTTTTTTTTTTATAACAGGAATCAAATCCCAAATTACGGGGTCAGGAGAAGGGGACTGTTGTCATTGGACCGTTTCCTTGAGGACTAGACAATTGGTTTATCCCTTGATCAAGATTCGGATTCGAATTTTAAGAATGGAAAGAATTACGTTGGAAAACTTTCCTCCTATAAAAAGTCTGACAGTAGCTTGAGGATTATATTTTGTAGAAATTGAAAGTTAGAAATAAATAAAAACTATATATGAGGAATTATCCTAAAAATTATCCTATCAAAGTAATTATTCTAAATTTTAAGTAATGCTTTGTTGATATAAGAGGAATTATCCTAAAAATTATGAGATAGTTATACCTCTAACTATATATGTGCATGCATAGAGAGAGAGAGAGAGAGATATATATATATATATATATATATATATATTTAGATATTAGTAATTATTTTTTTTTCCAGAGAGAGAGAATGAGTAAAGTGATGAGATTTTTTTTTTTTTTTTAATTCATGTTACATCATTAACTTTTAAAAAACTTATGGTCCATGTATTTAATATTATTTTAATATATTTTCTTATATTAATTATCTTTTTCTCTTATAATAGAAGAAAATGCAACGGAGATAATATTTTATAAATCAGGTGGTAACTATATATTTAAAATTCTTTTAATATAATTATAAAAATTATTTAAGAAACATATATTTCCTATCGAAGTTTATTGCCAATTTAAGTAGTATTACTCAAATAATATTATTAGATTGAATTTGGAGAAAAAGTTTCTCTCAATGAAAATAATGCATGGTGGACACAGGAACGCGTTGAGTGGACCTAATGCTATCATGGTGATTATCGGAAATAGGGTTAATGTCATAACTCAGAAGTGTAACGTTTCTTATTTTTAAAATATTTATAAAATATTTTGATACGTTAAATTAAATAATATTTATATAAAAATTTATATTTTTATATATTTATTTAATTATTTATATATTTAATTATAATTATAATTATAATTTTTATATTATTTATCTTACAATTAATAATTATATATTTGATCAATTTAGATTTTTATTATAAAATATATCTATTCTATTTTTTTCATAAAATAATTAATATTTACATAAAAATTCTTATAAATTTTATATTTATATATTTATCCATATTTTCTTTTTAGGAAAAATGGTTTTTCTATATTGTTTCGTATCCGCTTTCCTTTCTTGTTTCCATGCAACCAAGGAGGTGTGTACTGGGTGAAACTTTTGTAAAAAAGAAATAAAAAAAAAAAAAAACAAATCCTTAGACACCAAAGAAAATTTTGAAGATTTTTGTAAGACTATGGCCCCTGCCAACCCCATACTTGGCCCGCGCCAGCCCCATACTTGGCCCTTGTATGGCGGCGCCAACAAGGTGGAACCAAACAAGTTTGTTAATATGGAGGTTTATTTCTGCGATGGGAGTCTTTGAGGTGAAGCAATACACCCTAGCATAATAAGGGATTGTGCCAAAAATTATGTTTCTTCCACAGAGAGTGCAACAGAAGGAGAAATAAGTAGTTTTTTTTTTTTTAATTTAGATTAATTAGTATTTAAAATTATATTTTAATTAATTTAATTTAAATCATTATTAGATACTCGATACCCTTTAAAGAAATTTAAAATTTTAATTTTAATTTTAATTAAATTAACTCGTTAGCCAATCATCAACTTATTAGACTGAAACTTAAAAGTACAATTATTGGAAAAGATCGATAAAAGTGTGACCCGCTAACCAACAAAAGAAGTTGGTTGCAATTGCTGCTTTTCAAATTTGATTTCTACATCATTTTTTTTTGTCTTGGAGTTCGGTTTTTTGAGTTTTATTTCAATTATTCTAGATCAAATCGTTAAAATTTTTTTAAGGGATAGAGTTTTTTCCAGTATGATTTGTTACATCTGACATCCGAACTCGAGTTCTCTAGATAGGATCTAATGATTTACCTATTAGACTAACACATATTGCGTAAGGATGTCCTAATCCATTGATTGCCCAAATTTAGAGGGCTTTGTATTCAATCTCAATTTTGGAAGTCTCGACCACCAACATACAACCCCTTCAAAGTTATTTGATTTTCACAATTCATGTATTTTTCTACAAATTCGCCTGCACCGAAGATCTTTGCCTTTGCTTTATAGGGCAATGTCCTAGTCATCTTTAATTTCCATCTTTCCATTTGCTTGCTTAAAAGGCTACCTTTAGGTTTTGGAGTTAGGGCACATGGGTTCTCTTACTTGACCCCACAAAATTAATGCAATTCTTGTTGACGTGCTGTAAATATGACATGATTTGAATAATGAGAAAAATATTAAATCTTTTAATTAAGATTAAAATTTAAATTATAGAAATAAAAAAATTATGTTCGGAGAACTTCTTCTTAAAAAAGATCCAACAATAAATCAGATCAGATTAGTTAGATTATGATTTCGAATATTATTAGCAAAATATATATTTATATATATAACTTGATTCCTTATTTATTTATCTTGTTGCACGGTAAACCGGATAGAAAACGACTAGTATTACCACCCTTTTTAACTCAGATAATAAGTGAACTTAATTTCTTAATTTTTATAAAAAATGAATATATTATTCATAATTCATATTATTTGTGAAATACTCAACAAACTTATTAGATAAATAAATAACAAAATTAATAAATTTTTATGTGTCATAAAAAACTCAATAATGGATAATAATAATAATGTCCTACTCATCCAAAGTGACACTTCACATATTTAAGGAAGTTAATTTGTATATAGTTGAATCTTTTAGTTGCTAATCAATTTAAATAATAATGTTTTCGAGGGGACAGCCGAGCGGTCACAATCTCCCTTCTCCCAATCTTGAAATTTAGAGTCCAAATCACTGTGTAATAAAAAAAAAAGTCAATTTAAATAATAAAATGAACTTGTAAATTTTTATAAAGAGTCAAGATAAAAGTAGGATCAGCCCTCAAAATGAACCATTCAAACCAGATTTTTCATTTTTCTTTTGGTTTTTTTTTGGGGGGGGGGGGGTTGTTTAACTTAGGCAGCCTAGAAGTGGACAAAAACCAACTAATAATAAAGAAAACAACCTTAGTCACGCAGAAGAATTTCATATTAAGGTTGAGGAGGATCTTAGTATTACTATTAAGTTGAACCATTTATTCAGTTTGGTAGACTTAGCTCACCTTTATAGAAGTTTTTATGATATAATTTTAAGCCGGGAAGACTGACAAGACCCAAATACTTATTGTGGCAAAATTTGGGATAAGTTCTATCAAAAGCCATATTTGCCTATTATTTTGATGAAATTTAGTTTAAAAAGAAGAATGAAAGAATTTGGAAAAAAAAAATGTAATCCCAAAATTTGGGCAAACGCTTAATTATTAATTTTTCTTTTCGTCAACTTAATTTGTACTTAATATAAATTTAAAATATTCAATCGGGTATTCTGATCTGATTAAATTATTATCTTTTTCACAAAAGAATTGCATTTTTCTTGACAATTATTCCAACTTTTAACTAATTCACTCGATTTTGGTTGGGAAAGGGGCTTGAGAATTGAATCATATTGCTCCATATGTTATGAGAGGAGCAATGTTTCTTCATGAGATCTAAGAATAAATGCACAAAACCTTTAACAACAAAACAATCATGGAGAATAATTTTCTAGTAATAATTATTAAATAGTCTATTCATGTTGGGAAATTTGTTAAAAATAAAAGTCTAACAAGAAAAATCCAAGGATACAATCATAATATATGGAAACCCCTTTTTTGGGGTGGTAGGTAATGGATCGCTGTCTAGTGGTCCATTAATGGTGTCTTTGTCAGTTTGGAAGAAACCCAACTTGAGCTCTCAATCATGCTCCCTTTAACTGATGTCTGGTAAAAATCTTTGGATTCATACTCTCTTCATTCTTCAAGTTTATGCCCCGTCCCTGAAGGTACTACTACTATATACCATGCCATTTCATTCTCCACCCAAAGACTATAGACTTTATCCATTTGTTTCTTTTTCTCTTTTTGGTTTTAGGGTATGGATGTGGAGTAATATAGATTTATGAGTAAAGTATCATTTTTGATAGCGACAGATTAAATTTTGTTTTATTAATTAATTTGAATTACCCTAAATTTTACTTGAGAATACAAAAATTATCCAGTCCTTAGCTTAACTAAAATTAAATAGAGATAATAAATGCAAATAATGCAAGAAGCTATGTTCTGAATGAAACCAAGTAATGACATTAATTTAAACAATGCAAGAAAGTAAACTAACCCTAAAATCGATGTAACTAATAGTGTGAAAGAAATTAATTAAACTATTGGCGAACCTAACGAAAATTACCTACCAGATGCTATTGCAAGATGATGCAAGGTCGAGCAATTAGTTTAGCGGGGAAGGACGTTTGGTTTTTTAATCAAAATTTAGATTCAAATCTTGAAAACGAAAAGAATTATATTGGAGAGCTCTTTTCCTAAAAATGGTTTGATAGCAATTCGGATCGAATTAATTCGAATATGGGTTTGAATATCCATCGGTTCGATACCCAAAAAAAAAAAAGGGGTAATGCAAGGTTTGATGTTCATTTTGGGCTAAGTCTTACTAGCTCTATGTTGCAGCCCTAGTTTTCTTGGGCTCTATTATGTCCCTAGTGTTTTCTATGTTCCGGGCCTCTTAACCCCCCCTCCCCCTCCCCCACCCAAAAAAAAAAAGAACGAGAGAGAGAGAGAGAGAGAGAGTCCTATGCTATTTATTGTTAGCAGTTTGGGCATTGCCAGATTTGTCTGAAGTAATCATCGGCAAGTTAAGCAATGCATAAGTATGTCTACTTTCATTCAGTACATACTTTTGACATAATATCTGATGCAATTCCCACCTTCATTTTATTATTAAAAAAAAAAAAAGTTAAAAGAATCATTCAGATAATTTAAAATTCTCGTATAAGTTAAAAGAGTTACCATTTGGGTTTGGTTCCATTAAAAATTTTTGCAAGAACAAGGAAAGAAAACAATAAGCAAAAAAAAAAGTTGAAAAATTACTAAAAGAAAACAAAAATTTTTAAAGGAAAATGTTAGTAAAAAGAAAAAAACATTATTAAAAGAAAACAAAAAGCAAATTTTCCAAATTAATAAAATAAATTTTCCATTAAAAATTTTTGCAAAAAAAAAAAGGAAAGAAAACAAAGGGCAAAAAAAGTAAGTTTGAAAAATTATTAAAAGAAGTAAATTATTTATAAAAAGTAAAAAAGTATTATTAAAAGAAAACAAAAAAGCAATTCTTGTAAATTATTGAAATAAATTTTCTATTAAAATTTTTGCAAAAAAAGGAAAGAAAACAAAAGGCAAAAAAAAAAAAGTAAGTTTGAAAAATTATTAAAAGAAACCAAAAATTTTTAAAGGATAATATTTATAAATAGCAAAAAAATTTATTAAAAGAAAACAAAAGGCAATTTTTGCAAAAAAAAAAAAAAGGAAAGAAATCAAAAGACAAAAAAAGTAAGTTTGAAAAATTATTAAAAGAAAGTAGAAAATTTTAAAGGAAAATATTTATGAAAAACAAAAAATTTTATTAAAAGAAAACAAATACCAATTTTTACAAATTATTAAAATAAATTTTTCACAAAAGGGTTTCGGCAGAGAGTCGATCGGTTAGGATTCCATGAAGTCGATTTTCAAAATTGATTTCTTGAAAGTCAATTTTGAAGCCGATTTTTGCAAGGTTTTTTTTTTTTTTTTTTTTTCATTTTGGAAATGGACAGGTGCTGGTATTTTTGGAAGGAAAAAAAATCACCATATTTTTGTAATTTTTTTTCCATTTGCGCAATAATTTGGGAAATAAAGCAGAAAAAGTATTTTTCTTATGAGATCAACTAGGATGGATCATGAAATTGGTGAGATCAGTGCATGTACCCTTAAAAGACACAGAAAAGAAAAGAGGTAGCAACCTGTACTGAACCACATATTTGGTGCAATGGGATATCACTGACTCCCGTGTGGGGTTATACTGAACGTTTTTCTTTTTTATGAGCAAAGAGGGCGCACTAACAGAAGAAAGAGATTGGCAGAAGGTAGCAATGCCTGAGCGAGCGTCTCACTCTCTTATCACTGCCTGAAGTCAGCCGTTGCGACACCTCGACTGGCAACTAGATGAAAACTATTAAATTTCTTACAATTTTTATTAATATTCATTATTCCTAAAAAGGAAATATACACTTAACCCCCCTTTTTTCACATTTTGACACAAAAACCCTTTTACCACTCTGCCCCTCTGTTTCTTGCTCCGTTGGGTTTTTCGTTCAAGTGTGGGACTCTCTCTCTCTCACTACCAATTAGAGTTTGGAACAAACATTACATCAAACACCTAGTGGGCAGAGACATTTCCAGTAATTGAATATTCTGATCAACTGTTTTAGCCCGAGGATGATGAGCTCATGTGCAAAATGACAAGGATGATGAAATGGAAATTTGAGTTTTAACAAGTCGTGACACCTCTACCGTTCGCAAGCATGTGAATCCTATGTGGGCGGAAATGATTGTGATCTCAAAAGGTTCAAAACCCTCGAAGTTCAAAATCCGACATCAAAGACTTGGTTTAATCAGAAAAAGCAGAGCGCAAAGCTTGTATATTATGACCTAGGAAAAGAATTCGAATGAAGAACAGAATGCAGGGTAATATCTAATTTCGTGAGACGTCCTCTCATCATGGAATTGACTATACCCCCATTTGCTAATTTGCTGGTGCTTCCAACGTCATTTTGTACCTCATTTAAAAATTAAAAAAAAAATTATATTAAAAAACACTCTCACAATAATTCATATTAAATTATTTAAAATATTGATTGTTAGAGAAAATAATAATAATAATAACTCAAAAAGACCTTAAATACTAGAATGATCCTAAAGACTCAACAAATAATTCAATGTATCAAAATTTCAGTCGATCAATGTTTATAGTTTTGATTCACAATTGCTTCCCCGCCCCCCCTCGGGGAATTTGTGATTGTTTGTGTCTGCCCTTGTTGTCAATCGATCCATCCTTAATCTATTCTCACAACTTTTATGTGCTCAAGGAAAAAGAAAGGAAAATAACAAATACAAAAAAGTAAAGAAGAAATAATGCAAACAAACAAGACCGAGACAAAAGATGATTGAAATCGAGTAAAGTGTCTCAATCGGGTCTCACGTAATTCCAAGTAACGGCTATATTTCGCCTAATAGCCCGAAAGGCGACAGAACATCCTCACCAAATTCTCAACGGTCAAATTACATCCCGAAATTCCACGAAACCCAACGTTTGAGATTCCGAAATCCTCGACTCTATATATTCTCTCTCTGTCTCACTCATCACATTAACATTCCACGCTCACAACACAACAAATCCCTATTTACACAAATCCTCCCAATTACCGGAATCCCAAATCAGTAGGAAATGAATACCCACATCGCAACGTTCTCCCTAGTGGTGTTATTACTTTGTGTTACAGATTCTAGTAATGCGCAGTCGACCAGTGCCCCTGCACCTTCGCCTACTCAATCAACAACACCCGCTCCCCCTTCTCAGGCAGCCACTCCGATTTCTTCTCCGGCTAGTCCTCCGGCCGCAACCCCTTCGATTTCTCCGGCGAAAAGTCCTTCAAACTCTCCTTCATTGTCTCCGTCGCCATCTTCGGCGAAAAATTCTTCCTCCACCCCACAAACTTCACCGACGCCGAGCATCGCCCCACCAACATCTTCTCCCCCAACTCAATCTCCGGCGACTACTCCGGCAACTTCTCCGAAAGTCAGCCCGACCCCAAGTGGGTCTCCACCGGCATTGTCCCCAACAACCCCATCTTCATCTCCGGCGAGTTCTCCAGCGACATCGCCGTCTCCGTCTACTTCTCCGGTGAGTTCTCCACCAGTAGCTACGGCGGCGCCAACACCAACAGCAGAGAGTTCTGGTAGCATTCCGTCGAGTTCTGCTACTCCCGCAGAGGCACCAGAGATTTTTCCATCTGGCGGAAGCCCACTACCCGGTCAAACTCCGGTGAGTGAGTCGCCGAAGTCCGCACAGTCCCCGGTCAGTGATGAGTCGGATGCTTCAATGACAACGTACGAGGTTCGAGTTGTTTTGAGTGGGTTGGGTGCTGTATTGGCTGCTTTGGCTATTTAAAAATTCAGGATTTATTTTGTAATTATAACATCTTTTTTCGAATGTGACACGGTTAGTGTAAGGCATTTCCATATAAATAAATAAATATATATTATTTCGATGTTTATTTGGTGGTTTGTGGAAATATATGAATACATTATATTTTGTATCATTAATTTAGATTTATTACTTTTGATATTTTTTTTTTTTAGTTTTCACCCACCGGTTGATATACCGAATTAATCCGATTCAAATAATGTGGGATCTATTAATGAGTTGACTCTTTCAAATCTTTTTTCTTCATTCTCAGAATTTAAACTCGAGATCTCTGATTAAAAAGAGTGGTGTGTCGACCAAAGAAGTTTAGTACTTTTGATACCTTTTTTGTCATTACTATAAAACATTACGTCCACTGTGAAATCGCTTTCATTGAAGTTGGATAAAAATTTAAATTTAAATTTTTTGTTCATTGACATACTGAGATTAGCCATGTAATTTTTGCTTAACTAAGCATATATTCTGGAGTATGAGAATATTTAATAACGATGGGGATCACTATATGAATGGTCTCTCGTTTCATTTCAAGTGTCTTTAATTTTCTGTCACTATTTTTGCTTGTTTAGAACTTCATTTATGTGAAATCTATATATTTGATCATTAGAGTTGTATGGCAATGAGTCGGTGTATTCTGAAAACAAACATTCTTCAGGCATAATTTTGTGCGAGGAAGTTTGTAATCATGCAAAAATGACCGACGAGAAAAGATAATACCGAGAGATTATATCGGGATAAGATATTAGGTTTATTAAATAAATTTCAGATTTAAAATTGAGAATGAAAAATATTACATTAAGAGAGTCATTTCTTAAATAGGGTCTCATAAATATTCAAATTGAATTAGTAGAAGTATGATTTGAATATCGAGGGAAGCTCTAAAAAAAAAAAGGGCAGAGAGAGGGAGAGAGCAACAACATTCATTGGGTTCAAATTAATGAAATTGAATGGTTCCTTGTCATTTGGTAGATGGGTCATTTACCTATATGACACAAAATAGAGAGAGAGAGAGGGTGCACCACAAATCCATGACTAAGGGCGATGATAACGAAGATGATAGGGACAAAAGTAACTATCCTAGCTTAGACCGCCACTGCCGGACGGCCACGGGGCTCGAGATAGTTGGAGACAATTGTGGTGGTTGATTTGTTGAGCCTGTTTGCAAAGCCAAGGGATGCTGAGGATGGGTTGGATGTAGGAGAGAAATAGGGAAAGAACAAAAATAGAAAAAATAAGCTCTCCAAACAATTCAGTGGTCATAACCCACCTTTTTTAATCCCGTGATTCAAAATTTAAATTAATTAAAAAAAAAAAAGAAAAAAAAAGAAAAATCAAGATATCAATTGCTTTCATTTTTAAAGAGTAATGCACGAGCTAATTACTAGTGGAATCTATTCTTTCACTAATAGAAAGAGAGGGAGTGTAAAACACCTTATTATTATTATTAATACACCTTATATAGAAAGAGAGGGAGTGTAGTATATTTTGATAGTTGTATGCCTTAGGATCATATACAAAATAGTCGTATTATAATTATTTTGACATTTAAATCTAATTCAAATAGCTTGTGTATTTTATTTTAGAGTTTCATCATTGAATATTTCAATAAAAATGTTATTTTCAAGTAATTAAGAATATTAGTGATTGAAATTTTCTAAATAAAGAGTATTCTAAAATTTTGTGAGCAATGAAATCATGATCAGCATGAGATGGTAATGAGAATGGTTTAATAAGTCTCATGGTAATAATAGATGTATGGACACTTATATGAATAGTAGGCTGAATGTGCTAATGAGATTCAGTTCAAATGACACCTCCCCTTTCTCTTATAATAGATTCGGATTCGAGTTTCAGTGTATATATTAAAAAAAATTAGTAATCTGAACGTGAAGCAGCGAATGACAATTGCAGAGAAATTTGTCTAATGTTAATCACTTGTGATTTTAGATCACGATAGTGCATTGGTCTATAGACTTATAAATATATTTTCTCATATATAAATGTTTATTAATACTAATGTAATAGTGATAAAACACAAGGTTCGATATTATGTGGCTCTGATATATTGCTTGTAAGAGATACTTGTATTCAAGACAAGATTTATTTATCTAATATAAGAGTATAAGATCTTATGACTAGAAGAAAATTCTCGACCAGATCCTACGACTTAATGGAAAAGAATTTCTATTGTAAGTATTCATTGTCACGAATATAAATTAATGATAGGTCATATAATTTGATAAATTAGGGTTTGACATTTATTGTAACACCAGTTGAATTAAGATCTTTAAACAAATGGACCATAATACATGGCATCATGATCTTATGTTTACTTTGGATAATATGTTCATATTCATTACTATCTAAATAGTCATAAATGTTAAGAGTGTTGACATTATTATTTTCATTTGTCATTTTGCAGTGAATTTAGAAACTTGCGTTAAACGGAGAGAGATTCGCTGGTTAATGAATTTAATAATTTTAATTTTCACCTACCGGTATCTGGATTTTGTTGACTAATTCGATCCGAACACTTTGGGGTCCATTGAAGAGTTGACTCTCCCGAATCCTTTCTTTATTCCCAGAACTCGAACTCGACATCTCTAATTAAAGGAGTAGAGTGTCCGACCACTCAACTCAAAGTTTGATAAATTTAATAATTTTTAATCAATAGATTGAATTTTAGATTTAATTTACCTTCAAATGTTTGTGGCCTAACATGCCAACCCAGCAGGATTGGCTTCCAAAGAAGCAGTTGTGACCAGCAAATGGAGAGGTGTGGGTTCAATTTTGAAAAGAAAAAAATTGTCTTGATAAATTTAATTTTCTGGTTCCCCACTCACTGTCTTACTCTTAGAAGTCTCAAGATATCTTCATCCCAAAGGGAGTAAACAAAAGACGAGAGACGTAGAAGAGAAGGCCAAGGGAGAATTTACGTGAGACAAAACAAAGGTCAGGAGTGAGAACATTCCACTTGTAATTTCTCGATCTCTCTGCGAACAGAGAGATAAATAGAACAAGACAGGAAACAGAAGAGATCGAGATGACAACCCCCCCCCCAAAAAAACAAAAAAGGGGGGGTAAAATGGTCATTTAATATATATGGATGATAAAAAGTGGTAATGTAGAAATAAAATACATAGGCCATCAATAATTGGAATGGAAAATTAAACCCATCTCTAACATGAATTTTAATTTCCATTCGGAATTGGAAAAGGGAATTTTTCCTTCATTCAAAAAGGTTGATCAACTTGACTCTCATAAATACGAAAAAAATCACGTTAGAGACCTCTCTTAAAAAGAGTCCGACAATAGATCGATCCAGATTATTCAGGACAAAACTCTGGATACCGAATGAGAAAAAAAAAAAAGGCAAAGAAAGAAATTGTTCTATTTAGTGATTTTTTAACACATCCATCTTCACGGTGTTAGCCCTATGAATGCTGAAATCAATCCATGCTTAAAGGATATATGGGGGAAGAAGTGGAACGGGAAAATTAATGACAAGTAAAACAACAATAATTAGTTTTATTATGACTATTTTATGAAAAAAAATAAACATTATTTTAAATGTAAAACTATTTTCAAGAATTTAATTTTACTTGTTTCGACCATTTTAAGGGTAGATTCTTAATTTTCTACCGTTCACAATCACTCTTATACCTCCCCATATTTATCAGTCGATTGCCTTTATTAGTATTTCCAAATCCCTTCCAATGTTAAATTTAAAAAACCTATTTTAATTTGCATCAATAATACCATGGCCTAAGACTCTTGCTTTTAGTACAATAACACAACCTTTTTCCATAATTTTAAGTTTCTACTCTCGTTGATCTTCCTTGCTCGTCTCACAATACAATAATCACCTCCAGAAAAATTTATCCTAATTGGTCTTCAGCCATCTAAATTTAGTTTGGAGGAAAAATCTCATGCAGACCACCTTTTGTTTCCATAGGCACCCATGTCCATGTTAGACCCTGCAAATAAAGAAGGGCAAACAGAATTTAAAAGATCTTTTGCTCATGCGACCTTAAGTAGATTTGTATACGAATGAAAGCATATTTATCAGACAATTCCTTCCAATAACAAACAAAATACGGCACTTTTCAACACATACACAATCAACCATTTTTTTTCCTTTTCTTTCTGGAGGGAAATTAGCAAGCAGTCTCACGTAGATTAGAGCATAGGTTTAAGTTTTATTGACTCATGACCAGGCTCTCTTGCATGTGCAGGACTACAAATTTTAAGTATCTTTATTTACACACATGAGCTTTGTAGAGGCAACAAACACCTGAACCTCCCTAGATGTTACCATAGAAGCCTCCAAAATGTTCTGCGAACCCCAGCTATTCAACCAAGAGCTAACATAGACATGATGATGTACCCCTTCGGAAATGCTTAGATGTCCAAAACCTGCCAAACGGTGTTTCACACTAGTAGATTCAGAGTACCACCTCATAGGCTATTGCTTCTCAAATTTTAACACCTAAAATTCTGTCATTTTAATACTAACAGATTAGCATTTCCATTATGCCTCTAAAACTCCTAATCAAAATCCACCCACTAGCTATTATTCACACCATAAACTATATCAGACAACAAAGGAAGCAGTCCAAACTGAATTTAACGGATTAAAAAAATGAAATGGAAAACGTGACTAAATCAAACAAAATTCTGTAAGATGTAACATGGTTTAATTGTACTGCCACTGCCCAACAACTTAGCTCAATCGTTCACAAAAATAAAATGAATTTGTTGAAAAGACAGATGCACAATATAACACAAGATCTAAAGTTGATGAACTAGCATTGAGCAGCAGATTACCTTCCCACATTGCTCATAACCCTCGATGAGGAAACAAAAAATGCTTACTGAGGAGCTGCAAATGCGAAAGAAAATAAACTCAGAATATGATCAACTAAGTTTCAGAATAAACACCAGTGCAACAAAATAGTTCATATACCCTTTTTTTCCTTGTTGGGGGAAGGGGGGAATATGTCAAATACCTTTAGTAGATGATTCGTCTTGAGGCTTCATGGCTGGAAATAGAAGAACTTCCTGTAATTCACACAAACGAGAGTTAGTTAATCCAGCAGGAGGAAAGAAAAAAGAAAAAAAAAAGAAAAACCGATACCCTCCCAAGTCCCATGTAGATCCCTCATGGCACACCACACCCAAATAGGCACAGGTCCAGAAAATAACATGAAAACAGCCAAGACTAGACATGGCACAAAAAAGAGTGGGCAAAATTTTATACAAACCTTGATATTTTGAGAATCTGTAAACAACATTGCAAGCCGATCAATACCCATTCCCCAACCAGCAGTGGGAGGCAATCCATACTCCAGTGCTGTGCAAAATGTTTCGTCCAAAGCCATTGCCTCATCATCACCTGATTGTCGGTCCTGAAATTTTATGCAAACATGTCAGTTCAGCTAAACTTGTAAATTATGAAGCTCTAGACCATAGCAGATACCTTCAGTTGGTCAGCAAATCTCTGCCGTTGCACAATTGGATCATTCAATTCTGTATATGCATTGCATACCTGATACATTAAACAGGATCAATTTAGGAAAAATTGACGCCTAAGAATCAAATAATTTTCTAAAGATTATTTACAAAAGGACAAAATGCATTAGAAACCACGAAAAATATAGCATACTTCATGCTTGTTGACAAACAATTCAAAGCGTTCAGTCAACCCTGGCTTTGATCTGTGCCACTTTGCCAATGGACTCATTATCTCAGGATGGTTAATGATGAATGTGGGATTCACACACGTCTCCTCCAAAAAGTGCCCCACGAGCTGCAGGACCATACAGTATCTGTCAAGTTACTAGAAACCAACAAAAAAAAAAGGCTGGAAGATTAAGCAATTTTGATAATTAGAATCTAATTCTAATTTGCCTGGTTGCCAACAATGATATACTTTTTCATGGAACTACTTCAAGGTAATATGGCATCAGAACTAATAATCACATTTTCCATGTATCATCTCTTTTCCCAAGAGGTAGATCAAGAATAATATACCCTGAACTCCCTCTTTTTTCAAACATATTTTTTTGCATGTGCGACAGGCCATAGATATATAGGCCACATCCCATTGAGAAGTTCCTTGATATGTCTAACATTGATATCTACCAAATTCTGCATTCTCATGAATATTTAGTGCCTAAAATAGTCTCCAGTTATGCTAATTACCAGCCAATAGCCATCTAATTCCTGCATTCATTTGACCCCTATGACCCCTACATAAACTCACAAAGCTTCTTTTTCCTTGATTCACAGAGTCTGTCACTGACCACTGTGAGTACGAAAACCATGGTGTTTACCTTGTCTAACAAACGAGCTGTGGTTTGAGGTGGAGGGCACTTGACATCAAACTTCCCACAAGCATCTATTAAATATTTGTTCGCTTCTTCACTTGTAAGGTCCTTTGGTATGCTAAGGTTGGCCATCTTCTCCAGCTCCTCTATCATATCAATTCTTCTGCAACAGTAAGAAGCATCAAAGATGTTATCCCCCGATACATTTCACAAAATGGTCAAAATTTACTAATACTCTGCATCCACGATAAGGGGAACTAACCTGAACGGTGGAGTAAAATCAATCTCTATTGGATCCTTATCTAATCCATTTGCATGGAATTGAACTTTATAGCCACCTGTAAGTTCCTTGACCATGCCTGGTACATGACCATGTCCCCAAAAAAATGAAAATAAAACAGAAGGGGAGAATGTTAATGACCATGACGCATGTGCAGGAACTCTTACTCAGTAATGTCTAATGCAGAACTTACCACTCAACATTTTCTCAGTAAGGTCCATCAGATCATTGTAGTCAGCAAAAGCCATATAAAACTCACACGTAGTGAACTCAGGATTATGGGTCAAATCTATTCCTTCATTCCTAAATTGCTTTCCTATCTCATAAACACGGTCAAGTCCACCAACAATTAGCTCCTTCAGATATAGTTCAGGTGCTATACGCATGTAAAGCTTCATGTTCAGCTCATTGTGATGGGTAACAAATGGACGGGCAGCTGCCCCCCCAGCAATCATGTTCATCATTGGCGTCTCAACCTGCGCTGAAAAACAATGTCAATAAAATACCACCCCATTCCCCCTCAAAGAAAATAGAGAGAGAGAGAGAGCAGCTCCCAGCTCCCTAAAATAAGGAAAATGATAAAATACTTCATGCGATAGCAAAGTAGGTAGGCAACCCATTTTAAGACAGCACAAAAAGAGAATTACCTCCAAAAAGTCAAGATTGTCCAGAAAACTTCTAATGTATGAAATAATCTTCGCTCGCGTCTTGAATATTTGTCGGACCTCCAAATTCAGCATCAGATCTAAATATCGTTGTCGGTATCGGGTTTCCTGGTTTGAAAGAACAAATTTTGGAAACAAGTCAAACAAAACAAGCAAGTGGATCTGCACAAATATACACATAACTTTTGAATTCCCATTTACATCCAAAAGAAAATGAATTTACTAACTCAATTTAACTCAACTGATCTTTATGTCCCAAACTAATGGTATTTTACTATATGAATTGTTTATAACAGTTCAGCTATGCTGCAGACTGCACCGATAGAACTTGGAGCACCATCAGTTTGTATTCTATTGTCTCTTCTATTGATGCAATAAGAGTTATTTATTGCACGGAACACCAAATCATCTAAGTGTACTTGCTCCCATTATATTCCCAACTAGGGTTATCCTAACTTGTCCAAAATATATAATAATCCAAACGTTATCTTCTCATTTCCAACCATTAATCCACATAAGTATTATCATCTCTGTAACCCATATTTTGCAGTGTCCCCAAACAGAAGTATAATAATTGAGCTCATAGAGCTTAAACAAAAACAAGAGGTATAATTGCTAACCTAGCACCAAGGAGATGGAAAGAAGCTACACACAAATTAAAGTAGTCTAGCAAAAAGAAGTAAATACAGTACACAAGGCTTCAATATGAGGGCCTGACCAGTTTGAAACAAGCTATGCAATCTCTTTCTTTATTTTTTTTTGGGGGGGGGGGGGGGAGTTCAAATTAGTGGCCGCTTTTCTTCATGAAAAGCTAAATCAAGCAGGCGATAATCGATTTCCCATATTAAACGAATGCATCCAGAAACAGAAAAATAGGCAAAAAATTGTCAGCACAACGGTCAGTTGAAAATCAAAGGGGTGGATTTTGAGTGAAGAGATGATTTGTAGGAAAACCCTAAGTCATAACATTTGTGCTAAATCAAATATTCTAGAGGACCTTCATAGGTGACCGGCTGAGCTCAGTGAATGCATAGGTCAAACTAAATCCAATGACCTTTTACATGTTATGTGAACTTTAAAGAGTCATAAATGAGTAGAAAAAGAAGCTCAATTTGCCCACCACTTTTGCAATATCTGTCACACTAAAATTTAGGTTCAAGTTCCCTTGTTATACTTGATTGGTTCAAAGCTCTTGAAGTTGTTCGCCATTTAATTGCTTTTCCTATCCAATGCTCTGTGCTACATCGACTTCTTTAAACATATTGACCAATTAAAATAAATTGTCCAATCTTTTCACCAGAATAAATAGTGTCAAGTTGCTAAATATCTACTATGATGTGATGATTGACTCAGCCTTCAAGGCAAAAATAATTTGCCACCATTCTTCTATAGATGCATCCTTCACCCTCAGTCCTGCAGCTTTAAATGAATTCCGATCATTACTAGGAAAGGCACCAAGCAAACAAAATGAAAAGTCACCATGAGCTTTTGCACTCAGCAAGTTTGCCTGAGAGGTGCGTGCAGCTGAATTGAATGCATATCAGAATGATGGATAATCATAAAAGGATCGCAGAAAATCTGCTAGTGGCTGCAACGCGATTTTCCTCTCTACATTAATGCCTAGGGCATGAATCTGCCATGACAAATGGCAAAAACACCAAGTGTACAACATATGTTAAAAGTCCTTATCAAAAGAAATCCTGAGTATGCTTAAAAGCCCTGACAATTTTACAGTCATTAAAATCGAAAAAACAAAAACAGAAGTAGAAGAAATGCAGCTAACAGATACATTCCAATCTAAACTTTATATTTATGCAGAAAAGGAAACCTAGTAATTAAACAACCCTAATGTGATAATCAGATCATCAATCTAAAAATTCAAAGCAATCCAAATTGCAACTATGCATGCTCCGATATGATTATTACCTGGTCCTTCAATATATATGTTTCAGCATTCCTAGTACTTCCTGGGACCCACTCAACAGCTTTCTGTGAGAAAGAGAAGAGTGCATTAATACATAAATACCATGAAAGGATATATAATTCAAAATGGAATTTTGCAGTGATGAACTGTTTAATTTTAATAGCACTAAAATTCCTTTTACCTTTGCACTAGCATTTTCAGTAGTTGGGCCAGCCTTCTGTCTCGGCATCATATGGAGACAATGAGACAGAACTGAGAATGCCTTCGGAAATAAACTTAGCTCTCCCCTTTTACTTTTTCCTGAAAGAATTAAAGCAAATCAATGGAAGTATTAGTAGTAGCAGGGACCAAAACCTTTTTCATTTTTCATATGTACATAAAATGTTTACAGTAACTCTTTATGGCCATAATTTATTTGCTAATGGTCCTACTATAGCCCATAACATATTTTCAATTGAAGCTAAGAACATTATATTAATAATACAAGGGCATATATCCCCATGCCTCACCTTTTGGAAGTAAGGCCAATCACTGGAAATTGGTAATAGTCAAAGGTCACAATTACAGCATAAGATGCCCATCGCATAGGCATATGCCAAAAATATTTAAAATAGCAGCATGCTGACACATTGCACTAATACAAAATTTGTCCATCCAATCAAAACCAAGAATTTAGTCAAGTAAAACTTTATACCTTGAACCCCTGTGCAGTTATATAATTACATGGTCTATCAGTAAAAAAAAGTCTCAGTTGACTAGCAATGAAGATCACTAAAGATTTGATGAGAAAATCTAAGCATGACCAGTTGGTGGTACCATTTTATATCAGAGGCAGCTCAAATTGAGTCTTCCTAACTTTTAACAACCATGTTGAACTTGCCCTAGGCCCTTTGCAGTCCAATGATGCAAAAATTATTTTAAAAAATCACTTAAAAGTTAACGTTGCATCAGGAGAGCTTTAACAGGCCAAACCTGGAAAGCCAGTGACCCCAACTATATCTCCACGCTTAATGCCAGAATGTAATTTAAAAAATTCAGCTTCATCCATGCCTGAGGTCCTGCATTTAAGAATGAATACCCACTAACATCTTGCTTTGATCCAAATTATATAGAATTAAAATCATTTTAAATGAATCGTTAATTCAAGTCATTTGCAAATGAGCTCAATTGCTAGGATAGCTAATTTTTAAATATGGAGTTCAAGTGCATATTATCAGAAATACATGACACTCAAAATCTCTAAATGAGTTCATCAGAAACCACTACATAATACTTTTTAAAGTGTTTGAAATGAATGTAAAACTTTTTCACCTCAGTCACAAATGATGAAGAATTAGAGTTAGACACCACAGTTTTGTTTGGGGGGAGGGCGGGGTCAAGCTTTTATCCCCAAGAGTTTTAAATGAAACCAGACTAGATAATATTGCTACTTACATGATTTTGATCATAGACCCAAAAACTTTGCATGCAGAAATTGGTAAAAACAGGTAAATAAATCCTACACATTCATAAGCTCTCATGAGAACTTAACTAAACAAATCTTAGAGTTAGAAGAGGGGAAAAAACATTGTCAAAGATTCCAAATAAAATATACCATCCCTTCAAACCCACTCCCCACCAACCCCCCCCCCCCAAAAAAAAAAGAAAGAACAAAGAGAGGAAAAAGAACACAATAGAAAGGTAAACTCAAGTATAAACTTGACTTGGAGATCATTTTGTTGGGGTCAATAGAGTGTTTAAAGAGTATTGCAATTTGCCTTCCCACACCTATGTGACAAACTTCATAACATGAAACTATAGAACTCAAAAAATCATGAATAGACAAATTCCTGATTTGCTTTGAGATTGACACCAAGCTGCCAGGAAATCTCAATCTTGAAAAGACTGACATTTTATAGTCTCGCCTCAGTTTAGGATATGTCAAATGACCTTGATTTTATTGAAGACCATTGCACAAATGTATTACAGAAATGTCCTTGATTTCCTTGGATTAACTGTACTGAAGACTAAGGACAAACCCACCCTATTGACCATTGCAGATATGCCAAACAAATCCTTTAATTTAGCCTACTGACCCCAGGTAAAGATATAGGAAGCATTCTATACATATCACAAAAAAAATAAAAATAAAAATGAAACTAAAAAATAAGGACAGAATCTTCAAAAATCATAGAAGTAAAAAACAGTGTCTTGACCTAGCATCGGCCATAACTTGAACTTTGGCACCACCACCATGCAGATCATAAAAGAACAGCTTCGAGGAAGATGATCGTTTGCTCATAATTCTCCCTTTCAACAAAGAAACATTGTTTTGAGTAACCAAATATACATAGCAATAGCTGCAGTGCAGCAGACTAAATCAAGGCTGCATAGAGAAACCTTACCTGCCAAAGATACTTGGACATCCTCAAGATGGACACCATCAGCTAAGCTTTTGTATTTTTCTATGTATTCCAGGATAGACAAGGTCACAAAAAATTTGTGAGGATAAGGATTTATGCCAGCTTCCTTTTGAGCAGCCAAGTACTTCACTCTGTTTTCAAAGTATTGCTGGACAAAAGCAAAAGAAAAAAAGTAAGAATCTTAATGTTTGTTAGAAAGAAACATGAAATGGTCTAGCAACAAATAATTAAGCACTTTTTCAACACAGGAAAATGGTAATATTTATTATTTTTTTAAAAAAAAAAAAGCCTTATCCTACAGAAAATGAACCCATATTTATAGAAGCACCAAAAAGGTGCTAGGGTTGATTAAAAAACCAAATATGAAGAGTGTCATCAAAAGCAACTTGGCAATGGTTTCTCAACACCCTCATAAACCTGTAAATTTCTCACCCTCTGCACCAACCAAATAATAGGCAGAGGATCAATGATACAACACCACGTGTCTCCCCACACTACCTCATTGCACACAACTTTTCCAGCCACCAGAGAAGAAGCATGGAAAAAGACTCACCCCCTAGCATCTGGTATATGAGCAATTAAGTAAGACATGGTCACTTGTTTCTTGCACTTCATTGATTGACCTGGTAATTACTCATTTTTAAAGATTGTCTTGTATCAATATCTTACACCCAAGCTGCTTCAAAGCAAAGATAACATCCTCAGATGGTGTCGAAGTATTCTGAATTGCCCTCCAAAGCAACAGAAGAATTGCCCTTCCAAATGATCCTCTCTTCCTTGCATGTGATGTTAACTCCACATTCCACAATCTAGAATTCACAATAGCCCCAACCCCAACCACAGAACTCATCAAGAGCTCCTTAATACCAGAAAATTCAAATAAATCAGGAAAAAAAAAAAGATATCTTAAGGGGCACAATTGAGACAAAAAGGCGATCCTCCCTCCATCCCCACTTTAAAACAAACCACTCCAGAGAATGACTCTATTCCACCCTCCACTGATTTCTTTCCACACCATCACATTGTAGGAACAGGACAAATCGTTCATTGTCCACCTTGTGTCATCCACCCCATACTTAGCTATAATCACCTTCCTAGAAAGCAAGTACCTCCCAGGTGTAAATTATGAAGCACAGTCATGCCAACTGACCAGGGTGTCCGCATGATGTTGCCAGCATTCTTACAATACATGTTAGACATGCGTCTGTACATGTCTAAATATAAAATAATTAAATTCAATCTCGAACGTGGCTTGGACACACTGTGGACACAGAAGGAATTTTTTAGAATCTTTTAATAAAAAACTATTGTTTATAAAATTTTCAAAAGTAGATATAAATATGCATAAACAATACATTTTGAACTCCATATATGAATCTAATTATACAACTAATTATAGATTTTGTTGATTAATTTCATAAAAATCATTATGTTAGTAATATATTTTTACGGTAATTTTGACTTTATACACATAAATATTAGCATAAGCATTTATACATTATCCTAAACATATCCATGCATTTTATGGATTTTGCCAGTATCAACATTTTCTCACGCGTGCTACATAGGTAAACCAGTTCTCCCATTCTTAAAAAGGGTTCAAAATTTTCTCCATCTGGGCCATTTAAACCATGAAAGAATAAATTTAATTTGTTTAGGTTTTCGCATTAAAAGGCCCTCATGTAAATAACGTAAATGGCAAGAAAACAAGCACTAGACTAGAATGAGGAGATAAAATTTGCATACAGTGGGGTCCAAGTCGTCGTCATCGGCAGCGGCCTGAGGTTTGTGAGCTTGTGAAGCTGCGGCTGCAGCAGCCTGTCAGAGAAGAAACAAAAACCTTAAACAATCAGAATACCCGGGAATAGAGACCAAACGATGCATTTGGAAAAGAAAAACTGAAATTTTTCACAAATGTATTTCAGTATAACCTTACTTTAGCCCTTTTCTCTTCCTCCTTGCGTTTTTTTTCCTCTTCCTTCTGCTTGTTCTTGGCTTCCCTCTTCAAAGCGCTGGAAGCAAAAAAAAAAAAAAAAAAGGAATCAGAGTACATATATACAGATAGATGAATGGAAACTGTAAATGTAAGGGAGGCTTACTTCTTGCTAGGACCTGAAGAATCCATGGATATTTCAGAAACTGCCTGGGCCGTTTCTTCTACCGATTTCTCCATTTCAACACCTCAGTTTGGTCGCTGCTGAAGAGAGAGGAGTCAGTGGGCAGACTGAGAGAGAGAGAGAGAGAGAGAGAATATAGCAAAATACTGTAGCGTTAGGGTTTTGGCGATCCGGTCTAGTTAGCCCGTGGGCTTGATGGCCGAAATGGTCCATCGCACCTTGCACGGCCATTGGTTGGCTTAACTAGAAAAAAATTGAATTTTTCTAATTTCTTATGGATACAAAATGGAGAGATTTTTTCTTGAAAGAAATTTGATAATAGGTCAATCCTGATTAATTGAGATAAAATTTTAGATATCGGATAAAAAAAAAAAAACTGATTTGTCAATCCCGAATCATCTGATGATCGTGTCAAAACCGATTCGAACCTGTCGAAATACATTAAAGTACTATAATTTCTTTTTTTTTTATGGGAAGGAAAAAATTTTAAATCATTTTTACTTAAAAAAATGATCTTCGTTAAATTGAACTTAGAATTATAGGCTTAAAGGAGACATTAAAGAAGCTTCAAAAGGCTTTAAAAATATGGTCCCGTGCCCAATTTTTAGTCAATGCATTAAAGGAGGGCAATAACATTTTCTCTTCTGATCTTCTTTTTTTTTATTTTTCTTTTATTGGGGGAGTTAGAGAGAAATAATCTTAAAACTTATTAAAATATAATATTTGTCAAATAATTTTTTATTTTTTATTATTTTTTTCATAATAGGTATTCTGCAAACACCTCTTTAAACTCTCCATGAATGCTCTATTTTTATGTGGCCTCACTTAACATCAGGGCGCTTAAAGCCCCTTGATGGGAGGAGTGCATTATCATAGCCTTGGTGCGATGCCATAGCGAAATTGATCATAAAAGTGGGAAAATCGATCACATTAAAATTATCATATAGGAATATCCATTAAATATATATAAAAAGTAAAACTTATATGAGTGGAACGTTGTTGTAATCTGTCTGGTTTGACGTTGTTGAAATTGAGGGTTTCATTTGAAACGACCTTTGGGTTTTGATTCTCTTCTCTCTTTTGACTGTCTTTAAGTTTGGTTCATCTCTCTCTCTTGCTCAGTCTACCACTCTGTTTTAAATTTTTTTTTTGTTTAATTCGAGCCTAAGCCTAATCCAAAATAGTGTGATACCCTTTTAATTTTTGAGTCAAGCTCAGATCTTGTTTTTTTAAGTCTTTTCAAGTCAAGCTTGGATTTCAGACTTATAAAATTTAAAACGGGTCCATCTTGAGCTTTGCAAAGCTCAATTCAGAAAACTCCATTGCCGTCCTTACATGTCATGTCTCATGCTAGAGAACTGTGCACACACATATATATTGAAAAAAGAAAGACGAATAAAGCAAATGAATGGTTTTGACTTATTTTTCTTTCTTTTTATATATTTTTAATAATGTTATTATATAATAATTTTAAAATTAACTCCAAATTTATTTTGATTGTTTCAAGTGAATGGGGAAGACACTCTCGAGCTAGTCAAAGGCACCGCCTCAAATTATTTGAAAATTTGTGTATATAATTTTAAATAATATTTATTCTCCAAAATTACAATCCGGTCTCCCAAATATTTTAAGTAAAAAGCTTGCCCATAAAATTTTAAATATTATTTATCTTTTTAAAATTTTAATTTATGAAAAATAAAAGTATTTTGAATGCATTCCCACCGCCAAACGAATAAAAAATCCATTCCGTTTCCCTAATATTATTTTCTCGCTTTTCCCTCGCTTCAAGTAATGAAATTTAATTCAACTTATAATTTATATTTTGATATCAAGGAAAAAAAAAAGTTCTTCACCTAATGAAATGAATTAAAAAATAAAACTTATAATTTATATTTTTTTTTGCCCTAAAAAGTTTATTGCCCATTATTCTCGCCCGTTTGGTAGAGTTTTTTTTTTTTCTGCTTTTCTTATCATTTTAAGAAAAAAACCTATCTAACACTATTTTCAAGAAATTCTTAAAAAAATAAATTTTTTAATAAAAAAATAGAGATTTAGTAAAAACTCTTTGGAAAATATTTTGTTTCTCTTTTTTTTTTGGTAAATTCAATTTTTTATTTTTTTTTATTTCTTTTATATCTCTATTTAAAGATATAAAATCTCAAATATATTCATATTATAAATTTATTTATTCTCATATCTTATTTTTTTTTTTACTTTTTAATTTTAATTTTTAATTTTTAAATTTATTTAAAAGTTATAAAATAAATTTATTTTTAAAATTAAAATTATCAAATAATTTTTAATTTCTTTTAAAAAACTTTTAATTTTAACTTCTTAAAGTGAAAAATAAGCCCAAGGGCTTCCGGTCTATTTTGAATGTGACTAAAACACAAGTATATCTCTTAAATCTTTTCCATGATTGAAGGAAACAGTGGCCTCTACACGCAATTAACCTTTCCTTAAATCTTTATTCACCTTGACATCAAGGGTGGGTTCTTCCCAGAATAGCTGAAAATGCAGGATTTGGGTGGAAATGCAGTGGAAGAAGAAACTACAGATTTGTTTCGACAAAGAGAAAGAGTATCGGAACCAATCTAAGGAACATTCCTCTGATTCCTCTTTTCAAAAGGGCTTTTTATACTTGGGGGAAACACCTGCATTTTTAGGTATTTATTTTTTTTCGTCTATCTGATTTTAATGTTTGGAGTGTTTCAGATGTTTGCAGGCAATTTATGTCTTTTTGCATTTGAATGCAAGTGTATGATGTTCTTAAATTATTTTCTCTCTCTAGGATTCGGGTTTTCTTTGTGAATTTAAAATTAAAAACTTCCTCTCTCTGTAAAATATTCATCTGTTTATATTTTGAATCCTGTTCTTGGAGGATAATTGTGGAAGGGAACAATTTTTTTGGGGGGTAGGGATGAGGTGGGGGAATTTGTATTTCCGTTCTGGCTTAATCCTATTTAAACACTTGCAGTGTTTGGCTACTAGCAGTGAGAGTTAGGAGTGGTTTTGGGTCTTTTATTCCCATTGTTAGATTCTGAGAAGTAATAAATTAGGAATGAATTCTTGTGGTTCTTAGATTGAGAACTTATGAAACTAGCTGTCATATAAGATTAAAGCTGCAGGGGATGAAGTTTTGGGGGAGATTTGAGAAGTTGTCATGATGGAGGAGAAGGCACCCGTACAAAGTAGGCAGACTCAAACTTGTTTCACCCCTAGAAGCTGATCGCGCGGAAGAAAGGGTTAGTTCTAAACAAAGTAGACTCACTGCTTATCAAAATCTATGAAGCACAACCACAGAGATGAGACCGAACATAATACAAGATATATGGTTACGGTGACGTGGCAAAGTTATTAAAATTTTATACCATTATAAATTACAAAGTTTTTTATCATGTGCTGTCTAATAACATGTACAACATGGACATGCCAGGGATAGAGTAACTTCCAAAAGTGTCGGGGCAATATACATTTAAAGCACCCTTTCTACGTTGCTTGTGTTGGGCTCTCGGTTAGAGTCTATCTGTCCAGTCCCACCATTTTTCCCATACCATTCGGTAGTGTTTGGTAGCCGTTTGGTAGTGGTCGGTAATCGTTGGGTCTCTCGGTGCCGATTGGATCTGTCGGTACTTAATTGAGAACGTCATTTGAAGTTTCTCAGTAATAGTTTTTCGGTACCCTTTGTTCGGTGCTAAGTCTCCCAGTTGTATATTTATCGGTGCTTCCTGATTGGGTTGATCGGCCTCATATTTTTGAAAAGAACATGTTAAACATGGTTAGTATTAAATGCTAGCAAGGGGTGCATTTAATGCTTGATCATTCAAGACACGAAAGTCAAGAGAGAGACTTATGAGAGAAGTCTTATTTTGTTTATCTCCATATGTTCACTACCAATAAGGGGGTGTAAACTTCTCGATTAGAGAGATTCCACCATAAAAGAAGGTGATTATATATATATATATATATATATATATATATATATATATATATTTGCCTTTTGGTGACCATTCGGTAGAAAAGAGATATAGAGACGGAGAGAACTTTCTAGATTCACAGAGAAAGCAAGGGGTGAGAAGCTTCTACAACAATTGAGTTCACTTTGAATTAATTTGTGGTTTTCCAAAAAGGTACATTGTATTTGTAATCTTCCCATTTGTTGTGAATTTTAGACTTTGAGTATAAATTTAGGATATTAAATCTCCTGTAACAACTTATTTCTCGTAGTGGATTTTTTTTTTTTTTTTTTTTAGTCTGGCTTGCCCCGTGGTTTTTCCTTTTACTCCGGAGGGTTTTCCATATAAATTTGGTATTCTCTGAGCTCTTTATTTTTTCTTACAATATTGGCTCTATTGGTTATCGATTAGTTGGCTTTTAATCCAACAACTGGTATCAGAGCCAAGATTATTATGCCTTGAATCATGGAGAATAACCAATATATAGGTTCCATGATGAAACTGACAGTTTCAAACTATTTTATTTGGAAGTCAATGGAGGATCATCTATATTGCAAGGATTTGCATGATCCGATATTAAATGAGTCTGTAAAATCGTCTACCATGATGGATGAAGATTGAAAAAAGTTGGACATAAAGGTTTTGGGTACTATTAGAAAGTGGGTTGATATCAGTCCAGTGCCAAGGCTGCTTGGGACAGTTAGCTACTTTGTATGAAAGGAAGACTACCTTGAATAAAGGTTATTTTTTATTAAAAAGCTTGCTAATTTGAAATATAAGGAGTGACGTCCTATTACCGAGCACATGAGTGACTTCTAAGATGTGTTGAATCAGTTGACAACATTGGAAATCAATTTTGACAATGAAGTGCAGGTTTTGCTTCTCTTGAGTTCTTTGCCGGATAGTTGGGAAACATAAGACGGAAGGACATGGAATCTGAGAGTAGTCAAACTCTTGTCACAGAGAATAGGGGTAGAACTAAGAATAGAGATCAAGATTCCAGAGGGTGCAGTAAGTCCAAGAAGAGGTCCAAGTCCAAGGAGGCAGTAAAGTGTTACTACTGCAAGAAGGCTGGTCATATCAAGAGGAATTGTAGACTCTTAAAGTAAGAGAAGAAGGATGATAACGGTAAGAATGTTCCTGACGATGGTAATGCTACAGTGGTTGGTTTCGATGGAGTGATTGAATCCCTAGTGTGTACACCAAGTGACTGCAATCATGTGGGGGATCCATTGTTTGAATGGATTGTTGATACTGGTGCGGCATATATTGTGTTCCCAAAAGAGAGTTGTTTACAACTGGTGTTGCCAAGATGGAAAACAACACTGTGTCGTAGATTGTAAAAATTGGTGATATTGTCGCCAAGACTAGCATCGGCTGCACACTGACTCTACGGGATGCTAGGCACATCCCAGATATGAGGATAAACTTGCTGTTAATTAATGTCCTTGACAAGGAAGGATATGAGAGCTAATAGAAGAATGCACAATGGAAACTTCTCAAGGGAACTTTGCTAGTTGCAAAGGGAAAATTGTGTTCCTGCATGTACAAGATCTGGTTGAGAGTATGCAGCAGGCAGGTCAATGCAGTTGAGGATAATGCTTCTCCAAATTTGTGGCATAAGAGGCAGAAACATATGTGTGAGAAGGGTTGCAACTTTTGGCGAAACAGTCCCTCATTCTTTCGGCCAAAGGTATCTCTCCAAACTCATGTGATTATTGTTTATTTGGTTAGTACCGTAGAGTTTCTTTCTGTATTTCTTCTAAGAGGAAAAAAAAAAAACTTGAATTGGTTTATTCTAATATTTGTGGTCCCATGGAGGTTGAGTCTCTCGGTGGAAATAGATATTTTATCACTTTTATTGATGATACTTCATGAAAAGTGTAGGCGTATTTGTTGAGAAACAAATGTCAGGTTTTGCAGTGGTTTCAAAGCTTTCATGCTACGGTGAAAAGGGTGATAGGATTATCCTTAAATTGTCTTTATACCGATAATGGTGGTGAGTCCACCTCCAATGAGTTTAAAACTTATTGTTCGAAGTTTGGGATAAGATATGGGAAGTTAGAACTTGAGACACCACAGCACAATGGTGTGGCGGAGAGGATGAATCACACCATCATGGAAAGAGTTAGATCCATGTTGAGGATGGCCAAATTGATAAAATTTTTTGGGGGTTAAGCAGTTAACACGGTTTGCTACCTAATCAACCAATCATCATCAGTTCCTTTGAGCTTTGACGTTCCTGAGAGGGCATGGACAGGCAAAAATGTTTCGTATTCTCACTTGAAGGTCTTTGGTTGTAAAACTTTTGTGCATGTGCTGAAAGAACAAAGGTCAAAGTTAGACAGTGAAGTCACTCCCTGTGTCTTTATTGGTGATGGTGATAAAGAGTTCGGTTACCAGTTATGGGATTTGGAACAGAGAAAAGTTGTTAAAGAGTAGAGATATTTTTCATGAGCAAGAGACTATAGCTGATTTTGAAAAAAAGGCGAAGACTTTGCAAAGTGTTGGTGAGTATGAGAATGAGTCACCGACAGCAATTAGACCTAATAGTGCCACACATGGTAAAGATACAGAGGAGACAGAACTAGAGGATACAGATGAACCGGCCATAATTAGTGATTGGTTGGATGTTACCGATGATATTGCACAGCCTGATGCAATCGGTATCGAGCAAGAGGAGCAACCTTCTCTGCAAGAGGGTGAAAAATCTTAGCTTAGGAGATTTACAAGAGACCGACGACCATCAATGAGATATTCTAATTCTAAGTATATTTTGCTCACTAATGAGGGGGAGCCGGAGAGTTTCCAAGAAGTTCAATCCACTCCTGATAAGGAACGATGATTGGAAGCTATGCAAGAGGAGATAAACTCTTTGTTGAAGAATGACACTTATGAGCTAGTTGAGCTTCCAAAGGGTAAAAGGCTGTTAAGTAACAAGTGGGTATTCAAGCTAAAGAAAAATGGAGAGAAACTAGTGAGGTACAAAGCTAGTTGGTGGTGAAAGGCTTTGCTCAAAAGAATGGCATAGATTTTGGTGAGATTTTTTCACTAGTTGTGAAGATAAGTTCCATTCGAGTTATATTAAGATTGACAGTTAGTTTGAATTTGGAGGTTGAGCAACTTGAATTAAAACTGTATTCTTGCATGGTGATTTATAAGAAGAGATTTACGTGAACCAATTCGAGGGTTTTAAAGTGAAGGGAAGGAACACATGGTTTGCAAATTGAAGAAGAGTCTGTATGGGTTGAAACAAGCTCCCAAGCAGTAGTACAATAAATTTGATTCTATTGTGGTGAAACACTTTTATAAAATAATGGATGCACATTATTGTGTGTATGTGAGATCATACTCGAATAACGACTTCATTATTCTCTTGTTGTATGTTGATGATATGCTGATCATTGGACAAGATGCTGAGATAATTAACAAGTTGAAAGATGACTTGTCTAAATCCTTTGAGATGAAGGATTTAACTCTAGCTAAACAAATTTTGGGCATGGATATTATCCGGGACAGGAGAGCTCAAAAGTTGTGGTTATCTCAGGAGAAGTATGTTGAACGTGTGCTCCATCGGTTCAATATGTAGCATGCTAAGTCGGTTAGCACGCCTCTTGCTAATTATTTTAAGTTGAGTAAGAGATCTTGTTCGGTGACTGAGGAAGAAAAACAGGCTATGTCATCTATACCTTACTCCTCGACAATAGGTTCATTAATGTATCTCATGATTTGCACTTAGCCTGATATAGCTCATGCAGTTGGTGTTGTGAGCAGATTTCTCTCTAATCTAGGAAAGGATCACTTGGATACAGTAAAGTGGATATTTAGGCACTTGAGAGGTACTTCAAAATCGTTCTTGAGTTTTGGTGGTAAGCAATCAGTTCTAGAAGGATTTGCGGATGCAGATATGGCCGATGATCTTGATGGTAGAAGATCTATATCAGGGTATGTGTTCACTTTTGCCGGGGGAGCCGTATCTTGACAGTCTAAATTGTAAAAGTGTGTTGTCTTATCCACTATAGAGACTGAATATATTGCAGCAATCGAAGCAAGTAAGGAGATTTTTTGGTTAAAAAACTTTCTTCACGAACTTGAAGTGAGCCAAAAAAAGCATGTGGTATTTTGTGATAGTCAAAGTGTTATGGACTTGAGTAAAAATACCATGTACCATGCAATGTCCAAACATATTGATGTTTGGTACTATTGGTTGCTGTCTGTGATCGAGGATCATATGTTGGAGTTGAAAAAAATCCATACCGACAAGAATACTACAGATATGTTGATGAAGGTGATTCCTAGAGAAAAACTTGAACTTTGTAGTAATTTGGCCGGTTTGAGTACTATGGCCAAGGTAATGTTTAAGTGACAGAATCGAGAAGTTTATTTCTTCCTAATGGGACTAGAGGGGGATATGAAGCAAAAAAGTTCTCTTCGCCTTTGTATTTTTCTTCTACCGAATGGTCACCAAAAAGCAATATATGTATATATATGTTCACATTCTTTTATGGTAGAATCTCTCTACTCAATAAGCTTACACCCTCTTGTCGATAGTGTACATATGGAGATAAACAAAACAAAGCTTCTCTCATAAGCCTCTTTCTCTATTGACTTTCGTGCCTCGAATGACCAAGCATTAAATGCACCCTATGCTAGCATTTAATGCTAGCCATGCTTAATATATTTTTTTCCAAGAACATGATGCCGATCAACCCAATCAGAAAGCACCGATGAACATACAACCGGGAGACTTAGCACCGAACAAAGTGCACCGAGAAATTACTACCGAGAGACTTCAAATGACGTTCTCAATCAAGTACCGACAGACCCAATCGGTATCGAGAGATCCAACGGCTACCAACCACCACCGAACGGTATGAGAAAAATAGTAGGACTAGACCGACAGACTCTAATCGAGAGCCTAATAGCTTGTGTGTACTTTATATTTGAAGAGGCAACAAAGCATGGAACTAAGCACCAACTAAAGATCATGGAGTAATGTATGGAAATGGTTCCATTTTTTTTAAAAAAAATTTAAAACAACACATTTTGAAGCACTCATATGTCGGATTTTGAAGATTCGACATGAATAGTGTCACGTCGAGTTTTCAAGACTCGACATAAACAGTGCCATGTTGAGACTTGAAGACTCAACATGGCACTGTTTGAGAATTGATCTAGGTTTGTTTGTTTGTTTGATGAACAGTGCCATATCGAATCTTGAAAACTCAACATGAACAGTGCCATGTCGAGTTTTCAAGTCTTGACATGACACTATTCACATGTCACTGTTCACGTCGAGTTTTCAAGACCCAACATATGAGTGTTAGATTTGTAATTTTTTTTTCAAAGTGTATTGTTTTAATTTTATTTTTTTTTTTAATTAAATGGAGCCATTTCCATACATTACTCAAAGATCATGACCTCAAGAAAAGTCCGCTGTTGAATATGTATGTTCCTTGGCACTGGAACCAATAGGAAGCGGAAAGGAAGCTAGAGTGGGAGAGAATTAGAGAAATGAACAAGTAGATTTGGATAGATAAGAGAGAACGATAGGAAGCCAGAAGATTGCAAGAGAACAAATAACTCAAACAGTTTCAATAAACAATGAAGAACTCAACTAATGGTGGTCCTTATGCCTTTATTTATGCCTTACATGTTTCTAGACTTCTGGAAAAGAAAATTAACATTTTCTAAAGCCTTGTTAGAATGAAACCACTAAACTGTTGCCTAATTTGATACGACATCCTTTATGCCTAGGTGGAAGAACTCTTCTCTAGGAGTTGGTGGTGGGCAAACTCCAAACAATAAGTTATAATTGTGGAAAATCAAGTGATGACATTAGATATGTGGGGGCCTAAAAGGAGTAGCATCACACAGAGAGGAAAATGTCGATATCATCAACTTGAGATACCTCAATGAAGACGTATCTTCTCTAGATTGAAAATAGGAATGGGGTGTCTAGTCCAAGTTTATGGAAATGATAAACAGAAGCAAAGTAGATAAATATACTGAAAGTATGAACAGTATTTTCTCTCTTGGTGTAGGTGAAGAATTCTCTATTTTGTAAATTTTCTCCTTGGGCACAATCTTGAGACCAGGGTAACATGTATTTCATCTTAAATTTTTGTTTTCTTGATTTGTGGATAGATTCTAGTGATGTTGATCAGCTATTGTAGTTCTATTTATGTTATCAAAGAAAAAAAGAGTACAACAATTTTTTAATCAGATTAAAAAGAAACTTTGGGATTGACCTATTGCAAGTTGGAAGAATAAAAAGGCTTTTGTCTCGTGATGAATTATGTGTCGAGAGAGAAACAGGAGCCAACTTTATCTGTTTCTGCATTGGCCCCAACTTGGTTTATATGGAGTGAACTTTTTAGGAGCTAAAAAGAAGAGTTGTTTTGTCCATCAAATCTAGAAGAGTTTCTTTTTGTAAAATTCAAGGGTTTTGGGAGATCCAAGGAGGCCAAGATTTGATGGAGTGGTGCAAGGTTGGCTTGTTTCATGCATCTTGTCTCTAATTAGAAAATTTTCTGAGTGCTGATCATAAGTGTCTAGATTAATTACCTTATGCCATTATTCTGTGTCATAGTACACTTATTCCTGTGTCATTCATACAAGAAAAAAAGACGTTTCTGCGCTAAGATGGCAGCATGGATACAGAGAGAAATCATCCGCCATTTTGGAATCTTTGAGACATAAGAGAGTGCCTATTTTTGTGATGACACCTGTTGATTCACTCAGCATTGATGATTATGGTATTTGTAAGTGCTAACTGCTGCATTAATTTGCACGCTTTTCTGCATGAAATTTGTTATTTCTTTGATATTTTGTTGTTTGCGATAATGCCACGTGGCAAATGTATGGGAACAAGGATAATTTTTGTTAACTGTGACATCTGGTACCATCTGAGTTGAAAGTTCACTTGCATGCTGCACTCTTTTAGATTATTAAGCCCAGACATCTTGGCTGTCACTGGGGCTCGCCCCCAAGCCAAGAGGTGATTTTGCCTTTGCTTTGATTTATGAAAGACCAGATAACGCAATAGTCTATTTGATTTAAGATAAGTTCTTCAAACCTCCTCCCAGGTGGGCTTTCTTTATTTCAGCTTAAATTTCTTCCACAGTTTCCTTAGTGCCATGCTTTATATTTAAGGTAAAAATTTAGTCACACTCCTAGGTGCACAGTACCAGATGCATATATCCTCCTCTGTTTACATATGTCATGTGCATGTGATATTATCAATGACTGTGTGGAGATTCTGCTTTTCTGTGGATTGCATGCCTATGCTTTGATATTGTCAATGAGATCACACTACAATTTTCTTCCAGTTTCAATATGACAGAAATACTACATATGCTGCTCCCTATTTCAGACTTAAGGCGTTAATTATATCTCTTAAAGTGCTCAAGTTGGCAGGTGTCCATGGAATTGCTGTTGAGGTTTGGTGGGGAATTGTGGAGCCTTGTTCTCCTTCTAACTTTAGCTGGTCCTTGTATGATGAGCCTTTTAGGTTGATAACAGAGTCAGGTTGAAGCAATATGTAACATCATGTTTCCACTCCCAACTTTGATTCACAGTCTAGAGAAAGGGGATGCAAGTCTTCCTTCATGGATTTTAGAGGTTTGTTTTCTTTTCTATCTGTGGGAATAAGGCTTAGGTTGTTGTTGTTGTTGTTTTCTTTTCTATCTGTGTTAAGTTTATGTTATATTGGAATATCCTGTTGAAAATCCTTTTTCACATATCATAAATATGTCCTGGATGGAACTTTGTCTTTGTTTAAAGAAACTCTTTATCCTCAACCATGAGTGTGGGCACAGGTTCTGTATTGCTAATATTTTGTGGATAAGTCAATTCAAATTCCATGCACATGACTTTTACCTAGTTTAAAGAAAGTAGAGATGCACATGACTTTACCTAGTTTAAATCATTGCTGGGTCTTATTTGTTTTGATTTAGATGAGTATAAAACATAGTCGAACATTGCAGCGGCAAAGAAGAATTCTAGGACATTCGAATAAGTGCAAAGCATTTTGTTATCCAGCATTCCATGAAAATGTTTATGCTGTCTCTCATCATGCATTATATATTTTTCATTGGTGGCTGGATTATGGCAAATACATGCAAACTGCTATCACCCACAGGCAGAAGCTGTAAAATCATTTACCTTCTTCAGAATGAATGACAAGATTTTCCGGGCTGACAACTGGAATATCTTTGTACCCTTTGTGAGGAAAATGGGTACAGATGTGTAAAATGCTATAAAGCACCAATTGATGTTAATCATTCTTCATGGAAAAGAATTGCTTCACCGAAATACCAAAAATGGGACCACAATTTTTCATGGCCTTTGATGCAATCTACATCTGTATTAGATTATTTTTTATTTTTTATTTTTTTGGCATTGCTAGATACATAGAAATATTCAAAACTAGCATCTAGTTGAATTTCAATCATTGCCCTTTAAAGTTAGTTTTGGCAGTGTATTTGATGGCCAGACAATTGCATACTTCTCCTTGGTATCAATTTCTGAAGAAAAGAATAAAACATAAGTAGGAGTTTTGTTCTGGAGGTCCAGGGTTCGAAACAGTCTCCATGCAAAAAAAGCAAGGGAAAGGCTGCCTACATATTCGCTTCCCCAGACTCCAGAATGTGGGAGATTTGGCACTTGTATGCTCTTTTAGGAGTTTTGTTCCAGATACTAGCATGGGAGGCCTATCTCACAACGAAGAACTCCAGCAGAAAGATTTATTTCTTCTAGAAAGGAAGCTGGTCTTGCTTCCATGCTTAATGCCTTTGCATAGCTTTCTGGAGTTTCTTCACCTGAGGGTGTGAAAAATGCTCCATTCAACATGAGATCTCCATCTGACCTCCAGTTCCAGTTCTTCCACTCTTCGTATCCTCCTTGGCTCTCACGTTTAGTCACCTGAAAGCATCTCAGAAAATGGAATAAATTTGATACTCCACTGGTTTGACTTGGCAAACCAGGTAAGTTCTGCTGCTTAACATATTAAATTTCATTTCAATCATCTGAGCACAGCATGACATCAGTCATAGTATATGGGAGCTTCCTTTTTTATTTTTTTAATTTTTAATTTTTATCTTTTTACCTCTTTTGAAGAATCACTGTCTGATGCAATGAAGATATTGCCTTGGCTATTAATAGTTGGATTTGCACTTCCACCAATTGCATACATCTTCCAACCATTATATACATTGTTTACGATGTGAAAAAATCCATGCCTACATCTGCAGAGGTTGAGACATATAGCAGGAATACTTTGATTGCAAGACCAGCATTCAGTGGTTTACCATTTGAATGATGGTACGAGTATTATTATTACCTGGGCATTCGTTGAACCAAACCTTCCCCAAAGTAGTTGAAGGCAATGGTAACTTGCATCTTCTTGTCGTCAAGGAAGTCATCACTATGACCCATAAGCATCACTTCATTATGTTTTAACATGTAGTTGTTTGAGATGGTTATTGATGTTGATCCATTTACTATGTCAATGAGGCCATCATTGCAACTCGCAAGAGTACAGTGGTCTATCCAGATGTCTCTAGCTCCAAATATCGAAATCCCGTCTCCATCACAGATGCCTCTTAACCCGTAATGGTGTGGTGAGTCCCTCACTAGAGCATTCCCTGTTGGTACACAATCATGTATATAGATTCCATGGATGATGATGTTGCTCACATTCTGTATAGTTATGCATGGCCCGTTGGATATTTGGATGTCAAAACCTCGACCATCAATGGTCTTATAAGAGTTCATGATCAGTTCTTCCTTAAGGTTGATGACCATGTCACGATCAAAAATGATCCACAATGGTTCATCCTGGATTACTGCATGCCTGAGGGTGCCTGGAACTGGGTCAACTGGATCATCATCATCTGGAGAAGATACTGTATAAATTTCTCCATCACGCCCACCAATGGCATTGCTTCCAAATCCAGTTGAACAAGTGGCTAGCACTTGCCGGTTGGAGTCCCAGTCAGGGTCACATCGCCAACAATCATCCATTACATTGCCAGTTCTGCATGATGTTGTTGGGTTCTCTATCACTGCCCTCCTGTTAGTCATATATATGCTTAGGACTTTCAAAAACATAGAAGGAACAAAATAAAAGCGTGGCTAGACAGTCATACCATTTGATGGCTTCAGATTCATGAAATCTGGCAGAAGATATGAGAATGAGAGTTAAAGAAATGATGAGGAAGAAGAGAAAGGTCGACATGTGAGAGAGAGAGAGAGAGAGAGAGAGAGAGAGGCTTACGGAGGCTTAATCTATGAATACAACTATGGGGAGCAGGATGGTTTGGGCTTTATATGGAATTTTGGTAGCATTTATGGACAAGAGATGTTGATAAAATTAGGTATTTCTGCACGCATGCATGAAGTAAGTTGGTGAAATTAGGTGGATGATTCAAGAGTCTACTATGCCGTTGGTTTATGTACTTCTGCTGGTTGGGACGCATGGGATGGGGAGGCTGCTTAAAGCGTACTTGCAAAATGTGGCTCATAAATGCCTGGATTCTTGGTCTACCAAGAGAAGCTAATGAGTCCTCAATCACCTGGACGAAGTCACTTGGTTCACTTGAATAATTTGGACTTTTTACGTTGGAGTAAAAGATTTATCTCAATTAATTATTTAAATAATTTGAAATTCTTATTTTGATGTAAAAGAAAAAAAATTATGCATCACTTGACATTCAAAGCGAAGAGAAGTTTAGTTGGTAGTTGTCATGGTGTCAAAGTTTTGAATTCAAATTTTATTAAAGAAAATTACATGCAAAAATATGTTAAGAACTTTAAAATATTTTATTGTTTATAAAAATTATAATTATTATTTAAACTAAATATTTTACAAATTTCACTGGCACCGGTGATTGTCATTCACTAGTTTCTTAAAAAAAAAAAAAAAAAAAAAAAAAAAAAAAAAAAAAAAGAATAATGCTAATTGAATTAAATGGGTTTTGGATCTAATGGATCAAATGTTTATGTGATGGATTTTATAATCTTATTTCAACAAATTCATTAAATTAGAATTAGATTATGGTCAAAATATAAACCATCTATGATTGTTGGAAAGGAAAGGTGGAAAATTTTGGGGAACCTCTCAAAGCCCAATGTGGCATGCGAACGATGGCCCAGACATGAAGTCCGCAACATAAATGAGTAGCGGCCTAGCCAGCCCAGCTCGTCACGGTCTTGATTAAATCACTTGCCACCTTCTAGTAAAATTTACACACGGTGATTTGGTCATGGAGATTTGTGAAATAAAGGTGACTTAAAAAATTGAGGTTTGGTGAACGTGCGAATTGAGATTTGAACTGAACTTCCTCGGTTTGTCGATAAAATCTTCTATACCGAATCAAAAGAGATAATAAGGAAAACTTGGTCGGAGCGTTCATCTCTCTCTCTCTCTCTCTGTTTCTTCTGAGAGAGCCAGTCATTTCCACAAAAATGTCCATCTCTCTTCTTCTTGGCCCGGTAACTTCTCTCTCCTCGCAGAAACAACCCGTCTTCTCTTCTTCTCTGCTCTCTCTCAAAACCTCGTCCTTTCTCGCTCTTACCAACCGCAGACAAAGCCCCAGGAACCAAAACACCAATAGAAGAAGACCCATCACCATTACAGCCCAGTCCAAAGGCAGCAATTCAGCAGATGCACCAGACCGTTTAATCTCAGCCATCTGTTACTTCTACCCATTTTTTGATGGCATTCAATATGGCAAATACGTTTTGAGCCAATTCACTCCCATTCAAGTCCTGATACATCCCCTAGTCCCGGCCATTAGAGTCTTCAAAAGCTTTCCTTTTAATGGGGTTTTGATGTTTTTGACTCTCTACTTCGTTGTTGTTAGAAACCCCAATTTCAGTAGGTATGTGAGGTTCAACACCATGCAGGCTATTGTGCTTGATGTGCTGCTGATTTTTCCTGACCTTTTAGAGAGGAGTTTTAATCCAAGAGATGGGGTTGGGTTGGATTTGATGATGAGTTTGGACAGCACTGTGTTTTTGTTCCTTTTGATTTGCTTGATTTATGGGTCATCTTCTTGCTTGCTTGGTCAGGTCCCTAGATTGCCTATTGTTGCTGAAGCTGCTGAGAGGCAGGTTCCTTAAACTCACTTCTTTTAGGTCAACACTATTGCTTAATTGTAAACATTTTGCTTGGAATTTATAGAACTTTGATTATTGATAATTTAATTTCTGAAAATGATGTCATAGAATATGTTATGTTTTCTGTTTCTTGTTATGCGGCACCTTAATTGGCTAAATTTGGTTTTTGTTATCTGTTTTTTCTTGACTCTGATGAGATTTTTGAGTTCAAATTATTATTTTCCTTGTCCTATGTTTGTGGATTTGAGCCAATATCGTTTGACTTTTGAGTGTTATTTTACTCTTGTGATGTTGAAGCAAATGGAGAAAGACACTCCTTCCTCTGGATACATTCTCTGATATATGATGTTGGTTGGCATATAATCTACCTCCTTAACTCCTTGTATGGATCAAGTTATGGGGAGAAAATGAAGAAGAAATCTCATGAACTTGTTGAATCAGATGCACTACTCCTTGATCTCGCGCTCAAAATAGTTTGTCAGTGAAATGAGGAGAATCAAGTGAACTGCTTACGCTGGAGCTACAAAAGAACAAAAACAGAAAAGCGGGGAGTTAAGGTGTGGATAAATACTTTTCCATTTTTCTCTTTGATTTTTGGTGACTATAATGATCAGGTTCTCCAGCTTTTCATTAGACTCGTTCTTAAACATTGATAACATTAACTTCTCAATCATAACTGCATTTGCATAGAACAAGTTGATTTTGGGTAAACCAGGACGGCACCATTGTGTTACATACTTAAAATGAGTGTATTTTGGTGCATAATTCCCAACCACGTTCAAGATTGTCTGTTATCTCAGTGATGATTTCCCCTCAAATGACTATGGGTTTCCCTATAGGAAAATGGTTGGGAAAGTTACTCTTCCAATCTTTTTTATTTAAGAGCCTTAAGTTTTATGATCAGTCTGGCTCTGCTGCTTATCTTTAGTGTGGGTCAAATCCTTTGATTAAATGCTTAGTTGAAAAATGCTTGCTAGTTGCTACAAATCTACAGTCCTATCTTGCATGTACTTACAAATCGAAAACTGGAAAACAAGCTCTTATTGGATTAAGCCACAGTAGCATAGGCATTTCTTGCTTCTCTGATAACATTGTTTGTTCAATGTAACAATGATGTACCAACTATATATTCTTTCTCTATGGTTAAAGGAACCTGTGTTAAATCTTTGAACACCTCTTAAACAATTACGGAGTTTTACAGAATGTAAAAATGCCAAGAATATTGAGACATGCCACATAATAACCTCTTTTTTGAGGATTAGGCTATGTTTGTTTTGATGGAAGGAAGAGGCAAAGGATGGCGAGATAGGAAGGAAATTATGCATCTTTTGTTTGGTAAGAATGAAAGATGGAAGGAGTCCTTCCTATTTTTACCTTTCCTTTCCAGGAACAATTTTCTTTACTTCTCTTCATCCAAACAATGGTGAGAGGTACCAGTTCCTTTCCTTCCCATCTTCCTTCCCTTTGCCTTCCTCCTTGCATTGTTTTCCTCTTACCAAACTGAGCCTTAATTTTTTAGGTATATGGAAGACGACAACTGAAGTTTTTGAATCTGTATGACCGAATTTTTCATCCAATCTTGGGAAAAAGTTCAAAATGCTTCCTCCTGATTTTTGTAAGTACACAATTGCGTGTGACAAACCATGCACCTTTTTTTTTTTTGGGGGGGGGGGGGTTAACCACAAAGGTGCTACAGGCCCATTTGGTATGTGGGAAGAGAAATGGTCATGGAAAACATGGCGATTCCTGCATCGGAAAAACACTGGTCCTTCTTGCTTCCATTGCCACAATCCCATTGGAGTAGTTGCTATCATTTAAATTGAATTCAGAGAAGACTTCATTTAGGGTAGATCTTGCTGATTACTTTTCATAGCCTTTCTAAGCATCTTAACAGGTAAAATGCTGTTTTGTGTATCTGTCTTAAGTGAATTTCTATCATGGGGACGTGGGATATTTTTTGCAATTAGCAGACTGCACAATCACAAATGACTAACTATGATGTGGTAGGCTAGTGTTTTTGGATATTCGCATGTTTTCAGAGGTGAATGAGATCTGTGTCCAAAGATAGATTGTTTTTGGAAAGCCACAGATGCTAAATATGTAATCCGGAAAGATAAAACTTCACTTAAATATATATATATTTTTATATATATATATATATATATTTTTTCCTTCCATTGCAATTACTGTTTTTGTATTTCGTGGTTCATGTGTCTTGTTGAAGAAGAGTGGCCTGGTCTCTATCTTTACGTGTGTATAACTAATAGGCTTTGAACCAAGTCTACATAATTGCTATGGATTCCTTCATAATCAATTCAAGGAGACAGGCTGGTCTAGAAAGGCACGAGATGGTCTGGAGACTGCTGAAGATATTTCATTTAGTGCAGGAGAGGATTTTAGGGATCTTGTTTCTTGAGAATTTATATATGAGATGTTCTAAGCTTATTAGTAAGAACATACTTGGATAACAGTTCTTAATCTGTTTTCTTCTTCTTCTTTTGACCCGATGGTATAGTTCTTAATTTGTCTGGAGTTTGTGAGAGATGGTGGTGAATGCAGGACATTAAGGTAAAATGGAAATCACTTTCCAGCTCTCTAGTTCCAAATCACTCAAATCCAAGGAAATAATATCAATTCTTATTTTAGCCTAATGACTGATAGTACACGGTACCCCTTCTATCCTTTGTCTTGCACTTTGAGAGACAGGTACCCATCTTTTTTGAGATTGTACCCTTACTCGCCAGGTTTGGATTTAGATCCTTAGCACATCTCTCCTTTCTAGGCTAGTTTTGGGAAGTTTACCACAGAAGGAATGGTTGGTATGTAACTGCTAGTCTCATGCTTTCCATATGGGGTTTCCGTACTCTATTTTCTTTATCTACCGAATATAGGCCATTTGGAAAGCGAGATGTAGAGATATATTTGAGGGGCTTGAGTTCTCTCTGATGGGTGTTGCGACTATCGCTTCTAATTATACTCGGGATGGATGGCTAGCATTTACTAGTGGACCTCAGCCTCCTCCCCGCTAGGGTTCTTGGATTCGATGATCCCCACCTCCTCTGGGGTTTTATAAACTGACTACGGATAGATTCTCAAATATCAATTCTCATGTGATTGGTGCCGGAGGCCTATTAGGCGATGAGTCTAGATTATGGGTTCATGGCATTATGATGAATTTTGGGGGTGGTAGACTCCTTTATTGCAGAGCTTGGTGCAGTCAGAGAGCGGCTTCTTTTTCTGCTCTATGCTAAGTTCTTCCTGGGGGTTCTTGAGATTGATTCTGCCAAGTTTGTGTTGGCCCTCTCCTCCGAGATGGATTCCTCACATCCGAGTTTTTATACTCTGTGAATGTTAGTAGCTTATTCGCCCCATCATGTGCTTTTTGTTCCTCATAAGGGTAATTTTCTAGGACCCTGTCGATATATATATATATTTTAGATTTTATTTTCAAATTTAAATTTTGTTTCTTAAAATAAAGAAAGATATAAATTCGTTCCTAATTCCATAAAAATTATAGATTTCTAAATTACGAAAAAATGTGAACTTTATAAAATAAACTCCATAAAAAAGTTTGTGGGGGTCTATCTACTTTATTTGTCAATTACCATTTTATCCTAATTAATCAAAAGAAGAGAGAATTTTAAAGATAATTAAGGAAAAAGCCACATGTACAAATGAATTCGCATTCTATTTTAATTGTTCTAAATATGAGAATTTAATTAAATTTTAAATTTTGATTTTTGATTTATAGTATGCAAAATAATTTTATGATTCAGTTCATATCAAATGAATTGAATTTATTTTTCATTTAATGATTTTTACTTATTTGTCCAAACAAAAAACTAATTGTTCGACCAAACTATTGCTGACCAGTGAATTTACATGAAAAGTGAATATTGTGTAAATTTTATAATTAATTGATTTAGTATTTTGAATTTACCATCGCAATTTAAAAAAGAATAATTAAAAAAGGGACACGTAGAGCCTCGTTGTTAAAACATGGCAGGGGAATGCGATTTTATCGTGTTTGGATTGAATTAATCGATCGAAATCTAGATATCGATTATAAAATTCAAAAAAAAAAAATTAAGCATTTAATGAGGAAGCAACACCACCGACAACAGAAGAAGAAGGAGAATCCCAACCGTCAAACCACATAGGTTTCGTACTTTCTTGCAAATTCTTGAAGAAAGAGAGAGAGAGAAGCGTTTTTGTCGCAGTCGATGGAGCGAGACCGGTGAGTTTTAGTTTGCCAAATTACAAGTCCAGGCCATCAACTTGGCTCAAATTTTGACTAAGTCGACAAACTTTGATTTGTAACATCAAAGCACTTACGGTTTAATATTTTGTAATAATTAATTAAATACCTAAGGAAATAAAGGCTAAAAATTTGAACAGAAATTGCTGATATTGAAATTGTCTAATGTGGAACAAGGCACATTACTTCTCTCAAACCCATCTTCCCACATCATTTCCCTCCCATCCACTCCTCCCCAAGTCCTAACATCTCTCTCTCTCTCTCTCTACTTACCATCGCCATCTAAAGTCGTACTCAAATTAATCCAATTTAAGGTCTGCAAGAGCCCTATTTAAGAACGATTTTTCTAAAGTAATCTTTTTTATTATCAAGTTTTAAATCCAAAACTTGATTAAGAGATATAACATTTCATCCAATTAAATCGATTATCCGTTGATTCTCTCTCTATTCCTTTCTCTCTTTGTCTATTTTATTCTCGCTCATTCTCTCTCTATCATTCAACCGATGGACACCCTCAAGCTCATGGTGGAAATGAACTCCAAAACAATCATCCTTTCCCTTTAGAATCAGCGGTTCAGTTCACTTTCTTTTTTAGCCATGTGTTTAGAAAACTAACCAATGTGCTAATTAATTAGCAACGCCCTACCCTCAACGCCGCCACCGCAATTAGTCACAGTCTAGACTCCGGTTCAACTGACCCATCAGCACCACCACATTAGAAAACAACAAAGCCACAAAAGTTGTTCATGTGAGTTCAACAACCGGTTACCACAAACAATCAGATGATTAGACCTTTACTCATCTTTTGTAGGTTTTATGATTAAACTGATGTGACAACCTTAATCAAGATAAGTACATTAATTCCTATTTTTACTCAAATCGGAGAAAGTTGTCCCGACTTGAGAATCTTTGCTAATTAGATTCAAACCCACACAGGAAGGGCCCTTCACACTTTTGGCACTTGCGTCTAAACAGGGCTTTGGTTGAAGTTGAAGCTGCTTGTGCTTGTGCTTGTGCATCTGCATATGGCCTAGATTTCTGAAACAAGTGATGCTAAAATCACGTGATCTGCCTTCATGACCTTTATTTTTTTTTCCCTTTGACCATCCCTGAGAGATATTTTAGATCAAAGAAAAATAGGATTAGCCTGAACCTCTGCAATAATGCAAACCAAATTACATTCAAAACCCAGATAGTAGTATTGCCAAAAGGGTCACAACTCTGTGAATTCATTGAAGGATTATAAACTAGATAGAGGGTCCCCTATTACTTCAATAGAAAGTGAAAATTGAGCTTCCTTGACCTCCATGTGATGCCAAAAGTTTAGCTGTCTTTTCGTTTTTCCTCTTTTCTAGCCATTAGGTAGGATAGGATGATCTGCTATCTCTAATATGGTTTCTAAATGTAGCATAAGAGATTTGAGCAAGTGTGAGCTTAGCTTGGGAGAAGGACCAATCTTGTTGGGTCTCCCCCCCCCCCCATTGAACAAAGAATGCAATTAGCATACATAACAAAACAAACAAAACTCATCTTTAAAAAATAGTTCAAACGGTAGAATCTTTCTATTTTTCTCATTTTTTTCTTGATTCGATCTAACTTGATTGTATTTTCTTTTAAAAGAAAGGGGTAAACAAACAAAGCACAGCTAGCAAAGTTGGTAGGTTTCCATAACAAGCCACTTAACAAAGAGTATACTTTTACCATTTTTACGGACAACAATCATTAAGATGCAATTTCATGATTTTATATTTAATCTCAATAAATGTTGTTGAAGGAATGATTTTCTCTTTTTCAATTAATAAATAACATAAATAATTAATTTTTCAAGATGAGTGTTATTTCGAATTTCTCAAAAACAAAGAAACCCTACCTACCTCATTAATTTTTAATTTAGGAGTTTTGGTTTGTTAATGCATCAGGCCATGGTGGGTCTCAATGAAAGCAGCCACCTATTTTCTTTTTTTGAGTTTCTAGTTTTATATGCGTCATATAGTTATGGCGTAATACTTTTCTTTAATTCCTACCTTTAAAATAATTATATTATAATATGTTTTATAACCACCTGCAAAGCTAGGGGGTGGGATAGCAAATGCCCTAAATCTTAAAAAAGAAAATTAATATTTTTAAAATTATTTCAAAGATTTTAAAATTACTATTAAAATCTTAAATTTCTTTTAAAATATTATTTATTCTTTAAAAATTATAATATTTACTCCTTATACAAATTTAGCTGTTCATCATTAACAATATTCCCAACTCATGGTCCAAAAATTTGCAGTATATAAATTTATGACGGGTTGTAGTAGCTATGACCATATAAATATATAGGTTTTTGTAAATGTTTAGGGGCAATTTGATTGATAGAATTTTTTTATTTTATAATTTTTTATAATTTTATTTTATTTATTCATATCTCTCAAATAAAAAAAAGAAAAAGATATGATAAGTTATGCTTTGATACATGTACTTGATTTAACTAAAGGTTCTATATTTTGTCTCCTTGCTATAAAGGCTATTTTGTTTCTTCCTTTAACATGTTCAATCATGTCCTGGTCTCCATTCAGGAAGAGCTGTCCAGTAGATTTAATATTATTTTACAATTTAAAAAGATTTTCGAAATTAAATATAATAATTAAATAAATAAATTACTTCATCACAAAGAATAAGATGTAATATTTAATAGAATCCGAGTTGTCGTAATCATTTTTCGTTTAATTACAAAAATGTTATGTTTCATCCCATCTGACTCTGAAAATTAATTAGAACTGTCCATTCTGAATCCAAAACCAAAAAAAAAAAAAAAAAAAAAAAAAATCTAGAATTGAACTAATTGTCCTTAATTCATCTTGCGGAGTTAGCTTCAGAGATCATATCTTATTGAATTATTTTGATTTATATAAAATGACCCATTAATTTATGTCAAATTTAATATATATATATATATATATATATATTTCACTTTTTAGTATATATTATTAATTGTAATTAAAAAAAAAAACAAACCTCTATTAGTGGAGGTGTTTTATGTATACTACCCACAAACGCGACTCGAATATAACACCAAAATACTGGATTTAAATTCATCTTAATTGTATTCCTGTCAAATAATGTTGGCTTAATTAAAAATATGAAACAGTTGCATTAGTTATGGGCTTATCATAAACCCAAAAATAAATCATTTTTAATATAGTTATTTAATATGAGTCATAAATACAGTTATAAACTTATTGTATTTAAAATTCACTAACTTAATTTATCTACTTTTCATATTTCTTTACAACTATTTTAATTTTCTATTATAATGTCTTTCTTTTTTGCCACCATGAACTTGATCCACCGCTCAGTATCCGAAATTTTACTCTGATTAATTTAAGTCGAGTTATAATCGGGTCTTCATTCAGAGTGAGCTCTCCTAATATCATTTTTACTGCTCGCAATACTTGAATACGAATATTTAACGTAAGATTCTAATATTCTTCTCACTAAATCAATGAATTATTGATTATTTTATATTATAATTTCGTTTGACTCAAGATGGTTAATTTTATACTGGGGGCAGCTCTGAACATCCCTCCCCCCAACGAGAGATGTTCTTCACCAAGCTAGAGCTATTCTACTTGTTTTGTGGCACACGTGAGTCGATGACCCACCTTTGTAGAAATTGTAGGGCGATTTGATCGATCTGGGTGTAGTGTAGGTTACTTCAAGTTTGCCCAATCGATAGAGGTTCTTTTAGATTTTAGTTAAAGAATGTAATGAACAGGCTATCCTCTAATGATCGAGTATTTTTTTATTTTTAAAATTTAAATTTAAGATTTTAATTAAAAAAATTTAATATCATTACTACTAAATCCACAAAACAAAATATTAATTTTATTACTATTTGTTATCAAATTGAGGGAGTTTGATGAAACAATTTGTTCGAATAACGCAAGAGTGGTGGCCTTTCCTAAACTAATGATTAAGTTGAATACAGATACCAATCTAGTGCAGCCCAATATTGAATTTTGATATTATCTTTTGAAATGAATGGGGGGAAATTTTAGCATATGCTTTGAGATGTGCAATCCTTGGATGGAATCTTGAGGTTATAGAGGCAATGGCTTTATTACATGGTGTTCGGATAGTTTGAGTTTGATTTTTCCTTTTCATAATTGAATCATATTGTGAAAATGATCTATAACTATGGAATGAGGAGTACCTAGAGTGATACTTGGGTATTGTATTAAATTTTATTTTAAATACGTCTTATACTTTAAATTCTTATAATATGGTAATTAGGGGTGTTATGTCCGTGACACTATCAGGTCAAAACTCGATTCGAATTTGAAGGTTCAACGATCTACCCATTATCAATTAATTATTTATTAAAAAATATATTTTATATATGAGATTACGTTTTTAAATATTTTTAAATATATTATTTAAGATTTTATTAATTTAAATATACTATCTAATAATATTTTAAACTCGAATTTACCTAAATAACACTCGAAAGCTTAAATATTAACCTTATCCTACTCGACACGGTGTCATAACATCCACAAGGGTAATTCATGTTCTATCTTAACTTAGTTTAAAGAGCAAGTCGTAATATTCATGTTCTATGCCAACGTGGAGTACCGCATATGGATATTTTAAAAAAAAAAATAGATAAATAATTTTCAATCACGAGAGGTACTGCGTACGTGTAGCACTGCATGGTTTTCCTGGAGTGGCTTCCGCCGTAATTTTCTCGAAATACAAGGTCATTTTAATTCCACTCTCCTCTCCGCTCACTATAACTTCGACCAGATCCCTAACTCACACCACCCTCTCTCTCTGTGCGCACTCTAGTACAGTACGGACTGACACCTTGCAGCACAATCAGGCGGCCACCGCATTCGCCGCCGCAACACTAACAGTACTCCTCCTCACCCCCTCCGCGACCGCAAATAACATAACCGAAATCCTCGAGAAGTACCCCCAGTTCTCAATCTTCAACCACTACCTAACCGTTACACACCTCGCCGCCGATATCAATAACCGCCAAACGATCACCGTCTGAGTTGTCGAAGACAAGGACATGTCCGATCTCCTCTCCAAAAATCTTTCCATCAATACCATAAAAAACATTCTCTCTCTCTCCACGTCCTCCTCGACCACTACGGCGCGGAAAAGCTCCATGAGATCACCAACGGCACTGCCCTGGTCGCCACCATCTACCAAGCCACCGGCTCCGCCCCCGGTGCCTCCGGTTTCGTCAACATCACCGATTTCAAAGGCGGCAGAGTCTGTTTCTCCGCCGCCGATTCACCTACCACAGGCGTTGTCTACGTCAAATCCGTCGAGGAAATCCCATACAACATCTCCGTCATCCAAATCACTCAGATCCTGCCGTCGGCGGAAGCATGGGCCCCGACACCGTCGCCAGCGGAGATGAATTTGACGTCTCTGATGTCAAAACAGGGATGCAAAGTCTTCGCCGATACTCTGTCTAATTATTCTGATGCTTTGAAGGCTTTTGAAGACAATGTCGAAGGAGGCTTAACCATTTTTTGCCCTACTGATGACGTTTTCAAGCAGTTTCTGCCCAAATTCAAAAACCTAACGGCGGATGAGCAGGTATCGTTACTCTGTTATCACGGCGTTCCGGTGTATCAATCAATGTCGATGTTGAAGTCCAACAACGGCGTTATGAACACATTAGCGACTGACGGAGCAAACAATTTCGATTTCGTGGTGCAAAACGACGGACAAGACGTCACATTGAAGACGAAATTTATAACGGCAAAGATAACGGGGACTTTAATTGACGAACAGCCGTTAGTAATTTATAGGGTGGACAAGGTATTGTTGCCCGAGGAGTTGTTTAAGGCAGAAGCTCCCACCTCGGCACGGCCGCCGGCACCGGTAGAAGCGGCGGCTCCGCCGAAGAAAAGTGAGAGCGGGAATGGGAACTATGCCTCGCCGCCGCAGCCGGAGTCTCCGGATTCTCAGCCGTCGGATCAGGTGGCGGATCAGAACAGTGGCGCAGGATTTAACGGTGGGAGATTCGTTGCTCCGGTGGTTTTGAGTTTGTGGATTGGCTTCTTGTCGCTATAGGTTTTATAAATTTAAATTCTCCATTTTTTTTTTTTTTCCTTTTTTTTTTGATAATTTATGACTGAAATAATTATGGTCTTTAAGAGGCGAAACTGGTCTCCTTTTTTAGCACTAGGGTTGCAATGTACAATCTCTCTCTCTCTCTCTCTCTCAGTACTTTAGGAGTGAGGCTTTTTTTTCTTTTTTCTTTTTTTTTTTTTAAGCCTTTTCGGGGGTTTTCTAAATTTTGATGGGTGTGTCTCTTTCTTTCCCTTTTTTTTTTTTTTAATTTTACTTTTGGTGCTTATTAGGGACATATATATTTTAGTTGGTATTTTAAAAAATATATAACAAAAGGTTTTAAAAATATTATAAAAATATCATAAAAATCTTAAAATTTTATTAAAATCATTTTAAAATGTTATTTATATCAGAAAAATTTAGGTCTGTTTTTCCCCTTTTATATTTTTCCAATTAAAATAAATTATTGACTTCATCATACTTAGATTTTCCAACAATGGTTGACATTAATTAGAGTGCTTTCTTCTCTCCTAGCTTGATCGATAATGTTTCTGTTTTTTTTTTTCCTTGGTAATAGGGAGTGAGAATGAGATGACATTGTGAACTAGCACCTTTTTTTTTATTTTTTATTTTATTGATTACGAGGAGAAATAGACACACTTAACCTCTAAATGAGCTAAACCCCTTATGTCTTTAAGAAGCAAAGAACCCTCAGTGTGAGGAGAATGAAGCTTATGGACCCCAGAGTGGCTCTATGACCCAACTTTGCAATGATATCAGCACATAAATTTCCTTCTCTAAGGATATATTGGGCCTCTTAAACTAGTTTATTGAGTAAGACCTTACTCTCATTCAATAAATTTGAGTTAAGATGAACCATTACAAATAAGAATTTCAAATCACTGAGTGATTATTAATTCAAAGTTCTCCATCAATTAATAATGATTTATTGTTAATATTTCTTTGGGCTATTTAAAGAAAAAGACTATTTACTTGCTGAATAATAATATCTTGCCAAAATTTTCTTAACCGCATTTATTTGTTGGTGCCACCTAAAACTTAGTGATTTTTCTATATAATTTTTATAAGCATTAATATTTATAAGATTTATAGTTATTAAATTATATTCAGTAATTGTTGATTATTTTATTTTTTAATCATATATTATACGGTAATCATTATACAAGAATCAATAGGACCGGACCCAAAAAATTTGAGAGGAATCGAGTGAGATTGGGGTTGGGGGGTTTCGGAAAAGGAGAAGGTGAGACGTGGAGGAGGGGTTACGGTGAATCAATCTTCTAAAATAAAATAAAATTTATATATTTATATAAATAAATGAATTTATATCATCAATAATATATAAAAAACAGTTTATAATGAAAAATCAATCGAATTAATTTACACGAATCATTGATTTTTTATCGATTTTGATCGATTTTAAATGATTTTAATCGAATTTAATTTTATCTGATTTAATAATTAAAAACATATCAATTGAGCAGGTCCCTTTGGGGGGGGGGGGGGGAAGGCGTTCAACTTCACTTCAGCATGTGCTGCTTCCATCAAACAGGTGAATAATTTTGGTACCCTGCAGCTCTGCAGGTGAAGTGGGCATGGCAGTTGGTTCCAATGGCAGAGCCAGCTTCTGTTTGCCCCAAGCAACCAAAACCATTTGGAGTCTGACATCTCTTGGCGAGCAGTTCAGTGGGTTTTTTTTTTTTTTTTTTTGGGTGCAAGTCATAGGTTTTCTGGTATATCTCACGCTTAATAATGATTCAAGGATAATCTAAAGATAACAACCCTTCTGATGATTCAGCTTCTGTCAATTGTTTTCAAATCAAAACACTCTCAAATGTTAATAATAATATTTTTTTCAAAAAAAATCGAAAGTCTATAAAGGGCCAATCATACTTACCAGTTGGAGGCTGGGGTATAAAGGGCTCGTAGTCCTCGCACTTTTACCAAAACCCACGACACGACTGAGAGAGCAGCCACCTACAGAGCGTACCTATATCAAACCAACACTAGTTGTTGGATCCGCTATATTAACCGTAGAACAATACCGTAAAATGATGACAATAGTCGGATGGTAGTCCAAAAAAATCCCACACTGTATGTCGGCTTTTCTAGATAATCACATAGCTGATGATGGAATCCAAAACACAATGCCACACCATGCGCAAAAGCGCCCCCAAGCAGTTGAATTGACAAAACAACTATAATTTGTGCTAAAGATCCATTATAAACACAATCCCATTCTGGTATCCAGAATCCAAGGAGGGAGGGAACAAAAGATGTTTGAAAGATCATACTACAGTCAATCCAAGATTCCGACATAAACTCTTATTTGTAAAACTATCACTTTTACATTAATACTTTACAAAATAGAAAATACTGTTGACAGCTGACAACTTATTGAAGCACTTCTCTCGTACACAATATATGTTGAATACAAGGTAAGAAAACAAACTTGCAAAAACAAGAGGTTCAATTAGAGCATAATTGCAAAACAGCACAACAATATTACAAGAGAAGACAAAGGCAAAGAAGACAACGGCGCGGCATTAAAAGGCTCGTATTCAACCGGAGGAGGGTAATGGCAACACAGAACACCCTGAGTGGGCGGGCAATTGCCCAGGGCAGGTGGGCTTACAGGTAGACTAGGAGGTGGTGGTGGTGGGGGTGCACAGAAAGGGAGCTGAGAATCCGGGGGTGGTGGGGGAGGAAGAGTCTGACATGCATGCTCACAAACAGCACAATTCAAACAAGAAACTGGTGAAGACAAGACATCTCCAGACCCCACTTCCTCATCTGCAGAGACAATGTTGAAGACTACAAGCGCAACAAATGCGAAGCACCCAAACTTGGTTGCAGACATTGTGTTTCTTCACTTCCAAAAGCTGGAAGTTAAGAAACCAAAAGAAAGCAAAATATAGGAGGAATTGGTTGGAATGTGAATTGAGTGAGCTATTTGGGTCTGCAGAGAATTCTGCAGCTGTGTTGAAATTTGTTACCAGTGGCTCTCTACCATGGTTTGGATCTTTGCCAAACTTTACTTTCTGAAATCTGGGTTTTGGCGCCACATGGCTAACCATTTGTCATGATTACCTACAAGTAGCATAGAACCTTAACTTATATGCATGGGTCTCACCTACACGGGGACAACATACCTTCACCTTTTTGTGCCTTCATTTTCCAATAATAATAATAATAATAATAATAATAATAATAATAATAATAATCAGGAATATAACTTTACAACAAGCAACTTATTAGCAATTAGATCAACACTGCATGGGTTTGGAAACAAAGAACTAGCGGCATAGGTTATGTTGCCCAAATAATATCATGCATCATAAGCATCAAGCTTGGTTTTGCATCCGGTGGCAATGGTCAATGCATAGGCTAAAGTTATCACTTAGATCCATTTAGATAGTACATCCCCTTTTGGTTGCCTTCAAATCTTTTTGCATATACAATCGACCATAAAACCTGTGATTATACTGAAGACACCAAAAAGAAAAATGCAAGGGACCTCGGTCCTTGATTTAAATCTAAATACGACAGACTCCATTATGGTTCTTGTCATGTAAGAAAATGTGACAGTAGCAAGCAAAAAAAAAACACTAAATTTCATGTAGATCGACCGCATGAGAGAATGAAAGATGAAATAAGATAATTAATAAATTAAATTATTTGAGCTATCGAAGAACCGACATTAGTTCTCATAATTCATGATGCTGATCGTGGAACTTGCACACCGTTCCAGATCCTGAGTGTTCAAATACAAGTAGTCGACTTCATCTCTCAAAGAAGTCCCTGTAGGCAGTGGGAAGAACCCAGAATAACCTCTGTCCACCTTCGCCACGCATACCTCATGGATGCCTTGGGACGGCCCCGGGCTCTTGAAAAACGGTTGTGCTAAGTACTCCTCAAATGGCATCCACTGTTTCAGAAATGGGCAACAATGTAAAAGCCGTATCATATATTGCAGAGAAGGTGAAGTATAGATCATATTTAGTTTCTGGTCTCATTATCTGCTAATAGTTGCGAAAGACTGCTCCTTTTTAGTGGAATGCCTTTGAGATAGAGAAAAGCTTCTTGGTCAGGAATTTACCTGTGCTGCCTCAATCTCTAACTCTTGTATCACGATATCGAAGGAAAGCGGATGCAACATGCACAAAAAGAATAAATCAGACTTGCCAAAGTATGACTTGTGGGTTTGCCTGTTAAACACAAAAAAGGCATCACCTAAGCAACTTGGTGAAAATCTGAACATCAAAGAATTGTTCTAGTGGCACGATTAGGAGATAGTTCTTGATTTGTGACGAGGAAAAAAAAGGTTTACACTAAAATACCTGAATGCCAATACTTCACCAAATTCAGCATCAATCTGAAGCACAGAAAATAAGCCACAGAACCTTAACCATCATGGAGACAGACTTAAAACTCTCTATCAACACAAAAGTCCATGGTTTTAAATGCATCACTCACTCCTGTTTCTTCTTTAACTTCTCTTATTGCTGCCATGAAAATATCTTCACCCTGCAAGATAAAATACCCAATGGAGTTGGTGATGACTCTAGACACCAGTCACACGTACCGATCATAAGAATCACCAGCAATGAACTAACATACCTCGTCCACCATTCCAGTCGGGATCTTCCAAAGGCCTGTTCCTCGGAGCTTGCCATTCTTTTCCTGGACAACAAGCACCTAAGAACCAAAGGTATACCAAATCAACAGGTGCAACAGGCAACAATTTTGGTGTACCCAGTGAGTTGTGAATAGAATTATGTCACCAGAGATACAGGAAAATCAAAATTCAGAGCCGACGAAGTGCAAATCAGGTGGAATGCAAGAAATACTGCAATAAAAAAGTTCAACCCGTGTACAAAGTGCTCCCCGTCTTGCAGGGGTAGGGGGAGGGTGGGTGTATATGTACGTAGCCTTCCCCTTGTATTTTTTTGCAAATAGACTGTTTCCACATCTCGAACCTGTGATCTCAAGATTACAAAGGAGCAACTCAACCGTTGCACCAACGTTCGCACCTCTCAAGAAATACTGTAATGCATCAGATATATTTGCTAATGGTTAAAAGAGATCATATATGCGATTGGGAAAAAACTAAACAATATATGGAAGAATTTGTTTCATACTACTAGGTCAGGAGAGGTAGTTGGGACAATAGCTCTGACCATTAATGGTCTCCAGTGAAATATTTGTAAAAATGAATGTCAATAAAGTCCTGAGAATTTCATGGCACACTACTGCTTTTTCTTATTGGAGGAATTATAACTTGGAAAATTTAAACATTTAATAGTTGATGTAAGAACCAAAGGACTCTGGATATCTTGGTAGCTCTAAATTTGTGCATTCATAGATGCATGCACGCACCCAAGTGCATGTGTATGCAGCAACAGAAGGATTTTTTAACTAACAAGTGCCAGAGTAAATGCAGATTACCTCCCTTTTAGCATTCATGATGAAAGCACCAATGCATACACAATGTGTAGCATTTGCAGGAAGTGTACAAACAGTCTGAGGAATCCAGTAAACGAGCATCAGGTAAGTTGGCTCAGCATGGTGATACCAGAACCCTTCCTGCCACCAGCGTGTACAAAGTTGATAAACAGTGTTCGATGCGAAAAACAAGATTTATGACAACAAATGGACCAACACATAATAATAATAACAAAATCAGAGGTATGAAATAATATTATAAATATTACAAATAAAAATAATAATAATATTATAAACATTGTATATGTCCACCAAAACAAAATCAGGCTAATGATTGCAGCCTTTTGAAATCATGCTTATGGAACCTATGATGTGCATCTCTTGTTGGTGAGAACTAATTTACTGAACGCTTCAATCATTAGCTTCATATTGAAACTATACACAAGAAGAGAGTAATCACCTTCACCACAGTTTCAACAAGATTCACAAATTCAATTGGCAGTTTGATCCAGACACCCTTTTTACCCTGCAGGGTACATTACAAGAAGTACCAGGAGCATAAGACAAAGCTGTAATTTCTTAATAGTAAAAAATTCAATAGAAGTCAGTTTTACTGACTGATATTTGAACAAATAAAAACAATTTGGTGGCAAGGTTGTCTTTTTCCTATAGGCATTTGGTAGGCCATATTATAAGACTCCAAACTTTAGAACACTTATTTTCTGTATCAGACATTGTCTTTTTTCATGGTGCAATTACATACAAAACACTTTGTTATTTAGAGCATGTCAAAGGGTACAACTCAATTTATATATATATAAATAAAAGAAAGTACCAAAGGCAAAGTGTAGTATATAAATTTCTAAAGGGCGTACCCAGCGTCGAAACTCCCACATTGTAGGCTCTGGGAAAGGGAATACCTAGACAGCCTTCCCCTTGCTTTTTTGCAAGGAGGCTGATTCGAAAGTATATGAATTTCTAAATGGTGAGGTTTCCAATACGGCACACCCCCCACCAATAAAAACAATCAAAAATAAGAAAAATAGAATAGCATCCCCGAGAATAATCTAAGCTTCCTTCTATGGTAAGCACGAAATGGAAATATTTTAAATTATGTGATGCCTTTGCCCCATTTCCTTTGAGTAGATCCGGTGCATTTACTACATACAGCTTCTGATATTCGGGTGTACTGGAAGAAGCTAGAGCATAAGAGGGTATAAACATGTGAACGAGCTCATCCATTCATATCACTGAGTATATTTACCCTTTACGCTTCAAACTTGTACCAAGTTTAAATAGGACTCAACACCATTGTACAGTCAATTCTTTGTTATCTTAAAGTTCTTTCAAGACTCTCCCAGGAAATAAAAAGAAAAAGAAAATCTTGATGATGACTGGAATCATGCAACCTCTAAATTATAGGAAGAAGCAATGAGCACAATCCTCAACTTTGGACAGATATAAGTTGTTCCAAACTTCCGTAGGTTAAAATCTAAAAGAGCCATCAGAGAATGCTAGTCTAAGACCAGCTTCTAGTGGATCCAAAAGGTTGCTCTTACATTTCTGGCATTAGGTATTAGAGTGTCAAAAACCCGTACTTTTGATCATTTTTTTTTTCCTCCACATCGCCATGTTGTGTGTGAGATGAGACATCTAATAAAGCTCTTCCAAAACTGAAGCTGAATAAGAGACTGAAAATCAAGTAATGCAGGAAACAGGAAAAGCTAAACACCTGTTTCCTCCACTGTGAAATTGAGGCTCTAAGCATGGAACGGAAGACTGCAGCATCCATTGGTTCTTTCATGTCTACAATGACACCTTCATGGTCATCATTTGATGCGGAAAGCAGTTCATCCGGGCAAACCCCATTTTCACAAACCACTTCGTCCATGATTGGCACTTTACTTGTTGACACTGACACGACTGGGGTTGGGTTGGTGAAGCTCCGACTTTGTCCTCAAGGCCTGTACACGAAGCACATCTAACTTTGTTACACTGGATATTGGCTTTTACGATCTCAACAACATATGATATCTAAAATTTTGCAGAATGAAAAAGCATGCGTGGTCAATGGAGGGGAATAAGACAATTTTGGGCTTAAGCCTGCCTGGCCCGTCTCAGCCTAATGTTCGGGCCTAACATCTTGGTCCAAGACTGCACAAGAACTGGATCCGGTCTACTACCGTGTCAGAAAATCTTGGCGCGGTATAAGCTCAAACTCAACCCTAAATTATTTTTAAGTTGCTCCAGCCGGACCAATAATGAAAAATTATTGATAAAAATATGGTCAGCACAAAGTAAAGAGTATGATTCAAACCAGTCTTTTAACTCCCACACCAGCCTGGGTACATGTCAAGATATCGTATAGAGATCTCCTAATTCTCCATTTTAACATTCTCTACCTAAATAGCTTAACTTTTTTTTCCCTTTCAGACTCACCTATACGGAGCCCGAAGCATACAATCGAATGATCACAATCCCCATTCCCTAACTCCGTCAAATCTCACATAACAAAATAATAATAAGAAGAAGAAGAAGAGGAAGAAGAAACCGCTGATTCCACATATCAGCAAAGCATATAAATTCTAAGATTCTCTGCCTTTTAAGGTAGAAACCAAATTCGTTTCAACATCACTTTTTGTTTTAGAAGAACGGAAAAAAAAAATACCCAAAAAAGCCACAACAAATATATATATATATATATATATATACACACACACACACACACACACACACACACATACATATATATGGAGAAGAAGGCAAGTGTAGAATGGAACGTATTCCTAATACACAAGGTGGTGTTTGAGACTACTACCAAGACAGGTTAAGAATTAGGATCCTAACAAATCCCCAGTCCAAAAACCCACAAAATTTTGCTCCTCTAAAGTATCACATTAGTTTGGAATTCCGTCAGAATTCCCCAAATCGATCCTATGGACGACACCCCGTTGCCCCCCAATTGAGCAAAGCACAACATAAAGAGCATCAAATGAAAAGACGATTAGTTAGTTAAAAGTAAATTTTTCTTCAAATATAAACCACTAACAGCAACGACACCCTACTTCAAAACCCTAAAGGAGAGGCTTAGTTTCAATCAACATCACATTACAATATAAATAAAAACGATAAGAAACCAGGCATTTTCTCAATCAAACCAAATGTGTACTTACTTGCCAAAAATCTCCTAGTCTGGGAAGAGGCTTGGCAAAGCACAGAACACAAAACGATTGTGAAAATCGAGAGAGAGAGAGGGAGAGAGCGCCCTTTCACATTTAGACAACGAGATGTGTTTTGTGTTGCTTGTAGGCACCGGAAGTTGAAATGAACAGGCTTTACAAAGATTGGGTCTCGCGCCACTAACATGCGCTAGGAGTGCTCACCAACGTCATGCCGACGCCACGCTACTGCCGACCATCACCTATGATATTTTTTACGTTGATGACGTTATCAGGTCCCACATTAATTTAGCCGCTCCTTTTGGTTCTGCGTATTTCTGCCAACGTGTGGTGGTGCAATGTCAATGTGGCGTGGACGAGCCGACCTCCCCGCAATATTTTTTTCTTTTTTCTCTTTGAAAGCTTGACGAGAATAAATTTTTATTCAAATAAATTTGATTCAAATTTAACATAATCATTAAAAAAAAAAAACACACAACCCTTTTAATATTTAATTTTGTTTAATTCAAAATTTAAAATCAAAATTTTTCTTAAAAAAATTAATATTTAACTATCAAATCAAAAAAATATAGATTATAAATTATTTCATCTTTTAAGTCAAAATATTTTAAATATATTTATCAAAATATAAATAAATTTTATTTAAAAACTTCAACTGCTTTCCGACTATTTCATAAAGTAAATTTAATCATTTTACATAACACTTATACGTGCAATAAACTCTTTTGACCCTTTATTTAAATGTCACTCAAAATATATATATTAATGATGTTTTTAATATTATAATTAAGATTTGTTCTCATTCTCACTATTTACTTCAGATAACTAAATTGAGTTAATTCAAATAAATAACAAAAATATTTAAATTTGATATATATATATGGAAACAAAAAAATTAAAATTGAGTTGAGATTTCATTTACCATGGAGTTCAAATGACCTTTTCTAAGTTTAAAGCGCCATTATTATTTAATATGTATAAAAATTAAGTACAAATCAAATAATTGATTATTCAAATTTTGATTTAGTTATCATAAGGTGTTAGAATTTGCTCATATTTTTAAAGAATAAGATATGTATGTATTTTTTAATATCGTTTCCCTGAAGAATATTTTGCTCTTTAATAGAGGCCTGTGTTTATTTTAGTATTTTTGTAGTTAAAATAAATATAAATATAGAATTTTATAAGTAAAATTCTAAATTTATTTATTAAAAAAAAGTTTAAATTATTGTTTTGATAATTTTTTATTTAAATTTAAAATATTACATTAGATGTGGGTCCAAATTCAACTTTTCGTAATGGCCGACTACTCTACCGAAGCATTAAAATTCAGGCTTCATCTCTTAACGGTTTAACCTGATTTGATAAGATTTAAAATAGTTAACAAAAACTGATAATTTATTTAAAAAAAAAAAAGAAAAAGCTTTTTGCCCTTAAATGTTTCTTGCAACAAGAGGGATAGCATCTTGCCATTGGAATAGTCATATTCCTATTGACTTCATTGCTGGTTTTCAACTTGTAGGGTGGGTGGTTCTGAATTCTAACATGATTTGCCCATTTGACTTAACGATATGGAGTTGGCCACATCCCATGGCTGTGCGCTGTGCCACGCAGTTCACAAAGGTTTTAACATGCAATTGCCGACAGTGGACATAACTTAGGTCTGCCTCTCTGGCATAAATTTAGAAAACATAAATATAATCAGTGCAAATTAAAGAAAACCCAAGTCCGAACATAACAAAATTAAGCAACCCAAAACAAGGGGTTTAACCCATAAAATATAAATAAATAAATAAATATAAAAAGGCCCCTAAGCCGAAGGTTGGTTCGTACCACGAATTTGGCTTTGTTTTAAAGGGTAGAAAACAATATGATTCTATTAAATTCGTGTAAAAACCATTGAATTATGAATTAGGATCGAAATTACAAGAAATTGAATTGTGAATCATGAAGAAAGCAACGATTTTTATGAAATTGTTCTATTCGCGTTGAGAGAGAGAGAGAGAGAGAGAGGGGGAGAGGGAGAGACGCTATTCATATAGCTAGATATCTCACGGCCAGTGCCTACTTTTTTACCCTTTTTGAAAATTATGACTTAGAGAGTCAAAAAATGGTGCCCTCCCCCTCTTTCAAATGTTTGAAAAAGAATCAAAATGCCACTCCAAAATCAAAAAGGGAGAGAAAAAGAGAGAGATAGAGAGAGAAAGAAAAAGGAAGACAAAAGGGAAAATGTGAAAAATGGGCACGTACACAAAAGAGAAAAATGAAGAGGTCTCTCGAAGGAAAAGGGTATTTAAATTCATTCAAAGGAGAAAATGAAGTTAAATAGTCATTCCACGGCCAGGGGCCTCAATGGCTTGAAGGGAAATTTTTTCGTTCCTAACCCAACTTAGTGTTCGTTTGGTAGGGTTTATTTTTAACTTCTCTTCTCTTTATAAGGAAAAATAAAAATTAAGAATTTTTAAAAAGAAATTAAAAGTTGTTTGGTAATTTTAATTTTAAAAACAAACTTATTTGATGGCTTTTAAATAAAGTTAAAAGTAAAAAATTAAAAAATTAAAAGTAAAAAATAAAAATAAAGGAAAAAAGAGGGTATGAAAGTAAATGAATTTATGATATGGACATATCTGAGATTCATATCCTTAAAGTGAGGATATAAAATGAATAAAAAAAATAAAAAGCTAGATTTTTAAAAAAAAAAAGAGAGAGAGAAGCAAAAGCTCATTGGCACGTCTTCTCCTTAAAAGAAGAAGATAAGCAAAAAAAAAACCTACCAAACGGACTCATAATTTTTACCCACCAGGGGTGCATGCTTGGTTCCTCTTACCACAATTTTGTTTTTATCATCCTTTAAATTAACTGAAACAAGGTTACAAAATCTAAAGAATTTAATTAATAGCGTGTATGATCAAAAAAAAAATCATAATTTTGGGAGGATAATTATTAAGGAGGGTGTATTCGAATCGAGTCGATCCCAAATATCCCTGTAATTGAACTCAAATTTGATAAGTAGTAATAATAAGATTCAAAACTCGACTTGATTGTATAATAAACCACTTGAACTCGATTTGAAAACTCGATTTTTATACAATATATTAATATATTTTATTTTTATATTATAATAATATATATACAATATATTAATCTAGATTATCAAATTATTCGATGAGTTTTTAAATCTACAGTTCTATTATTCGAATTCGACTCAAAATTTATTAAACTTGAGTCAAATCAAATCACTAATCGAGCGATTCGCAAATAATGATTTAAACTCAATTCAATTCGTATAAAAGTATATTATTGCACGCCTTCTCAAGTTCTTCAATCAATTTGCATGCATTTAGGCTTGGTTCCCTTAAAACAGTAATATGGTAAGCCTGCCTTCTCAGCTGGATGAATTATTGCCAAGTTGGTTTAAACTTTATCCATATACTCGTAAATGTTGTTTTTGTAACAGTATTGGACTGTGAACCATAACGGATATAAAACCATCCGGAAAAATAATACTTTGTAAGAATACAATAAATAAAAACATAGATAAATACATAAATATAAAAAAATTTAAATAAATATTAATTATTTTATAAAAATAATAGGATAATTATATTTTATAATAAAAATCTAACATCATCAAATATATAATTATTAATAATAAGATAAATAATATAAACATAAAAATTATAAATAAATAAATAATTTTTTGAATATGAAAATGTGTAAATATAGATAATATAAGTATTTTTATATAAATATTAATTAATTTATCGTGTTAACATATTTCAAAGATAGAAAACTCTTTTTTTTATTCCCACTAGTAGTATTCAGATTCATATTTTGATCAATTCAATTCGAGTTTTTGGGGGGTATTATTTAAGGATGACTCTCTTAGTGTAATTTTTTAATTTTTAAATTTAAAATTTAAAATTTAATTAAAAAATTTAATATCTTATTTTATTATATCGAACCTAACAAAGGAGTGAACGTGAGTGTTGAAAAGTTTTCACATGTAATAGGTGTGAACTTGGCTTCCAGTTTAGCCGACTCCTTACTTGAGAATCCGGCCAAAATCTTCCTTCCTTCAATACCCGTTGTCTTCATCTAAGCCTAAATATGAACTTAACCCATCGCCAAAATGTATAAACATGCCTCATCAACTAATTGTCATCTGATTTTTTGGCATCTTGGTGTCTGGTCTTTGAGCTAATTATGAATTTTATGGTCTAATCGTCTACAGTCTGATCATTATGAATTTGAATAATATGAAATCTAATTTAAAGATAGATTTTTTTAATATCTGTTTTTTCGTTTTTAAAAATTTAAATTCGAAATTTTAGTTAAGATGATATAATACATAGACCCACAGGATATTAGTACGTACATGAATATATATATATATATTCAAATTTGTCAATTTGACTCTCTTCATCAAAAGCCATAAACCGGCATGTTTTATATCATTGAAAAAAATAATCTTTAACTCCAATCCAATATCGACTTTTCGAAGCATAGCTTCCACAAAATATAGAGTAAAGGATAAGACCAATAACATCATTAACCTACTCCTACTTCACAAGCACCATTTTTGACTACAAATATTTTGCATGGCAAGAATTACTTTTACTGATAGCCAATGAAAATTGCAAATAATGCACTTACCAAAATGTCAAATTATTGCTTTCATTATTACTAATTTGATGTGGGAATGTATATATAATTTTTCCAACAACTTTAAAAAAAAAAACAAATTACTTTATCAGCGATAATTCCTACTGAAATCATTAAAAAAATATATGAATTTTTTTAATAAATAAGTATGAAATGATCATTATTCCCCGGTAAACATAGAAGATAATGCTACCTATTTTCAGTTCAATGCTGCATTAAAGAAAAGGTTACATCAAAAATAATGCAGCTAAAACCCTACGATAGGGGGAATCATTAATTAAATTGGGATAATGGGCAGTGTCCCTCCAGTGATATAAATCACACAAGTCCTTTTACTGGATGTCGTATCGGACAGCACTACATGTTATATCAACATCCTTTTTTCTGAAAGTCTTAATCATTGACTTTGCTACAATAATTAGATCGAGGAGTGGGAATCCCAAAAAGAACTCTGGGAAGAGCCAAACTATAAATTGACGTCAAAAGAGTCGGATTTTTAAATTGATTCTTGCGACCTTTCCAACAGATTAATCGAATGACTAAAATATTAATGATAAAAAGAAATCATCAAACAGTATTTTTCTTCTTTTTTTTCTGATTTTTTTTCTTTCTATTTTATTTTTCTCGAATTTGAACGTTACGATAGAATTATTTTTTTAATTATTTTAAGATCATGAATTTAAAATATAAAAATCATTTTTTGGTAAAAAAAAAATTATATACATATATATTTATCATCTTTCTATCCTTATACTAAGTCGGAGAACAATTTATGTATATGATGAGCTCTTTTTATTTTTTATTTTATTTTTTTACCATTCACTTTTCACTATTCAGTCTGGTACTTTTTTTTTGAGTTTTTTTAAATTTTTTTCCTTTTTCGGTTTTTTTTTCTTTTGTGGGAACCTTTTTTCCCTGGATGTTACTGTTCACAAAAGATTTCAAATACCCCGACGGTCGTTCTTTTATTTTTAGATTACAATTTTATTTTTTTTCATTTGGATCTTTTCTTTTCTTTTTGTGGATTTTTTTGTTGCTTGACACTGTTCACAAAAATGCAAACATGCCTACTGGTCATCCCATTATTTTTTTACCTTTTTTTATGTAGGTCATTTCTCATTTTTTGATTCGATTTTTTGTCTTTGATGTTATAGTTCACATAAGGTTTCTAACATTGTTCTATGGTCATCCCTTTATTTTTCGGTCACAATTTTTTTTCATTTTAGTCTTTCCTATTTTTTTTACCTGATTTTTTTTCCTTGTGCATTACCGTTCAGTAATTTGAATCACATTTTTTTTCATTCAAATTCCTTTTTTTTTTCCATTTAGGTCATTCTTCTTTTTATTTTTTATCCACTTTTTTCCTTAACCATTACTATTCACAAAAAATTTTAACACTCTCATATGGTCACCTCGTTAAGAGTTAAGGCCATAGATTTTTTACCATTTAGATCCCTCTTTTTTTTTTTTTTTTTTTTTTTTTTTTTTTTTTTTTTTTTTTTTAAATTTTTTTTTTTTTTTTTTTTTTTTTTTTTTTTTTTTTTTTTTTTAAAAATTAAAGACTTTTAAAAATTAGATATGCATTTCAGACTCTTGATTTGAGCTCATTTAGATATTCATTTCAGTATTTCCTTTTCTTTACTCAGTTTTTTTTTCCATTCAGGTCTTTTTTTTTTTCATTTAAATCTTTCATCTTTTTATTTTTTGACCTAATTTTTTTATCTCTTAAATCATTCGTCTTTCTTTTGTATAGGTTTTTCTCTTTTTTTTTTGGGCCCCACTTTGGCATTGTTTTTTATTTTTTTTTTGGGTCCTTCCTTTTTTAAAAAAATTTTGGGACCCTTTTTTTTCATTCAACTATTTCCTATTTTTTTTACCCTAGGTTTTTTTTTTTTGGGCCTCACACTAATAGATGTGACTGTTCACAAAGTCCTGACACCCTCAGATAATTGTCATTTTATTTTTAGACCATAATTTTTTTGTTTAGTAACTTTTTTCATTCAGGTCATTCCTACTTTTTTTTTGGACCAGCTTTTTTTTTTTAATTCTTATGTCTTTCGTCTTTTTTCTTACATAAGTTTTTTCCTTTTTTGGCTCAACTACGGCACTATTTTTTATTTTTTTCCATTCATACCCTTCTTTTTTTTTACTTTTATACTCAATTTTTTTATTCAAATATTTGGTTCAAAATGTTACAAAATATCTGTAATTCAAATATTGAGTTAATTATAAATTTAACAAATACTTATATAATTAAAAAATACAATCCACATCTTGCAAGCACCCCGTATGTTAGCGCAGGTGAAATAATTAATTTAGGTATAAAAGAAAAAAATTAATGGGTGTGATCATTCTTTTATGTGATCAACATGTGACCTCTCTCCAAAGAAATCAAAAAATTGTCTAACTCTGTACACGTCCCTGCTTAGTTCTTGTTCACAATTTCCACACACTACTTTACTTTTAAGAGTTAGATATCCTTTTGAGATTTTGGATCTGAGCGCATTTAAATAATGTAAGTCTCAAAGGTAAAAATTAGATATTTACTTATTAAAATCAGTTTGTCCTTAAGTTGCATCAATTTGTTATGACACTATCGGTAGAATTTCAAATAAATTTTTTAAAAAGAAAATAGTTTTAGCTTCAAAGTTTAAAAGAATAAATTAGTTGTCTAGTGCCTGAACTTTACTTTAATTTCATAAATTAATTTTTAAATTTTAAAATACCAAAATGGGGTCCTCAAACTTCTAAAAGCATAATGAATTGATCCCTCTATTATTGATGAAGACAGTTTAACCATTAATTGATTATGTGGCAAATGATTTAGATGTGTGGATGATGGCATGGCAATGACACATCATCATCACAAAAACATCTCACATTGCTATGTCAGCATGTTGCTAACGTGGCGTGCTACATAAGTAAGGTTTTCTGGTCTTTTAACTACATAAAAGGGAGGGGGAGAGATAGGGGAAATGTCTCGTGATCAAAGCTCTCTTTGCACTCATAATTCAACTCTCTTTCAAGAATTTTTTTTTTAAAATTATTTTTCCTCCCTCCCTCTCTCTCTCTCTTTCCCCCCCTCCGCCTCACTATCCCACTCACTCTCTTACTCTTTTTTTTTTTTTTTTAATAACAATCACTTTCTTACTTTCTCTTTCCCAGTCCAGCTCTCATGAATCATTTATTTATTTTTAATTTTATTTTTCCTCTCTCGCTTTCTTCCTTCAATCTCTTTCTCCTCCCAAGCCATGGACCCCACTCCCTTCTTGTCCATTTTTGTAACCCACAATTTCTCTCTCTCTCTCCCACTCTTATCTTCATTTAATGGACAGAGGAGCATAGTACAATCCTCGAACTGTCAAAGAGGATTTTAGGAATTTCAAAGGCCGTCACGCTGGCATGATCAAAGCTCTCACCACTGATGTTGAAGAATTTTACCAGCAGCATGATCCTAAGAAGGAGAATCTATGCTTGTATGGATTCCCTAATGAGCAATGGGAAGTCAATTTACCTGCTAAAGAAGTACCTCCAAAGATTCCGGAGCCTATTCTTGGAATCAAGTTTGCTAGAGATGGAATGCAAGAAATCATCAATCTTCTTTTTCTGCAAATAAATCCACAACTCCAGCAACCCATAAATCATCCCCTAAACTCACTCCTCTCTCACGAACTAAGTTTCCACTTTCTTCTTCACCGAACCTCCCAAAATCCTCAATCTCCTTCATATCCTGCGATACAAACGACAGAGCAATCCTACGGTCGATTCGTAAAGTCAATTCGAATCAAGAGGAACGGTGTTTCTAATCAAAATTGACCTAAATTCATCCTCAAATCGATTCATATCCAACTGGAGAGCACTCTCTGCACGATCAATGACCTCCGGCGATGAATTAAGGTCTTTGATGAGTTGAATGATTTCACTAATTGCCATAGGGTACTCCAAAGTCTCGTCGAGCAAGGAATCAAACAATGATCTTCTCTACTATATCTAATCGAGAATTCGTCACCGTCGATTTGGTATTACCTCCACCTCCTCCTCAACTGCCACCATTGATCAAGTTGGTAACATTGGATAAGTGGTTGTCAAAACTAGGGAAGATGAGAATCATGTTGTTTGTGACGTCTTTTGATGTGTTGGGACTCTTCACATTCTGTTGCGCTGTCATTGTTAGCCACTCGCCACCGTCAATTGTCATCGCCATGATTTCTAGGGTTTAAATTGAGAGAGAGAGAGAGGTGTTTTGGTTTTGGGTCAGAAGATGTCTGTTTTTGGGCGTAGAGAGAGAATAATAGAGAGAGATTACATAAAATTTAATTTATTTAACTTTTAATTTATTTAATATTTTAATTAATATTAAAGAAGTTTTAAGATCAACCCGATCCCAAGGGAGCAAAAGAAATTTAATTAATATTTAATCCATCAATTAGGGATTGCCATATCAGCAGGGTTGCTTACGTGGCACTCCACGTCACCAACATGTTAATGTGGCAACATGAGATTTTTTTGGTGATGACGTGGCATTATCACTCATCTTACATTCCTATCATTTGTCACGATAACAATTAATGGTTTATCTTATTAGTAACGGAGAGATCATCTGTTACATTTTTTTAAATTTGAGAATTCTATTGTAGTATTTTGAAGATTAAGAACTTATTTATAAAATTAAGATAAAGTTTAGGGAGTAATTTTTTCAAGTTTAAAAACACTTAAATTTGTTAAAGGAGATATTAAAATTATTTAAACAATTTATTATAATCAAAATTTTAATATTTTAGATTGTACTACACACGTCGCACTTGCACAGTGTGTCCACCGCCAGCCGGTTGACTACAAAGGTTTGTAGTGTAAGTTGGCTGCCATGTTGAATAAATGGGGGAACAAATCATGAAATTTCCGGTCGTGTAGATAGTACTGTACTAAATTAGATTAAAGTTAAATTATAAAATAATAAATGTGTATTTTTAGTAAAAAATAAAAATTAATATGTTTAGAGAGAGTAAATGTAAAGTAATTTGATTTTCAAAAGAAGGGCAATCGAATTTAGATTCTTTTAGAGAGGGAAACTTTAAACTACTTGTATTTAGAGATAAAAAATTTTAACATTTTAGAGAAAAAAAATTTAAGATCAATAATAAATCAAATTAATTTTTGGTCTGTAACAATGGAATTATTCCTTTATTGATCTTGAAAATAAGGATTTGAGACGTAAAAATAGTTTTTTTTATAAAAATATAAGAAAAAATTTATATATTTATACGTTTATTCTTCTCTTAAGAGTATTTTATATATCGACCCTGCGCTTTTAATTTTCGGTTCGCACAGCTTGATGTGGTGCTTGGAGCACTTGCAAAACAATTACCGGCTCACTCCATATTGGAACAGATTCAAGCTCTAAAATAATATAGTTGTGGGGAAGTTATAATAGTATATTAAGGAGACAAAATATAACATGTAGTATAGAAATGACAAAAATTATAGATTTTAATAAACAAACAGTATTCTAAAAGTTTTTTAAAATATTTGATGATACTTCTAAAATTTTTAACTATATTTAATAAAATATCACTAAAAAATTACATTTGATTTTTTAAAAAAAAAAAAAATCGGGGGTGTTTGCCCCAACTTTGCTTTTGGCTTCGACCCAAACATTGTCGACCTTACTTTTTTTTTCTTTTTGGTTTTCACCTGTTGTTGATATCTAGGTATTTCGGAATAATTTGACCAAAATGCTATGAGGTTCGTTTTATTTTCAGAGTTCAAATTTAAGATCACTGATTAAGAGGGTAAAATATCCGATTACTCAAATAAAAAAAGTTTAGTCAACATCGTCGTCCTTATGATAGTGCGAGGGTCATATTTTGCCAACAAGCACCTAGTTTCTAGTCCTCAATATGCACCGAAACCTCACTTGGCAATTTCAATTGTACAATGATAGGTTTTGGTAATCCATTATTCTCCACATTTATTTCATTTTCATTTTTCTTTGCTGCCATACATTTACTTTAATTTACGTGGTGAATTGAGCGATTTGTGAATGTTGATTCAATAGCTTACTTTCCTAAATCGATCTAGATAACCTTATTTATGCTAAATTTAAAAAATAATTGAAATTTTTATTACTATCATTTGATCCAAACACCAACGTTTTGTGAATTTATTGATAAGATATTAAATCTCAAATTTAAGTATTGAGAATAAAAAAATAGATATCGGAAGAGTTCATCTTTAAATTAGGTTTTTATAATATTTGAATCGAATTAATCGTGGTCAAATTAAAAAAAAAAAAAATCACACACACTAATACAGATTTGAACCCGAAACCGGCTCCTCTTATATATACACTATTTTTTTGGGTTAGATGCACACTATACCGGCGCGACTTGTTTGCTTTTCACAAGTCCAATACCGCAGCAGTTTAGCACTAAAAGAGTTGGGCCCAAACACGCCCACATAATTGAAAACTGGGCTAAGATTATCAGGTTGAAACGGATAGCCTAATGCATTCCGGACTTTTTTGGCACTGGGCCTCAGTCCATATTAGACAGCAGTGCCCCCGTGCAGATGCCCTGATAGGCATAATACCTGAAGTGAGTGCAATAGATAATCGGTCTAATAGAATAGGATATTAAAATTTTTAATTAAATCTCAAGTTTAAAAATTAAGAATAAAAAAGATTATACTGACAGAATCGTCCCTAAATAGGACCTCCACAAAAACACAAATTATCGAATCGGATCATTTAAAACATGATTTGATAGTGATAATTAAAAAAATTAACATGGGAAGAGAGTCCATGCACTTGTATGCACCACCACAATCTCTTGCTAGAAGGGGTTTGTTGGGAACCTCAACATCTTCTTTGGCTTCCTCTTTTGGAGGCTCTGTCTCTTTCTATAAGAAATAGAAGTAATCGATACTCATCTTCAAAAGCCTATTAAAAGGTTTTGGTTTTAGTTTCACATACTAAATGGAAAACCAACGAAAAATTCAAGAGAAAAATATAGTTATAACCATCGTTACAAAATTTACAAGCAATTACGTAATAACTCTAATCCCGTAATTCAAAAAATATTTTAAAATATAATTATTAGGGCTTGTTTTGATATCTTTAAAAAAATTTAGGAATTATTTTATGATTTTAAACTTTGGAAATTTTATTTTTAGGATTTATAGATCTTGTTTTTAATTTCTGACAATTATTTTAGACTAAAGAAATTATTCTCTATTTTTTTATACTTTTAAAATAATTTTTTGGATTGAAATTATTATTTTTAAATTTTTTATATAAAAATATTAAACAATATAATTTTTAGATCGTTGAATTTGATTTGACGAATAAATTTAACATCAGGGTGATGTGCAATTATTTTCTTAAAATTCTGTATTTTTATTTTTAAAAAATTTTAAAAATATTTTTAATATAGTATTTTTTTCTGTCAAAATTCTTAACCATTAAGAATTTGAAACTTAAATGAAGCGTTACTCTTTTTTAATAAGAATTAATCTTAATCATTGAAATTATTTTTTGGATTCATATTTTTAGCTTGTCTTTGTCCCTTACAATGATTCGATAACACTATCTTCTTTGTGTTTGCTAAGAGTTTTTTTTTTTTTTTTTTTCATTATTTGTTTTCAAATATTTTCTTTCTTGGCTTTACTCATACATGTAATTTCGAGTAGGTTTTGATGGAAAAGTTTGAATTTGCTAGATTTTATGCAAATTCTCCAAATTGCTTATTGTAAATACAACAAGTGAATGTAAAGAAGCAAGATAGTTAAAACATTTTACATCTGCATTTGGCTTCACCGGAGCTATACTATTCTTCTTCTTGTTTTTCTCTCTCTTTCCACCTAATTTAACCAGAATTGAATTGATTGGTCCTGGCTTAACCACAATTTACTGGCTTTGAACCAAACTTTCATGGATATAAAAATAAAACATTGCACTCTCTTAATCGTAGGTCTTAGTTCGAGTCATAGAAATGAAAAAATAGGATTTGAGAAAATTAATCGTTTAATGATCCGTGCAATACTCGAACTAAATTAATCAGACAAAATCGAATACTAATCGATGAAAAAAAAAAAAACAATTAACTAGCTTCGACATATGTTTGACCTTGGTTAACTAGTTGAGACCTTGGTGGATCCTCTTTAGGGTTGTTTGGACCAAAAATCCTAGTTTAGCCCGAGTTTTGCACTGAGTGCTAATTTGAACATTATGCGACCTTAGAACAGGATTGGGGTCTTCAAATACTGAGTTTTGCATTCGCTCTTTGCCAAGTATGGGGTAGGTACATGCTCGACTAGCTTTATTTAACCGATTTGATTTGAGGTGATTTGAATATATATAATAAAGGATTAGTTAAGGGTTTAGTTGAAGAGGTGATATTCGATGAGAATAAATGACGTAAGAGAATTTGTACCAATCAAATCATTTTTTTATATTTGTCTTTCATGGCCTATCCTCAATTTGAGATTAAAGTCTAAATTATTGTTGTGCTATTATAATTTTTGGGGTATGACATCTCTTGATATTTATTATTGTATCTATTTTGGGAATCAAATGCTGGTCATATGAAGATGTGTTGGGTATGTTTTTGTGAATTACACTTTTTTTTTTTTTAAGATTACGTGTCTTGCATCAAATATGATTTTTTCTAACCTGTTATTTTTGTATATTTATGACAATACCCATTTCTCTCTCTCTCTTTTTTTTTTTGGGTTACACAATACCCATTTCTCTCTCTTACCATTACTAACTTTTCACGATCGTACCCTTCTATATTATTTTCCTTACAGACTCAGCATGGCGCGAGGGAAGAAACCAATGGATAGCACTCTAAACACCATTCTCTTGACCAGTGGGAGCTCGATAGAGCAAGGATTTCTCGCAGCCTTTTTGAATATTGCTGTATGCGTAGGGCTTTGTAGATATCTTTTGGAGACTTACGTAGATGGCCTGCCCATTTGGTCTTTGCAATTGTAACGTTTGTGACTTTTATTTTGATGAATTGCATAATTTTTTTAATTATTGGTATCTAAAATTATGACTCTCAGGGCCTCAATTCCTATAAATGTAACAGAGAGATAAAGAAAGTTAAAGGAATGAGATGCAAAGAGAATCACAAGAAGAGAGACAAGATGGGAAATTCAACCACTTCAAGAGGAATTCAAGAGGAAGAATAATCAGCATGTCTGTTGGTTGGATATTGTTGGTGATTCTTAGTGCCACAGTATTTGATTTTGGGACGCAAGAAGTTCCATTGTTCAATGAAAAGGATGTTTCAATATCATCGCCATCATCGTCAATTTCAGGGTTGTTTGTATTGGGAGATTCATTTGTTGATTGTGGAGCCAACACCCTCTTCTACCCCCTTCTTCACCACACTCCCTCTCTCTTGCCTTGTAATGGCTCTAATTGTGATACAAGAACTCCTCCATTTACATCCAACAACGATTACTCGAAGAAATATCAATTAAGAGAGAAATTAAAAACTAAAGATAATGTTTTAAAATTTTCAAGAAAATAGATCAAGATTTTCAAAATTTACTGAAATTAGAAAATGTTATGGGTTACAGTATTCATTATTTCAACAAAAAAAATTTTTTTGGACGAATTTTGGTATAACGGTTGAGTTGCTAAGAATTCAAAGTGTGAAAACAGTTTCTTTACAAAATGTAAGGGAAAGACTATGTACATATATGTCTACTCCAAAATCGACCTAAATTATTAGGATTAAGATTCTGATTATTGTTGTTATCTAAAATTATATTTTGATTGATATATTTTAAGTATCTATATGACCCTATTTAGAAAGCGATTTTTTCAACATAACTTTTTTTATTTTTATTTTCAAATTTTGAACTCGACATCTGGTAAAGGGATCTAACATTCTTTCTATTAAATTAATTTTTCGTCGATATAAATCATATATTTTGATAAAAGAAAAGGAAAAGCCCGTTTCTAGCCAGTTGTTACAAAGAATGCTTATGTGGGATTGTCAGAAAATGTTCACTTACCTTAACTAACTTCAGCTTTATTTTACTTTAGTTGTAATATTTTCCAATTAAAATAAATCTTTTAAGTAAAATTGTCATTAATATTGGAAAATTGGAAAATATTACAACTAAAGCAAAAAAAAAAAAAAATAATAATAATAGTATCCAGGGGAATCCATTGTTGTAGTCATTAATAATGAAGATTAATGTTTAAGAATTTGTAACTCTCAAATTGTCATTGCCACTTATGTAAATATATAAATATTGAATAGTTAGAATAATGTACATTGTCTTTTGTTAAATATTTATTCAAAAGACTGTATACACACACAACCCATCAAAGTAAATATGGGGCTAGCTTTTTGGGTGAGTTCTCTTCACCTGACTTATGTTTTTAACTTTTATAATTTGAATCACTGCACTTTAGGAGTTCATGAACTGTTTACACATGTAAACACACAAATAAACATTGAACACTATTTACGCTTTTATAATTTGAAATCGTCTTATCGTTTTATCTTAGTCTTTTATTCAAAAAATTATAGTTACAGTGATCAACGAAGGGGTGATGAAAACTATCCATGGAAGTATATGATCCAGGACTGCAAAGAGCTGATGGAAATGGTGGGTGTGGGTGAGATAAAGCACATCTACAGGGAAGCAAATATGAGTGCCAACAAGTTGGCAAAGATGGGTCAGGGGGTCGAGGTGGACACGCATGCTGTAAGTAACCCTCCGCCTGAGCTGGTTGAGCTGTTGAAGCTGGACGCAATTGGAGTTGGCTGGATCAGAAAGAGGAAGGGTCGTTCCTCTGTGCCATAGGCTTCTTGCTTGGTAGCCTTGTTCGTGCTTTTTTCTTCTCTTTTTAGCCCCCAAAAAAAAAGATTATATATGCCCACATAATCCACTAGCATTTCTAGGGCTAGTTTTTGGTGTGTGTTCTCATCCCATCGCTTAAAATTTTAATTTTCGTAATTTGATTTATTGAACTCTAAGGTTTTATATATCATTTATATATGAAATATATATAAAAGTATTGAATGGTTGGAGATCTTTTATAATTATTTATCCAAAAGCACATATAAAACTTATTGAGGTTTTAGGACTATTTTTTTCACTTGAGTTCTCATCACACATTGTATTTTTTATAATTTAATTTATTGAACAATAAGATTTCATAAATTATCTTTTATATTCTCAATCCACACTAATTTTACCATATTTTTTCGAATTTACATATAATTTTGTAGTCAGAAATATTGAAATAAAATATAATCGAAGTAATTTCAAAAGACAAAAATTTGTTTGGATGCATATATTTTAGGATTTTCCGGAGAAAAAATATTTATAGATAATTTTACTAAATACAAGAAAAAAGAGAGAAAAAACACAGCATAATATTCGTGGTACTCTTCAATGCACACCAAACCCAAACAATGAATCAGAAAAGAAATACACGGCGCACCATGTGCAACTTGACAGATCTGCCCACTACATCCAAACCATTTTTTCGGTGTATTTTTTTTTTTTTTTTTTACCCTTTTGTTTGGATGGTTTGATAATTATATTTTATTTGATTAATTTGATTTAAATATTATAAAATTTATTAAAAATTAGTTATTTTAAATCCTTTTTCATTATTATCAAGATTTCTTAATTAAAAAAATAGAGTATCCGATCATTCAATCTATAATAATTTAGTGATGGGACCCACTTTTGATATAAAATAATAAACAATTGAAGACGGAAAGCCTTACCTGGGAAGCTCCAAAATTGTTTCTTAAGAGGGCATTTGAGTCATTTCACTTGATAAAATTCATTCCCGTTTTACGGGGCGAGTTCTCTTCTGCCTTTTGGGTTTCCTCTCCTGAAATTTCAGACCAAACGACTCTCTCTCTCTTTATTGGATGATGAAGAACTTTTAGAGAGAGAGAGAGAGAGAGAGCCAGAGAGAGTATCAAACATGTCTTTAGGTTATGCAGAGAAACTCTCGTACATAGAGGATGTTGGTCAAGTGGGAATGTCTGAGTTTTTCGACTCACCGCATGTTTTGAAAGAAAAGGTGCGATTTCTACCTTCATTTCCTTTCATTCTCTGAACATCCAGTTGTTTTTTTGCATTGTGTTTTTTAATTAGATTTTGTGTTGGCTATTAAATTTGATGATCTTTGCATGTGTAAAGAACCCATGAAAAAAATTTCCCTTGATAAGAACTAGAACCTAGAGATTCTCTGGTTTCTCAGAGTGGGGTTTACTTGGAATGCTCTTGTGATGAGATCTGGCTTCTGGGTTTTGGCATTGGGGTTCTTGAGTATTGGACTTTTGCTAATATTTGATAGTTGGATGCTTGATGATCAGTGGTGTTTGAAATTGAATGTGAGAAACTTATTTGGCTTTAGTAGAGGGAGTTGAATGTGCTATTTAACCATTCTACTGATAGTTGTTAGTGCCTCGATCCTACTACTCTTCAAAAGTGAGTGTAAATTTGTTGATATTTAACTCAATTACTAGCTCTAAGATCCTAAGTGGCATATGTTTAGCACAGAGTTACATGGAGCACGGTATGCTATGGTGTGCAGGATGGATATGGTTACGTAGTTTGCTACCCCCAAGGCGGTACAAGGGGTTAGGCATAATGTTAGGGTTGATATCCGGGTTTTCATTCATTTGTAGGGGAAAAAACATACAGATTTACTTCCCTAGGACAATCCCTTGATCTTCTTTCGATAATCCCCCACCTCTTGAAAATAACATTAGTGTTTCCTTGATCTTCTCTTAAAAGGTCAGCTGTATTGGTTCCTTTAAAAGGTAGCACACTGAATATAGCTTTATTTCCTATACTATCTGGTTTACACCTAAGAAAAGGGATCCCGAATTTTAAGGATTTGGATCGTGAGTGCACTACGTTTGGGGTCATGCGATCGAGATACCGATTCATTGGGGGGTAGAGCTAATCAGGTAACCATGGTTTACCAAATGCAATTTGTATTTGATGAATAGATTGCAGACAGTCCATTTAGGATTCTTTTAAGTGATGGTATTGATGACATCCTTGTGTGAAAATTGAGTAGACTGTTGGAGAGTTCACATTGGTTTAAATTAAGTAGCAATTTCCTTTTTGTGGTTCAGTTCAAGGGTTTCTTCTTGTTTGGGGTTCTTGGACTTTAGTCAAGTTAGACAGCATTCATGGTTCTTTTACCCTTTTCTTCCTCTTTAGTTCAAGGGGATAAAATCGGTTATGGTTCGCTTTGACTTATGGCCTTACTAGACCGAGGCCTTGTTCTTGATTTTGAAAGGAGCTTTATTGTGTGTATTTTATGCTTCCCCAATTGATGTGCTATAGGAGATCTTAATGTGATCACATTTCCCACAGGGAAGCTGAATGGGTCTTGGATTACTACAGACATGGATAGGGATTGTGAGTTTCAGGTGTTACTCTTTCAAGTATGCCAATCACTTGGTCAGTCCCTGGGAAGTGAAGGGTGCCTTCTCTTATTGATTCCTTTTTCTTCTCAAATGATATGGGGGGATCTTTTCCCTAATCCAACTCACACATTTCTTACTGTATCCTTTTTTCTTGACTTCCCTGGCTTCCTTGAATATAATATATTTAAAAAGGGTCCTATTCCTTTCTGTTTGAAAAAAATGTGTCTAACACATGATTCCTAAAGGGAATGGTTGACAACGATGGGAACATTTCATCTCTTGATGGGTCGGAATGATTCAAGTTTTTGGCAAATTCAAATCTCTTAAGGAGCAGTTGAAAGTCTGGAATTTGGAGACTTTTGGGTGTATTAGAGGAATACAAGTTTCCATCCTTCAGGAGATTGATTTCCTTGATAGGTTGGATATGGATAGAGGTCTCTCAGTTGATTCTACTACCTGTAGAGAGTTCTTTTTTGATAGGAATGTTTTTGAGGAGATCCTCCAGATGGTTGGAGAAAAGCGCCGATCAATTGTATTAAGGAGGGGGATTCTAACACGATCATTTTTCTTCCAGAGAATTGCCAATGGGGGGAAAATTCACCTATATAACCCTTATTTTTGAGAAATATCAAAGATTCTAGTCCCATTGATTGGCCATGATTATTTGTTACTTTTTTTCATTCTTTTTGCTTTGGTTTTGTTTTTTTTTTTTTTTTTGTTTTTTTGTTTTTTTTGTTTTTTTTTTTTTTGGGCCAAAGTCCTTTGTGATCATCTTTTTGTAATGTTGGATGCTACCACTATCAAATAGTCTTACTGCTTTTATGTGAGGTAGGAAAATTTCAGATTCCACTGTAGTGGCAAATAAGGTGGTTAATGGTGTTAAAACCCATAGTAAGGGCGTTATTGAGTTGGATTTTTGAGAAAACTTGTGAAAGAGTTAGCTGGAATTTCCTAGATGTTATGCTTGGAAAAAAAGCTTTGGAGATGTATGGTGGAAATGGAGGTGTGGGGTAGTTGAGACCAAGTTTGGTTTATAGAGCAATCAGCGGACTGCCAATAACTTTTTCACAGCCCCATGGTGATGCTCTGGATAAATAGAATTGGCTGGACGAAGTTTTCATGGGAAGTGGGTTTTATGGTGGGGGATGGTGGTAGGCATGTTGTGGTTCTACCTCTCTTTGAAACCTTTTTGAAGGTTTTTTTTTTTTTTTTTTCTTTTTTTTTTTTTGGTTGCCTAGGACAACAAAGCAGTAATTATGGTCCTTGTAGGGCATGAAAATTCCGGGAAGAGAATGTTGAGTTGTGTGGCGTGAGAATGATTAATAGTTGAGAGTTTCTCAGTTTCCTGGAGCTTTTGAAAGATTTTCAAGTTCTTTGAGACAGGGATGATTTTGTGTTGAGTTCAAAGCATTTTATAGAGTTCAGCAAATATATGTTGCAAAAGAGGACTTTCTGTGGACATTGATCTGGAAGGTTTCCAGTCCCTTTGAGGTGGCAATATTTTTTATTTTTATTTTGAATTTTGTTTATTTATTTATTTATCTTTGCTTGAGAAACAGCTTGGGGTAGGCCATCAACAGAAGACCGTCCTAAAAACAACGTGGGATCACTTTTGTGTGAAAGGAGCTGGGGGATGCTTATGGGACTTCTGCTACTCTGTGCTTCACATAAGCTGGGTGCTTTCGAGGGCTGCGTACTTTGTGTTGTGGCATGTAGGGGATAGAGTTGTTGTAGGAACAGGAAGATTATTTGCTTAATCCATCTAGTTAATTTTTGGTTAGTTTGAAGGAAAAGAAGTTCAAGAGTTTGCAAGGGATTCTGGAGACCCTTGTCAATTTCATTTATTTTTGACTAAAATATTTCCTTTTTTTGACTTTTTCTCCATTCTGTTAGCATCTAGGAGGATGTAACTTCTATCATCTCTCTCTCTCTCTCTCTCTCTCTCTCTCTCTCTCTCTCTCTTTCTCACATTTTACAGGGCACTGTCTTTGGTGTCTTCTAATGGATTCTTCTTTGCCATGAAGTAAAAACCTGGAGTGCGGTTTGGTGCTAGGTGGAGAAATATGGGAGGGTTTCTATTTTTGCCAATCTTCTTGCTAATTATAAATGGAGAGCCTAAGACTTGCTTTGTAGCTGCTTCGAGATTGAAATAGGGAGATCCTTTTCATTTCCTTATTTCTCTTGTAGTTAATTGCTAGTCAGAATGGTTCAAAGAGGAGCTGAAAGTGAAATTCTTGCAGGACTTAAGGTTTCAGTTATAACTAATGAATATAGAGAAGGGCCCCGCCAACGTGTTTATTACCCTCAGGATCTTTTGAGGATCTATGGCTTTAAGATAAACATGTCTAAAAGTACTATCTTGGTAAAAGTGAGAGGATGATGCCTTAAATGATCCAGCGTCCTGAGAAAGAGGATAGATTTTTTTTTGGGGGGGGTCTTTTTCTTTCTCTATATTAATCTTTGATGTAGTCAATGTAGGTGGACTATGTTTCCAATTGAGTTGTATTGACTTTATATCAATGGTTTCTGTTCTTGACGCTAACAACATTGAATTGATCCATTTGCATCCTAAGAACAATATTGCTGCACATTTCTTGCTTGCTGGATAACTTTTTTCATTTTGATATCCATGATTAACCCTCTTTTGCACATTTTTGGCAGAAGATTTGATCTTTCCACATCTTTACGTAATATGCTAAACTTGTTTGATTATTTATGGCAGATTGAACAACTTGCTTCAATGGTACAAAAGGTTGGGATTCAGACCAGAGGACACTCTTTTCATTGATCACGTGTTTCACATGTCTCATTTGATTCCAACCAACTACTTTTGTTATTTGTTGTACTTGCAGAGTAAGCATCTTGTGGTGTTTACAGGTGCTGGAATATCAACTTCTTGTGGTATACCTGATTTTCGCGGACCTAAAGGTATTTGGACACTACAGGTAACCATAATAAACTCATGATTTTCTTTTAATTGCCAATCTGTTTATTTATTTATTTTTAATTCCATATTAACTTAATATCCTCTCTCTCTCTCTCTGTTATTTTATTTTATTATTTTATTATTTATTTTACTTGTGAACCATCTAGACAAAAAATGAGTTTGGATGAGGTGGAGAAGCAAAAATTAGTGCAAGTAATGATCAAGATGAAGTTCTAGTGACAAGTGAAGAGCAAGAGGTGCCTATATATAATTTGTTGGCATTACATAAAATCTATCATTTAGAAATATGATAACATTGTGGAAGAGATTGAACCTTGCATTACAAAAAGGGTGAATGAAGCAGAGAAGTGCATCTGGATTGTTGTGTGATTATAACATTCCAACTTTATTAAAAGGAAAAATTTCTAACATTGTAATATGGCCAGACCCCAACAGAGTATTGGGTTATTGATGTCATCATTGATGAGTGTGGTGAAGATAAGAATGTTAAGGTGGATGAATAGAAGAAAAGAGAGAAAATTTAGAGGTAGCTCCGAGTGGAGATGAGACGTAGATTAAGATGGTTTAGTCACTTAAAAAGAAACCCCTCGATGCTACCATAAAAATAAGAGATAAGAAGTATATGGATCTCCAAGAAGTAAATGAATGCATAAGAAACTTTAGTAGATGTAATGAAACACGATATGTTCACATCTAATATAATTATGGAGTATTGGTCATACCAGGATCATTTGTTTGGGGAAAGAGGAGCATCAGGCTGTGCAAGTTTGCATCCCAAGATGCAAAAGTGAGTTTGTTTGCTTGTCTTGGTTTTGTTTTTTCTTTTTGTTTTCGGGATTTGGTCTGCCTGTAAGAATCTATAGCCACCTAATATTGATAAATGTGAGGCATAACTTGCTGAGTGTAAGATGATATATTTTTGCTTTGGAAGGCTTACTCTTGTATAGGCAATTTAATTAAGCTTCAATCTCTTGTGTCTCACATGTCTGTTCCTTGTTTGGTGGATAGTAGGTGAATGACATACACAGCTATATCTTTTGAGGATTCATGGGATGTTTATAATTTCAAATTGTTTGAGGGGGGGCTGTCAAGTTTGTTGTCTGTGGGTGCAGATTTGGATGTTAGGCCCATTTTAATTATCAAGGAGCTGCTATTGTATAATGCTTGAGAGATTTAGTTGATATATTGTTAGTAGTGTAAAGGGCTTTAGAGATACACGAGAAAGAAAAAGAATAATTTCTTTACTGCTATGTCCAAAATTCGGAGTGGACTAAAGGAATGTGTGAAACAAGATGTTGCTCCTAAAGCATGTCCTTGTGGAGAATGTTGTTGTTGTTGTTGTTGGTATTTTTTCCCCCTTATGTCTTAACACTCCTCCTTTAGGTAGCACAAGTAGTTCAAAATGGAAAGGCATCTGAATTAGACTCTTAAAAGAACTGAGCTAGCCTAAAGAACGCTTGGGTGCTCTATGCACGATGTCGAATCTGTCAGATACATATTGATTACTTTATTGATGGCATGGCCATAGGTTGGCTTAAAAAAGAGTGATCTTTGGGAGCCTGGGGTAAAAGGCAATTGCTTTTTCACAAATTCAAAGTCTTTTTGGTCCGATAAGAAGTGTTATCTATAGAGTTTTGAATTTTGAATAAGTTTAGTCAAGAAATAAGTTGTTGAAACTTTAAGTATTTTAGAAATTTCTATTTTTAACATGTTTTATTTCAATTAGAATTTTCTAAACATTTCATATTTTGGTTAATGTTAAGTTTGATTATTTTTTATTTATTTTTTAGATTTTTTTTGGGGGTCTTAGAAACCTTATATTTTAATTAGTTTTGAGTTAGATAATGTTTCTATATTGATTGAGGTATTCTTTTCTTAATAGAAAGGCTTAAGAGTGCCATTATGTTCAAGTACTTATAAATTTGCATTACTGATGTAAAATGTGAATTGATTGATGAATAAGTTTATTGTTTAGTTATTTGTTTCGAAAGCATGCGTGCTAGGTTTTCTTCTTCTTGCTATCTTCTTCTTCTTCTTCTTCTTCTTTGCACTTTGATCAAAGCTCTATGTAGCCTTTGAAGAACTAATTCTTCTTTAAAATTTTCAACCACAAACCCTAAGTTTTTCTTATGGTGCCCTCCGCTACAACACTTTCTTAGCATTTATCCACCATTCTTCCATTTGTAGGAAATCTTTCATAGTTATCCTGCATCAGTTTGGTATTAGAGCAGAAGATCCTTATAATATGCATGTGTCCATGGTTACCAATGTTGAGCTTTGATCTCAATTTGAGGCCTTTACACGAAACAAGATATGTCCATGCTTAAGACTCGAGTCTCTAGTATGGAATCTACTTTGGAGGAGACAAAACAATGCTTAAAGCAGATCTCAAGTGATAAAAAAGGTCACAAAATTTTTTGTACAACCCCTGAAATTGGAGCCTCTAGTTTCCCCATACAACAAGTGATCTTTGACGGAGTTAAGTTTTTCTAAGAAGGGGAGAAATGATGGCGCAGCCATAACTTGGCCCCAAAAGAAGGGATCCTTGAGAGCGTTGGTAAAAGAGAATTTATCCATCACGAAGAAAAAGTCTTGTTGTTCTAATGAGAAGTTCTCTTGCTAGTGTTTTGAAATTTTAATAAGTTTAGTGGTTTAGAAAAAAGTTGTTGGAATTTTAAGTATTTTAGAAATTTTTATTTTCTTAACATGTTTTGTTTATCTTAGAATTTTCTACTAGTGTTGTTTATTTAATATATTTTTAAAGTTCTAGAAACTTTCCATTTTAGTGAGTTTTGAGTCATATTATGTTTCTATTTTGATTGAGGCATTTATTTAGAAGGTTTGGGAGTGCCATTAGGTTGTTTAGGCACTTACAATTATGCTTCATTTATGTAAAACGTGAGTAGTGCAAATTGATTAATAAGTTTATCGTTTAGTTATTTGTGTTGAAGGCATGCGTGCATAGGTTTACTTCTTCTTGCTATCTTATTCTTCTTTTTCTTTGCACTCTTATTGATCAAAACTGTGCATAATCTTTGGACAACTAATTCTTCTCTATAATTTTCAACCACAAATTCTGAGTTTTTTCTTACACTTTCTTCTGCTACAACATTTTTAGTGTTTACCTACCATTCATCTAATTGTAATGGTAGGCAATCTACCCTAGTTGTCCTGCATCATTTATGCTGGATCAAGAATAGATAGTTGTCTCATCATTAGATATAAAAAGCTAGATACATCTCAAATATTCTACATCGCGTATTATTTTCAATTATTTTATTAAATACGAGATATTTTCTAAATATTTGTTGGATACTTGGTGGATACTTTTTTTTTTGGTGTGACAAATATTGTGTTAACAGGATGTATAATCTTTTTATTTATTGATTGATTTTATAATATTTGAATGATGAAATCACTATTGCTAATTCCTACTTGTCATATCTCACCAATAGCCTCTTTTAAATATTTAAATTGCTAATTTATTAAAGTAGGCTTATTTATAAATTAATAATATATTTTAATAGTAAAATTTATTCATAAAATAGCAAAATTTAGTTCATAAAAATGTTAATTTTCTTATTTTAAAGTCATATCCTAGTATCCTAGATTTTGAGAATTTGCTGTATTGTCGTATCTGAGTTATGTTTAATATGATGTTTAGATACCCTTATGCGTATTGGTGCTTCTTGGCTCCACATGTATGGTCCCTAGTGACTTATGAGGGTTCCTAAGAGGTGGATTATTTAATATGGCTAAGAGGGCTAGTTAAGTTTTGAACACAATAAATGCTACATGAAACAACCAACCTCTCCATAAGTTTAAGTTTATAAGAAATGATAAAAAATGGCTTACCTGGTGCACAAAATGCTCCCCAGCTTAGTGCGAGAGTAAGGGGAGGGTGGACGTATATGTAAGTAGCCTTCTCTTGCATTTAGCAAAGAGGTTGTTTCCATGTCTCAAACCCGTGTCCTTGAGATTATCAAAAGAGCAACTCTACCATTGTGCTGAGATTTGCCCTCCTTTATAAGAAATGATGTTTCAATTTTTTTCATATGTAAAAATGTAGGCATTGTGAGGGCTTTTCATGTCATGGGAGAAGTCTTTTATGTGTTTGTCAGATATTGGCTTGGGCTTATGATGCTTATATTGACTAACTTCTTTCTTGCTGGTGTCATGAGCCTAGTGGATTCTCTTGTTACTATCTTTTGTGCTGATGGATGGTACTTTTTTGTGCTTTTTATTAGAGATTTCTTATAAAAAAATGATTTGGGTTTATATAATGTCAATCATTCTATGATTCTTGTTGTGATTCTGTGTATTTGTTGAATGATTTGCAGCGAGAAGGGAAAGCTTTGCCAGAAGCATCTCTACCATTCCATCGTGCAATGCCAGGCATTACCCATATGGCTTTGGTGGAATTGGAGAAGGCTGGTATCTTGAAGTTTGTTATTAGTCAGGTGAGGGTGCATTTTTGTTTTTGATTACTGTCTTTTTTCATTTTTCTTTTGCTGTTCTGTTATAAATTTTGTGCATTTCTTTTAAGCTTGACAGTTCTTGAGAAGCTGTCCTCATGGTTTCTGAGGTCTCATGGGAGATTTTTTGAACATTTAGCCTTGTTTATTTCCAACATTATGTGGAGTGCTGTATTACTGAAGTTATTCTCTCTCTCTCTCCCCATCCCCCCCACACACGTGCATGTGAACTTCTAATCATGCTCTATGTGACTTGGTGTGATATTCGTGACCCTGATCTTCCAAATGCTAGTACACAATATGGCTGTTGTACAATGTGATCTTCATATAGTTCTCTTTTATGAATGGATTTTTTGGCGATAGAAGTTTGTAACTCTTGTGGTTTTCAGCATTTTTTTCCCTCAGAAAGTCTATTGCCACTTTTACTTGGCTTTCTGATTATACCATCATTAATTTATTTTGAATTGACAGAATGTTGATGGCCTTCATCTGCGATCTGGTATACCAAGGGAAAAACTTGCTGAACTGCATGGGAATTCATTCATGGAAATATGTCGGTCCTGTGGGGTTGAGTAAGTTTCATCCATATCTGCAACTTTTAGTCATTCAGCTATCTGTGTGAGCCTACTTTGGATGTTTATTCTCTAGTAATTGGTGTTCTCAACTTTCTTTTTTTTTCCCCCTTGTTTCATGATGCCACATGTAAAGCCTAAAATTCTGGTTTTAGACTTTGATATGCTGTTTTTCTTTTGGCTGTGTTTTCTATTTTTGGATACTTATTCATCTAGCTTTTTCATTTCCATGATACCATATGTAAAGCCTAAAATTGTGGTTTTAGATTTTGATATGGTTCTTTCCTTTGGGTGTATTTTTTTTTTTTTTGATATTTATTCATTAGCTTTTGCCAAATCTTGAAGATACCTACGGGATTTTGAGGTGGAAACTATTGGACTGAAGGAGACATCAAGACGTTGCCCAGTTTGTGGAACAAAACTAAGGGATACAGTTCTTGACTGGGAGGTACTATTTTTCTTGTTATACTTATTTAAATTTATTGAAGGCTTTAGATACAGTTACCCAATATGTTGCATGGTTACTTATATGTTAGTTTGTGGTTGATAGAGTTAGTCCTTTCACCTCAATTCCCAGGGGCATTCTAGGGCTTTATCAGTATTCAATTAAAAATAACAATGAGCACATAATATTAGGTGGTTGATCGGAAATGGAATATTCATATAGATCGTGAAGCTTCCTTATTTTGATGGCATTTTTGCCTATTATATCAATTTTATGTTGGTGGGAGGAATCTTTGTTTTCCCTGTAATTTTTTGTAAAACTTTTAATTCTGTCTTTCTAGCAAAATTACTCTCTTTCTATTTACAAAAAGAAGATGTTGTCACAAGAAGTTCATAAAAACCGATGGTGTGACAGGAAATGCTTATAGAGACCAATTTTCTATGTCATGAAATGAGTTGATCTTTGTGGAATATATTTTTTCCCTTAATGTCTTTCAACCATTTCTTTTTTAATTGGTTGATAATGTGTGGCTTTTATAGCTTGATACCTATAACAAACAAAATTGCATAAGCTTTCTGGTGGAATTAGATAGAGTTGGTCTGGATTTAGGGTTTTGCCAACCTATCAGTTGGATGCCTCTTAGAGGATATAATAAGACAAATGGAAGAAATGCATCATGATTTCACATAAGTGCTTACACAAGGACCAGGAAACCACAAACTTGCAGCAGACTCACCTAAGGACCACTTTGCAATCTGAGGACCAGTAAGGCTTTTCATATGTTGCTTCCCCTTCTAGATTGCGAAATTCTTTCAATCCTATATTCCCATTGTTTGATGTAATTTGGTGCACTTACCAGCTCGTACAACTCCTGTAGATTAGATTCTTCAGTAGCACGCCTTTGCTTTTCATAAATTTAGTTGTTCCTTGCTGTGAACCAAACCTTGAAACATTTTTTATCTTGATAATAGCTGAGACTCGGAAAAGGTGACAACATAAACTCTTTAAATTTGCTTACTGGAATCTTTTGGTCCATTGAAATGAAGTCCAATTGGATAGGTCCTTAATGACCCTATTGACAATCGTGAATTTGTGTTGAGAGCATGATAAAACAGTAGGTTCTTGGTTAAAATGTTCAGTGATCATTTATATTCAGTATGCCAATATTGCAGGACTTCTTTCTTGGTTAACTCAACTCTGTTTACTCTATCTTTTCCACATGCTCTCTTTCAGGATGCTTTGCCCCCAAAAGAAATGAGTCTAGCTGAGAAGCACTGCAGAATTGCAGATTTGGTGCTATGTCTGGGAACTAGGTAATCACAATCATTCTTTTATTCCGGCTTTGTTGCGTAAGTTGCCAGATTTGATCAATGTCCATAGCAATTTCATGCTGTTGAAACTTTTTATTTCCACTGGTGACACTAAGTAGTTTAATGTCAATGTCTGATAATGTCTTTCATGCATTTGTTGATCAGATTTTAGTTTAAAACTTAAAAGATCAGAATCATAAAGGTTTATATTGTAAAGTGCTATATAAATTTCTAACTTAGAGTTTCTTTATCAAATTTTGATGGCTCCATTGGTACAAAACCAAGTTGGATACTCTTCCTTTTGCCAGAGGCACATTTACTTCTTGAGACATTATTGACGCATTCATCACAAAAATATTCTTTTGTTTTTTTAATATCACATGTATCTTTGTTTTTGTTTAACTTCGATTTTCCAGAAAATAAAGCCATGCTAAAGCATTACTCCCATCTCAATTTGTTGGGATGTATACTAGATTGTCTTTAAAAAAGGCATAATATTTCATTATGTAGTTTTTTCCTCGAGTATGATTTCTGAATAATCTTAAGTGTATACACAGTATTTGTTGGTGTGATTCATAAGATATATTTTCGACTTATTCAGGGAGCCAGAGACGCTTCTAAGCAGAAAAACATTTTTTTTTCCAGGTAGTCTGGATCCACTTCTGATTGTTGTTGAACACTTTTGGATGTGAGAGGAGAAGTGGTTTCATGTTCCATGAAAAAGCCCTTTGTCATGTGAGAGGAGAAAAGACTTTTCCAATGAGTGGAAGAGGATCCAAACTACCTGATGTAGGATGACTTTAAAAGATTTTGGAGAAAAGAATTAGGGGCTCTTTTAAAACTTAATATGACAAAAATCCATAAAAGCTCAAAGATTTCTTTGGGAACACTGCAGCAAGCAATTTGAAGAGGACAATATCAATAGATGAAGAAACTGATAGCAATTTTGCTAGGAAACTGATACCATCACTCTAATAGAGCCTTAGCATCACACCTGGGACAAGAAAGCATCACAACTTTTAGGGTCTCAGATAACTCATTGCTCTTCTGCTAAGAAACTGAAATTTTATTCAACCTGCTTCCTAACAAGGTTACAAACCTAAAAATAGACAATTGACCTAAGGAAATAGAAACTACTTGTAAAACAAAATTTAGAAATTCCTAAATAATTATAAGTCAACTCAGATAATAAATAAAAATAGGAAGATATCTTAAATAACTAGACACCAAATATAGAAACTAAATTAATTAATAAAATTCTTGAAGGAAAAGTGCTGCTACAGTACTGATGAATAGTACTTCTTCATTACTAGCTCTTGAAAACTTAATCAAGCTCAAAAAAAGGATGATCGGCCATTGGTGCTTTGATCCCTGTCATCTCTCCGATTTGATTGAACTCATCCCCGAGTTAAATAAATGGTACTTCTCATGCAAATGCAGATTCATTACCCTTGATCTAAAAACAACCACAGTTTCATCTTCCATATGACCAAATGCCTCTTGTGCTTTCACCAAATGCCAAAATGATTTTGTTGTCCACAATGTCTTAAACTTGCTTGTCAACTTCAAACTCAACATGCCTTGTGTTTTCCAACATTTAGACAACTAGCTGTGTGAGGTGCTCCTTGAGATCAAATCAGTTACATATTTACCCATTCTTGTCTACAGTTCTTCAATATAATCACAGGCTAGGTCTCCAAAATTTCTTATTTACTACTGTCTTTCACTCCTCTCCCATTGATTTTATGCATAAAATCTTTCTTGGTAATCAGTTGGAGTGGTTTCTTCTTCCTAACAGCCATATATGACTTCTTTTCTGATTGCTGAATTATTTTTGCTGGCTGGTCCCCTTGTGCAGCATTAATATAATCCGTCTAGCAGCCTCTGGATGCAGTTCTAGCAACTAATCTTCTGACAAAACAACATCTTCTTGCCTTGAAACTTTTGTTTTGTTAACTGGCTGTTTGAGCAATTGATGTTGTGGTGCAGGTTCAATATCTTCTTCAAGATGTTTTTCAAAAACTTCTCCATCAGTATTCTTAATTAAGTTGCCAATGGACTGATTATCCTTTAGTTCAGGTCCAATGCTGGTTTTCCAAACTGTATTCGACATATCTGTGGGCTATTGTGAATCTAACATAAAAATAATTTACTGCGAACAATGCATAAACAACTTTAATGCTCTGTATTTTCTGTTTCAAGTTGCTTTTTGATGAGAACAGAATTAGGCTCCTCCTTGGGCTTAAGAAAGTCTTCTACTAATAATTTTTTTTCTTTTTTTAATTTTAATCTCTTCAATATTCATAGGCTTCAAAATTTTCTTGCCATTAAACAAGAAAGAATAGGTGTTAGCCTTGCCACAAATGATTTACATCACAATCATAGAACCAAGGCCTTTGTAGAAGAATATATGACACCTTTATCAAAATAACACTACACCAAATGGAATCATAATAAGGCCCAATTACAGAATTTAGCATCTTTGAGTTATCTTTCGCCCATGTAAATTTGTACGGTTGTGAATGCTATTTCACTTCTAGTTGAAGCCTTGTAATGGTACCCTGTGAAACAACATACATGCTGCTCCCTCCATCAATAATTTTTTTCTCCGCATTGGACTTGAGGGTGAAAATTTGTTGTATACAGCCATTAACTCTTTTCTTTTGGCTTTAGTAGTCATCAAAATCCTTCTTATTATATTGAGGAATGAGGTGCCAACATGCTCGTCATTAGTGTTTCCATTTGCAGCCTCTCCACATGTGCTTGTAATCACCATTTTAAACTTTCTTCGACTCCAACGTGTAGATTGCTTTTAGGACATTGAGAAGAATGGTGTGGCACTTAAAGCACTTGTCGTTGCTGCCGCCTTCATTTAACCCATCTAAAAACTTTCCTTTATCTCCATTGGCTTGTAAAAATCCAGATGTAGCAAGCTGATTTGTTTTAGCATTTAAAGAAGTGTTTCCAGTCACTTTGCTTAGCTTACTTGACTTATTATATGGTGCCTCCTCCACTTGATTGCCAAATCTTCTTGCTGTGGACCACCTTACGTATTGTTTCTCCTTCAAAACCTTCTGAAAATCATTTTCGAGGTTATATAATTGTATAGTGATCAATTCTTGCGACTTCATCCCTTAACACTTCTTGTAGTGAGATACAATTTGTCTTTTATCTTCCTTCGCCGCATACCCTATATTAAGTTCATCAAAGTTCTCCCTGTAGTCAGCCACACTCATATTTCCTTGCCTAAGAGTAATAATTGATCACATAGATGATCTTAGTAATCCTTTGGCATGTAGTTTTCCTTCATTTTCAACTTCATTTCTTCCCAATCAACAATTGGTGGCTTTCGGCTGCTTTATCCACTCGTCAACTACTCTCCACCAAATTTTAGCATGACCAGTCAAATTCATCTTGGCAAATGAATCCTTCGATCTTCTGACATCACATACCAATCAAGATAATCATCCATGGCAGCAGGCCAAGGGGAAAAAAAAGAAAAAAGAAAAAAGAAAATCAATCTTACAAACAAAATTTGGAACTTCTACTCCTTCTTTGACATCGTCAGTTTGATCAACATAATGTTGTCTCCCACCAGCCATTAGAACTTGGCTAAAATCAGCCATTAATTATTCAGGAAGTCCCCTAGAGTGGGGTTGTCTTCTGATTGCTGATTGTTGCAGTGGCTCATCCAATCTCTCTTTAACTAAACATGCTCCTTACTGTTGTTTGGATTCTTGCCAACACGGTGATGAGTCTCCAGAAGCATGTGACTCATTATTTGAGACGTGCTATTGGTCCATTCATTTTCTCACAAAGTTTCAGCAGCAATTTATCTTGCTGAAAATTATTTAACTTTTCTTGGAAAGTCCTCCACTAGGGAATATGACTAACAACCAAAGCTATGATACCAAATTGATATAGGAAGACTTTAGAGGATTTCAGAGGAAAGGAAGTGGGGATATGTAAATACTCAAAGATGTATCTGAGAACAAATGGCAGCAAGTAAATTGAAAGGGAAAGTAGCAATAGTTGGGAAAAAAAGATGATAGAGTTATGGCATCACACATGTAGATCTTTTGGTATCACATCTAGGGCAAGAAAGCATCACAATGTCAGGGGTTTGACAGAATGCAGAGCAATTTTACTAAGAAATTGAAATTTTATTCAACTTGCTTCATAATAAGGTTACAACATAGACAATTAACTATAAGGAAATAGAAATTACTAGTAAAACTAAAATTTATAAACTCTTAAATAAGTCTATGGTAACTCTAATAATAGAGGAAAATAGAAAGAATTTTCTGAATAACTAGACACAAAATATGGAAAAACTTAGGTAATAAATTTCTAAAGGAAAAGTACTGCAAGAGTGTTCATGAACTGTACATCATCACTACTAACTTTAAAATCTTAATCAAGCTCCAATAAAAGGAAAATGATCTGTAGGAGCTTTGATCCTCATCACTACCACTTAAAGTTTTAGTTAAACAGAGTCATAGGTTCAATGGTTGTATGACAAATAAAAACTCAAGTGGTTTGGTCATATTGACAACGAGACGATGGTTACCATGATTCGTTTAGTGATATAGGACAAGTTGAGTAGATTGGCTATGACAGAACAATGTTCCTTTGTAATTGAAAATAGACTGAATTTTTTTTCCCATTTCAAAAATAGAGACAAATAAGATGTTTCGAAATTTTATAAAACTTTGATCAACAAGTGCTAAGAGGGGCTGAAGAAACATGATTATAAACTTTTTCATCAATTCATTCACTTTATTCATAGTTTATATTAACAAGATATATTTATAGGTAATAAAAAACCCAATGACACTATAAATCTTCTAAAACCTGCCTCCATCAATGTATAATAATAATAGAACTCAAGACACTAAAATAGAAAGTTTTAACACTCTAAGACCCTAAAAAGGCACCAACTTTAATGCTGAACTGAATATAAAATAAATAGGAAGTTCTAAATGAAACAAGGAGACTAAGAAAATTTAAACTTCCAAAATACTAGAAATACCAGCAATTTTTTCCTAATTTTAAAGGACCACTAGATATGCTAAAGATTCAGAAACACTACCAAGGTTACTTATTATTGGACCAAAAAGATGTCTTTGTTTTATGACCTTTGCCTTTCAACCTAAGCTGCCAAAAACAACATTTTTTCTGACCAAAAGCTATGGCTGCACCCTTGTACAATGATCAACAGAGACTATATTTTCTACATGTTATCTGTGTCATATAGGGTGAATGAGGTTTATTTAATGGTGATTTTGGTCATATTGCGTGTTGTTTTATAATGCATATTTTCTTTTTTATACTAAGAACCTACTACAAAATAAAATTCAGGATTAATCCAGCATAATGTCTTAACTTTGGGAAATTTGTGTCCTAAAAATAATCCTGCTACTGAAATTAGGAAAGGTGAACGAGGAAAGAGAAGAGGGTAAGGGGGCAGAGAGAAAGTTAAGAAAGACCATTTTTCATTTTGTTGCCTTATGAGATTCCTGATGTTCATTTATTGTTGGCTAGTCTTTGGAACTAATTTATTTTGTGCAATTTAAGGTGCCCACGACCATAGTCAAGATGAACTTTCTTTTCTTTCCTTGAGCAAACCTTTCCTAATGAGCATAATCGGTCTGTGCAGTTTACAGATAACTCCTGCTTGCAATCTGCCTTTGAGATCTCTCCGTGGTGGGGGGAAAATTGTAATTGTCAATCTTCAGGTATTTTTCTTCTACTTAATGTTGATTTTGTTGAATTTAAACTTGTACGTACAGAAACTCAAACCGTAGGCCTCAAGGTGAAATAGCAGAGTTTGCTAGTGGGATAATTTTTTCCTGTTAGGTTTTTCTAAGGCCATATTAGAGATTAATTTAACTCTCAAGAAGTTCTCTCACAAATTCTACTCATATTAGAGGCTGGATGGTAAGAGTTCACACCATGCATGTATGGATATGTGTTGGTATTCTAGATGCAACTTGGGTACTAACAGGTTGGAATCCTGTTGTGGAATTTTCCCCCATGTCTTGAGAAGAGGCCTCCTTTAATAGTTAAAAGTGGCTATACTATACATTGTGGTTGATTAGACAAAGGTGTATGAATGCATGGATATAGAAAATAGCACAATTCTTTTTCATGTTTGACAGACAAATGAAATCATTCATGATACACACTACAAGTGAAATCCTCTGAGCTTAAAGGTACAGAACCCACGAGTCTACTCATAACAACGACAACAATAATCTGAGCCTTAATCCCAACAATTGGGGTCGACCATTTGAGAGACAAATATGGAAAAGATTAAGGGGGAAAAAAATATTGGTTTAATTTATACGGATTTTCCTACGTCACTCATTCCTATCCGAGGTCACCTCCTCATCTAAATCCTTAACTATCATGTCTTTATGGATAACTTATATTCAAGTTTTCAGCGGTCTACCTCTACATTTTATTAACTCTTCTATTTTTAAGTTCTCGATTCTCTTAACCGGTGTGCCTTTGGGTCTTCTTTGTACATGCCCAAACCATCTTAGATGATACTCTCGGATTTTATCTATAATTGAATTAACTCCCAACTTATTACGAATCTCTTCGTTTTTATTTCTATTATTTCTAGTTTTACCACATATCCACCTAAACATTCTCATTTTTGTTACAGTCATTTTTAGTTTTTGGAAAACTATATTGGAAATGGTTGTCGAAAACAAACATCAGTAATAATCCATAAATCAAGTGACTAAGACCGACATCCTTTACATGCTATATAATTGAAAGAACATTCTAATGGTATGGATATTTATTTACACCATCATTGCCTTTATGTTCTCTTGCATTGCTGTGCATAACTCCTAATGCTTGTTTTCTTCCTTCCACTACAGAAAACACCAAAGGACCCAAAAGCGAGTTTGGTCATTCATGGACTTGTAGATAAGGTATCAAATGCATATGCTTGTGTGCACTCATATGTTGAGTAAATGAAGTTATTTATTCCTTGGATACTTTGATAATGTTTGCTAAACTATCATAAAGTTGTATTCAGTTGGAAACTATTGTCTCTTGCCTTCTTTAGTATTCTAGTGTTGAATGGTGTATGCAAAAGATTAGTCTTTAAGTATTTTGTTCACTGTTGTCAGGCTTTCTTCTCATAATTCATTCATTAGGAACTACTTTGGACAAAAACAGGTGATTGCAGGTGTCATGGACTTTCTTAATCTGAAAATTCCTCCATTTGTTAGAATTGACCTGCTTGAAATCAGTATAATCCAAGGCTTGAGCAAAGGTAACTCATGTTCTGCCTTTCTTGACTGTAAATACATCTGAACATGCATCAGCCTTTCCATGAATGTGAGGTTGATGCCACCATCTTATCTCCAATTCTTTTTGCAGTGCTACACATTTTACATGTATCACTGTGACCAATGACTTTGACCTTTCTTCTCCTTTTGACAACCTGTGGAGTTGTACATTTAAGTCTATATAATTATAATTTGATCTTCCCTAAGTCATTCCTGTGATGTGCATGCATCAATTATGGTAATTTTCTCCTTTTCTGAAATTATTTATCAAATTCACCTTGTGTTCTTCAAGTGGAGTTTCTGCATTGTTTCTATGTTTATTTTTTTCACCCAAAGTTAATCCATTGTGTTTAACATAAAGTGAGTGGAGGTAAATAGGGTAGTGTATGTAAAATGTGATCAACGTTCCCCCCCCACAACCCCCCCCCCCCCCCAAAAAAAAAAAAAACAATGTCTTTGGTAAACTTAGGAATGGATATCTATTTTCACATCCTTTTAAGGTGTCACTGATTTTCAGAATAATTTTGTCATGGTGACTGAAGGCTATTGATGATTTTCAGAATAATTTTCTTATGGTGAATGAAGAAGTTTAGAATATCCCAGCTTGTCTTCCGTATTCATACTTGATCATGTGCTGACTATACTATATGCCTATGTTATCCTTTTTCTTTTTTTAGCCCTGTGGGATTACTGCACCTCAGTAGTGGTCAAATGGATCTTCAGTACACATCTTCTCACTTCAAGAAATTTGACCTGTTTATCAATGGAAGCATTTACCTTTTATATTTCACTTTATACTGGTTCGGTAATGTGGGGTCAAGATTAAGCCGCAAGTTGCTGTGGAATAACCTAATGCTTTAACTACTGAGTTTTTGAAGGTTATTTAATCTTCTTCTGCAGACAGGAGATATGTGAACTGGATGCTGCGGATGGCAAGTGTACATGGACAGAAAGCTCAAGTTCCATTCATTAAATCTGTTGAGGTGACCATATTTCTAAGAATAGTTTTGGCTTTTGCATATAATTACAGGGTCTTAAATTGGTCAAAAAAATTACAGGATTAAATTACTTTTTGGCCTCTAAACGATGACCCAAGTTCACTTTTAGCCCCCGACTTTTAAATAGTGTTTTTGAAACCCATACAGTGGCAATTTTAAAAATAATTAAAAAAATAATCATTGGGTCAAGTAAGAAAATTTTCTTATTATGAAATAATTAACAAAAATATTTATTTTAAATTTGTTAAGAAATACAAAATTTCTTGGTTTATTATTTATTAAGATTCTTTCAGAACTATTTTCATAGAGTTTGAAATTTTAAACCCTGGAAAAGAATTACTTCTTGTTTAAATAATTAAGAGATAATTGTTTCATGATTCAATTAAAAATTTCAAACCCTCTAATCAAGAAATGTTAAGAAATAATAAAGAAATATTCATTTTTATTTTTTTAAGAAATAAAAATATTTCTTGGCTAAATAACTAACAGCCATATACACTTAATAATGGTCAACTAATGGAAATATCAAAAGTTCTACTTTATGCAAAGGATGGAAGTTTTAAATGTTTTTTAAGGGCAGGGGGCTAAAATGGTTTTCGGCCCTTGTTCAGGGCCAAAAAAGGACATGCTATTTTTTTATGCTGACCCATTTCTAATTCAGTTTGGAAGCTGATATTTGCGGGTGATGTGTGCCACTTTATGATTGAGAAATAATGCTTTGCTTTTGAAGATGGAGCATTAGACCCTCATTTGTAATCAGTTTCCATTTGGCATGAACTTTTTAATACATATTATATGTAGCTGGTTCCACTTTCTGTATCCTGTTTTTGCATTTTATCTCCTGTTGTGGGAAGGGTATGGGTGGAAGAGAGGGAGTTCTATTAAAAGCTTACTTCATTGCTAATTCATTCTTTTGAGTTACTGTTAAGTTGCTATCTCTTAGGCTTGGGCCTCATTGTTCTGCTCCTTTTACATCATAGGTCTCCTCTGATGGTGAAAGTTTCAAAGCAGCTGTTTTGCAAAAACAACCATTTCTGCTGAAAAGGTATTTCTGGATTGCTATGCTAGATTATTTTATGGTATTTGGAAAATGGGTTTGTACAACTCTCCCCCAGTTATGATATTACATTTTGTTTAGCAGTTATCGATGGGAGTCTCCATATTCTACCTAGATGCACATACCAAAAGTAATGGATAGTTCTTTAATGACCTTCAGCCGATCTAACTTTGCTGACTTGTGGTTGTGGTGTTTCATTTTTGGGGTGGGGTTGAAGGCTATTTTCCACTTGTGGGTCCTAGGATGGGTTTGCGGAACCATTTTCTGTGCACTGGGGGCAGGGTTAAACTATCCCACAAATCAGGGGACATGGTATGGGTAGGGGGATGGAGGTGTTTTTACTTTTTGGGGGTGGGGATGCTAAATCCAGCCCCACTACATGCCCATTTACAGCCCTATTTCCTATATGGGTCTTCATATGGATGAGAGAAGCATAAAATCTTAAACTCTTATTGGATGAATCTGTAGAATACTTTGCAGGTCCCCATGGAATTTTCCGTTTAAGAGTGCTGGGGAATACAGTGCCTAGATTCTAGGCATTGGAATACTATTTCATATCTTGCCTCGTTTTGCCTGGCATAATTTTAACATATTTTGCCTTATTTTCCTCTTATCCTGCTTTTGCTATATATCAGGAGAACGATCAGGACAAAATCATTTGAAATGATGGTGAAACTGAACTTCAGTGATGGTTGTGGATGTTCATGCACAATGATTAGTCTCCCGGTTGATTTTAAGGTGGGAATCAACTTTGAGGTTACATACTTTTCTTTATTCCTTTCCCAGTTTTGTTTTTTGTTTTTTGGTTATTGTTTTTGTTTTTTAGGATTTCTGGCAGTGATAAAAGATTGCATGCAGTGTGAGATGCATTGGGTGAACTTCTGTGGTGAGGTTGCCATACTACGCATGCAAAGTGCTACTTTGCTCTGCTAATCATTGAAAACATTGCACACTTTCATGACCTCGAAATGTCTGGTAGTTAAAAAATAAATGGCTGGAGTATCCTTATTTGTCTCTGCCTTTCTTCATACTTGGATTTCAAGGCCTCTGTTGACTCTGTTGTTGCAACCTCTGTTCAGTCTAGCTTCTTCACTTGATGTCCTTCAGTCGGCATTTTCTTTGTCCCTAGCGACCCAACTTTATTTTCTTATTTTGGCACAAAAATTTTCTTTCAATTTTTTTTCCCAAAATTTCTGCAACTGCCACCTGACTCCTCCCTGGTCACAAGAAAGACAGATTAGAAATGAAAATGTTGAAGTTCAGTTTGGAGATAAGATGAAAGGAAATGGATTAGTATAGTTGGATTGTGTACAATAAGAATAGCTCCTTATAGAAGCAACTTATAGAGCTAGAATATGAGACTGTATGTGCTTTAAGAACTAGAGGAATGCGTGGAAGAGATAGAGAAGTGTGATGTTTTTAACTAATAACTTAATCATTGATATCATATTAAATAGGAATCTGAATTTCAGATCATACTTTTATTTTTTGATTGAGACTCAGTTGAACTGATTTAACGGGGTGCTTTCCCCAAATGTTTCTTTTACACAAGGAGTGTCTGACAAAATCATATTCCTTGCAGATTTCTCCAGAATGGCCTAAATATGATAAGAATGCCACTTTCAAGAATCTGAAAGAGACGGCAATCAAGGATAGGAGTTGTGGGAAGACTGCTATTGTTGAGAAAAAGGTGATGTTGGATCCAAAGAGCGAGTTCATTGTTTATGCCATGGTGACCAATATTACCTGGCATGATGGAATCCCTACAGCACCGGAAGATACTTCTAAAAGCAGTGGGACTTTGACCAAAAGACAAAATGTGGTGAATAACAGGATCAGAACTTCGCGTAAGCGTAGAAAATTTTTCCCGCATGAAATGGGATTTAAAATGGAGTCAGAAGTAAAATCTGAATCATAGAGATATGGTGGATTCCATAAGTAGTCTTAAGGTTAGCAAGAGATAAAGGTTCAGAAGAATGCATTGGGCATGACTGAGTGAATTTTGCGGTAACCTACACTTGGTCTGCCAAAGCTAAGTTAAGGGAGTAGGAAAATTAGGTTTTGTATGTAAAGAAACCGAAGTTCAAAGTGCGCTTGTAATTGTGGCCTTTTCTCTTTTGAAGCTTCTATTGTCTCAGCATCTTTTGGCACAAGGCTGCCAAGATGTAACACCTTGGATGAAGGAAATTATGCCTAACATTTTGTCAGATAAATAGCTACTCGACATTTGTGTGGTATTCTGCAATCGGAACATGTCTTGTGCTGGCTTGTCCATTTTGCATGGTCTTCTACTACTGATAGTGAAAGCAAAACTTTTGCTTGGGAAGGCCTTTGATCTAGTGTGAAGTTGTATGATGTCAGCTCGCGCAATTGAGCCCTAGCTCAATTTTGAACCCTACTAAATGAGTTGGAGTTGAGTATCCAGTTACTCACCATGTACTAGATAATTATGTATTAATTATACAAATTATTAGAACTAGGCTTAAATTGAAGAAGTTTGTTCATGATAGGAAGTTGAGTTTGAGCTTAACTTTATCATTTTCCTCATACTAAATTAGGCAAATTTGAGGATGTTACCGTTTGAGTAGGGCTTGACATGTTTCTAATCCTATTTTAATTATAGACCCTCCAACGATGAGTCAATTATTGATGTTTTTCTATCCTATCCGACATGTTTCTAATTTTTTTCTCACCCAAGTTTGTATTTTTGTACACTCTTACCTCTTTTTCCTTTTTCAGTTTCCAATTTAGAACAGGTTTTATACTTTAGTCTTATTAATTGGTTTGTATTAACATGTTTTCGGAGGCACTCTATCATGAATTTCATATTGGTTCTTAATAAAATCATGAAATGATTTTTAAGTCAATAGACTCTCTCACCTAATAGATCGATCTTTTGGATTGAGTTCTCTATTGAGTTTGACTCTATTAAGTGAGTCCATAACAAATTGGTATCCGAGTTAAACTAACATGAAAAATGGCTACCTAATACTTGATAAGACTCAAAGTAAGAGTTATTCAAAGGGAAAAGGGCTAACTGTTATCAGAGTACGAGCCGTTCAAAGGAGAAAATGGCTACCTCATACAGAGTGCGAGCCGTTCAAAAAAAAAAAAGGAAAAGGGTTATATGGTGTCAAAGTGAAAGCCGTCTAAAAAGGAAAAGAATTTGTCGATGTCAGAGTGAGAGCCGTCCAAATAGAAAAATGGATACCTGATGTCAGAGTGAGAGCCATCCAAAAATAAGAAAAAAATGTTATTTGGTGCTCTGAAGAGTTCAAAGTGAGGGTTGTACATGGACGTCCGATTTATCAAGGGGCGGATAATATTATGAATCACATATTGGTTTTCAACAAAATTATAAAATGATATTTAAGTCTAATAATTTTTCTTACTCAATATGTCAATCTTTTGGATTGAGTTTTTTATTGGGATTGAGTCCATCAAGTGAGTTCATGACACACTCATTAAGAAATTTGATTGGATATGTTTTGATTAAAAAAGATATCCCTACTTTTTTTTTTTTTTAAATTATCCAAGAGTGTATTAGGAACGTAGATTTTATCATTTTTTTTTCAAAAATAAATTATTCAGAAATAAAGTGGGTCCATGACCCATTTATTAAGAAATTTGATTGAATATGTTTTGATCAAAAAAGATATCCCTATTTTTTTTAAAAAAATTATCCGAGAGTGTATTATGAACGTTTGATTTTATCTTTTTATTTTAAAAATAAATTATTCAGAAATAAAGTGGGTCCATGACACACTCATTAACAAATTTGATTGAATATGTTTGGATCAAAAAAGATATCCCTACTTTTTTAAAAAATTATCCGAGAGTGTGTTAGAAACGTTTGATTTTATCTTTTTTTTTTCAAAAATAAATTATTCAAAAAATAATGGACCAGAAGCAATATGATTAAAAAAAAAGTAGTACTTTTGAGAGCTATTTAAAAAAAAAATTGTATAATTCATTGAATTTGCCGCATCAAGTGTTAAGAAGATTTCAAAAATCAAATTGGGCAACGGTAAAATAGAAATTCATATATTTATAGTTGATAAAAAATTAGGAAGAATTTCCAAAAGGAGGGAAAAGAATGATCTCCGAATGATTCTAGTTGTCATGAAAAACCAAAAATTTAAATCAGTGAACAATAAAAATAGATCCTCTTAAACCCTCCATGAGACTCCTGACGAATTAACAGCACTAGAATTGCTAGGTTGTCTTGTGTGATCAAACAAACCACCAGACAATTTTCAATCAACAGAAGTTTAAGTAGCTTGTGCGGTCTGACCATGAAGGGCTTTGAAACTAGCTAAACAAGGGGCAAGATACTAAGGGCACAAGATGACATAACAAGATATGAGGTCTCAATGGTCTCAGACATGAAATAACAAATCTCAGAGCTTGCAAAATTCGAAAGAACAAGTGCTAGACTTCATAAAGAAACCAAAAACTAGGTCAAAGTCATAGGGACAATTAGTTGATCCCAACATTGAGATATTAGAACGAAAATAGATAGCAAGAGTTTAATGTGAACTTAGCAAGAGAGTTCTCTCCAAAAAAAAAAAAAAAAGACCAAGTCGATCGATGCACGACACACTACAGGCATGGAATATATCATATAATGATGTCCTTTCCAGAACGTATAACATAAATATTACATAAAATCGCATAACAAGGGTGAATATTAGAAACTACTCACAAAATGGCCAAAGTAGGCTTTGAGCATGTCTATCCCTTACCTTGCAAGGAAGGTAATTTGTCCTAATCCTCAACCACATTACATCCAATCAGTGTACAAAAGGAACAATAAGACCCAAAACAAGCCCGATGATGTTACTGTTAAAGAACCCTAAACTCACAAATATATGAGGTCCATCGCTGTCGGCAAGTATAGTGTTATCTCGGAAAGGTGTAATTAACTTTAGTTTCAAATATTTTCAATTATGAAAATGACTAAAAAGGAGTATTTGTTGACTAAGGTGATAAAGAAAAGAACAAAAGATGTAAATAAATGAAACTAAACTAACTATTATTCTATCGTTATTGGTATGAATAAGGGATATAGGGGTAAGATCTCGAGTCCTCCATATGCATCATATTTATGGTCTTAAGGATTTGGGGTACAACCTCCAAATATTTATGTCTCACGATATAAACTACACAATCTAACATGGAGTACTCATCATATGATTTAATATTAGCATGGATTGTATAATTAACAACAATGACAAGTTATGCGCTGAAATACAATGAATGACATAATGCATCTAGTTGCAGCATGAATCATACATAAGGGTTGAAATGTGATGAATGACAAGTTTTTCTATCTCTATAGCTCCATACAGAATGGTACTAGCTAAGCTGAAAGAGCTGAAAACTTAGTTGCAAGAACTTGTGAACAATGGATTTGTTGGTCATAGTGTTTTCTCTTGGGGTACTCAGTTGTAGTTGTAAAGAAAATGATAGTTCTTTGAGATTGTGTATTGACTACTAAAAATTGAACTAAGTTACTATTAAGGACAAATACCCTTTGCCAAGAATTATGATTTGTTTGATCAATTAAAAGGTGTTACAATTTTCTTTGGGATAAATCCTTATCATGTGAGCATCATATTAGAGTCAAGAAAGAGGATAAACATAAGATAGCATTTTGCACTCACTATGACCACTATGAGTTCTTGATGATGTTATTTGAGTTGACAAAAGCTCTCATAGTTTTCATGAATTAAATAAACATTGTCAGGTCTTGTCTAGATGACTTTATTGTTGTATTTATTGATAATGTTTTGGTTTACTCCAAAAATACAGTTCATCATCACATCAATATTGCTTTAGAAACTTTGAGAACCGAGAAGTTGTATGCTAAAGAGTAAATGTGAGTTTCAACTAAATCAAGTAATTGCTCAGTCTAAATTAGTAAGAACTAAACTTCAGATACTGGGCGGTGGATTAAGTCCAGGGCATAAAAAAAGGTAATTTTCTTGGGTCACATTTTCTTTGATAGAGGACTCTTTGAATATGTTTTCAACTGGTCCACATCTACCATAAATATAAAGATGTGTAGTTTTTTAGGTTTAGCAGGGTATTATCGTAAATTTGTCAAGAATTTCTTCTCAATAGCTCCTCCACTTACTAGATTGACTTGCAAGAATGCACCTTTCAGATGGAATGAGTAATGTGGGGCTAGTTTTCAGACTTTGAAGAATTGTCATGTATCAACTCAATTTTGATATTGTCGGTCAATGGATAAGGTTACATGATTTATAGCGATGCCCTTTGAATTGGTCTGGATTACGTAAGATAGAATCTAATAGTATATGCTTCTAAACAGTTAAAGTCTTATTAGGAAAATTATCCTATACATGATTTAGAATTTGTAATCATTATTTTTTGTCTTAAAATTTTGGAAGCATTACCTTTATGGTGAGCATCGTGAGATAGTCACTGATTATCAGAGTTTCAAATACTTGTTTATCTAGAAAGAGTTGAGTTTAAAACAACATAGATGGTTAGAGTTACTAAAGGACTATGATATTATCATCCAGTTTCACTCTGATGATTCGTTAGTTGAGAGAGCATCAGATGTTGTTAGAGTTTAAGCAATTGGGAATTAATGTTGAGGTTATTGGTCAATGATTTTTGTTAGCTAGATTTATGATCCGACTAGAACTATCTAATCAAATTAATGTGGCTCAATAAACTGATAGGATGATTGCTAAGCTCGGAGGGGACATTCTTGAAGGAGGGAAGCCTAATTTCAACATATTATATGAGATAGTTAGACTTCAAAATAGATTAATAGTTACAGAGGCTCAATGATTGAGGAGGCTCATTTTAGAGGAACCTCAAAATTCAACTTTTTCTATTTATCTAGGATTTACTAAGATGTATATAGATTTGTGTTAATTTTTTTGATGGCCTGGACACATCGACAAGTAAGGGCTAAACATCAAAGATCACGAGAATTACTTAAACCGCTCTCTATTCTTAAGTGGAAATGAAAGCATATTATCATGAACTTTGTATCAAGATTGTTCACGACTTCCAATAGATTTGATGCCATATGAGTCATATGGATCATCTTACTAAATCATGTCATTTTCTTGTAGTCGTAGTTACTTATTTCATGGAAAAGTTAACTAAACTCTATATCAATGAGATCATAAAATTACATCACAAATCAGATTTTTCTCTCAATTTTAACAAAGTTTTTCAGACCAAATTAAGGATTGGACTTAGCTTTTCCACAACATGTCTCCACAATAAATGATGTCTACAATACGAATAAATGCCTTTCTTTTTATTTTCTTTTTAATATTATATTACCTACTTAGCATCACGATTTACCTATGACATGGGTCATGGACATTCTATTAATGCTTTATATCATGACTACCTATATCATTTGGGGCATTGTGGTTCATGCCTTTTTATTATAATGGATTGTTGAGATTTACATTACATGGTAACTTACCTGGCTGGCGTCACAATTATCGTGTTTTATGTATCACAAATATCTCATCTCATGCATCAAGGATATCCTAGCCCTTCCTTTATGGTTTGCAAGTGTTGAGGGGTAATTGCTTAGCTAAGTAGGTGTAGCTTACCCCTTCCTTTATCATTTTAAGGTGAGCAGCAAGATGAGCTTAGAGATATGGGTGATGGCTCATTAACGAGGGATCTTCATTTCAATATTATATCTTAGCCTTTATTTTAGCTCCTAGACTTCATTAGCTTACTGCTATAACTTGATATGTTGTGGTTTGAGCTGGTTGTGAACCAAGGACGTGCATGTGATGTATGGATGACTTTACGTTGAGGTGTTGGAAGTCCATGGTAATTATTCCTTCAATCTCGACATGTTTGAGTTACTTTATATTTTGCATGCTTGTACTCTTGCATATTGTTTGTGTTAGAGTGCCTGGCTTATTTTTAAATAAGTTATGAAATGATTTTAAAAGTGTGATTCTTTGCTAAACTCCGCCTTGAAATTGGTTTAAACAAGTTTTTCAGCTTTTTACAGCAAGTTTTGTTCATTTTTAGACATGAATTTGTTAAATTCTCTTACAAAATTTCATCAAAGAATTTACAAAAAGGTTTTTAAAGGGTTTAAATTTCGTTTCCCTTTCATATTTTCCTTTCGCATTCTCACATTTGTGGAGATTTTTTTGCTAGTTAGACGATGCAAATGATTAATTTTATATGGTCCTTCCACATGCTACTTGCCTAGTTTATTAGAGGGAGCAATATCTAACTAACACGCTGTCACAAAAACAAAAAGTTACACTACAAAAGGTTTAAACGCATTTTTTTCCTTTTCATTCTAAGTCATCTTAGAATGGATTGAAATGTTGACACGGTGTTTGCCCTAAAAGGAATCATGGCCAAAACAGTCGGGTGATATAATGATTCTCCTATAAATTGGGATTTGTACTCGCATTGACAATGATTCGATTAGTGTAAATGGCCATATTAGAACAATCGAAGTATAATTGTCGGAGTGCATTAATAAGCATCAAATTTAGTTATCCAAACCATATTTGACACTCATCCAAGTGGCCATCGATGGATCATCGAGCAGTGTCTCAGGGTTACCTAACCGGACATCAAACATTCATTTCGTTTGCATTCGTTATAGTAGTTATTTTCATCTTCTTTCGTCTATTTAACTATGTGTTAAAAGTATTTAAGAAGAGAATATTATCGCATTTTCTTCAAAAATTTTGTGTGCACGCAAGCTATAAACTTAAGTTCTCCAAATGAAGAGAGATCAAGCACATTTTTCAAAACTAATCAATGGAAATACAATCTTTAAAGTAACCAAAAAGTAAAACTTTTCATTTCACTAACATTTCGAAAAATCGATGGTAAAACTTTTAGTGGCGCCTCACATACTAGTGGAAGCAATTCTGATAGTAATATTTTTATACACATGAATTATATCTTTTCTAGCATTTATTTATGTGTTTTAGGATTGATTTGAACCATATTTTATGATTTTATATTGATTTATTTTATTGGTTATTGATTTAGGAAAAATAGAGCAAAACTTGCTATTTTTGGACTGGACAGACAGTATTCAGTATTTTAACCATAACTTTTTGTTCTGATGTCCGATTGAGACGATTTTTATGCTGTTGGAAAGAAGACTTTGAGCCCTACAACTCTTATGAAGACCTCAGAGGCTGGGTCAGACTAGAAGATGCCTAAAAATTTAGCCAAAGTTACTGCAGTGCTGAAAAACGGAAACTGTGAATCAAAATGGAAATTTGGTGCTACAATTTCGGATTTGCAATGCTAATAACTTCAGAAATTATCCAAATTGAAGAAAACAGAATTTTCAAGTATTTGAAAAGTTAAAGATCATCATTAAGCAGCAAAAGAAAGTTTTCAAAACAAATTCAAAATCCAAACTTCCAAAATAGTCCAAATTACTAAATTTTTCTTAGGGTTTTCATTTATATATATATGTGACAATAGGGCAGTCCCTTAGGCACGAATTTTTCTTTTATTTTTCTCATTCTTCCACCACTTTACAAACCCTTGTAGCCTCCTCCATCCCAAAAAATTTTGACCTCCATGTTTGTGCAAACAAGGGTTGTAATGTTTTCTTTTACTTACTTATTTTTCTTTTCAATGTCTAGTTAATTTTATTTTTCCTAGAACTCAATGGATTTTATTTTTTGATTAATACATAGTTTGATTTGATTCTTTTCCCTAAGTTTTATTGGTATGATTATTATTTTGATGGGATTTTATTATTGTTCTTAATGTTTCAAACGTTTTTCGACTCGATGTTTTGATGATTTGAGATTGAGTGCATGCATGACTAATATAATTACACAAAATTAGTCTAAATAATAAAATCCATATGAAATTATAAGTATGTCAATTGGATTAATTTCATATGTGGGGATTAAGGGAAATCTTAATTTATAGATTTTCACAAAATTTAATGCGGTTTGATTTAATTGAAATTGCATGACCATTAGGTTTTGGTTCGATAAATTAGGGATTCATTGCATTACCATTGGGTGAATCTAATTTAAAAAAATCTGTTATCATCAATAATAAATCATTAGCCAATGAACTTAGGGATTGAAGATATTTGACCGTATAGAAAGATAATAATAAATGAAATCGATATTCTAGGGTTTTTATCATATTAGAGTTTCATATTTTAGATTTTATTTTTAGTAGTTTTTTAAAATTTCACAACTTGATTCGATTTGTTCAACTTAGATTATGGTTATTCATACTTGGTAGTATAAAATATCCTCGTGGGATCGACACTTGTTTATACTATACACAACACTCGACTAGGGTATATTTGTCCGAAATCGTGATATACTTAAATCGCTTAACAAGTTTTTGGCGGCGTTACTGGAGATATCTTTGTATATCAACCAGGATAATCTTATTTGAGATTGAACTTTGTTATTTCTTGTTTATATTATGGTTTAGGTTGTATAGTTACTATTTTAGATTTTGGTTTTGGAATTTTGATAAAATTTTTGAGAAATTTCCGGATTCTAGGTAAACAGTTTGATTTGGGGTGAAACGACCACTTGTTTCAAAAGATTTCGGGCCACTGAACTAAACTCATAGTATTACCATGAGCACCATCCTATCTCGGCCAAATTCTATTGTTTTCATAGATTTTTCTCTTTTTCTTTAATTTTTTAATGACTTTTTAAATTTTTAGTTTTCTGTTTAGATATCTTTTGTGTATTCTTTTGCTATATTTTGGTGATTTTCATTCATACATAGGTAATCTAGATTTATTAGAGTGATTTTTGTAATTTATTTTAGAAATTTAATTTTGTGCTATTTTTGTGTCCGTATAGAGTTTATGCTATGAACGACAAATTCTGACATAGTCAAATTCGATTCTGAAATAGAGAAGACTCTCAGAACCATTTGTAAACAAGTTAAGGAAGAGAAGAAGTGTGAGGTTGCAATGGATCAAGAGAATAGAGCTATGATGGAGTTTTCTATGCCTAGACTTCATGATATTCAAACTAATATTGCATATTATACTATTGAGTCTAATAATTTTGAACTGAAACCTAGTCTCATTAGTATGGTGCAGGCTGATCAATTCGGTGGAGAGACCTTTGAAAACCCAAACAGTCACCTGAAGAATTTTCTAAAAATCAGCGATATTATCAAACTAAATGGGGTGAGTTCAGACGCCATAAGATTGCGCTTATTTCCTTTCTCTCTCAAGGGAAAGACAAAGGTATGACTTAATTTATTCCCTTCTAATCATTTCATAAATTGGGAAAATCTGTCTCAAGCATTTTTAAGCAAATACTTTCCACCGCGTAAAACTACTAAGTTACGTAATGATATCACTAGTTTTAGACAATTTGATGGTGAATCTTTATATTGTACTTGGAAACGTTTTAAGGATTTGATTAGAAAGTGTCCATATCATGGTATATCTGATTGATTAGTCTTACAAATATTTTATGGATGTCTTTTACAATCTGTTAAGATTACCATTGATGCTACGGCTGGGGGTGCATTCATGAGTAAGTCATATAATGAGGCATGTGCATTATTAGATGATATGCCTTCGAATTAATACGATTGGTCTAATGAATGTGAAAACCCTAGACAGAGAGCTGGTGTGCATGAGGTTGATAGTTTTACCATGTTGAATGCGAAAATCGACTCTTTAATTAATTACATGAAAACTAATCAACTGAATGTTATGAGTAACCAAATCTTATATTGTGATTCTTGCGGTGAATCTACTCATGTGTCTTCTAAGTGTCCGCAGGTACAACAAGCGAATTATGTTTCTAACTATGGCAGGCCTCAGAATAACCCCTACTCAAATACATACAATTCTGGGTGGAAAAACCATCCTAATTTTTCATGGAGTCAGGGATCACCTCAAAGACCAACCAATCCACCAGGGTTTAACATAATTCAACAGTCAAGGGAGAACAAGCAATCTTGGGAAATGACAATCGAACGCTTAGCAACTGTGACAAGTGAAAGAATTGAGAGTTTGGCAGCAATGACCAATGAAAGATTTGAATGCTTAGAAGTAGCTACTAATGAAAGGTTTGAGAGACTTGAAAATAAAATCGATCAATTAGCTGATACTTTTCATTCTCGTGTACCAGGTCGACTGCCGAGTGATACTGAGAAAAATCCAAGAGTGCAGGTAAATGAAATCTTGTTGAACAATGAAAAGGAATTACAACAGTTCTCAGATCCATCCCAAGAAAAAGAGGAAAAACAAGAAGTCAAGGAAGAAATCCATCAGCCTATCGATGAGAAGGTTAAGGCATCAGAGTCTAAACATGGAAGTACTTTATATTTGAGTCAATATAAACTCCCTCTTCTTTTTCCTGGACGTCTTTTACAAGCAAAAGCAGAATTTGAAAAATTTTTAGAAATTTTTAAGAAACTGCATGTTAACATTCCCCTTTTGGATATCATCAGACAAGTACCAGGTTATTGGGGATTTCTCGAGGATGTGATCAAAAAGAAGAAGAGGCTGGATGAAGCGAAAGCCAAGTTAAAGGGGGAATGCTCAGCAATCTTGCAAAGGAAGCCACCACCAAAACTTTCTGATCCAGGGAGATTTTCTATCCCTTGCACAATTGGTTCTTCTGATTTTTCTGATATTTTGTGTGATTTGGGTGCCGGTGTAAATGTCATGTTATATTCTGCATTTTTGAAATTCGAGTTAAATGATTGTCTACCTACCAATATTTCTTTGCAATTAGCTGATAAGAGCATAATACATCCGAGAGGCATCATAGAGGATATTTTGGTAAAAGTTGATAAATTCATTTTTCCGATAGATTTTGTCATTTTGGATATAGATGATGCAGATAGTACTTCATTGATTTTAGGTCGACCCTTTTTAAACACTGCACGTGCTCTGATTGATGTTTCTGCTGGAAAGTTGATTCTGAGAATGGATGACGAAAAAATTGAATTTAATGTTTTTCGTCGCATGAAAAAAAATTTTAAACAAGAGATTTCTAGAATTGAATGCACTAAAAAGATTTCTGAACATGAAGTTAATATCTCTCATTCAAGTTGATGGAGGCGGGTTATGACTCCACTAATATCAGCTCCTTCTTGACTTGAACAATAGCCGTCGATGGGTGGATTCACCTGCAAAAACCATCGGAGGGTGTTTCGATGGGAAGGTTCCAACGCTCAAGTCAGTAAAGAGCAGTTTTCGATTGAAAGAAACAGACTGAGAATTGAGAAAATGTGGTTTCCTGTGATCAGTGTACCCCCTGTGTTATGTTTAGAGAGCGTACCTGATGTCGAGGGTTTTGAGATCTCTTATACATGTAAGAGTCGTGCGTCGCTGAGGGACTTCTAACCTACCTTCCTTATAGAGCTGATCCGAGAATCTCGGGGGTCAATATTCCGAGTTGATCATGATCCTCATTTATCGGGAAAACTTCAATCTTCGAAGGGATGTCTTCCTTATCCAGAAGATCCAAGATTTGCCGTTATGAAATAGAAGGCTGAAGTTGATGAAATTCTGACCTTCCTTTAGAATCGCTTGGAGTATCGCGTACCAATCGGTCGCTCAACCGATAAGGGACCTTCGAAACTTACCCGGTTGGAAAGCTAACATTTGTTTAATTGATCGAGGTGACTGTCTCCACTTGATGAGTCACGATCGGTTATCGGGGTAACTGAGACCCTATCGTTCGGTAGACCCGGGCGACTAAGGCCCTTCGGAAGATCGATCGGGATGGCTATGGCCCCTCGGTTGATTGTTATTGTAGACATTAAATACTGATCGGTAAGTCCTTTTAGTAGGCCTTTAAGGAGTTGACACTTTTGGTTTGGGCTTTTGGATCACGTCCCATCATTTGCCCCCGACTCATGGTTTTCTCGGAAGAGGAAGCGTCATGTGTGACAATCCTTGAAAAGGAACACCCCATTTTTCTTTGACATTCACCGCTTCGATTTCCATGAACTGTTTTTATACATTTCGTAAGAGTCTCTATTTTTTAGAAAATAGTTCTTTTCATTTTTTCTCCGAAAAGCTTTTTCTTTCAGTAAAAATGTCGACAGACGTCTTCTCATTACGTCGCATAGACAATATTTAGAGCATTATGACCGAAAAGGATCTGACAGAAGTCTGGAAGGAAATGTCGCTCGGAAGTGACTTCGAATTTGTATTGCCTAGCGAAGGGGATAGAGTGAGTCTTGCCTCCGAGGGTTGTGTTCCGATATATAAACAGTGCGTGAAATATGTTTTGAAGATTCCATATACAAGCCCACTAGCGGAGATCTTGAGGTATTGGAACATTCATCCTTCGCTGCTCATCCCAAGTGCCTGGTGATTTATGATTGCCCTAATTTCCTTGTTAGGGTTTTTTCGTGTTCATTTCGACCTGGAGATTTTGGGGGCTCTATTTTTTTAGGGCAATGTAGCTCCAAAGGATCCACACGGTTGGTATAAACTCCAGACTCGTACAGAGTCTCGCTGGAAGTTTTTCTATAGCAAGTCTCAGGATAAGCACTGGATGTAGAAGTTCTTCTTCATCAGATTTTTGAATAAGGATCTCCTTCATGTATTCCCGGATGCTAACCAGGTGCCCTTTTTGAATGAGAAAATCACATCTCTTCTTTACCATTCCTGTTTTCTGGGAACAATGGCCCGTTATTGTGAGGCCAGCTATAGGAGTTTGTGGGTGGACAGTTTGGTGAGAGACGACATGTTGATACTATTCGGTCTTCTCATGGGTAAGCGAAGCCAAATCACCAAGCCCCTTCTGTTGGAGCAACATGGAAAAGATTTGGTCGACATTGTGTTGGTCATTGATGTCCGTCTTCTTGATGAAATTTCTACTGAGCGGGAAATGTGATCTCATGCAAAGAGGAAAGCGGTTGATGCTTATCCTGAGTCCCGGCGAAAAAAGTCTAAGACTAGAGTGCCTAGTATACCTGCTAGGAGAGAAGGGCAAGCTGCATTTGGAGAGCATGCGTTGTCCCAAGAACATTCTGAAACTGGAGGGGGTCATCTAGTTGGCGAGGCCTTTGGTGCGTCAATCGGAGTTGGAGAAGGAGGTGGTTCCGACAGGGGATTCTTCGAAGTGACTGAGAACATCTCGGTTCAAGAGTAAGGATCTGAAGAGTCTTCAGTGACGCAACCTTCTATTTCCATTCCGGACGAAACTTCGAGACAGTCCCCTCGGGGATCTCAGTGTCTTTTGGTCAATGTACTAGATGACTATTGTGTTCCTCCACCTATTTTGATTGGAGAAGGATGGAGTTCCGAAGAAAGATCAGTGGCGGTCTTCATGGGAGGCCACAATTTCAATCTTATTGATCCACAGGAAGGGTCACAGTTGGTTGAGCGTTTCCAACTTCCTTCGAGGTCCGCCCTTCGAAAGATGTCTCTTGAGTGTACCGACAGGTTATCCAATCTCTTTGTCTTACAGTAAGTATTTCCTTTATGCGAGTTGAAGTTTGATCTTTATTGTCTTGCGACTCCGACCATTGTGTCTTTAGAGAACCAAGAGAAGACCATTTTAAAGGTCAAAGACAGGCAAATCAAGCGCCTTCAAGAAGACCTTGTTTCAGTTCAAACTCATTGTAAGGAATTGGAAACAGAGGCATGAGCTCGGAAAGCGTGTTTAATAGCCACTGAAACGTTAGCCTGTTTACGAGAAGAATCCCTTCGAAGGGCCGAATAGGAGATAGCTGATCTCAAGACTTCTATTGCCAGAGATGCTGTCGCCCTACAACTTTCTCAACATAAGTTGCATGAGCATCTGAAATGCGCTGAAGAGATTCTTCGAGAGGTTGGTCAATACGAAGCTCTGCCCCCGCTTGAAGGATCAGTGGACTTGAATTCTGCTCTTGCTATTTCTTGTGTCCCTTCTGTCCTTTTATAATTTTGTGGAATGAGGATTTTTTACCCCCTGATTTATTGAAATGTAATAATCTTCAAAGAACTTCCGATATTTTTATTAGCCAAGCGAGATCGGGGGAATCTCCTCTGATGATGTGCTCATTCTAATGTGTTATTGAAAACTCTTGGAATCAAGGCTGCTTTGGTATATTCTTAGGAGGTTGATTCAGAGATATTTCTTTGAAAGGCCCGAGCGACTGAGGCCTTCCGACCAATTAGAGACTTTAGAAGTTAGGGCTGTGTCCGCCCGTTCGGGGAGTTTCATCCCATATTAGCGACACATTCGTTCAAAAGGTCTGGGCGATTGAGATCCTTCGGTCGATTAGAGATTTTAAGAATCAGGGTTGTGTCCGCCCGTTCGAGGAGTTTCATCCCATATTAGCGACACATTCGTTCGGAAGGTCTGGGCGACTGAGACCATTCGATCGATTAGAGACTTTAAGAATCAGGACTGTGTCTGCCCGTTCGAAGAGTTTCATCCCATATTAACGACACATTCGTTCGAAAGATCTGCGCGACTGGGGCCCTTCGGTCTCGTCTATTAGAGACTTTAAGAATTAGAGTCGTGTCCGCCCGTTCGGGGAGTTTCATCCTATATTAGCGACACATTCGATCGGAAGATCTAGGCGACTAAGGTCATTCGGTCGATTAGAGACTTTAAGAATCAGGACCGTATCCGCCTGTTCGGAGAGTTTCATCCCATATTAGCGACACATTGGTTCGGAAGATCTGGACGACTAGGACCCTTCGATCAATTAGAGACTTTAAGAATCAGGGTCGTGTCCACCCGTTCGGGGAGTTTCATCCTATATTAGCGACATATTCGTTCAGAAGATCTGGACGATTGGGGCCCTTCGGTCGATTAGAGACTTTAAGAATCAGGGCCGTGTCTGTCCGTTCGGGGAGTTTTTTCTTTGAAGGTAATTTGAACTCCCAAGTCACGCGCAGTCAATGAGTGATAGCAATCGAAAGTTTTATTAAAGGAAGAGTGCTGGAAAGTTCGGGTTATATGCTGGACAGATGGGAACATAAGGCTCGTGCTAGTCATCTCCATGGTGGACTTGGAGGATCACCCCTCCTGATTCCTCGCGTGGTGGTCTGGGATCTAGCCTATGAAGTGGCTCATTCTCCCCTGGTGCGCCACGCCTGTTTGGGGAAGGCAGGTTTTTTTCTTCTAAGCTGATGAATTTCTGTAGTTTTTCACTGCAAACCAAGAATTTCAGTTCATCCTTGAGTCTTTTACACTCATCAGTCATGTGGCCGTAGTCCCTATGGAATTGGTAATATTTAGATCTGTCTTTTTTAGGATCTTCTTCCATTGGATGAGGGGGACACCTGACATATGACTTGTTTTTTATTTGATACAAAACCCAGTTTGGGGTTTCGCTCAGTGGGGTGTAGACGCTGAACCTTTGCGATGATGGAATTCCTGGTTTGCCTCTTTTCGAGGAACGTTGGCGTGGTGACCGGCTGCCTCCTTTTCTGCTATGGTGGCCTTTTTGTTGATCAAAGCCCTCTGTTTCTTCTGCAGTAATATATTTCTCTGTTCGGGAGTAGAATTATTGGATGGATGCTGGAGGCTTCTTTGTGATAGAGACCTTCATATCAGAAGAGCGCAGGTCCGTTAAGAGTGCGGCCAAGGCTATGTTATGGTCCAGAACAAGGACTTTCAGCATTTTCGTCTTGAATCTCTCCATGAAGTTTCTGAGAGATTCCTTTTTCCATTGATGTAATGATAAGAGGGATGTAGATTTCCGTTTAACCCCTCGGTTGATTACAAAGTGGGCTTCAAATTGTTATCAGAGTTGTGCGAAACTTGATATTGAGCTGGGAAAGAGAATTAAACTAGGTTAGGGCATTACCTTTAAGTGTGGTGGGGAAGTGCTTGCATATCGCGATTTCTAAAAGGTCCCTAGAGACCATCACTGTTATGAAATGAGCAGAATGGTCACGGGGGTCGTTTGTCCTGTCATACCATTCCATGGGAGGTAGAAGGATATCTCTTGGTGTCGGTTCTGACAAGATTTTTGCATCAAATGGCGATTCACCCAGGGAGCGTTGGGAACCTTTCCTATCCTTTACTCCTGCTCGTTTTAGCTCAGCAGTCACAAACTGTTCAATCTGTCTTTTTAGGCCCTGGGGGCCGTATTGGGAGGCTACTGATGGTTCTGGAAATTCTTGTCTAGGGGGTTGTTTGTATTCGGACTCTACAGCAGATGAGTGGTTGTCCGGCCCAAGGGTTTGACTGAGTCCTTCCATCTGTTTGCTCATTCGTTGGATTCTAGATACCAATCTTTCCATTTGGGGTTGGTCTGTCTGTTCTGGTTCTGGAGCCATGACTTTGTTCTTGGTTTGCATGTCGCGGAATTAGCTCCGGATGCGACAGTCGGGGGGAAAGTACACGATTGTGAATTGGAGGATTCGTTATTGGGGGAGCGGCAAGTTTGGCGGGCATAGGGATGCTCCATCCTACAGCGGGGGCGGCTCTAAAAGACGTTCTAGTCCTTGGAGGCATGGTTATCGAAACTTCTCTAGTCTGCTTCTCACGGACGGCACTAATTTGATGGAGGCGGATTATGGCTCCACAGATATCAGCTCATTCTTGACTTAAACAATAGCGTCGATGGGTGGATTCACCTGCAAAAATCATTGGAATGTACTTCGGCGGAGAGACTCCGACGCTTAAGTCAGTAAAGAGCGGTTTTCGATTGAAAGAAACAGATTGAGAGTTGAGGGAATGTGGTTTCCTGTGATCAGTATACCCCTTGTGTTAGATTTAGAGAGCGTACTTGATGTCGAGGGTTTTGAGATTTCTTATACCTGTGAGAGTCGTGCGTCGCTGATGGACTTTTATCCTACCTTCCTTATAGAGCTGATCCGAGAATCTCGGGGGGTCAATATTCCGAATTGATAATGATCCTCATTTATCGGGAAAACTTCCATCTTTGGGAGGGATGTCTTCTTTATCCGGAAGATCCAAGATTTGTCGTTATGAAATAGAAGGCTGAAGTTGAGGAAATTCTGACATTCCTTCAGAATCGCTTGGAGTACCGCGTACCAATCAGTCGCTCGACCGATAAGGGACCTTCGAAACTTATCCGGTTGGAAAGCTAACATTTGTTTAATTGATCAAGATGACTGTCTCCGCTTGATGAGTCATGATCGGTTATCGGGGCGACTGAGATCCTATCGTTCGGTAGACTCGGATGACTAAGGCCTTTCGGAAGATCGATCGGGGTGGCTATGGCCCCTCGGTTGATTGCTGTTATGGACGTTAGATACTTATCGGCAAACCCTTTAGTGGGCTTTTAAGGAGTTGACTTTCTTGGTTTGGATTTTTGGGTCACGTTCCATCACAAGTGATCATATTGAAAATTATATTGTCAGTTCGTCACAAGTCAAACATGATTTTCTAAACAATGAATATGTTGATACATGTGCTCTTTTGGGTGTAAAGTTAAGTGAATTTAATTCAAAAAGTGGGTCTCATGCGGGTAAGAAAAAGAAGTTTCAATTCAATAAGTTTGAGGAAGAACAAGAGATATCTGAGAATGTTCAAATTGACAAGCGAAGGACAAAAGTATGACAAGATGCAATGAATGGTCACAATGTAAAGATCTATGAGTCGGGTTGAAAAAAGGAAATAATGTCTAGTCAAAGACAATAAAGAAAGGCGCTTATTGGGAGCAAACCCAATATTTTTTTATAATTTTCTTTAGTATTTGTTTTTGTTGATTTATTTTAAATTTGAGTTTTTTATGGTATTTTATAGGTGAATAAGCAACTCTTGGCACGAGAAGGAAGAAGTCAAAAAGAATGCTATATTTCAGGGGAGTCCTATGTTCTCTTTGCTTTTATTTTATTTATTTTTCACATTGATGACAATGCTTAACTTAAGTGTGGGGGAATATACATACATAGGCTGATAATTCTTTTTTACAGGAATTTGAGTACTGAATTTTTGTTTCGTTCTAAAAAATTTTTGTTGAATTCTTTCGTGCCAACGAAAATTTTTCTTGAATTTTCTAGTTCTTGCGTGTTACTTATATTGAATTGGGTTGTATGAAGGATGATTGGTTTTAGTAGTTATTTGGTATATAATTAACTATTCATCTTCTTATAGTTGATTTGAAAGACAGACAATGCAAAATTTGACACAAACTTACCTTAATGAGGATTTGAGCCTTAGAGAGTAATTTCTTGTTCTCATTCTTTTTCTTATTGAGCGTATATCACACATGAATTGATCATTCTAGAACTTCCTCTGTTATGCATTTTGAGATCACATTCGTGATTTTCATACACCAAAATGATTAAGACACCTAGGTTTACACAAATTTAGTTTTCAAAAAATGTCATCCCTATCATATTATCCCTTACATAACTCATTTGAACCTAAATATTTTTCTTTTTTAATGACTTACATAATTTATCCCATGGCTTTCATTCTTTCTGACACTAGAGTTTGAACCCCAAATACTAAGATATTTATAGTTGATAGCATAACATTCTAGTTTTTTTTTTGGCATTATGATTTTTTTTTATATTATCAAGTTGATGTACTCAAAAAAAAAAAAAAACCAGCCCAAAAAAAAGACAAAAAAAAATTTCGCAGGTTGAAAAAAAAATGAAAAAAATGAAAAAAGAAAAAAAGAAAAAAAAGGAGAAAAAGAAGAAAAATCGAGAAAAAATGGGGCATTTTTCTTTCTTGATATTGTTCACTCTTATAGTGAAAGTTCATTGCATTGTTCTTTGTTTTGAATAAGTGATATTTCACATTATAAATTTATAGTTAGAGTCAGTATTCTCTTGTGTTGATGTAAATGATGTCATGTTCTGATATTTAAGTATTTTTAGTGAATCATTTTAATCTTACATTTTATCCATTATCTCACCATTTACCCTAACCCCGTTATAACCAAATAAAAGACCTTTTGATTGGTGTTTGAATTTCATATTTAAGTGGTGGAGATTTGATATATGAGCAAACTTATGGTAATGTCATCTCATCATGTTGATTTGAGTGATACAGATACCTTTACATACATTGAGTGTTTTGAATAGTTGAATAATATATCTCTTCATTCTATTGAGCGAACCGACTATGAGGGTATTTAAATCTTGCATTATTCTTGATTTCGAGGAGACTATATGAGGTATAATGGTTTTTCTAGTATTAAATGCTATAAAGTATTGATTGTCTTAATTGTAATTCTGATTTGAACATATCGTACGCATGGTTAGGGACTTGAGAAAAATTGAATTGGTTTTGGAAGAAAATTATTTTTGCTTGAGGACAAGCAAACATTCAAGTGTGGGGATATTTGATAGCAATATTTTTATACACTTGAATTATATCTTTTTTAATATTTATTTATGTGTTTTATGATTGATTTAAACCATATTTTATGATTTTATATTGATTTATTTTCGTGGTCATTGATTTAGGAAAAATGGAGCAAACTTACTTTTTTTGGATTGGACAGACAGTATTCAGTATTTTGACCATAATTTTTTATTATGATGTCCGATTGAGGCGATTTTTATGTTCTTGGAAAGAAGACTTTGAGCCCTACAACTCAGACCTCAGAGGCTGGGTCAGACCAGAAGATGCCCTAAAATTTAGTCAAAGTTACTACAGTGCTGGAAAACAGAAACTGGGAATCAAAATGGAAACTTTGTGCTACAATTTTGGATTTGCATTGCTAATAACTTCAAAAATTATCCAAATTGAAAAAAAGAGAATTTTCAAGTATTTGGAAAGTTAAAAATCATCATCAAATAGCAAAAAAAAGTTTCCAAATCAAATTCAAAATCCAAACTTTCAAAATAGTCCAAGTTACTAAATTTTTCTTAGGGTTTTTACTTCTATATATATATGTGGCAATAGGGCAGCTCCTTAGGTACGAATTTTTCTTTTATTTTTCTCATTCTTCCACCACTTTACAAACCCTTGTAGCCTCCTCCATCCCAAGAAACTTCGACCTCCATATTTGTGCAAACAAGGGTTGTAATGTTTTCTTTTACTTGCTTATTTTTCTTTTTAATGTCTAGTTAATTTTATTTTTCTTAAAACTCGATGGATTTTATTTTTTGATTAATACATGGCTTAATTTGATTCTTTCCCCTAAATTTTATTGACATGATTATTATTTTGATGAGATTTTATTATTGTTCTTAATGCTTCAAACGTTTTTTGGTCTGACTTTTTGATGATTTGAAATTAAGTGCATGCATGACCAATATAATTGCACAAAATTAGTCTAAATAATAAAATCCATATGAAATTATGAACATAACCATCGGATTAATTTCATATGTGGGGATTAAGGGAAATCTTAATTTACAGATTTTCACAAAATTTAATGCAGTTTGATTTAATCGAAATTACATGATCATTAGGTTTTGGTTTGACAAATTAGGGATTTATTGCATGACCTTTGGGTGAATCTAATTTAGGAAAATATGTCATCATCAATAATAAATCATTAGCCAATGAATTTAAGGATTGAAGAGATTTGACCGTGTAAAAAGATAAAAATAAATGAAATCGATGTCCTAGGGTTTTTATCATATTTTAGATTTTGTTTTTAATAGTTTCTAAAATTTTCACAATTTGATTTGATTTGTTCAACTTAGATTATGGTTATTCATACTTGGTAGTATAAAATATTATCTGGGATCAACATTTGTTGTATATTATACACAACACTCGACTAAAATATATTTATCCGAAATCGTGATATACCTAAATCGCGTAACAAATTCCTCTAGAAATTTTACTAGCACTTCTTGCATAATCGACAAGCTATTTGTACCACCGATAGAAACCCCATTATTTTGTAAAGCTTTTCGGGGGGTGATAGAGATGGATTATTGTCCCGTATCGAAGTAGGGTAAACAATGGAAAGAGATACAAATGCACAACCAAAGACAAGGCATGCATTAACAACTAAAAGAAAGTAAATAGGGGGAAAAGCCAAAGAGAGCTCATACATAAGGCAATTATTTAGTGAGCGAGGTAAATCGGTCCTCACTTGCATAAACTACAAATATATAATCTATGATATGCATAAAATTACAAATTTTGCACTCTTACTAAATAAAAAAAAGAAAAGAAAAAGAACGTATGAGTTGAACCATCAAATAATCCCTCTAAAATTAAGAAAGAAAGAAAGAAAATATCTTTTTTTTTTTCCACTCTTCCCCCTTCCCCAACAAAAGGCAAGGATTTTTGATTTCACGTTTCTAATACAAGTTTAGAAACGTTTGCAACTAAAGTATTAATGACATTTTCAAATTTCAAAACTTAAAATGTTACGGAGAGAATCATAGTTTAAGGATATAATTGGAAATAATCCTTAAACCATAGGCTTTCCACTTTTACTTTATTAAATAGTTACATTTTGATATCCGATGAAACACCAAAATCATGTGTCTTTGGAATATTACTTGCAATATAAAGGATGTAAAACAAATAATAACAAACATGACCCAATCAAATGCAACTCTGAAAGCTAAAAATTTTGATGAAAATTATTTTAAGCTTTATTATTGGGCTAGATAGATATTTGTTTATTTATTTTGCTCAGCAATGGTGAGAGTGACAAGGCTTAAACACATGACCTTTGTCATAGGTAAAAGTTTGGGTTCATTAGATGACCATTTGAATCCACCTTTTTCTGAGGAAACGTTGTTTCATGTTTGTTAGTTTAAATATTTGTCAACCATAAAGAATAAATGACACTTCAACTCTGAAATGAGGGTGATATATACAAGATTCTAGTCATTAAACACCTCGTTTGCAACGTCCTTAATGGGGTTGGTGCATGACTTCTCTCTCTCTCTCTCTCTCTCTCTAAACTAAACTCTCTATAAATCCAAAACAGTGGCCTCTTTCCTAACTCAAGAGGTCAAGAGCAAACAGGCTCATAGAGAGAGAGAGAGAGAGAATGGCGGATGATGGGGATTATTATGGTTTTTATAGATACTCTCAGCTGAACAACGGTAATCTGTATATATCACCAGTTTTAGAATTATATATTTATTTATTCAAACTGATGAAGGATTGACCTTTTTTTTTCTTTTTTTCCTTTCCTTGCTTCTCACCATTACTACTACTTTTGCATGCAGGAGATGCTTTTCTTTTCTTCTCAACTTTGTTGGGAGAAAAATGAAAGACATTCATCATCTTTTCAATTTTCTTCACTCTTACATTTTTTTTTTTTTAATTTGACCTCTTGCTTGATTATCTCTTTATTTTTATTTTGGTTTGATGATGAGCTTTCTTTCTCATGCAAATTCAATTAATTTTCAATTTGAAGCTAATTTTAGGGTTTGGGTCTTTGAATGACTTTTATGTTTGTTATCAAACATGGTTCATTCTCTGCCAAAAAAAAAAAAAAAAAAAAATTCTTGTTCTGATCCCTTGGATCCATCTCCTCTCTGTCTATCTTTCCCATTTCTGGTTTGATCTTTTGCTCTTTTGTGAATTAAATTCTTCTTCTTCTTATAAAAGTGCTGCTCTTTTTCAGTTTTCTTAATAAAGGATCATAAGGCCTGCAAAAACATTTGTAAAAAATTCGACAAAAATGAGAAAAACCCAGGTTTTAGTTTTTTTCTTTATAAAATCAGGATCAACAATTTTAAGTCATTCTGTCAACTCGATCAATTTCCTTTTGTTCTTGGATAACAAACTCAGGTTTTTGTACATGCACATTGGGTAAAGATCCTTCAAAAATCTAGAGTGTGTTCCTTAGGTCTCCTTAAACAAAGTCTTCTTCCTCTCCTCCTCTTCTTCTTCTTCTTTGTAGAGAGAGAGAGGATAGAGAGTGAAAAAACCACTGAAGAAACACCTAAATTTTAGTTTTGATTCATTTCTACGTAGTAAAGTGCGGAGGAGAGTGTGGCCAATATACTAATTTGTTGGCAAGTGCAAAAGTGAAACTTGACCTTCGAGTTTGGTTGTGATGTATTTAATTTTGCATGGATGGTGACAAACGTAAATCAAAACAAAAGCCGATCCTTTTTCCTCTAATTCTGCCTTCTCTTTTTGCTCTTCATCTTCCTAAACTCTTTCTTCTCTCTTTCTTGCTCCGCCATGGGGTGACCTTTGCTGTGTTTGCTAACCCTCGCAAGTGTTTCTTCTCTCTTCTTTCAGTTTTTTACATATGAAATTTCAATTCATTATTTGTCATTGGTCCTTTTTCATATGTATAAATCATTTTTTTCTTTGGGGGGGGGGGGAATTATCTTTGCGTTAGTTAGAAAAGAAAAGGGAAAAGGTTGAAGTTGCCCACATGGCACATTCACTAAGCATCTATTTAATGGCTATGGATCCCACAATAAAACCATCTAATTTTCCTTTTATTGCTGTATTCACAATTATAATGATCATCTTGGTGATTGTATTATTTTTTATGTTATTTAAGATATTTTAGCAAATTAACAATTTAAACTATACTCCAATTAAAATTACAAAAAAGTGATTAAAATTTAACTGAAAACCATGTTGTTTACAAAAGACAAGTGTGGATTTGGTGGGATATATTCTGATGCATGTTTTTTGTAAGGTAAGCTTTTTCCTTGGCTTATGGGTTTTTTGTGCTTTTTAATTATAATAGATAACACTACCACCTTTGGAGAGCATAACATTTTTCCCCTTCATGAACACCCAAACCACCCCTTCATAAACACCATCACCACCAACAGTGTCCCACCACCTCTACAGCCACAGCTTCAGCCACAGCCACAGGAGAGCAACACGCGAGAACCAGACCAGTACGTGCCAGCAGCCAACATGATCAGGATCATGCGGAAGATCCTCCCACCAGAGGCCAAAATCGCGGAGGACTCCAAGGAAACCGTCCAGGAATGTGTGACCGAGTTCATTAGCTTCATAACTAGCGAGGCCAATGACCGGTGCCGCCGCGAGCTCCGCAAGACCATCACCGCCGAAGACTTGCTCAAAGCCATGGAGAAACTAGGGTTCAATGAATACCTTGAGCCCCTCGCCATCTACCTCAACCGCTATCGCATTCAAGTTGAACGTCCCGGAATTCTTGAGCAGCAGCAGCGGCAGCAGAATGAGAATGCTGCTGCCCATGCAGAGAACATTCCGGTTTTTGATTTGGGGTTTGAGCAATATGGGTATCGCCCCATGTTCACCCCGAAAACTCTTAAAGAGTTTCTGATGAGCGGGCCGGGTCCAGTTGGGGAGGTACCAAACGGTTTTGGGTATGGGTTACCGGGAGCGAGTGACATGCCTAATGCCTACTTAGGGAATGAACAAGTAGATGCGGGAGCTAGCACCTCCTCTTTTCCTGATTTTCCTGCTTTTGCTAGTGGTTTTGAATTTGATGATCCACCTTTTCAGTTTAATTATCCAAAATAGAAGAGGATACATCTTCTATTATGAGCCTCCTTTCTAATGATGTATGAGTTTAATTTTTCTGATGAATGCTTTGATCTTATTATAAAATATATATATCCCGAGTTCGTGCTTAAAATTCTGGGTTTTAGCTCTCCATCTCTCAAAATAGCGAGTTCTTGCTTAAATGTATGTCACTCTTGAAAATTACTATTTTATCACTCTATTTAATATTAAGAAAAAAAAATCTTTGTATTCCATGACAATAACCTCAATAAAAAAAAGACCCTTTTTACCTGCAACCTAAAGCATTATCTTTTTAGATGAGAAAGAGATATGTTGTCTACATTATAGCTTTATTAATGTTATTAAAAATAAGGTTTCATAGTTTTCAAGAAGACAGTCTAATAGTCACGATACACCTCCTTCAACCCTGAACTCTAGGGTTCAAATTACTGTGTAACAAACATTTTATATATATATATATATAGAGAGAGAGAGAGAGAGAGAGAGATTTGAACTCGAGAAAGCTAAGGGTGCGAGTAGAACTATAGTTCATTGATATTACAATTATAAAACATTATTCCAAATAAAAGATGATCAAGCACTTATTTATTACAAGATCTCTATGGGAGAAGCTAAGGGTGCAAGTAGAGCTACAGTTCATTAGCATTACAATTACAAAACATTATCCCAAATACGAGATGATCAAGCACTTATTTATTACTTTGTTCAACAATTAAGAATTGAATAATTATTGAATAAAGGAAGTTAAAATTGAGGGGAGCATCATTTATACATTGGAGTCCAAGTACAGATAATGATGACTGATATAAGCAATTACTTCATCCTCAGTGAGATACTTTATGGACAGCCCTCTTGATATGCATTCCCTAGAAAACAAGCCAAAACTTACCTCATTAATTATACTCCTAAGTCCTAATTAAATGTATATGCTTATAAAGAGAAATATAGCTTACCTGACTCTTGTTGAACTGATTTGATTTGGAACAAGTTCATCCACAACCTTGATATTGCTCTGCAACACCATAAATAGAAAATAATGAACAAAACATTGGACTGTATAGGCATTTTTCTCATGATCCCAAAGTGAGAATTCCATGAATTATCAGTTCTTGAAGTTCTTATTTCCTGCAAAAGGATTGCAACCTTGAAGTCCTTTTGGTAGGTGGAGAGATGGGAAAGCACCAGAATTCAAGCAAGGTAAAAGCAATTACCCTAACAATGCATGTCGACTTTATAAAGAATCAAATTACTGTCGATTTTTTAACATTTGCTAAACCTCATCACGTAGCAAAATAAATTTGAAAAACCAGGTGAAACTGCAACAGAGTTTCCCACCTTAACCAGCATAGTAGCAAAATTTGTGTACCTTGTACTCATTCATTATGTTATCCTCAGAGATAGTTTTTTCAACATCTTGCCCTTCCCTTCGTATACAAACCACCCCATAATCCCTACATATGGTCCTGACCTGGAAAAAGAAAAGGGCGAGTTTAATAATAAGTAAATATTGCCAATCTAAGCGCTAAAATAAGAATATAAAATATTAATCATTTGTAGAAAATCATCCAAGTCAAAAAAATATATATATATAGTATACCATGTTAACTTATTAAGGAAAAAAAAAATGCACGTGTAAGCATATAAAGTTGGCATCCCAATATATTATGAATAACAAATGCACAGGATTGATGTCTAATAAAAATTTAAACAGCATTTTCACTTCATCATCCTCTATATGGAAATTCGACCAATAAGATACATAATATAACTGCATTATAAAATGAGTTATTCAAATTATATACCTGTTCAGGAATCCACACTCCAGGTTTGCCAAAAGAATCAAGTAGATCTGAACCACAGACAAGCATGACCTTGAGCATCTCTACAAGGAGAAGGAAACACCACTTTTATCAATAAGAAAAAAAATAAGGAAAGAAATTCTAGCTTCTAATGTGATTTCATATATGTATAGAATCTCTAAAAAAAGAAGGGATTTTTTTAAAGAAAAAATAAAGAAGGTAAACAATATCACATGGCCATTTAATTTGGATAATCTAGAAAAGCTAATATTAAGTGCAGAATTGGAAAAGACAGATGGTATCAACTAACATGCTGCAATTTATACTAAGCAAATGTGATTGAGAACGAGTCATAACACTAGATAGCACCATTGCAGTCTGATATCCATCAAAGAGATGAGTGCTCAGGAGTTGAAGGGAATAATCAATCTATAATCATGTTCCAAGTCAAAAACCAACTGAAAGAAAGATTCCGACTTCCACCTGGTGATATCATTCCAGTCTCGCACAAAGCGCTCTTGATTCTAGACAATACACTTAGAGTGCGTTGATAGGTGCTTTGATATGCCTGTTACAGAAATTTGCTTCCAATTAGCAAGCGGTTTCAATTAAATACAACAAGAGCCAATAGATGCCATAATGAAGTAAAGCAACATACAACGGAATCTAGATATAGTTGATTTGTCCAACAAAGATGCATTATAAAGAAAGGATGTAAATATAAATTTTCTCCTTAATACTAACTGGTGTGGGGGAGACACAGACAGACAGATGTATGAAAAGGTGATTGGATGTATAACTACAAGAAAAATAGTACAAAAACCCATTCTGCAACCTAAAATGATCAAACCCATTCCTCCACTCCCACAGTAAAAATGAGATTTAAATGTCAAACTCACAGCTGTAACTTCTCGTCTAGAGATGCCTTAAATTCTGATTCGTAATATTTCCAGGTAAACAGTTTTCAATCTCTGACCCAATGAAACAATAATTCAAATGCTTAAATTTTCTCTATCTGTGAGTCTGGCTGAAAAGGCCATAAAAGAATTGCGAGGGAGCAAGATTAAAGCTCAAAATCCTAATTAAAGAAAAAAAAAGATTAATTTGAACAGGTTCAACGAAGTAACCTCTATCAAAAATCAAATGCATAAATTTTCTGACACAATGAAACTACAATTAAAAGCTTAGATCTTCTGTTTTGCAAGACAGGCAGAAAGTCCATGAACAAATTATTTCAGGTGGGGGTTGTTAGATGCAAAAGTAACATTTAACAAAGTAAGCTCCGTCAACTTTAGAATGCAGACATGAATGGCAATAGAAAATCACCAAGTCAAACAAATATTGTATTCATTAGCCACAGGAAAGTTTTGAAGGTTTTAAATTGTCAATCCCACCTACAGATGAGAACAAAAGTGAGGGGCGAAATGTCTCTGCAACACAACGGCATTCACTTCTATTGTTACAAGAATTTGATCTGGTTGTCTTCTGATCTCAACAACGTCTTCTATCAAAGATTTTAATTCTCTGGTATACATTCATATTGGGTTGGATTGAGGACATTTGCACACTTTCATATGACAGTATCAGTACAGGAGGTTTTTGCAGGTAGAAGAAGTGAGATCCTCCATATCATAAGAGGCAAGAAGTACTAGGGAACTAATTACCCTCCTCTCCAGGCCAGGATATCATCTGATATTAGTGATTTTAAACTTTAACTATCATTCTCTGTGGCAAGAAATCCTCCATGATTCTTCTCATTTCATTCACGACAATACATATTTGCAAAAACTGACATTAACAAACAAATGGGATCCCAGTACAGAAACGAGTTTAGTTACAAAATAGACCTGCTAAAAAGCACCTAGAAAAGGTGCAAAAAAAAAAAATCTAAAATGATAAAATCTTTATGCATGTATAGGTAGGCGATGATTACCTCCCATGGGTCCACCATTATGAAGTCAGAACTTTTGCAAGCTAAATTACACATTTGAACTCGGTGTTCAGCGGGTATAAGTCCCTGCAAATAGCAAATAAACTGTTATTGACATAGAATAACATGATTAAATAAGAAAATGACATGAGATGTTAATATATCTCTCCTGTAGCTAATCAGGTAAATCCAAGTTGCAAGAGGTCAATGAAGCAACCTATACTTTTCCACATAAGATGATTCATCGTGATGGCCATGAAAGGGAACTCACCAGTTCCAGAGAAAAAGAGGAAAAAATAAGTGAAATAAAACTTAGTTAAGAACTTAATTTCTGAATAAAAGCATAATCCCAACATAGATGGACAATGGTTCAGACCCATATATGTATTCAAGAAGAACAACTACAGAGGCCAGCCTAGAAAATATTTTGCTTTTGTTTTATTTAAATTTTTCAAATTCATCCTATTCTTGTCAGGAAAGTAGATTTTATTTCCAAAAATAATTTGCAAGACAACTATTGCTCAACTATATCTCAACCAAGGGAATTTAGAAGATCTTCATATGTGTATTTACAGTAACAAATTAAGAGGTTTAACATCATCTTAAGCAAACAAAACATGACACAGAACTCCAAAAAATCAGACACACAGGATTATTAGGAAGACATAGATAACTAGCATCAATCGCTTATATTCACTCTTTCAACATTTCTTCACTCTAATAATTAAAAAGCATATGAGAAAGGGACAATATAAAGGAGAGAAGCAACAAAACAAAATAACATTGTAATCAATCGAAAAGGAAGACTGATTAAACCATAAACTGGTTCCAAACCTAGAATTGGAAAACTTGTTACGAGAGAGGCTTTTACTCTCCCTATGTCGCTCCTTCCCATAGGAATAGCCAAGCATATCAAAACAATGATGGGGTCCACACCTAAGACTATAATCCTTTGAACCACCACTTGAAAACAAAATTTGAAAAGGCAAAATACTACTCTCTTGTCTATTATCAATAATGTGATAATAAAACATTAACAGCCTTCTTTTTGTCTTGCATGAAAGAACTCACTTATAAAACCTTGATCCTCCTTCTTAGGTTATCAATAGTCAATATCCTTTACCCAGAAGCATCCCCCCCACGGCAAAGAAACATGTATGAACCTTGAGGGGAATTGGCCCTTTCATTTGCCTCGTGACATCATCAAAATTGCTCCCACAAATTTCCATATGTGTTTCCAGTAACAACTACGACTCGTTCCATGTATTAGCTTTATAATAAATTTTCACATATGATCCAACAAAATTGTTGTGTTCACTCAACAATGATATGTATAACCGAGTTTGGAATTAGAAGGCTGCCTCTGTTTTCTGTTCATATTAGGCTTCAAATTTGTCTGGATAAAAAGAAAAATGAGATCAGACTTTATCACATGAAAATTTAGAACTAATTACCTTTTCCTTGTGGGAGAGAAAGCCTACTGTTTATTCTAAAGGCTCCTCCATGCAGTACTATTATGTGCATGAAACCAAGATTTTAGGGTGCCACAGCTACAGACGCCTTCACTGTAACCTTTTGACAGCTCGAGTGTTCATGCACGAAACCTCAAGAACATAGAACCCTTTAGAATTCTTCATACATCAGCAGAGATGATATTGAACCCAATAGAGTATGGATAAGAAAATAAAAATGCAGAAATATTGGCGACCAAAAGGTAAGAGGAAGAAAAAAAAAAAGGAAGAAATCAAACTGAAGATTAGACAATAGATCTTCCAATACGTCTTTACGGTTTTGAAACAATCAGCACATACAACAAAAAGGCTTGTGGCTTGTCAAGAGAAGACAATAAATGTCCCATTATATCAAGCTGACATAAAGGAACTTGAGATCTAAATATTTGTTTTCAGTTAAATACTTTGTTAAGTAATTAGGGAGCTTCCTCACTAAACCTTTTGCGGACCTATAATGTCTGTGTTATTTGGTGAATGAAATATCAAATTAGATGAAGGTGCATAGATATGCACACCACCAGACATACCTTTTTCTTGTATGCATCATTCACAGGTGACATATAACCTCCAATTACACAATAACCTTCAGTGGTCAATGCATCTCTTGCAAGTTCTATAAAGGGAGGAGAAAGAGGATTAAAAAAAAAAAAAAAAAAAAAACACCCAAACAGATATTATAAGGACCTACAATTGCAGGAAGAAAAATACATGCTTACTTTTTCTGTCCCATTTTAAATGACAAAGTTACCCAAACACGCATATTAACACAAAAAGTATTAAATGCTTTGACTATATATGCCAAAAGTCATTTTCTTCCAAAATAACCCTGATCAAGTTGTTTAATCCACTTCTTATAGGTGCAACAGCAAAGCCACTCTATTATTATGTTGACCAATTAAACATTGACACTTATTTTGGGACAAGAAAACAATGAAAAAATTGTCACTTAAAGTGGAACAAAAGGAGTACGTAATAACCATCATAGGTAATAAATTTGTCAAGTTTTAGAAGAAAACCACATTTTAAATAAAAACAAACTTTCAAACGAGTTCAAAAAGAATAGCAAGTGCCACACTAAAAGCCTTGCATTGTTCTGCTGAATTTTTGCATAATAAGATCTCTGCTAAGAAACCTGGATAAAATAAAATAAAATAAAAAGGAGTGGCTAACCAATCTTATGAAGACATAATGGTATAGATCTAATCTGCTGCATGGTAAAAACGGATTGGATTTCCCAATTGAACACCTCTATGACATATCCTGAAATATTTGTAGTACAGATACTGGCATAACATAGCAATATGTTGCAAGCACAATGTTTTGCAGGCTTTAAAAGTCAAGGACCAATAGAAGTTGGCAAAGGGCCTTTCGGCCAAACTGTGCCATGCAAAAGCAATTGACTAAAAAATAATAAATATCTAATTGTAACTTATGATGTAATGATGAGTTTTAGCATCCACCATGCAAGCACTGACGTGAATACTGTTTTCTCCACAAAATAGCAAGTTGACTAACAAATTCTGATATTGATGAAGTTCTCCGGACATATATATAATAATAAATAAAAAAGAAAAAAGAAAACCCAGTTCTGATACCTTGTCTTTGCACTAGATTGTTGACCAAAAACAACAAAAATACATGACGTCAGGCTATAACTTACCAAATATTCTCAAGTGCATATAAGTAGGAGGATTAAAACTTCCAGTTGCTAGGAGAACCACATATCTCTTGTCCCTAATTAGAGAGAGAGAGAGAGAGAAATTGTATCAACATATGTGAGCAAGAAATCAAAAATCATAACAAGGAAAGAGGTCATATTAGATAACACAAGTTCCAATCTTCCCAATAAACAACAGGAGTGCGCTTATGAAAGACAAATAAATTTAGTGCACCATACAACAATGAAATTAAATCATTAACATAATTGAAGTGGATTATCACCTCATATTCAATCCTGATAATCGTTAAACAGATTAAGCGTCCACCTTATTACTATACTGAGAAGGGTGTCCAAGTTCTAGATATACGCAGGAAAATGACATCAGTGTCTAAGCAAAACACATACATCGGGAGAAAAAAAATGTTACCCATTTCTCCTATTATTATGATGAAAAGGGTACCCAAATTGGTTCAGGGAAGCAGATCATTGTTGGTTGTTGAAGCCATATAGGCTTAGAAAGCTGGTAGAACAAAAAGCAGTAAATAGTTCAGAAAAATAAAGTTACTTTGTTGTAGACTCTGATGAAGCATCAAAATTAGTGCGTCCAAGAAATAATTTCTCGAGCGGCAGTGGGGCATCCATTTAACCTTGAGCTAATATTTTGCTGCACCCCGGAGAAAATCAACTGAACAAATAGTGAAAAGCTCTATTAGTTTCTGCCCAATTCACGAATACAAAGGCTCTGAGAGAACATGGCACAAATTACAGAATGGAGGGGATAGAACAACATATGCACCTAAAAATCACTTGTAAATTTGAAATTCAACTTTCCAGTTGAATCTCAGTCGAGCATTTCAACAAACATGTTCAGTGCATATTACTGAATGTCCAAAACAACAAACGGAGCGTAAACGTTTTCATTGTTCGAATGTGAGGGTTAATGGAGAATTCATAATCCTACAATAAAGTTTTATGTAATTCTGAAGTGTGTGTGTATGTTGGGCGAGAGAGAGAGAGAGAGAGAGAGTCACCACGAAAACGAGTGATTTGGGTCCGTCCGTAGCAATTTGGGGGGGGGGGGAGAGGGAGGGAGAGAGAGAGAGAGAGAGAGGGGACGACGAGGATTAAGTTCGTGATGTTCAAGGCACTCTTCTCGTCCCTGCACGGTAGGCACTCTCAAGTCTCAACGCAACCGCGTAGAAAAGAAGGGAATTTCTTCCTATGCGCCACTTCAAAATTCCCATTGAAAATGGTAAGGCGAATCCAGGCGTGTCCTTGCATTTTATGATAAGTGACGTCCTTACAGGCATATTCCATACAATGAGTTATCAGTTTTCCAATGGGCGTACCAGCATATGAATTCCATCTTCTTCCAAAATCGTGTTGGACGGTTTACCTTACAGTTCCGGATGTCTTTTTTATTTTTTTTTATAACAAATAAATTCAATCAAATAAGAAAAAACTAAAATATTTTATTATTTAAAGTGTTTTCAAAGAGTCAATTTGAAAGATTCATATATCCTTTTTTTATCAACACAAACTCTACAAAGATCAAGTCTATAATTTATTTTTCCTTCTTCTAAATACTCTCTCTCTCTCTCTTAATCCAGGACTATGTATACAGTGTGAGATGGGGAGATAAGGGTATGATAGGGTAATATCTTAATTTAGAAGTTAAAAAGTAATTAATTTATGATTTATTGTTTTTATAAATTATTTATAGTTAAATAAATTATTTTTATTTGATCAACTGGTATTCAAAATCATATTCTTATCGTAATTCTATTCATTTTTAAGATTCAAATCATTAAATAATTTACTATGAACTGTTTATTACTGTTAAAAGAATTTTTTCGATCTGCAATGCTCATTGACAAGTAGCAATGGGTAAGTGTCTCTCTTCTGCATCTCTATCTTTGTTCGCCTCTCCTATGGGCATCTTCTCACGTGGCAAAAATCTTGCTTTATCAGTAATCTATATAGTAATCGGGTTGTGTCAAATTCACATGCTAACAATTGTTTACACATACCACGACAATATGCCAACAAAGGACAAGGAGAGAGTGTATCGGAGGGGAAGAGAGAGAAATGTTTCAAGGAAGTGTTTTCTGAACTCTCAATTTTCATTTCTCGAGAAACTACCATTGGGAATTTTGACCTAATCTTGACGACATTGAGAGATCTTTTTGAATAGCGTAGCTTGAATTTGCATTTTTGAATAGAATGAAGTGAAGTCTGGGAGGAAGAGAAAAGCAAGGGCATTGCTTGAAGAAGGGGAGAGGGTGAGAACTTAATGTATGAAAAATGGAATTTCCGAAGGGGAAAGGGTGACTAAGTGGACGAGGAGAGAGAATACATTAGGAATTGAGAGAGAGAATTTGAAGTTTTGGTCATGTAGCACATGCACAATAGTGTCCACATCCTTGAGAAGAAGGAAAAATAAATATCTCAGAATAGTTCAAACGATAGAGTCTTTTTATTTAATATCGACAGATTTACCCATTCATTTTTACTGTTCATTCATGAGAACTTAGTTTTTCGAAATTGACAAAGAGCCCATCCATCCCACTATAAGCTAATAGCACGGGACTCTCTTTGGTATAAACTAATAAATCACGTCACTTTCCTATGTCTAATTGGTCGATATTCGTACTGTTTAAATAAAATCTAAATTTAAATTTAATGTATAAAAAAAATAAATATCAAATATATTTACTCATTAAAAATTTAATCTAAATTAAATTAAATTTAATCAAATTTATCGTTATTACTATATACCGATAATTTATAAAAAAAAATTTACATCATTTACTTAATAAACCAAACTTACTAATTGCTTAATTATAATTATATCCATTCTAACCCAAATTAAGTTGGGATATGATATTGAAACGAGAAGATAGAAAAAAAGAAAAGTTGGGAGGAGGGAATTACGAAATTAAAATATTCTAAAGAGAGTTTGTGAGTTTTGAAAAATTTAAATTCTTTGAAAGTATTGAATTTTTATAGTTATAATGGTAGGACGTTATATTCTCTTAATTATAAATTTTGAGTTTGAGTTATATGAATAAAATAAGGAATTTGAGAGATCCAATATTTTAATAAGATTTATAATATTTGAATCGGATTAGTCGGATAAATGATAAATGATAAATGATAAATGATGTGGAAAAAAAAAAATTGCTCGATGTCAAATTAACCACCAGTAGACCTCGGCCCAATTTCTTGGTCCGGCCCAAGTAGTGGCCTTTTACTTAAAATTTGAAAACCAAATCGCGCGGCCATCTTCATCTCTTCTCCTCCCCCTCTCTGCAATTCTGCAATTCATGGAGGTAGATTCAAAGTGAGTGAAAAATGGCGATGATAGAGAAACTGTTCGTCCAGATCTTCGAGAAGAAGCAGTCGATAATCGATCAAGTCAAACACCAAACCGGTCTTTATGAACAACATCTCCTCTCCAAACTCTTGATTCGTGGAATTAAACCTCCTCCTTGGCTCTGCAATTCCTCTTTCTCTCCAGATCTCCAAGGTGTTCTCTCTCTCTCTTCCCAATTTTCTTTTTAGCAATTTGCTTTCTTTATTTAATTTCACTCTGAAATTAGGGTTTTTGTTTTCATCAATGGTGGGTATTTAGGGTTATCTAAAAATTTGTTCCATTTATTAAAAGAAAAGTAAGAGGGAATTTATGTTTCTGAAGAAATTTGAGTTTAGTCGCAGTTGAGCCAAAGTAGAAGTAGAAATTCTTACGACGGATATACAAATTAGGGTTCCAAGAGTTCATTTTTATCTGAACAAGGAAGAAATGGAAATTGAGATGTATTACCTTACGTACCACAAGCAATTTTGAATTCTTTTGATGAATTTTCTGGAGGTTTTTTCAATCATTTTTTTTTTCACATGTATATTGCCTTTCCACCCAATACTAAAATTACTGAATCTCATCATGCTTCCCTATATTACTACTGATATATCGGCATTTATTTAGTTACTTTAAACAAAGGATAGCCTGGTGCTACAAATTGTCAGGCAATGCCAATTTAAGTTGGTCGAAGAATTTTTCAATTGTTTTGTGAATATAAATTCATTGGTGTAGTTGTTAAATTCCTGATACTATTAGTACAATTTTAGAACTATTTCTATTCAAGCTTTTTGTAAAATCCCAACATGAACATATGTTTCTAATCTTAAAAACGGAGGAGAACCCTAATTTTAATAACTACAACCATTGGTCCAATTTTCAGTGAATCAATTTGCATGGCTGTTTGAGAGGCTAGGAGCTGCATGAGCCTAGTTTTGATGGTTTCTGTATCTCAAACTTGCCCAACTCACACATAACTACAGATTCGTGCTCTATGGTCCATTGCTGCTTCTGACATCTTTTATGACTTTGTAGGGTTGAATAAGGAAGAACTTCTATCAAAACTACTGTTTCCACATTCCAGTCCTGCAGTCCCTTATTCTAATAGTTTGCTCGAGAAACCAGCAGTAGCAGTAAACAATGGGGAGTTATCGCAAGGTTTACATGCCGAAGTTAATGTTTCTAACAGAGCTCCTGACGAAAGAAATGAACCAACAATTGCACCTCGGTCCCATGTTCAAGAAAATGCTTATGCTTCACTTATTGCAGCTTCTCCTAAAGACGAAACAAACATAAAATTCTCCATTTATTCTGAACCAGACCAATCATGTGCCAGGATTCAAAGGTCCAAGTCAAGGCAAAGGGCCATAGAGCTTCGAAACAATGCAAAGGCTAGAGCTAAAAGCTTAATAAGTAGTGGCATAAAGACCTCCTTTGATTGCAGTGGAGTGATAGCTTCAGGGGATGCTTCTGAAAAGTCTAACAATGTTACCGAGTTATTTGGCACTGTAAATTCTGCTAAAAATGAAGTGGGGGAAGGAGGTAAAGGTGATTGCCCAAGTAAGGAAGATTCTAGCAATGTCCCTCTTGGTAGAATCACGAGATCCCAAGGTTCTTGTCCCCAAGCTAGTTCAGCAAATAAGTCCTTATCACTGAATGGCTCCATTGATGGTGCCAACAGAGATAGTGATGGAGCTGTTGTGACTTCTGCTGAATTAGCTCATCAATCAGAAGCTTCAGATGCAGTTGGCTGTACAGAATTTCAAGGTGAGCAGGTGGCTGCTGTACTGGCTAGTCAAAAGGATCTAAAGTCATTTGGAGAAAATTCCAGGGATCCTGCAAGCAGGGGGAATGATGCCAATGCATACCTTGGTAGAAGTTCAAGGTTGCATAGTGCTCGTCATTGCCAGGACCTATCAATCTGCACAGATTCAGGGGATCTTGCAATCAGGGGAAATGTTACAAATAGGTACAGTGGTAGAATTACAAGGTCACAGAGTGCTTGTAATGACCAGAACCTTTCAATCCCTGGCGATTTTGGCATTTCAGTTTGTAAAATTACAACTGCTCAAGTTGCTGCTTCAAAAATGCCTCGGCCTGCAAAATCATCAGACAGAAGTGAGGGTTCTATGCCTCCCAAAGCCTTAAGTACTCAAGAATGTATCCTAGTTGTTACTGATGGAAATGGCAAAACTAACCGGGATAGATGTGGGAAGGTTGCTGAAGAAACTAAACATATTTCTGATGTGCCGTCTAATGCTTGTTCATCTGATGTTCTTTGCAATAACCTTGATTTAGGGTTGGAAGCCCCTTTCTCAAGGCCATCCTCTGATTGTAGCAAGCTTGTAAAGCCAAAGCAACTTGATTTTGATGAAGTGGAAGATGGAAGTATCAGTAAAATTACAATACCTGATTTGGTAGAAGGCAAATCACTGGAAAAGAGATGTTCTCTGATGCAGAGTCATGGAGCATTACCAAATAAACAATCTTATGCAAAATTAAGTTTGTCTGCTGAGATGTCAGCAGTGGAGGAGCATACAATCTTAAGGCTAGAAGAGGAAGCATGGAGAGATTCCAGTGAACCTGAACCTGATGAAGGAGTTGAGGGCCAACTGGAGACTAAAGGAATCGAACTTTGTCAGGTGTCATCTCCCAGAACAAGTTCAAGTGTACGTGCAGCATCATCAATGAAAGGAATTCTTGAGGTGTCTGAAGATGCTGATGGGTGTTCCTTGGAAAGTCTTAACATCACAAAATCAACTTGCTCCTTGAATGATATTTTTGCTCCACGGCAAACTGCTAGAGAAAGTCTTTTTGAAACCATTTTTGACCCAGAAGTATATTCTCATTCTTGGGATGTAGATTCTGACAGATGTGCCCATCTGTGCTCTGGAAAGAGCGCTGATCAGATTGTTGTAGCAGAACCTGGCAGTAGATGTTTGGAATGTACCAAATCAGGCAATGAATCCAATGGTTCTTTGAAGCATAGTTTGGCTCCTGCACAAAGTGCTAGTGAAAGTCTGGTTGGAACTGTTTTTGAGAAAGGAGTGTCTTCTAATTCGTGTGATTTAGATTCTGGTAGAGGGACCTGTTTGTGCTCTGAAAAGAATATTGATGAGATTTTTGCAGCTGAACCTGCTAGTACATGTTTGGAAGAGATAGGCACTGAATGCAATGGTTCTTTGAAGTATAGTTTTTCTGCTTCAGAGAACAAAGTGTCTTCTGCCTTTTATGATGTAGATTCTAGTGGAGGGACCCATCTGTGCTCTGAAAAGAGTGTTGGCAAGATTGTTGTAGCTGAAGCTGCTAGTACGAATTTGGAAGACACTGAATCGGGCAAGGAATGTAACGGTTTTTTGAATTATAGGTTTGCTCCTCCGCACATGGCTAGAGGAAGTTTGGTTGGAACTGTTTTCAACAAAGAAGTGTCTTCTACTTCGTGTGATATGGATACTGATAGAGGGATCCACTTGTGCTCTGAAAAGTGCATTCAGGAATTTGTTGTAGCAGAACCTGCCAGTACGTGTGTGGAAGATATCGAACTTGGCATTGAATGTAAGGGTTCCAAAATGTCTACAGACTGTGAATCTGACAAAGCAGTTGGATCTACTTTTTATGGTGGATGTGCTTCATCTTTTGCAGTTGAGATTCCTCATGCGGATTCTGCAAATCCACATAATGAAAACATTCTTGACCGGCGTACAGAACTCAGGGGTGGAGAACTTCAAACCTTGAGCAAAGGAACATCACACTTGTCAGGGAATTTTAATGGTAACTGTGAAATTATTTTTTCAAATGAAAGAATGAAAAACCGTACTGCGAAAAAATCAATACAGCAGGAAAGAGGGCTTTTCCTGGCTCAAGAAGCTTCATGCCCCCAATTTAAGAGGCAAAAGGTTGAGGTTCATTTTTTTGATGTATCATCAGCTTCTCCAAACTTGAGGGTGAAGCCCTTTCAGAATATTCACCATGACATCAGCAAATGCTTAAATACTGCAGACTTATTGGAGCTTTCCACAGAGTCTGTATCTGATCCTGCTTCTAATGAAATGGATATTGTACATACAGACCCTATCCACAGTCCTGATGTCAAAATACATCGAAGTGGGTGTGGGACACCTTCCTCAGCCAAAAATCTTGAGTCTTCAAATTCACAGCGTAAACAGGTACTTGCCTGTGACCAGTCATTTTTTAGACACCCTGTATTGAACTATGTTAAGTTTATTCTATGCTCAAGAGTTATTGCTTAAGATATTTATGCATTGGAATTGTTGCTTTTCTAGTTATAGATATTATCAATTAAGAAGGTTTTTCATTCAACATAATTCTAGAGAGCATGAAGAAAATGTGGAAGAAAGATCTTCTAAGCTGTTTAGCAAACACTTCTGTCAGGCATGGGAGTTGTGCATACCTTTGACATGTATCTAATGTATTCAATATGCTTTCAGATGTTTTTATTTCATCTTTTACATTAAGATATATCCTCTCTTTTTGTTAAGTCATTGATGTTTACCAGCTTACAAATGAATTCATAATCAGAAACTTCATAATTTTTTTACTTATGATAAATCTCCTTTCTCTGTGAGGGAGGAGATGAAACCAAGTCTCTTTACATAAAAGCAGGATAAAAGACTTTAATCTGCTTGCATGCATATTCAGTATGGAGTTGCCCACAATGTACTGTGATGTCTTTTAAGCCTTTTCCCACATTACTTTGGTAAACTAAAACATCACTTTAAGAAATGATTGTCCAAGTTTCAGTTGTGCATATTACAATAAATAACATGTTTAGGCATTTTCTACAAATTAAAATTAAAATAGAAAAATGATGTCTTGGCATTGGTTTTGTTGCACCAGTCACTTGGATTTTGTCAAGATGGAACTCTTTTTAATAAAATAATCAGTTGTTTTGGTTATAGAATGTTTCAAGAACTATATTCTAGGAGATTTTAAGAAAAATGATAACCCAAAAACAGTTACTTGAGATTACTTTGAGGAGAGAACACCTATCAGGGTTGTTTCTGGACTATGAACTAATTAAGAAAGATGTATACACCTCTCAACATTAAATCACATAGATGATGCTATTAGTTCAACATTGTTTCTTCTGATAATGCTGTCTTGCTTACCCCAAGAAAAAAAAGGAGAAGAATCATAGAGTTTTTATTTATTAATATGTGGTCATTTAAATAAAAGGTACAAAAGGCTGAAGCCTTTTGCATTAATGCCTATAACTCACTTTACTTGCTGTAGAACACTTATCTTATGGCGAGCTTTCATCTCTAAGAAATAGTATTTTATCTTAGTTAGTCAATTTAATGGGGGTAGTCAGCGATATTTTTGTTACATCTAAATTTCTGATGTTTGTATTCTAATTATTCGGTTTTAATGTTTGACTAGATGAAACGCTGTGGATAAATTGGATTCATTCTAAATTGTTGATTTTCAGCCCCCAGAAAAATTGATATCATCTTTCCTAACAAATGGCATCTCAGTTGCAAACTAGATAAATTGATATTCAAAATCCTGGATTCTAATCAAGCTAGAAGAACCCTAATGATATAGATTTGCCCTAACCTAACTATATCCAGAAAATATTAAAGGTTCGTCACCAATAATTTGGACTGAATCTTGTACACTGTTTTGCATATATGCTTCTGCATGCATAAAGGTTCTTAATTCTAATTTACTGTGTTAGGAATCCTTTGGTTGAAGCTTCTTATCTGTAACATTAAGGCCATGCACTTGTCCGTGATAGGATGGAACCGGCACAGAAGGGAGGACAAGAAGTGAACGCACATCACTTGATCTTGTGCTTGAACAAATTAGGGAATCAGCCTTGTCAAGTTCGACCCAGGGAGCTGGACACTTGGCCTGCATGTTGAAGGAAGGTGAAGTTGTAGATCCAACTAGCATTATTGTTGATGGAACAAATCAGAGTACTTCAGAAAATAACCATCAGATGTTCAGCATTGAAATGGAACATCATCTGGGAATTAAGAAAGTCCTCGCTTGTGCTCAAGAATGTTTTCGGGAAAGCAAGTCTCCTCTCCAGGAGGATGGTGTATTAGCTGGCTCTACATTTTCCGTCCCACATATGGAGTGCTCAGAATTGATCACTAATAATCATGTTATGCCTGTGCTTGAGAGATTTAACTTCAGTGCCCAATCAGATCGTGGACCGTCGGGGATTACAGGGGAAGGGTTTGGAATTGATGAGACAGACCTTCCACATACTGCAATAGAGTGTGCTTGTTTCTTGGAGCAGCTTTGCAAATCTGCTAGAATGGACACCCCATTAAACCATTTCCCAATAAAGAATAAATTGCTTAAAACATCAGATCTGTTTAAGTCTGTGCCTAATGGGCTTCTGGAGCACATGGACCTTAGGGAAATCTTACCTGTTGGTTCTGATGTTAAGCAACCTAGCACCAGTTTTGGTTGCGTGGATGGCAAGTTGAACCTCATGGTTCAAGGTAGGTCCTATTCTGATGGTGCAATTTCTGGTACTAGAGTTGGATGGGATATTAGGAAACCATATGTATCTCCAGTTGGGAAGCTGTGGAACAGAAGCAAATCAATATCCAGCAGTTCAGAGAAAGAAAGGATTTCAAACCCAGAACTTACTTGCTTTCCAATTGAGGAAGGCCTGGGTACCATTGAAGAAAATGATAATATAGATGAGTTAGCTGATTCATCAAATGGCTCAGCCAAAAAGGAACCGCTTGCTGATATCACAACAGAGAGCCAAGGCCCTCCATCAATTTCTGTAGCCAAGGCAGTTCATGATAGATATAGCCTGGATTCTGTGAACAATGAGACTAACTTCACTGGAGCATGCAATACTGTGAAGCAGAAGCTTGGAAACCACAAAAGCAGTAAGAGTAGGTTTAACAAAGAAATGAAGGAGAACCTTAGCTTTTCTCGTGGTGCAAATGGTGTTAGGAAGGGGAATGAATCTCTTTGTAGCGCTCTATACAAACCAAAATTATCTTCTAAAAGTAGTTTGAGAAAAGGAGGCCCAAGCTTTTCAGAAAAGGATCCCAAGCGCAACAACATTGTAGCGAACGTCAAATCTTTCATTCCTTTAGTGCAACGAAAACAACTGGCCCCAAGTTTAACTGGTAAGCTCTTTCTCTCTCTGTCTCTCTCTTTGTTTTTAGGAAGTTACATTGTTGGTTTTTTTTTTTTTTTTTTTTTTTTTTTTTTTTTTTTATGTACTGAATTACATGTTGACCTCTTCTTATATTAGCTATGCAGAAATGAAATAAAATTGATGCAATTTCTTAAAATTCATTGAAGAGGATAATTGTTGCTCTTGAACTTTACTAGCTGAGGGCGTACCCAGTGCCGAATCTCCCACATTGTGGGCTTTGGGGAAGGTAATACCTAGGCAGCCTTCCCATTTTCTTTTTTTTGCAAGGAGGCTGATTCAAACCCTTGACCTCCAGGACACAATGGAGAGACTCCACCATTGAGGCCTACCCATCTAGCTGAATGATATTGTAATTATGCTAAATAGATCTGAGGAAATAAAACACGAAAAAGGGAAACATGGGAGGACAAAGCAAAGAATTGATTGTAAGGGAACTAAAAGTACATATTGAAAGATTCTTTAAATATGACCAACTTGCTGCATAGGTGATATTAAAAGAACATACCAGTCTTTTAAGCAATGGGCCCATATGCTTGTAGAAGTAGGAAACTAACATAATTCTTCAGCAACAAATGAAAATAATTATCTTCTTATAGAATAAGCCTTTTGTTTTTTCCTTTTCTATTCCTAAAACTTTGTGAATAGAAAACTATACAAATCCTCTAACTGGTGTTCGATATTTTAAAGGTTGTGATATTCAATTTCAGTAACTTACTGTTTTATGTATCCAAGGGCATCACTTGGTTATATAACGGTGTCCTCAAATATATATTAATTGAAATTCCAGTCCCAAATTAAATTGTGCATATTATTGCTCTTCTAAAGTTTGAATAGTTCTCATTATGTGCACTTTGTATTTACCAGTGAAAGCTTTGAGCAATTTTGAGAGAATGATTTGGATCTAAGTTTTTCCTCAGTTTCTAAAAATAGTTATATTATGAAACCTCCATAATATGAATGAATGACTGATTTGTTCTGAGATTACTGATTTGTTCTGAGATTATTTTCTATTTAGTAGTTTTAGTTACTATTTATCTTATGATTAATGTATGTTTTTTTTTGGGGGGGGATGGTGTCATGTCCCCTTAATCCCAAGAAATATGATCAATATTTTGGGGGATAAACTTTTAAAAGGAAATCAATCACATGGGCATGAGAAATCACATACGCAAGGGGATACTGACGTGTGAATAATAGAAAATAAAGGAGAATTAATTTTTTTGCGGTAACGAAAATCACATGAAAATGATATGAGTCCTGTTTGATCTGAATTCAACTTTATTGAAGAAATTGTTTGGCTCCACAGTAGCGGCCCAAGATAAAGGAACTATTGAATGATATTAAAAGGGAGAGGGAAGCTTGATGTGGTGAGTAATTGTAAAATGTTTGGAATAGTAGAGACAAGATCTGAGTTTCTGATTCAAAATAGTAAGGCAGATGAAGATGTTTTGTTGGTGAAAAATGACTTTTGGCACCTTTTCAACAACTAGTGTCCTTGTTGATATTTTTGATTGTGTTGACTTTCATTTGCAAAGTTGTTAATTTCCAGGAAGACATGCTTGCAATCATTTTGTTGAAGTTTGCACCCCCATTTGCTTGTTGCATGTATATTAACGTCTTCCTTTTAGCTTGAACTTATTCCAGACCTTCCTGTTTTTAGGGAAGAGGGATGTCAAAGTTAAGGCTCTAGAGGCTGCTGAGGCAGCAAAGCGTCTTGCAGAAAAAAGAGAGAATGAACGAAAGATGAAAAAAGAAGCAATGAAGCTTGAGCGGGCAAGATTAGAGCAAGAAAATTTGAAGCAACTGGAGCTGATGAACAAGAAGAAGGAAGAGGAGCGGAGGAAAAAGGATGCTAATTTGGCAGCAAGGAAAAGACAGAGGGAAGAAGAAGAAAAGATCGAGAAGGAAAGAAAAAGAAAACGTAATGAAGAAGCTCGGAAACAGCAGAGAGAGCAGAACCGGAAAGTGTCTGCTGATAAAGAGCATAGAGAGCTGAATTACCAAGAAAGTGTAAGATCCTTTCTGCTTTTCTTTTTTGTTTTCTCTTCCCCAGCTTTCTATTGCTGGATCAAGCTGTAGCAACATTAAAGTGATAATCTGCTTTAGGATAATATGTTGCACGAGGGGGTGGAATCACAGGATGAAACCAGAAAGATTGAGAAAAAAAAGAGTGAAGATGACTGCAGAAGGCCAGAGACTGTATTACCTCCTTCTGGGGTGATTGATGGTGGACAAGTCAGCTTTGTTAACAAAAATTGTCAAGCATCTAGTCAATGCGCTGAAATTGGGAAGGTAAGAGCCTAACATTAAAATGGTTTCGGTCTTTCGGATGCATAGTTCTTTATCTTCTTGTTTAGGAAGTCGTTACAACATTGTCAATTTCTTCACCTTCATGTTATGAGGACTTAGTTCAGGCAGTATTGAGGAGGAAAGACCACTTTTCCTATTGAATGGGAAGTTCAATTAATAATACTGTTGTAATCGAATTAGAAAAGATAAAATGCTCATTCTAGGTGAAAAACTAAGTCCTCAAGCCATTTACAGTATGAGAGAAAGGAATATTGCTTACATTGCTTATGTTCCAACTTTGCTTCCGGATTAGTATCTCATATTGCTTGTTGCAGGAGTTACTTGTGAACCTAGTGCAGAGCACATTCAAAATGAGCTCTCTGACGGTTTATCTAGAATTATTGAGGTTTATTTTTCATCCTCAGAAGCAGGTAATTCTGGACAGTGATATAACGGCAATCTTAGATTCTGCAATCTTAGGCTCATATCTGTCTGGCCATCCCAGTGCAAATGTCCTTTTTCTATCTTCAAGGCTTACTCTATAAATATTATTATTGCAATAGAAAAGTGGTGTCAACAATCTTTCAACATAAGTTGTTGCAGTGGATCCAACTGGAAGCCCTCTTGATAGTGACTTGCTTTATATAGTGCATCATTTCTTGAATTGCATTTGAAGCTTCTAGATTTGGTTTGCCCCGTCACAGCCAATGAGCACTGCATGTGAAGGAAACGGAAGTGAAACCCCTGTTGTCAACACAAGTCGAGAGCAGTGTTATGAGATCTCTCCGTACCAAAGCTCGGATGATGAGGACGAAGATGAAGAAGAAGAAGCTGATGAGAAGTCAAACAAGAAATTTGTTCCTTCTTGGGCAAGGTATGCCATTAAGTTATAATTCTGTATCTTCCCAAATGCCAAATGATCTTTAGTGAGACTCCCTTGCCAACGCATTGGCACGATTGCCACTGCTGTTGTTTGTCAGTTTCCTCAATCAGGCCTATCAAAAGTTTCTTTTTGGTGACCTGTGTTGTTGGGCTTGTCTTGGTTTAGACTTGCTTTTTCTCTAGAACTTCTTAATGACAGATTTTGTGCTCTTTACTGCAGTAAAAGCCAGTTAAGCGTGGCTGTTTTCTCCTTGGAAGGCTTAGATCCAGACAAGATTTTCCCCCTTGAGAGTTTCCCCAGCACAGCTGAAGGTAATAAGAGTATATATATATTTCAGATCAAATTAATGCTGCTAAGCTACTACTTGTGTAATGAAAATTTTTGTTTTCTTGCCTTTTTTTTTAATAGTTCTCATCCCTAGAAAGCAACAGCTGAAATAGATGCAACATAAATGGCGGTAGACCACTGGTCTAATTTGAATCAAAACACTCCTTTCGTCAATCTTGGGTGCTTCTTGTGAAGAGAAGGTAATCATTGTTTACTTTTGAATTCGAGAATATGGTGGCAAGGTTTTGTTAGAGAATATCACTTGACTTGAGCCAAAAGAATCTCATATGGCCTAGTTTTATTGGCAAAATAATATTTAAACATTTTCTTACCTCCTTTTAATTGACCGATGAAACTATCTCATTCATGTGTATTTTTTTGTCAATTTAAATACCAACTTTTCAGTTGCATAACAAGTTGTCTGATTTATTATTTTTTTTTTTGGGGGTCTTCTTTTGGGCAGATGTGTTTGTATCTGATTTCTATCTTGCAAGTGTGCTCTCTGTGTGTAATGGACAAGCTAAAGCATGGGGGGAGAGGGAGATGTGTATGTAAATTTGTAATGGTTCATGTGATTTTTAACAATTGAACAACTCAAAGTAGATAGTGCCAAGGCAATTGGCAAATAAGGGTCAGATGGTGACCTTCACAGAGGCCCGTTAACGACTGTGACAATTGCTCCTAAGGATGTAATTTTTAGAACCTTGTAGTGTAATCAGCCAGGCAAATGATCCTTTTGCCAGGTCGCAGGAAGAAAATACATTTTTTATCTCAGTAATTTCTGAGTAAACTTATGTTTTCAGAATGCTCTTTGCAGTGTAAAAAAGGTATGTCAGTGACATTGTTTTTTTATAGTTAATTATCTTTAGAAGAGGAGAAAATGAAAAATAAGTTTAATTTATTTGAAATGAAGTGAATAATTGAGTTCATTTGTAAATGAAGTGTTGTATTTAGAACCAAAAATTAAAATCGAGTTCAATTGAATTCTTTATATTTGGAAAAAATAAAATAAAAAATATATAATTCATTTTAAATATTATTTTTTTATTTATCTCTTTAAATTTCCCTCTCCTTATGGATAGTTAGAATAAAATAGTCATTCAAAAGTAAAACTATGTGAAACCCATGAACTTTATAGCAGTTAATTTATAAATTTCATTTTTTTTTCAAATTTGGAAATTTATGATTTTTAGAATTTTTTTTATTTATATTGCAAGCATTAAAAGTCGGATTTGAAATGTAGAGTTCATTTAGATTTAAGCATAACACCTTGATCTTTGGAACCAACTACCTTGGCCAAAGATGAACTCTCCGGTGAACTTAATTGTTTTGCTCGATTGAAAGTCTCCGCCGGAGATTTACTTACTCCGTTGAAGCAAAATATTGTAAACGCTCCATATATAAAATCAATCCCATAAGGATGAGAAGTTGATGTGTTTCAATAGGAGAGAGCATGAGAGTTTGGATTTGTTTAGAATCGTGGCACTAATGGAAATCTCCAAATTAGCTCTATTATTAAGATTAAATATGACTTTTTAATATTATAATAATGATTCAAATTTATTTTATCCAAAAAAAAAAAAAGTTTATGTGCAAAATCCTAGATTCTTATCTCATATATATATATATATATATATATATATTACTTTAATTAAATAATATTATATATATATAATAAATATAAATTAAAATAAATTGAAAAAAAATCACATTTCTCAAATACAACTTTTTCTCTCTTGTTCCTTCTTCCTCCAGCTTCACGGATTTCTCCTTCTACATGAAGGAAAGATATATAGGATCTCCCATAATAAATCATGTTAAATTGCCTTCACCTAATATAACTTCAATCAATTTCCAAATGGCCCAACTTCTTCTCCTAAACCCATTACTTACCGAAAATGAGTTACTCAACCTTTCCTTTCTAAAAATCTATATACCACTTGACTAACCCAAAAATTTCTACCCAAGTGACTCCAATTACCCTTCCTTCATCGTCTTCAATTCTCATTGGTGACCTTTGGAGTTCTTGATCAAAGTTTGCCGAAGCTGAAGCAAGGAAGAGAGATCAAATATATATTCCTAATCCAACGGCTCACATTTTGCATGCCTTTAGGGCATATGATAGAGATCGATCGATATTGAATAGCCAAATAGCTAATATCTTAAATGGTTTTACAGATCTGAATTAAAATAAATTTAATAGTTAAAATCATTAAGATTATAGATTAAAACGAGTTTGATATCAAATGGATCTAGGCAAATCCAAGAGAGAGATTGTAGCCAAAATTTCAATAATCAAAATTTAGTTATTTAAAATGAATAAATTTTTGTTTGGAGTAAGGTTTGAAAGAACATGAAGTGATCAAAACCCCATAATCATATTCAAATAAAAGTTTTGACAATTTCAACTATTTTTAATCCTTAATAGAAATCGAAACTTCTATATTTTAAACACAACATTAAAATAATTGTTTTGCACATGTAAACTACAAGTGGAATAGTAAGAACCCTTGATTCCCATTGTAAGTACTAAATATGAGTGTGTTTTTTTTTTTAAATAAAATTTGAGATCTTCCAACAGAGATATTTTGGTCACTAACATATTTTATTTTTAACAAGAATTAAATTTTTTTATTTATTTTTCAAGTAGCACGAATAACTGAAAATTTTCTTTTATTTATTTATTTTAATTTTTGACCAAGTCCCGGTCAGAGTAAGGGGTTATAACGGCTAGATGACGTGTAATTGTCTTTTAGGAAGTGGATGATGGAAATCGTGGGGGTTGGGAGGCATTTCGTGATTTCTGACCTGGCCCTATTTTGTCGGCGCCATTGAATTCTCCACCTCATATCATACGCTATTTCATTTGTACCAACGTTGTACTCTGAAATCTATATGTATCCCAAAAAAAAATAAAAAAAATCTATATGTATCCCATCTCTCTCTCTCTCTCTCTCTCTCTCTCTTCCCGACACAACGTTATTTACAATTACAAAAAAACTTATGTTAAAAAATGTTACATAAACTTTTACAGCTTCATTGATTTCAGTGGTTCTTTTAAGAATATTTATCGCAGTCAAACCACCACTCCCAGGTCCCACTTTCTCGCGCCTCAAACGCCGTCGTTTTGACTCCCCTATTCCACATTTTTCTTCCTTACCGTTGCATATGAACTCAATCTTCTCTCTCTTTTTTCTTTTTCCATTCCTTTTTTTTTTTTTAATTTCAATATTATCAGCAACAATAACACGGCCCCATTACTTAACCGTTTAAATTCCATGTTCCCTTAGCTCCGGATTTCTCTCTCTTCCACCTCTCCCCCCCCTCTCTCTCTCTCTCTCTCTCTCTCCCCAAGGAATTCTCTTTTGGATTTCTCTCCCTATATCTCCTCTGTTTTTCTTTTTGTTTTCCTCTCTCAAGATTCTCTGTTTCACATCCGTCTCTCTCTCTCACACATGACTAAACCTCCGACAGTTTTATCTTCCCGACCGAAAGGAATCTAATCTTCTGCTTTTCGCAATCCATTCTCTCTCTCTCTTTCAATTGATTCCACCTCCAAGAAATTCTCCTCTTTAATTTTTCAATCTTCTTCTTCTCTGTATTCCTTTGTCATCACTAAATAATACCCCTGTTCTTCACACTCGAAACACCTCTCTCTCTCTCTCTCTCCCCCTCCCCCTCCCCCCCAACTATGAAACCCAATTCAAGAAAGCTTCTTGCTATCTGGCTCTTCTTTTTCTCTCTCCTCAGATTCTCCATTGCCCACGACATTAGCTTCGAATTCCAATCATTCACTTTTCGGAATCTAACCCTCCTTGGCGACGCCTATCTCCGAAACGGCGTCATCGGCCTCACTCGAGACCTCGGAGTCCCCACCTCAAGCTCCGGCTCTCTAATCTACAACAATCCCATCACTTTCCTCGACCCTAATTCTAACTCCATCGCTTCTTTCTCCACAAAATTCTCCTTTTCCATCTCCAACATAAACCCTACTTCTTACGGCGACGGGTTAACCTTTTTTCTCTCTCCTGATAATCAAACCTTGGGCAGTCCCGGAGGCTATCTGGGTCTTGTTAACTCTTCCCAACTCACCAAAAACAGGTTCATCGCCGTCGAATTCGACACGAAACTCGATACCCATTTCAATGATTTGAATGAGAATCATGTTGGATTGGATATTGACTGTCTCAATTCAATCAAAACCGCCGATCCGATGATACAAGGGATTGATTTGAAAAGTGGGAATTCGATTACTGCTTGGATTGATTATGACAATGTGAAGAAAATTCTGAATGTTTTCTTGAGTTTCTCTGATTTCCAAAAGCCTTTATCACCTGTTTTGAGTGTTGAGATAGACCTCTCCCGCTTCCTAACTGCGTTTATGTTTGTGGGTTTCTCTGCTTCTACTGAGGGAAGCACTGAGCTTCACTTGATTCAAAATTGGAGCTTTCACACTTCTGGGTTTCCTCCAATTAGGCCTTTCTTGAAACCCCACAACGTTTCTGTGAACTCGGTGACCTTCCCGCCTCCGATTCCTGTCTCAAAATCGGAGAACAACCATCACAAGAGGCTTGCTTTGGGATTTGGCATTGCAGGTCCTGCATTTTTCTTTGTAGTTCTTGCAACGTTTGGTTATTTTACCATGAAGAAATGGAGAGGTATCAAGAATCAGGATGGTTTCAAGGCAGAGTTTGTTTCGAGGCCTAGACAGTTCACATTCAAAGAGCTCAAAGCAGCCACAAGAGGGTTTCATTCCGGCAGGATTATTGGCCGCGGTGCATTTGGTACCGTGTACAAAGCCTTCCTGTTTCCTTCAGGAACTATGGCTGCAGTGAAAAGATCAAAGCACGCCCACGAAAGCAAAACAGAATTCATTGCTGAGTTGACTATTATAGCGCTATTGAGGCACAAAAACCTTGTTCAGCTTCAAGGCTGGTGTGTCGAGAAAGATGAATTGTTGCTGGTTTATGAGTTCATGCCTAATGGCAGTCTTGATAAGGCTCTGTACCAGGAGTCATCACAAGGTTGTGGAGTGCTAAGATGGTGTCATAGATACAACATTGCTCTTGGGATAGCTTCGGTGTTGTCATATCTTCATCAAGAGTGTGAGCAGCAAGTGATTCACCGAGACATCAAGACAAGTAACGTAATGTTAGATGGGAATTTCAACCCAAGGCTTGGAGATTTCGGACTGGCAAGGCTTATGGATCATGACAAGAGTCCTGTCTCAACATTGACTGCTGGAACAATGGGATACTTAGCTCCCGAGTATCTGCAGTATGGCAAAGCTACAGATAAGACCGATGTCTTTAGCTATGGCGTGGTGATACTAGAAGTGGCATGTGGAAAAAGGCCTATTGAGAAGGAACCAAGTGGGCAAAATATGGTGAATTTGGTTGATTGGGTGTGGGGATGTTACTCCAGAGGGAACATAGTTGAGGCTGCTGATAAAAGATTGAATGGCGAGTTCAATGAGGAGCAAATGAGAAAGTTGTTGCTTGTTGGTTTGAGCTGTGCTAACCCGGACTCAATGGAGAGGCCATCCATGAGAAGGGTTTTGCAGATTCTGAACAATGAGGCTGAACCGATGGCAGTTGCTAAGAAGAAGCCAAGTCTTACTTTCTCAAACAGCTTGCCTTTGAGTATTGAAGACATTGTTTCTGATTGCGAGGAGGATGATGCTTTTGCTGAACCTAAAATTAGCATTGCTTAGGCTACTGAGACTGCATTTGTTTGTGATATACTAGGTCTTTTGTTCAGATTCTTTCCACCATGTTGTTTGATTTGTTCGGATTCTTTGATTCTAGTTATATTCTTTCATTCTGTAGTTCACAATACTCTGCTGAATTTAATTGCTTCCAGAAATCTCCAACAAATGAAATGCTTCCTTCTTGCACTTTTGTTGTTGTACTATGTCTTCACATGCTATGGTAATTTCAACAACAAGTACATGTTTTGGATTCCCTTTTTCACCTCTGTATTTACGATGTTCATATTGGTGGAAATGAAAGGTATTGTGAGCAAGCTTGATGGTGACGGCTCTTATGATGGCCGAGAAAGAACAGTACTTTGGTAAAATGAGGGAAAAGGAGCAGGCTTTATGATACCATTTTTTAATAAACAATAACAATCTAATATTTAATCTCTAATTGAAGTCATTCATTTGAGGAACAAATATAATAAAAAAAAATTAACTTAATTTGTATAAGTTCTCCTACACCAATTATTTCTATCTAAATTTATTTTTTTATCTAAACTCTTAATTATCATATCTTTATAAATAAACTATATCCAAATTTTCAACGATTTATCTCTATATTTTACTAAATCTACTATATTTAATTTCTCGATTTTTTTAACTGATACGTGCACAAACCACCCTTCTCTTGCATCTTAATATGTATTTTTTAATACCATTTTTTAATGGTATGAAATACTTGTCTATGATACCATTTTTTAATATGCATTATAAATACCTTGCAAATTTCTTGAGATGATACAGGAAAAGCCTAATTTAACCCACGATACCTTACCCTACCACTCAAAATGGAATTGAAACATTAGCAAATATTTGAACTTATAAAGGGGAAGACCTTACCTAATATTTTCATATTAAGCACGATCACTTCCCACTCCTTTGCAAACAAATAAATGCATGAAGGGTCTAAATCCCCCAATGTCTTCTCCATGTTCTTTTCATGTTACTCATTGAGGATAGCATTCGATCAACAAAACTTTCGGAAAAATAAAAGATACATGACTTGAGAACATTAAGCATTTTTTGTATTTCAACTAGAAAAGTACAACTTTTGTCCAAGCAACTAGCGCCAATGACAATTGTATGAAGTAAGACATCAGGTTATGGAGATAATAGCCTAAAATCTGCAAGGCAAAAGTACACATCATTGACCCCTTATTAACTACAATACAAACTGAAAACCAGTACTGCAAAGGGAAGGAGTGAAAGCAAAGCTCTCCCTTTCCGGTATTATCTTTAAGAAGTGCTATAAATTTACAAGAAATGAAACAACTCTAGGAATCTTTCTTCATATATCATTTCGAGCTTAGAATAAAGATATTCAAGAAATGAAAATTTCTATCATATAGTTTCTGAACAAATTATTATGCATAATTTTTTTTCTTTTTTTATGTTTTTACATTTGGCCCCTCATGTTGAAAAATTATGATACAATGAATTACAAACAATCAAAAATGTCACCAAATCCACCACTCTACGGTGATTCCCTCAGCACCAAGAAACATGTACCATGGTGTATGTGCGACTCCTTCAAAACATGAGCCAGAACCAACCGCACCTAACCCACTCCTCCAAAAGAGGGAAAAAATAGAAAGGAAATCTTTTTCCTGTATCCATAATCAATATTGGATAGACTAGAAGAGCTCATTTTGTTTCCTAAAAATGAAAACACAAAACTATCATTGCACTAAAGATCTACATGAGATGGTGTGGGTGAAGGGAGAGGGAGGGGAACAGATATCCCTTGAAATTTTAAGAAAAAGGTTTTATATTCATAATTTTTATAATTATAACTACAAATATTATTTGTCCCCAAAAAAGTTATGCTTTTTGAAATTTCAATCACATATATGTATTGTATTTCATTTATTATATAAATTTTTAATTTTACCCTATGATTAGATCGTTCCTCTTTACAAGCCAAAATTACAATATATATCACCTCATGAAAAAGACTTTGGCTTCTTGAATTGAATCCAAATATGAAAGAATAGTAACTGGACACAAATTAGGACTTGGACTCTTAACTCTTTTTCTATAATGATTGTTACTTTGTTTGAATTATCTACATTGTTGAAATTATCACATATATTTTCTATAAGATATTTGAAATCCCATTAGGGTTTTTCTTTTGGCCGGTGGAAAAAACTTGCCGGCCAATGTAGACTGAAGGGGGTCAATGTTTGACAATGGCTTTCTGGTCCCAACATCACCTTCAAGCTTCCCCGGTGAACTTAGGAAGTTCAAACTCTTACACCTGCTCAGTCCATGCTGGGAAACACCTTTTAACAGTATTCATGAGAGGTCCATCGCATACTTACATATTGCATTACACACTCGCACACAAAGGACATACCATTCCTAGAATTAAACAGAAGGACTCAAAATTTTTAGTAGCATTAAAGTGTCTTCTTTTAAAAAAATAATAAACAATGGATACCATGGTTTGAGGATAATATTAACTGGGGTTTCAAAGGGTAAAAAAAGAAAAGAAAAAACACTTGAAAGCTTTTGCGACTTCTACTTAGCTAACAATGTTTGTCCCAAAGAGGGTTTTGGTCCTTTTTCCTCTCCTATGTCCTCTTCAAGTTAATTTATTTAGGGTAGACCTTTTTTTTCCCCCCAATTATTTGATGGCTTCATTGTGGTTTTTCAATGGAGTTTCTTTTTTAATATTAAAATCTGTACCACTTTTTTTCTCTGATGCTACCTTTCTATCTTCCTCTCTTGTTATCTATTTTATTACTAGATATGGCATGTCTTGCTACAAACGATTATGTCCGTCTTTAGATAACCCCTAAAAAAATGTCACGCACAACACACACTCTGCACAAAAACAAAACAAAAACAAAAACCCAAAAACAAAAAACAGAGAAAAAAAAAATCTATGGTACAGTAAATCGCCTTATATGCATCAAGTGACTAATCAAACTCTAGGTTTGAGAGATCTTACATAGTCTTTTCAATGGCTCTTTGACCAACCAGACGTTGAGCATTAGTAGCATGCATGGAAAGGAAGAAAAGGAAATGTGTTTTTATTGGATGATGACAGAAGAAGGGAGAGCACATCCCACCTAAAAGAAAAGGCTCTCTTTGGCTTAAAGAGGGTTGTGCTCTCTCTCTTCTGTCAACACTAACATCTCTCTCCCTTATTTCTTCCGTACCATTACTTTAGCAACTACTTCATCACCTTATTTTCACTGTATAAATCAAAACCAAGAAAGAGTATATCTTTAATACTAACATGATCCATAACTCTGTATAAATCATATAATAAACAACTGGTATATATTTTCATGATTATACGAAATTTTAAACCTCCGCCTCCCGAGACGGTGGACACTACAGAATCACAAAGAGAGAAATGAGCAACGTCTTACCTCTTAAATGGTTGTTCATGGATTCTCTCAGCCATATGGTGACTCTGTGGGCTTTGGATGCATATTATATGATATATATATATAGCGTTTGGTATTGGATCGGAGAAATGCTTTTTTTATTTTTCTTTTCCAAAAAATGAGCTGAATTACACTGAGGAAAAGAAATGAAGATTGAGAAACCTTTGTGAGCTTTTCCTCCATAGGAATTCTAGGGTTTGAGAGAGAGAGAGACGTACGAGCTACAAATTCTTGTAAGCACAACATCAAATGGACTGTATACATCACGCACAGCTGGGTGCATTCCTCTTATAAAGCTAAGACAACCGGCAAAAGCCAGTAATCCAAGGCGAGAGCTGTGACCGGCTAAGGAGGGTTTGGTTTAGTCGGTGCAGTGGTTCCACAATAAATAAAAGCTTATATGTTTTATTATATTTTGGCTGTTTCTTTGAATTCAGAGATTCCTTCACATTTTAGTAAAACTATATCTCTCTGTCAACATTAATTTCATTTCACCCAAAACAAAACATCTCCGTCACTGTCTTCTTTCCTCTTAAAAATCTCAAGTTGAAAACTTTTCTTTGTATTTTCTTTTTTTCAAAAAAAAAAAAAACATCCCATCTATTCCGATTTGTTCCCAAAATAAAGTATACTTTTTGTTTTAAGAAAACTTGTCTGTATTTGTTGTGTTTAAATGTTATATAACTTCGTATCAATAGACAATAGAAATGTTATAAATTAATAAAATATGATAGTAGCTAGTGTAATAATTTTGTTGAGAGTAAACGAATTATTTATCACGAATCGATATTTAAATTTCATTCGAATATTGTAAGCTCTATTAAGGGATCGGATCTTTTAAATCTTATTTTTTTATTTTTATAATTCAAATTTAATATTTACGGCTAAGAAAATTTAATCATGAGACTGCTACAATTTGATAACTAGTTAATAATTTTACTTAATCATAAAAAATAAATTATTTTTGTTTAGAATGATGTTTTTCCTAATATAATATCATGATTTTCCACAAAATAAACAGAGGCTAAAATAATTGTAAGGTGGGTTGATGGTGACCGCGTGCGCAGGTTTTCCCAAACGGAGGATCATCAGGGCAGGAGAGAATCCAAAATCAGCAGTTTTAACAACTTTGAGATGAGCGTGTGATGTGGGACATCTCTATCTCTTCAGCTAAGCTCAGACCTGCAGAGAGAGAGAGAGAGAGTGTTAAACAGAGGCCCTATTGTAACCGTTGATGTGAACTTTCCATACGTGGCACACATGCATCATTAACAACTTAGAAAATTACCCTTGTTTCATTCTCAGCCGTTGATTTCACTCGATCTGGGGGACCTCTTAGTAGGAAACCTTTGAAATTCAATTTTGTTTCTTTAAGAAATACGGATAACCTCTGCAATTCATTGAATAAATTAATTTTTTTAAGATAAACTCGATGTTTTAAAAACCTGTCAACCTACCTATGCATAAATTTATTGGTCAAATTTCATATATATTTAGTTTTAAAATAAAATAAAAATCTGATTTATATATTATATTAATCAGACCAATATGATCAATCAATTTTATTAATTTTGATCTATTTTAAATGATTTTAATAGAATTTGACTTTATTCAATTTAACAGTAAAAACTAAATTGAATTATAGAACGATTTATAATTGAACCGGTTAAATCGATCGATCCGATCCAATTTTAAAAACACTAAATAAACTATCGATTAAATTCACTTTGAACCAGATAAACTTTCTCAACACTCATTTTTATCATATATAAAATTTGAATTCAAATTTCATTTAAAGATACTAATCCAATCACTGAATCAACTAATTATGAATTAAATAAACTTTCTTGCTAGAAATTATAATTAAAATCAAATTTCTCCTTATTAGAGAATTTGACCAAGTCTTGCCCATTCTTATTCATGACAAAATTTATTGATTATTGTCTATACATGACCTTTTTTCTTAAACAGCAGTATCTCAATCAATTTATATTGCTTACATCTAGACATAGCCCCAATTTCAAAACAATTGATTTCTAATTTGAGATTTAGGGGAAAAGGCAATTTCGATTTTGATTCTAATTCAAATTCTAGAGTTGGAACAAAAAAAGTTAAAATTTTAAAAAAAGAGGTAAATTGAAAACTCAATTTTTATTTTAAAAAATTGAATAGTTTTAAGTAATTACAAAAATTGTTCATCAATCTCAAACTTCTAATATTTTATTTCCAACATTATAGTTTATCAATATTTATTTTTTTAAAAAAATAAATAATCAATTCAAACATACAATTCTCTTCAAAATAAAAAATTAGACATGTTCCGATTTTAATTTTAAATCAACCATTGTTCCATCTAATCCGGTCAGTGCCTGTGTCTCCTTCCTTTTGTAATGGTTGTCTCCTGCGACCATAGGTTAATTTATGAGATGATCCTACAAAAAGTAATATTTTTGTGAGGTTTTAAATTCTTCTTCTAAATAAGTTCTTATCTCTGGTTATGTTTTTTTAGTACAAATAGATACAATAAGTTGAATTGCATTGGAAAAGAGTTGATAAAAATAAAGTGACTCTGTTGTTCGAACTGTTCTTCAGGGACATCTCTAACTACGTTAAACTATGAGTTAGGGCATGTAAACTCTTAGTGGGCCTAAATTGTTCATGAAAATATATTAATATTATGCTTGGAATAAAAAAGAAAAAATTCATTTCATCTATAAACTTTTTACCCAAAAATATATATATATAAAATCCAATTAAATTTTATGGTTTGAAATAATTAAAATGATCTGAAGCTCAATTCTAAAATTAAGGAGGCAATTCTACGGTACATTTTTGTATGGTAGAATCTTATTAAAAAAAAAAAAAAAAAAAACACCCTTTAGGGACAATAGTATTTATGAAAAATCTACAAAATTTACAAACCCATGGGGGGACAATTCTATGGTACATTTATGTACCATTACCTATATGATTGATGGCTACCAAGGAATTTTCGATTCATCTTGTGACATATAAAGGATCAAGTTGAACTAGATTAATTGAAAAAATAAAATTTAATACAGTCAAATTTTTAATAAATTTTATAATATTTAAATTAAATTAATCAAATAAAATCTAAATATGAAACAAATATATATATAAAATCAAGCACGATCGTCCATGGAATCTTCCATGTTTCTTCTTTGGTGCGTACTAGTGCCTGATGTGCTTTGCCTTTTATTATTATTATTATTATTATTATTATTTGTGTTGTCTAAATTTAGATGAATATTATTATCCCGAAAAAGCCTCGAGCTTATATATATCTTATTGGCAGGAGTTGTAAACAACAAATAATATCTCTGAGGAACACCTCAAGTGGTAGAGTCTCTTTACTTTTATCTTTCTTTATTTAATTTGATTTCGTTTGATTATATCTCATTGTAAAAAAAAGGTTGTAAGGTTATAACAACGAAAACTATGAAATTAAAAAAGAAAAAAGAAATTGTCAACTATGTGTAGCATTGTTTCTGAATTTCAACGCTAGAATTGGTGTTACGATATTTATTTTGGACAAAAGAAAAAAAAATGACAAGTTGTATCTTTATTTATTTAATGTAGGGAAGGCTGGAGGGAATATTTTTGCAGATGAAATGATGTTTTGTCTTTTGCAGTTCCTTTTTTCTCCATGATGAATGAGTAGAGGAGTAATTAGTGTAGTTAGCCATTTTTAATATTGTGTTGAGAACTTGAATTTGATCCTGAAATATGAGTTCATCAAACGTTATATAGTCGGGATAATATACATACATACATACATACATATAATATTTGTATATATATATATGCATTGAATTGAAAATGTAAAGGTAAATTCCTCACGAAGTACGGAGCATGCAGTGGAATGCACCCCCATGAATTAAGGAAATATGCCCTACAACTGCCGCACCCCACTTACCCATATTCTTCAATTATGTTGACTTAAAGTCATGTGACACAAACAAACTTAACTGTCCAACCCCACATCCTCTCCTCTCCTCTCCTATATATTGTCTCGCAAGACCCTTTTGTTTTCTTAGTTTTGCTCTCAGAGAAATGGCTTCCTTGTCAGTAATTCACCACTGCAAAATTGCTCTGTTCTCATCTCTTGTGTTGATTTCTATGGTGGCTTTCTCTGCATCATTTTATCAATTCCAAGTGGGTGATGAGATAGGTTGGACTAAACCCACTGATGACACTCACATTTACAATGACTGGGCAGAGAGAAACAGATTTCATGTTGGAGACTCCATTTGTATGCTACAAAGTTATGGAATGTTTTTAAGATTTTTATCTTTGTTTTCTTGTCATTTGAATGGTTGTCTCCTTTTGTTGTTTCAAAGATTTCAGGTACCAAAATGACTCTGTCCTAGTGGTGGACGCCAATGATTATCACAACTGCATTACCTCAAACCCCATCTACAAATTTGAAGAAGGAAACACCTTTTTCCGGTTTGATCGATATGGATTCTTCTATTTCATCAGTGGAGTGGCAGGTCATTGTGAAGCCGGTCAGAAGATGATTATACGTGTGATGGTTCACCCCGAAGTTGAGCCAAGGAGCCCTGAAGCTTCTTCGCCTCAATTGGCAGCTGGTGGACCAGGTGGTTGGGACTTGGGACCCGCGTTGATGAACTCAACTACTAGGCTGGCTTCCTATTTCATGACTGCCCTAGGAGGAGTTTTGGTCATTCTGTACTTGTTCATGTAGGAGTGTTTCCATTTTTTATTTGTTTTGGTTGATGTATTTAGCAGCAGCTCCTAGGTTCTGATTCATTTTGTCGCCATTTTGTGACTGCTCATTTCGGATTTATTGTTTGAAGGAGATTTATGTATGATTTCAGAAAATTTCTTTTAGTATAACACAAACAAGTTCGGGAAAAAAAATAAAATTAAAAAAAAAAAACATAATTCATTCACATACAGCAGTACATTCTAGGCTAGTCGAAGCCTCTGGGTAGAAGATCTAAACAGTTGGTTCTCACCGAATCGAGATCCAGAGGAGGCAGACAAAGAATCAAAAACTTCATCACATGAAGAATTACCACAAGAATGATCATAGATCGCATCACTTTTCTCCTCTATTGCGCTGGTGTTTAACAAGGGCTGAGATCCTGATGAGTTGATTTTCTTGGATAGGCTTTGCTATGGAGTTAACTAGCTCTGTCTTCCGTTTAATGCCTACCGCATCTGCCTGTTCACATATAAAACTTGCGACATTGAAGATCCACAAATCTCTTTATAAACTTCATAGCCAGAAGCATGAGTTTCCCACCTTCAAGCAATTTTGAAAAAGGGATGCAAAACCAAGATAGGATCCTTATCTCTCTTTAAGGAGTGTATCAAATTCAAAAATCTGGAGACAAGTTCTTCCTTGCTGAACTGAATAGAAGCTGCAGTTTGATCCAAGTGGTAGATGGTAATAACAGAGTGATGGCCAAACACCTTCGAAACAGCTTCCCTTACCTCAGTTTTGGAGGAAGCCCCCACAGCAAAACAATGAAAAATAATCTCACTGTACCACCTTTTGATGTAATGTCCTAATGACACTGGAGTCCTGTTTCCGGTGCTCATATTTATAAAATCACCATTTGTCCAACTGAGATAGAGAAGATTCATGTACTTTTGGTGCATTGCATTGTTTGCTAATTCTGTAGGGGGAGACTGCTGTTCAAAATCAATACTTAGATCAGCACATACCTGAGAGAAGACACAACCTGTCATGAAAGCATCATAGCCCACTTCATGTTTTGCTCCAGAGTTCCAACTTGAGGACCTGCATCATTGCTTGAAGTGTCAAAGGAAAGATTGGCCTATAGCCAAATCTACATTGTATTTCCATTGCTCAAACTTGTCCAAATCTCAACTCAGGGACACAGCACAACCCCAATGGATGGTGTTCCACTTCATGTGCAAGAGTTAATTCATGTTAATGGAAATTAAAGGAGCATGAACATACACGTCTCTCCTGCATTGTCTGTACTAGATGCTTGATGCACATCTTATGCTGCAAGCATTGTTTCTGTTTTGACTAGCCTGCCATACAAAATCGGCAAAGAAATAAAACTACGCTTTCAAAAGCCTACGAGCACCACACTTGTGTGCCAAACCATAAAGCAAATGCACATCCTACAACAGTATTGCAATTCAAAGGCCAGCTTTTACAGGCTAACTAATAAGTCTAGTGGATGACAGTTCCACAATCTTATTGGCCAGATAAGGGGTAAAGCAGAACTTTAGGTCATCCACTTGAACCTCCACTTTCACGCGGAAGGTAGAAACCAACGCAGAGCTTTTGACTGAGGAAGCAATGTGAGGACGCAACACAGAAAACGCAGAGGAAAGAGATGTGCCGGACCACTTCATCAAATGTCTTAGTATATCACTATAATTTAGGCGTATTTTAGTGTTGATGATGTACGGGAAATGTTTGTGAATGGAGGAGGCAAAATCTTCAACGGCCACCGGAAGAGGACGAAAGAATTTGCTATATTCATGTGCAATATCTGTATCAGATAAACAAGAATCAGACAGATACAAGGTAATAAAATGATCCCGTCAATTACACACAAAGGATTCTGTACCAAGAAAGCATTTGTGACCTACAGTCAACTTCTTTTCAGAGGAAAGCATATCAATTACATGAAGAAAACCAACTGCAGATTTGATCTTAACTCTTCTTCTTTACGATGCTTACTATTCACTTCTTTCTGCTGAAAATAAAGACAAAATCACCTCTTCTATAACTCTTCACCAATTTGAAGTACAAATGCATATTTCGTTGGAACCTAGCAGGTCATTTAGAGTTACTATGAAGAACATTGCCGAAGCTTAAAAAGGCCTTCGCTGAAATCAAAAGGATTCATAAACGAATGCTAATCAAACCAAACCCGGGGGGGGGGGGGAGAGGGAGAGAGATCACCTTTGATGAACAACAATGAAACTTGAACAGCCTCCTTTTGTAATAGTACCATCCACATCAACACCAATGAAAGTTGGAGTGCACCTCTTTTTGCACAGAACTTCCATCCTCTCGTTACAATACTTACAATCTCTACATGAGTTATAATGGACTCCCACTTTGAACCCTTCAACATTAGGGCCAACCTCTGTTATAATTCCCACGATCTCATGTCTGCAGCATCGAAAAAATACTACTTCAATCATACAAGATAAAGAATACATGAAAATTCAAAAGTGTTGAGTTTGGATTTAGCTATTAAACTGTCAGCGAGAACTCATGACAGCCATGAATTATAAGTTTGTGGAATTAAATCCTGAACATGCCTAAATGAGTCAATTAAGCTCTGTTGTCAAAGGTCAATGTTATTCTCTTTGAAGTTTGACTCACAAGTTTTTAATGATTAATCAATAAAACAGACTGTTTGAAAATTGAAATCGGCAATTCTAAAACCATGGTCATGTCTATATTCAATTGTCTTTCAAGCAAACAAATCACCATAACATAGTTAAAATGTGAAGCAATCGAAAAACCCTCCACAATCAAAAAAAAAAAAAATCAAGGTATATTCTTGCAACTGATTTCATTTAATTCTGCTTGATTTCAAAATTTTTATTTGTAAAGATAATATGACACATCTATCTTAGCTCTCTTTACGGGAAGGCCCATGTGTGAACCTCAGTCAGTTGAACATAGGCATTGATAAATGTCACAATAATATTTTACGTGCCAACAAAACTAAAAGTACCCAGCACCATCTTATGGGAGTCTAAAGGTAAACTCTCTGTTCCAAGTCCTCGTCATCATAATGTTATTGTGGTTTACCTAGGCTGGTCCTAAATGCATCCCTCCTCCTTCACCCTTTGCCTGGTAGAGCTAAGGGCGTGTGAGAATGGGAGTAATTGTTAATTCGATTGGCTTCAAATGTAAAAGCTCTCTTCCCACAAATCGAATGTCCCTGAAAATCAGAAATTAGGGTTTAAGGATGAGACGTTTGACACTAAAATTTCACCAAATGCTTTCATTATAGTTATCCAAGTAGACGAGAAACCAACTCCATATCCATGTGACCATTGTTCAATACTCAATTGAAAGAAACGCTTGTGAAATTTTGCCAATCCAGTTATGCATGTCATATCTCACTTTTTTGACAACTTTGTGGAACTAAGATATCGAATCAACATTAGTAAAATTTTTAACAATAGATATTTATATTAATTATGGCTTAATCAACCCACCACCAACCTTCCCACACTTGTTCCATCCAAACCACGCAACTTGAGATGATAAAATAGTGGATACGATTCGAAAATTGAATCACCCGCTCACAACGGATTTGAGTTTATTTTCTTATGTAAACCTTAAACCAGTCCATGCTCACCCCTAATTGTTAGCTGTCAACTACAAGCTGCAGGGAAGGCAAAAGTCTAGTAGGAACATACAGACATGACAAGATCAGCTCTACATTTCTTCAGAAACAGCATTTTATAGACAAATACAGATCCAAATACAAGACTAATAATAATTGACAAACATAACTCTACTTATAGCAATAGACAAATGTTTACATGGTGTAGTCCGGAAATTTGATCTTTAGCTTCTGCTCCAATGTTCCCAATCCTCATAAACCTTGTGCTGAAAAAAGGGATGTTCTATTCAGTTTCATTTGAGTGAGTTCTCGATGTCTATTACAAACCGATACCTCACATCCCTTTTGATTAGCCTCTCAAGAGCTTCATTCGCATACTGAATCGGTATAACCTCAATCTCTGCATAAATCTTATATGCAGCACAGAAATCCAACAATTCTTGTATGTCCTGTGTTCCACCAGTTATGCTCCCACTGACACTCCGCATGCCTGCCAAAAAATCGATGCAGATTCAAAGAACTGTTATTTATGAGCACTGTTAATTGAAAAAAGAATAATATATGAATAGTTCCCCGAAAATTACCCATGTTGAGGTTAACAGGACTGAATTTCACTTCATGAGGGAAGCCCACCAGCACAAAAACACCAGCTTTTTTCAAAAGCGCCATGTATGGATCGAATGGGTGATCTCCTGCTGCTGTGTCGATTATGAAGTGAAGTGAATTTTGAAATTCCTGCAAACAAGACGTTAGATCAATATGCACAAGAGCAAGTATGCACTCTATGCCAAAGGCTAAATGCTCTTACTTTCATCTGCCCTTCATCAGATGAGACTACGAAATTGTCTGCTCCGAGCAAATTCAATGCTTCCTCTTTCTTCGACATGCTTGTGCTGAAAACTGTTACTTTAAGCCCAAAAGCCTTCCCTAACTTCACCGCCAAGTGACCAAGGCCACCGAGACCAATCACCCCTAGAGACTTACCAGGTTGGTTCATCTTATGCCGCTTCATTGGTGTGTAAACAGTAATTCCAGCACAAAGTAAAGGTGCTGCTTTAGCTAATGGGTATGAATCAGGAATTCTGAAACAGTACCTGCACGTTTAGCACCAAAAAAAAAAGGATGAAGAAGAAGAGGAAAAATGTCATCAGTAGTAAAATTCACTATAACTCACCATAATGGAGGCTGACCATATTGAAATTTTATAAACCATTTTTTTCTTAGTGATGGAATCGGTACATGGTCTGTAGGCTTACACCAAAACCCTCCATGACAAACTTGTGATTAATCATAAATGTTCCCTTATAATTGCAACAGGATGCGTTTAGACTATAGGCTACAATAAACATCATAACTCAAAAGACAATTAGTTTCATCATAACTCAAAAGACAATTAGTTTCACCATAACTCAAAAGACAATTAGTTTACTCCTTTAACTTTTGTATCCTTCAAACAAGTCTCCATAATAAAAGAAGTTGCCACACAACATTATGCAAGATTGAGACCCAAGTTTATCTTCTAAAAACCAGGGTGGTGTGTTCCCAAACAAAAAATATTGCATATTCTTCAGGCACCTATTAGATCAATTAAAAAGGACTCATAGCTGATGTCAGCCAACTAGCTGAACCATGTTAAAAATAAAAGGCCTCACTGACAGTTGAAAAATTAATTAAAGTACAAAAAAAGCTAGAAGCTAGAAACATATAATATACAAGGAATCAGAGAGAGAAAGAGAGAGAGAGAACCTTTGATGAACAACAATGAAACTTGAGTACCCTCCTTTAGTAATAGTACCATCCACGTCAACAGCATTGAAAGTAAAAGTGCTTCCTTTTTCACACAGATTTTCCATCCTATCATTACAATACTCACATTCCCTGCATGAATTAACGTAAGTCCCCACTCCAACATGGTCTCCCACTTTGAACCCTTCAACATTCCTACCAACCTCCGTCACAATTCCCACAATTTCATGTCTGCAACAACACGCAAAAGGGACACCATCCAAACACACAAACTTATAAAACAATTTAAAATATAACAAAATTTACATTTAGATTCAGCCTTAAACCATCACTAAAAATTTCAATGTAACCCTAAATTCTAATTTTTGTGAAATTATCCCGAAACTCTATTAAATAATTCAACAAAGCAATTGATTCGAATCTACTGCACATCACATATGCATTTATTAAAATCTAGTGACTAAGTTGACACTGAAATAAAGTTAGATAGCATTGAATTTTTATCCGTAGTTTAAGGCTGAAACTTAACCAAAATAAGAAAATAAAATCAGTAAATAATACAATAGAGTAAGAGTTGATACCCTGGCACTAAGGGGTATTTTGAGTCTCCCATTCTGTTTCTTGTCCATACAACATCAGCAAAACAAACCCCACAATGTGTGATTTTGAGTGAAACGTCATCATTACCGACAACCCTATGTGGATTTCGTCAAAAAGAATGAATTTCAGGAAATACCCAAACCACAAACAACATAGAAAACGTCGAAAAAGCAAAAGAACAAATAAATTATCATACAAAACCAATTAAGCAATAAAAGTTAATATAAGCGAGACCTGCGGATGAATTGGTAAGGAGAGAGAAACCCAGATGGTTCTCTTGCAGCCCATCCTAGACAATTCTCATTCCCACTTTCTGAACTCATTATTTTGCCCTCTGCCCACCTGAAAAAAACACTGCAAAAATGTGAATTTAGGATTTAACTTCTTTTCTGTAATGGGTTTTGTTTAAGAACTCAAATCAGTCCCAAATTTACATATTTAAACCTACGGTAAAAGTTATTAGAGAAATATTTTTTTAAAAAAGCCAGAGAACTGAAGAAGAACTGAAGAAGAAAAAGAAGATTTGGATTCTTTGGGATTAGAGCTTGCCCTAGCCAGAAAGAGAAAATCTAAATGATTCAGGAGAGTAATTAAAAGTTAAAACGAAAGAAATCGATTCGACTTGCGAGGCTTCCCTGGATTCGGGTGTCTTTTTCTTTTGCATGTCTGTAGAATACGGGGTGCAGGTGGTGCTTTTGAAAAGGATGAGCTATTGATTAAGCTCAATACTCCACTCCCATCCTCCACCGTGTCAATGAATAATCTAGAATCATGAGAAAAGACAAAAATGAATGATACTCTTTCAGAAATTTTAATTTATCTTAGCTCGAATTATTTATAATAGAAAAAAAAATTTATATGAAATATAAAAGTTTATAAATAAAAATGAAATACTTTATAAAAAATTGAAATTACATATATTGAAACAATATTTTTAATTAAAGATATTACGTATTTCAAATGTATTTAACTTCAAATTTTATAGACCAATCCAATAGAAATAAGAATGGGTTACATGACATGAATCCATTCTAAATTGGAAAGAAAAAATAGAGAAGTCATGATCTTCAATTGCGATTTCAAACGTCACGATCAAAAATCAAGAAAAATAAAAACGCGATTCAGGATCGCGCTTCCGATTTGTTTCCCCCCCCCCCACAAACACAGCAAAGACCCCCCTCCGTCCCACAATCTGCCTTGAGTCGCGTGACAGATATCGGAAATAACGAAGTAATGTGTAGGTCCTCCCTTCAAAATCAGGGACAGAGATGGGAAACCAAAAACCTAGTTGAAATAGACGTATGGGACGAGGAAACAAATGGGAAGGAGATGAGAGTGACTATCGAGGATGAGAGGTGAAGAATGGAGTTATCCCAAGAGGGAGTTTTAGGCCACAAAGGCCTAGAATAATGAAATGTTATGGATTTTTTATATTATAGTATTTACAACGATCTTTACCTTAATTTTAAATTTTAAAATCGATTATTTAATATATAAATATAAGATAATTAAAAAATTTCTATATTAGATTTTTTTTCGTTTTGTTTATTTTTTATTATAGTATTTATACAAAATATTTATTTATTTATTTTTTTAAATAACTTTTTAACATAGTATATGCTACTAGGCTCCTACGCGCGCGACAGATTGCATCATGATATGTGGTAATGAAAGCCTAAGGATAGGTCTTCTCTGCTCACATTCTGACCAGAGTCTGAAATTGACTTTTAAAAAACTAATTTTAATGTTGATTTATGAGAAATGACTTCAAAGTCTGGGAAGTCAAGCGACTCAAGGCAGAGTGTGGGAGGGATGGGGTCTTTGCTGTGTTTGTCCTACTTCCAAAGCAGAGCAGACAGAGAGAGAGAGTGCCCTGCCGGGTCAGAGCGAGAGAGAGCGCGGTGTTGTGTAAGAGTAAGAGGGAGAGGATTTTTAACTTTTGTCAAGTGTACGTATTGAATTCAAAAATTTGACTTTAAAGGCAATTTCTTCCCGGAAATCGACTTTAAAAAAAAATGTTATTTTCCATCTCTGTCACGCGACTCAAGGCAGAATGTGGGAGGGAGGGGTCTTCCCTGTGTTCGTCGAGTTTGACAAGAAAAAAAAAAAAAAAAATGAAAACGTGATCTTAGAAGCTTAAAATCGCGATCCAAAATCGTGCTTTTTTTTTTTTTTAAGTAAAAAGTGTGATTCCTGATCGTTATATTTAAGTTTTCTAAGGTTGGAAAAAGAAAAAAAAAACCCTATTTAGATAATTTTTTAATAAAAGGACGTTATTTTGGTAAAAATCCGGTAATTTTTTGTGAGGTTATTGAACTCTTGGGTTTTGATAGACGGATTTTTCTCCCCAGTTTGGTTGTCTTGGGTTTGTAGTTGTTAGGGCTGTCACGCGATTCGACCTGAGTTCGAACTGCTCGCGAATCGTTTGATTAACGGTTTGATTCGACTTGAATTTGATTAAATTTAAGTCGAGTTCGTCATGCATCGAGTTGAGTTCGAATAGTATAATTTTAGATTCGAAAACTCGATGAATAACTTGATTACATATATTAATATATATTTATATATAATTATAATATAAAAATAAAATAAAATATATTAATATATTATATAATAATCAAGATTTCGAGTCAAGTTCAAGCATTTTATTATATAGTCAAGTCAAATTCGAACCTCTGTTATATACTACTCATCAAGTTCAAGTCAATAAAAAAAATCAAGTTCGAGTTCGAGTATAGAGATATTTGAGATCGAATCAACTCGAATATACTTCTAATAGTTGCCTATTGCACACATTCTTTCTGGTTCCTAATTGGCCTGATAACTGAGTATTGATATCAGGTTTTAAATTTAAATCTTGTATTCGATAAAAATAAGTATCAGAGAGTTTTACCTCTAAAGATCACAACCCAACTTAAATCAAATTTAATAAAAATTAATATAATTATCAAATATCAATAATGTAAAAAAAAAAAAAAAGAACTTATTTCTTGCTTTCAAGTTCAGCCACTTTGTCTCATTGATTTACTTATTTTGGTTTTTCTATTAATTTTTCAATTGTGTTTTAATTCACACATGTCAGAATTATTTAAAAAAAAAAAACCAAAAAGAGCAAAAATATAAGGGCAAAGTGGAAGTAAAGTGTCGGCAAAACTTGATAGTGTAAAAGTGAGGGTTTTATTTCCAATGGTTTTATAATCATTTTATCCTTTTATTTCTAACGGTGATACTTCAGTGAGTAAAGGGAATATTTGCTCCAATAAAATCGGACTAAAAATCTAAATACTAATGATGAAAATAAAAAAAACAATATAAAATTTTCTTTATTATATAAGAGTCGCAGAAATAACAAAAATATATATGAGTACAAAGATTTAAATACTAAATCTCAATCTTAAAAAAAACACTTAACTATAAATTCTTAACCACTCTGAATATTTCAATAACGGCTCACATATAAGATTATATTTATAAACTAACATGCAAACTCTACAAAACAATGCAAAATGTCTATTATACTCTCGCTTGATCAGGGAAGAATGGTAAACCAATGCAAACAAATTAAAAACTCTAATTTGTGTCGCATTATCATTTATCAGGGTTTTGGAGTTTGTATGTAAACCAAACCAAGGTGTTGATGCAATAATGCACTATCTATGAGGGCAAGCTTTAATCTTCAACCTTCCAAACCTTACTTTCTGAATATTTTCCAAGGTACCCTAAATTTCATGAGGGTATTAAATCCCAAATAATCTTGATTATCCATTCATCGAGTCTACAAGAATCGAATCTCGAGACTAAACACACACGAATATAAAACACTTAGCTTTGAGGTATTTTAAAAAATCAAATCTGCATATTTTATTCATATTTATTACATTTATCATATTTTGAATCTAATAGGAATATATAATTTTTATCGTACAATTATTAAATAAAATATGATCACTAAAATTAATATGGTGAATTAAATGAGCCGAGCCTATTTTAAACTCGTGCCCGTATACAACGGCCAAGCCCTCCCAAAATGGTGGGCAGGGCCACCTCAATTATGGGCCTACGCCTCCCACTGCACCATCCGACCCCTGAGCCTGAGGTTTTTGACGCGTCACTGATGGTTCTTGTTCTAAAGGGGAAGGGGTAATGGGGGACGGGGGATGGGGGTATGTCTTCCGACAACAAATGGGTTCTTCCAGTGCGCAAGTATCTATATTCGTAAACACAAGCATGGGCACACGGATTGCTATTTCAGTTTCTCCTGACATCACTGTAGGTGATTTCAAGAGTAAGTCCTTTGGTGTTCACTATTCATGATTTTTTCCTAAATGGGTTGCTTCTCGTTTCCTTTTTTTCTTTTTCCTCAATTGCCTTAAACCAGAAATCCATTTGTTAATTTTGAAGCAATTTAGAGAAAACTATTACTGGTTTGATCTCATCACTCACAGGATTCTGCTCACAGATGGGTTTGTCTAGATTGTGGCTCTTCCTCTTCTCTGTTTATGTGTGGATTGAAATAGTAATATAAGAGAACCCAGAAATCCCATGCCCTTGATTTAATCTGACAATGTGTTTTGGAGTTAATCACGTTACTTGGTTATCTCCTTTGTTTGACCCTTTTGTCTAATTTGAATTGAATGCTGGTGGCTATGTAATTTACTGAATGCTTGGATAACTTGTGAGAGTAACAGTAGTTTAAATGTATGTGGCATATATTCGGACACGAGACATGACTAAGACATGGTGACACGGCAGAGTTATAAAAATTTTCTATGATTTTCAGTTACAAAGTTCTTAAGAACACAACACATGCGGCATGGACAATCTAGAACTTTCCACACAACATAGGTTTAAATAGAATTATAGTCATTTGGCACAGACAGATACATAGAACACGGGCACAACACAATACGGACATGCGGATATGGAAAAGTTAGACAAATTTTATATTGTTATAAGTTACGAACTGTCGTGGCGTGTTGTGTCTAAGAATCGTGTCCATGTCATTTCTAAAAGTATGAGTGTAGCGCAGGTTCCTTTGATGGAAAATGAACATATCAAGGTGCATTGTATGTTGAGTATTGTCTCTGTGATCTGGTCCATGTTTTATAGGCAAAAGTATTGTAGACCGCATGATTATATCATGGGATAAGAACTAGTAAAGAAAGGTATGTGACTTCACGATTGGTAATGAGTTGACAACCATGCCCTCTTTTGTAAAGAAGAGGTTGCTTCTAATAGTTAAGCCCAAGATTTCAGGTAAACTGCAAGCAACTTTATCATTAAGTTGAAGGTTTCTCCATGGGGTAAGAAGTGTGTCTACTAAATTTATCTCACTGGTAGAAAAGGGTTTTTGAGATTCAGGCAATAATAGGACTTGTGTTTGGACAGTGAGCATATTTGGTACATATGCCCCTCAAGGTGTCAAACAGCTATCTAAATTATAATTTGGATTTCATATAATGCAACTTAATTGCCATGTGTACATGCTTTAAGATACCAGACTTTATGGTAGTTCGGGTAAAGGCAACAGAGTTGAGAAAATGAGGATGCAAGGATTAGTACTTGATTTTTTGATGACATAATTATACATAGGAGGTTGATTAGGTGCATTATATTTTGTTTTCAACTTTTGGCACAATTTGTAACTTTTTCTCTTTTTGTTCTCTGATGTCTTTGATATTGTTGGTTTCCTATGGATGCTCTCTGATGCCTGTTTACTCAATAAGAAACACAAGAGGAAACTATTACAAAGAAAGGGAGGATAATTTTGCATTAAGCGTGGGAATGGATACCATTTGAGATCTTTTACACACGACATATTTTTTTCCAATGAAACAAGAATTGGCCAGTGGAACATAAATTAGAGAAAACGATGAGGTTTTCTAACAATGAAAATTGAATATTAATGTGAAAAACTTGAAAGTCTATTAGATAAATTTAAGAACTCTTCTAAGGTTGGAATGCATTATCTAACCTAAAAAATGAGACTTGTCATAGATGCATTGCAATCGATAGTAGTGGAATAATTTTTAGATTTTGTTGGTATCGGCAGAGGCTGGAGTCCCATGTTGACTTTTTTCGTTATGGTCGATTGAAACAAATTAGTTTTGACTAATGAAATGCCAGACAAGTACAGAAAATATAAATCAGTCATGATTTCATCTGTTGTTATTGTATTCAAACAACAGAATCTGTTATTAACCTTTTGGAGAATTCTAAAGCAATACAACTGAAATTCCTGCAAGATAATTGATCTGGTTTTCTGCCAAGTTGTTAAGTATGTCATTAACCTCTTGACCTGAACAACTGAATAAAAAGTCTTACATAGAATTCACTAGAATTGACAGATGCTCCTATCAGCTATTTTTTAACATTCAACCAACAAAAAGAAAGAAAAGATTTATCGAGCTGAACTTGGTGTTTTAGTTCACTTGGCTTTGCTGCAAGATGGTGGTGATATGTGTCTGGCATGTTAAGTGTGTTAAAATACTTAACACATGTACCAATGCCCTTTACCTGATTTCATTTTCATCTCACCCTTCACTCTCAACCGGTTCTTTTCAAATTTTCTGCAGATTAAAGAATATTTAAGATCTCAAAGATAATTGTATCAGATCCTTTCATCTTCTTTGTCATCTCTGTAATTTACATCTAGCCATTTTTGCTAAAACTTTGGTATCCTGAACTCTGCTTGTAGCATTTATCATGTATCATATATGGAGAAATGGTACACGATAACTCTTTTTTTCCCCCCTTCAGGAGAACTTGAGAGAGAACATTTTTGCTGTTTCCCGATGCTGGGACAGATCAAGATTTATGGGTTGATGGTACAGTAGTTGGGATAATCTTTTTATAGTTCTTTTTTTCTTTTTTGTTTGTTTTTCATTTTCTTTTTATTGGAATACTTTGTTATTTGATGCCTTTCTTATTTGGTACAGGCTTGCTTTCGTTTTTCTTTCTGCAGGTTAAGAGAAGGTCATGCTTTTACCACCTTCCTGAATCAATGCCTATAAAGTATGCTTTCTCAGGTTTATTTAGATCATGGTTTGTGCACACAGAAGCAAGACCTCTCAGCATTACCGAGAAACCTTGTTTGTCTAATGGTCATCCTGTGGAAGTTGGCAGTGTCAACTTAAACAAAGGTGGTGATGCAAGTGATATTACAGGTTCTCTGCAACCCAAAATGCATTATGATTGCAGCAAGGTGGAAAACCCCAAAAGCAAGAATGACAAAATGAGGAGAAAGAGATTGCATGATGCCTCACTTTTGCAGCCACGACATTTAAGATGGAATCATCTGTCAAGGAGAAAGATTAGAAAGAAGAAAAAGAAAAGATTGATGAGGTCTTACAAAGATAAGACAGGATTTCTAATCAGAAATGAGAAAAATCTGGTAATGACTACGGAAATGCAGATTGGTAGGAATGGAGCTATGAGCCAAGCTGAGCCTGAAGAATGGAACTCGAACCCTGAGGTTGAGGTCTCTGAGGAGAAATCATCAGAAGTATCAGTTAGTGGTATAATCCAGAGATACTTTTCATATTATGGATTGACAGAGTGTCATAGCCCTTCTAATTCTGATGTCACTTCTAGGGCGATTGCCAATTGCACAGAAGAGCAATTCAAAGTGAAAGTTGATGAGAAATGCTCCCCTGGACTTGGTGACAGCACAAATCATGTGGCAAAAACTCCCCAGAGAAAAATAATATTTCCGGACATGTTAAATCCAAGGTCAACAATTTCAAGGGAAGGGATTGGGAAACTTGATGTTGGAAAACGCCTGATCATGGCCTCAGGTAATCTTGGGATGTCTTTGGGTATGCAAAGACCTGAGATCTCTTGTTGCAGGTCCAGAGACCGAAAATTGTTAGCAAGCAATCACTCACCTCATGTTAAAACTATGGTTTTTGAGATTGAAGATACTGATGACTGAAAAATGTCTACATAGCTGGAGAACACATTGTTTCTGTTTTTTCTATCCCGCAATGTATAATTTCTCCGGAATCTATGCCAAAGAAGAAGCCCTGTACAGACTGCATTTGAAGAATTCATGCTCAGACTGATTATCCGTGCAACTTTTGTTCTTGTCTTTGTGGAAAATGTCAAAGTTGCGGGTCTTGTTTGGGGTTGAAGAAGTCACAAGAGGGTGTTGTGGGGTATTTCAACACGATCCTTCACGTTCATGTCGCAAGTGTATGACTCCTAGTTCTAGGATTAGGACTTCATGGGTTGTTTTCTCCTTATGTTAGTGCCATCTGGTGGCGGGACACAGCCTTAAAACATTAATCACCCGGATCATATGATAATCAAGAAACTGGTAATTTCTGCAGTTGGGTATTGCTTTCAAGTTCTAATACCCCTAAACATGTGTGGTATGATGAGAGAAAAATTCTAAAGCAAGAAAAATTATTTTTTTTATTATATAAGGGTCGAAAAAATCGTCTAAATTGCACCCATAGAGATTCGAACATAAGGCTTGCGAAAAGAGTGTAAGTGCTCTTTATCATTTTCTTAGAAGGACAAAACACGAATAGTATGAGGCTAATATTTCATGAATGTCTTCACCAAAATGGCAAAAAGTGTATATATATATATATATATATATATATATATTTTTCATGAATGTTACCCCGCAATACTTTCCCCTCCCATTATGTATGGACCCTTACAGTGTGTTTGGATATGGATAGAGGGTTTGGGTAGGAAAGGGGGGTGGGAAAGGGATGGGTTATAAAGAATCTATCAATATTTGACAAAATAATTAATTAGAGGGAAGGGCAGGGAGGGTTTCTATGAAATCTTTTAAATTCAATTTTTTAATTTTACCAAATCGATGAGTTTTGGAGGGGAGGGATTCCTTTTAAAAATAATAAATATCAAATTTACTTTTATATTTTTTATTTTAAAATTCTAATAAAAAAAGGATAAAATAGTAAATTTATATATATTTTTTATTATATTTCTTTCCTTTCTCTCGTATAACTAAACGTAATTTTTTATTTTACTATCAAATCGATGAGTTTTGGAGGGGATGGATTCCTTTTAAAAATAATAAATATCAAATTTACTTTTATATCTTTTATTTTAAAATTCTTATAAAAAAAGAAATGATAAAATAGTAAATTTATATATATTTTTTTATTATATTCCTTTCCTTTTTCTCAATTTTTTATTTTACTATCATTTTGCTCCCTTTCTCGTAACATATTTTGTTGTTAAACATATTTTTTAATTTTACCTTCATGACGCATCCTTTCCCTTGTCTCTCTTTCTCATGGCTTTGCCAAACTTAATGTGCGGAACAAATATGGCATTTAGTACACGGTAAAAGGTTTGAGGGATCACAAAATCAGTTCACTTTACGTTTTCATCCTCTAAACATATTTATTTTGAGTTTTTTTCAAAAAAAAAATTAAATTTAGATTTTCTCTCTAAAATAAAAATATTAATTTTCTATTTTTAAAAAAATATCAATTTAATTCACATTTTCTCTCCTAATTTTATTAACTTTAAATTGTTTCTCTAAAATATAAAATTTAATTTTCTCTCTATAAAACTAAACACATTAATTTTTGAAAGAAAAATAATTTATCTAAAATTTAGTTTTCTCTTTGTGAAAATAAGCACTTTAATTAATTTTTCTTTTTTAAAAATTAAATCATTTTAATTTTTTATTTAGATATATTAATTTTTAATTTTCTCTTTCTAGAAAATAAATTAAAATCTTATCTCTATAACATTACTAATTAATTTTAAATCATTTTAAATTTTGTCCCTTGTTAATTTTTAATTCTTTTCTCTCTCTAAGTCTCTATTTATAGTTTATAAAAATAAAGGACATAATTAAAAGACACGCAATAATAAATAATAATAAATTTAATTTTTCATACTAAAATAGAAAATCGGGTAAATTAGAAAAAAAAAATATAGAAATTGAAAAATGAATGGATGTTCGGAGGGGGACTAGAACAAAACCAAAGGGATAGGAAAAAAAAAAAAAAACAAAAGTGGCGTGCTGGCTAAGGTTGGAGTCAAATTGAGGTTTGAACTTTGTATTGATTAATTTTTTTTAAGAATAAATATAATAGACCAGTCGAATTCGATAGTATCTAAGATGAGATATGGGATGGAGCCAATCTGTCCCCGGAACTGATTCATCCGTTCGTGTATCCGATGCCGTTTTGATCAACTCTCTAGTCTTTCACTTGGCTTCCTTTCCCAAAATGGCTCACGTCTCTCCCCGAGAGTTAACTACGAAAATAACCCCATTTAAAAAAAATATTCTTAAAAAAACTCACATAAAACAAATTTTAAAAATAACCTTGAATGATTGAGTATTGAACACCGACACATATTACTTGAGTATTCAACACTCGACCAACTTTAAGTGTTGATTGAGTGATTTGTGAACGGTGTTAGTTGAGTATTAAATATTTAACCAATATGTAAACAGTGTTTTGAGGTTATGAATTTTCTTTCTTAAAAGAATTTTCTTTTTAAAAAAAAATTAGGTTATTTATGTGCTTGGCTCCAAAAGTTGAGCTTGGACTTAGAGGTACTAATTCTGCTTCTTCAATATCTTCATATGTTGCCTTGTGCTCTTAGAATTACAACTTCAATTCAAATTTCTGTGTACCCTTTTCATTTTTAATGATCCTTCCGAGTTTTAAGTTCTGTTTCTTTAATTTCTTGACATGTTTATTTATAATGTATGACGAGAATGAGAAAGAGCTTTTCCAACTTTCTAAGTTACTCTAGGTAGTATCTAATTCTTTTGTATCAGAGTGGTTGGATAATTTAACTCTTAACAAGAGATTTTGACTTAAGTTTTGAAAATAGAGAAAAATTTTAGAGAGTCAACCCCTTAATCGACTCTATAATATTCGGACTGAATTAATCAACCGAAATCCGGATACAGATCAATTGAAAAAAAAAATTACTCCAAATGGTAGGGGAGAAAATTGTTCTGTATTGGACGAGATGGTCGGCTTTATTATTATTATTATTGGGAATTTGTTCTTCACCTTTATTGAATAGGAAAAGCACTGGAAAAAAAAAAATTGATTTTCTTGAGAAATAAGCGTTTCAGTATAAATTATGGTTTGGAAAAAGTTTGATTGCTAATGATCATACGAATTTTGCAAATCAAAGGACTCGATGATTGATATGAGAATTAAAACCCAATTGATTTTTCATATTTTTGATTCTTTTATTTATTTATTTATTTACTTTCTAATGCAAATGGTAGGAGTCTTTTGATTCTTTGGGCTGTGATGATACATAGATGTCAGTTTTGTTGATGATTGATCGTTTGACTCTTGAATGTTCACATGAAAGCTCCTACATATCATACTCATACCTCAACTAAGTGGAAAATTTCCGGGTTTTGGTTTAATGAATCCACTCTTTCTTTTTCCCCATAATATGTTAAAATAGATCAAAATGAGATTCCTTGATTGATCTAGTCAACCATCATGATTGATCTAATCAACCATCAACCATTCAATCTTAATAATTGATTTACTCAATTACTATGATTGATTTAACCATTTAAATTGATTTGGTCAATTATATATATTTGGTTGATTTAATCAATTATTGATATTGATTTAAACAATCATTCTATATTTAATTGATTTAAATAATGATTGATTTATTCAATCATTATATACTTAGAAACTTAACTTTATTTTTTACTATTTTCCTTTTTACTAATTTTATTCAAATTTCTTTCATTTTCTCTACTAGCTAAACTCTTGTATAAACAGGGCTATTCTCCACATTTTGTAATCAAGCAATGAGAGACAATCTTCTCTCTTGCATTAGCTCTCTTTCTTCTCTCTTGTAATTTTCTTCAATCAATACAAAGAAAGTTTTTTTCATTTTCTTCTTCATTTTCTTCAAATTTTATCTTGATATAATTCTCTTACGTAATATTGGTTCTAGATTGCATGTCTAGAAACATACGAGGAGTCTAATATCAAGATTAAAATTTTACAACATGGTATCAGAGCAAATTTCGATTCCTTCCTCTTCGAGGTTAGGTGATCCTTTTTCCCAAATCAATTCTTTTCATTCACAACCCTTTTTTTCCATTCTTCTTACATCTTCAAATTATTTCCAATGGGCTGCTCATATTAAGAGATCCTTAAACTCAAGAAATCTCTTGAGTCACATCACAAAGGATCCTCTTGAGGAGTCAAACCCAATATTTGAAGAATGGAAAATGAGGGATGACCAAGTTTTTATCCTACTCACAAGTTCTATGGATCAAACTCATAGAACTATGGTCACTTGCTCTCCAAATTCAAAAGCCCTATGGGATCAAATGCATAATCTTTATGGGCAAGAGTCAAATTTAGGAAGAGTTTTTGAGATAAAAAGGTAAATTGCCAATATCAAAAAAGATGAAAAAACTCTCTCCCAACTATTCGGCGAATATGAAGACCTTTGGAACGAGATCAAAACTTTGAGACCGATCACAACCGATCTCAAAATTTTACAAAAAAGAGAAGATGAGGACAAGTCCTTTGGGCTCCTCATTTCTCTTGGAGAACAGTTCGCACATGTTCGTCAAGAAATCCTTCGAATGAAGGATTTTCCTTCCTATCAAGAAGTAAGAGCCATGATCCAACGAGCAGAAGTAAGTATGAAATTTGAGGATACTCCTCAATCCAAAATAGAAGGGTATGGTTTCAACTCAACCACAGAAGGGCAAGTGGCCAATAAGGTGCACCACATGGCCAAAAAGATATGTGCTCATTGCAAAAAACCAAATCATTCACAAGAAAGATGTTGGTTTCTTCATCCTCACCTAAGGCCTAAACACATGAAGAGAAAGGACCAAATATCTTCAAATGCAGCCCAGAATGCATCACTTGAGTCAACTATCGAAAGTATCATATCAAAGATGCTGCTCAAGCAAGAAACAACTAATCCAGGTACTTGCTTAAACTCAACTTTGAATTTTCAAGATTGGTTGGTAGATTCGGGTTGTGACCATCATATGGTTAGAGATAAGGATAAATTTAAGAAACTGAAATCTCTACCAAACTATAAGATAGTCAAGGTTGCTAATGGGCATAATTTAAATATAAGAAAATTTGGAAAAATTATTTTTTTCGGAAAAAAGGCTAATGCTTTATATATTCCCGAATTCTCCTCTAATCTTATGTCTATTAGCCAAATTACTAGGGACCAAAATTGTAAAGTTACATTTGATCCTGATACTGTTGTTTTTCAGGATCTCAAAACAAACCAAGTGATTGGTAGGGGATTCAGAAGAAACAATCTATATTTTTTGAGTCAAGATAATCATGCATATACGGCACATCAAGGAGAAAGTTATATTTTATGGCATGCTAGATTAGGTCACCCTAGTAAGCAAATTTTGAAATATCTGTTTCCAACAAAAAATTGTGAAGATAGATATTGCGAAGCTTGTATTTTTGGAAAAGAGACTCGAATGCATTATCCGATTTCAGAAACAATTTATGAAAATGCTTTTAATCTTGTACATTCTGATATTTGGACATCTCCTGTAATATCTAGACGAGGTTTTAAATACTTTATATCCTTTATTGATCACAAGACTAGATACACATGGGTATATATGCTCACTTCAAAAGCACAAGCATTCGAAGCATTTAAAAACTTTTACAATTTTGTCACTAGGCAATACAACGCAAACATAAAAATGCTTAGGACAGATAATGGAGGGGAATACATTAATCATACATTCACAAATTTTCTAGAAGAAAATGGAATAATTCATCAAACTTTATGCCCATATACCCCCCAACAAAATGGAGTAGCCGAAAGAAAAAATCGACACTTACTTGAAATAGCAAGAACAATCATGTTCTATGCTAACATGCCTAAAATATTTTGGAGCGATGCTGTTAGTACCGCAGCTCATCTAATTAACCGCTTACCCACTAAGATACTTTAAGATAAATCTCCCTCAGAAGTTCTCACTAAAACCAAGCCAAATATTACTCACTTAAAAGTGTTTGGATGCATATGCTATTTACATATACCAAAACAATTTAGAAATAAACTAGATAAAAAAGGGAAACGGTGTGTTTTCATAGGATATGGATCATTTCAAAAGGGTTATATATGTTATGATCCTATGACTAACAAAATATACACATCAAAAGATGTGATATTTGTAGAAAATGAGTTTTATTTTCACGATACAAATGAAGAGAGAACACCAGAAAAGGAAGATCTGTATGTTTTCTTGTTAACTCCTAAAGAATTTAGCAACCCTTCTCGCCAATCTAATGAAGAGGACAACTTAGAGCAAGAGCAAGAGCAAGAGAGAGAATTATCAGAAAATTCTGAGCAAAGCAAAGATAGAAGTTCCCCCAAAACTGAAGGAAGTAAGGGGCAAGGGGGAGACCAAATCCAAGAAGACTTACTTCCCTTAGAAGCAAATGCAGAATCTAATGATCCGTCATCATCTCGACCGCTACTTAGAAGGTCAACAAGGCTGAGATTCCCTCCATCAAGATGGGATCACTATGTCTCTAAGGTCACATCTTATCCCATTGCTAACTATTATACTACAACTAACGTTTCCTCAAGTCACCAAGCATTTTTTAGTGGCATTGATCAAGTACAGGAGCCTAGAAGTTTCAATGAGGCTAATAATCACCCAGAATGGAGGAAAGCAATGAAAGAAGAGTTAGATGCTCTCACAAAGAATAAGACTTGGGAAATAATGACTCTCCCAAGAGAAAAGAAAGCAGTTGGATGCAAATGGATCTACAAGATCAAGCATAAAAGTGACGGTTCAATTGATCGCTACAAGGCTAGACTTGTAGCCAAGGGGTTTACCCAGACCTATGGAGTGGACTATACAGAGACTTTGCACCCGTAGCGAAGATGAACACTATAAGGGTCCTCTTGTCTCTTGCAACCAATAAGAACTGGCCAATGTACCAGATGGATGTAAAGAATGCTTTCTTGCAAGGAGAGCTAGAAGAGGAGGTTTACATGCATCTACCTCAAGGGCTCAACCAAGGTCACGAAGGACAAGTGTGCAAATTGAAGAAAGCCATCTATGGTCTCAAACAATCTCCTCGGGCCTGGTATGCAAAACTAAGCTCTGCACTTTTCAGTAACAATTTTAAAAAATGCAATAGTGATTCCTCTCTATTTACTAAACTTGATAATGAAAGAATCACTATTGTGCTCATATACGTTGATGATATTATTATTACTGGGAGTGATATGAGTCATATTGATCAAGTTAGAAATTTTCTTAAATCTAGTTTTGATGTTAAAGATTTAGGGATACTTAAATATTTTCTAGGAATAGAACTTGCCTACTCTCACAAGGGGCTTGTCCTATCCCAAAAAAAGTACACTCTTGATTTGTAGCAGGAAACAGGTAAATTGGGAGCAAAACCAGTCATTAGCCCTATCTCAACATCTAATGAAGGGAATGATACTGATCAACTATTCACAGATATACAAAAGTACCAGAGACTTGTAGGAAGGCTCATTTACCTGACTATCACCAGACCCGACATTGCATATGCCGTGAGTCAAATCAGTCAGCATATGCATGCTCCTAAGGTGTGCCATTGGAAAGCAGCTGAAAGAATTCTTAGGTATCTTAAAGGGTCTCCTGGAAGAGGAATCTGCATGAAGAACAATCAAAGTTCAGAAATAGTGGGCTATTGTGATGCGGATTGGGCCGGAGATTCAACAGACAGAAGATCCACCACAGGCTATTGCATGTTTGTTGGTGGGAATCTCGTGTCTTGGAAGAGCAAGAAACAATCCGTAGTTTCAAGATCTAGTGCGGAAGCTGAGTACAGAGCCATGGCAGTAGCAACCAGTGAAATCGTTTGGTTAAAGGCTCTAGTTGAAGAATTAGGATTTCAAGTCACTTCTCCAATCAAACTTTTCTGCGACAATCAGTCTGCCATTCACATTGCTTCTAATCATGTCTTTCATGAGAGAACAAAACATATTGAAGTTGATTGTCACTTTGTACGCCAAAAGGTTGAAGACAAGACCATAGTCACTCCTCACGTGAAGAGTAGTGAACAGCTTGCTGATATTTTTACTAAGGGAACTGCGACAATTCACATGAAAAATATTCTCAACAAGTTAGGCTTCATAGATATCTATTCGCCAAACTTGAGGGGGAGTGTTAAAATAGATCAAAATGAGATTCCTTGATTGATCTAGTCAACCATCATGATTGATCTAATCAACCATCAACCATTCAATCTTAATAATTGATTTACTCAATTACTATGATTGATTTAACCATTTAAATTGATTTGGTCAATTATATATATTTGGTTGATTTAATCAATTATTGATATTGATTTAAACAATCATTCTATATTTAATTGATTTAAATAATGATTGATTTATTCAATCATTATATACTTAGAAACTTAACTTTATTTTTTACTATTTTCCTTTTTACTAATTTTATTCAAATTTCTTTCATTTTCTCTACTAGCTAAACTCTTGTATAAACAGGGCTATTCTCCACATTTTGTAATCAAGCAATGAGAGACAATCTTCTCTCTTGCATTAGCTCTCTTTCTTCTCTCTTGTAATTTTCTTCAATCAATACAAAGAAAGTTTTTTTCATTTTCTTCTTCATTTTCTTCAAATTTTATCTTGATATAATTCTCTTACGTAATATTGGTTCTAGATTGCATGTCTAGAAACATACGAGGAGTCTAATATCAAGATTAAAATTTTACAACATGGTATCAGAGCAAATTTCGATTCCTTCCTCTTCGAGGTTAGGTGATCCTTTTTCCCAAATCAATTCTTTTCATTCACAACCCTTTTTTTTCCATTCTTCTTACATCTTCAAATTATTTCCAATGGGCTGCTCATATTAAGAGATCCTTAAACTCAAGAAATCTCTTGAGTCACATCACAAAGGATCCTCTTGAGGAGTCAAACCCAATATTTGAAGAATGGAAAATGAGGGATGACCAAGTTTTTATCCTACTCACAAGTTCTATGGATCAAACTCATAGAACTATGGTCACTTGCTCTCCAAATTCAAAAGCCCTATGGGATCAAATGCATAATCTTTATGGGCAAGAGTCAAATTTAGGAAGAGTTTTTGAGATAAAAAGGTAAATTGCCAATATCAAAAAAGATGAAAAAACTCTCTCCCAACTATTCGGCGAATATGAAGACCTTTGGAACGAGATCAAAACTTTGAGACCGATCACAACCGATCTCAAAATTTTACAAAAAAGAGAAGATGAGGACAAGTCCTTTGGGCTCCTCATTTCTCTTGGAGAACAGTTCGCACATGTTCGTCAAGAAATCCTTCGAATGAAGGATTTTCCTTCCTATCAAGAAGTAAGAGCCATGATCCAACGAAGTAAGTATGAAATTTGAGGATACTCCTCAATCCAAAATAGAAGGGTATGGTTTCAACTCAACCACAGAAGGGCAAGTGGCCAATAAGGTGCACCACATGGCCAAAAAGATATGTGCTCATTGCAAAAAACCAAATCATTCACAAGAAAGATGTTGGTTTCTTCATCCTCACCTAAGGCCTAAACACATGAAGAGAAAGGACCAAATATCTTCAAATGCAGCCCGAATGCATCACTTGAGTCAACTATCGAAAGTATCATATCAAAGATGCTGCTCAAGCAAGAAACAACTAATCCAGGTACTTGCTTAAACTCAACTTTGAATTTTCAAGATTGGTTGGTAGATTCGGGTTGTGACCATCATATGGTTAGAGATAAGGATAAATTTAAGAAACTGAAATCTCTACCAAACTATAAGATAGTCAAGGTTGCTAATGGGCATAATTTAAATATAAGAAAATTTGGAAAAATTATTTTTTTCGGAAAAAAGGCTAATGCTTTATATATTCCCGAATTCTCCTCTAATCTTATGTCTATTAGCCAAATTACTAGGGACCAAAATTGTAAAGTTACATTTGATCCTGATACTGTTGTTTTTCAGGATCTCAAAACAAACCAAGTGATTGGTAGGGGATTCAGAAGAAACAATCTATACTTTTTTGAGTCAAGATAACCATACATATACAGCACATCAAGGAGAAAGTTATATTTTATGGCATGCTAGATTAGGTCACCCTAGTAAGCAAATTTTGAAATATCTGTTTCCAACAAAAAATTGTGAAGATAGATATTGCGAAGCTTGTATTTTTGGAAAAGAGACTCGAATGCATTATCCGATTTAGAAACAATTTATGAAAATGCTTTTAATCTTGTACATTCTGATATTTGGACATCTCCTGTAATATCTAGACGAGGTTTTAAATACTTTATATCCTTTATTGATCACAAGACTAGATACACATGGGTATATATGCTCACTTCAAAAGCACAAGCATTCGTAGCATTTAAAAACTTTTACAATTTTGTCACTAGGCAATACAACGCAAACATAAAAATGCTTAGGACAGATAATGGAGGGGAATACATTAATCATACATTCACAAATTTTCTAGAAGAAAATGGAATAATTCATCAAACTTTATGCCCATATACCCCCCAACAAAATGGAGTAGCCGAAAGAAAAATCGACACTTACTTGAAATAGCAAGAATAATCATGTTCTATGCTAACATACCTAAAATATTTTGGAGCGATGCTGTTAGTACCGCAGCTCATCTAATTAACCGCTTACCCACTAAGATACTTTAAGATAAATCTCCCTCAGAAGTTCTCACTAAAACCAAGCCAAATATTACTCACTTAAAAGTGTTTGGATGCATATGCTATTTACATATACCAAAACAATTTAGAAATAAACTAGATAAAAAAGGGAAACGGTGTGTTTTCATAGGATATGGATCATTTCAAAAGGGTTATATATGTTATGATCCTATGACTAACAAAATATACACATCAAAAGATGTGATATTTGTAGAAAATGAGTTTTATTTTACAGATACAAATGAAGAGAGAACACCAGAAAAGGAAGATCTGTATGTTTTCTTGTTAACTCCTAAAGAATTTAGCAACCCTTCTCGCCAATCTAATGAAGAGGACAACTTAGAGCAAGAGCAAGAGCAAGAGAGAGAATTATCAGAAAATTCTGAGCAAAGCAAAGATAGAAGTTCCCCCAAAACTGAAGGAAGTAAGGGGCAAGGGGGAGACCAAATCCAAGAAGACTTACTTCCCTTAGAAGCAAATGCAGAATCTAATGATCCGTCATCATCTCGACCGCTACTTAGAAGGTCAACAAGGCTGAGATTCCCTCCATCAAGATGGGATCACTATGTCTCTAAGGTCACATCTTATCCCATTGCTAACTATTATACTACAACTAACGTTTCCTCAAGTCACCAAGCATTTTTTAGTGGCATTGATCAAGTACAGGAGCCTAGAAGTTTCAATGAGGCTAATAATCACCCAGAATGGAGGAAAGCAATGAAAGAAGAGTTAGATGCTCTCACAAAGAATAAGACTTGGGAAATAATGACTCTCCCAAGAGAAAAGAAAGCAGTTGGATGCAAATGGATCTACAAGATCAAGCATAAAAGTGACGGTTCAATTGATCGCTACAAGGCTAGACTTGTAGCCAAGGGGTTTACCCAGACCTATGGAGTGGACTATACAGAGACTTTGCACCCGTAGCGAAGATGAACACTATAAGGGTCCTCTTGTCTCTTGCAACCAATAAGAACTGGCCAATGTACCAGATGGATGTAAAGAATGCTTTCTTGCAAGGAGAGCTAGAAGAGGAGGTTTACATGCATCTACCTCAAGGGCTCAACCAAGGTCACGAAGGACAAGTGTGCAAATTGAAGAAAGCCATCTACAGTCTCAAACAATCTCCTCGGGCCTGGTATGCAAAACTAAGCTCTGCACTTTTCAGTAACAATTTTAAAAAATGCAATAGTGATTCCTCTCTATTTACTAAACTTGATAATGAAAGAATCACTATTGTGCTCATATACGTTGATGATATTATTATTACTGGGAGTGATATGAGTCATATTGATCAAGTTAGAAATTTTCTTAAATCTAGTTTTGATGTTAAAGATTTAGGGATACTTAAATATTTTCTAGGAATAGAACTTGCCTACTCTCACAAGGGGCTTGTCCTATCCCAAAAAAAGTACACTCTTGATTTGTTGCAGGAAACAGGTAAATTGGGAGCAAAACCAGTCATTAGCCCTATCTCAACATCTAATGAAGGGAATGATACTGATCAACTATTCACAGATATACAAAAGTACCAGAGACTTGTAGGAAGGCTCATTTACCTGACTATCACCAGACCCGACATTGCATATGCCGTGAGTCAAATCAGTCAGCATATGCATGCTCCTAAGGTGTGCCATTGGAAAGCAGCTGAAAGAATTCTTAGGTATCTTAAAGGGTCTCCTGGAAGAGGAATCTGCATGAAGAACAATCAAAGTTCAGAAATAGTGGGCTATTGTGATGCGGATTGGGCCGGAGATTCAACAGACAGAAGATCCACCACAGGCTATTGCATGTTTGTTGGTGGGAATCTCGTGTCTTGGAAGAGCAAGAAACAATCCGTAGTTTCAAGATCTAGTGCGAAAGCTGAGTACAGAGCCATGGCAGTAACAACGTGAAATCGTTTGGTTAAAGGCTCTAGTTGAAGAATTAGGATTTCAAGTCACTTCTCCAATCAAACTTTCTCGCGACAATCACCGCCATTCACATTGCTTCTAATCATGTCTTCCATGAGAGAACAAAACATATTGAAGTTGATTGTCACTTTGTGCGCAAAAAAAGTTGAAGACAAGACCATAGTCACTCCTCACGTGAAGAATAGTGAGCAGCTTGGCGATATTTTTACTAAGGGAACTGCGACAATTCACATGAAAAATATTCTCAACAAGTTAGGCTTCATAGATATCTATTCGCCAAACTTGAGGGGGAGTGTTAAAATAGATCAAAATGAGATTCCTTGATTGATCTAGTCAACCATCATGATTGATCTAATCAACCATCAACCATTCAATCTTAATAATTGATTTACTCAATTACTATGATTGATTTAACCATTTAAATTGATTTGGTCAATTATATATATTTGGTTGATTTAATCAATTATTGATATTGATTTAAACAATCATTCTATATTTAATTGATTTAAATAATGATTGATTTATTCAATCATTATATACTTAGAAACTTAACTTTATTTTTTACTATTTTCCTTTTTACTAATTTTATTCAAATTTCTTTCATTTTCTCTACTAGCTAAACTCTTGTATAAACAGGGCTATTCTCCACATTTTGTAATCAAGCAATGAGAGACAATCTTCTCTCTTGCATTAGCTCTCTTTCTTCTCTCTTGTAATTTTCTTCAATCAATACAAAGAAAGTTTTTTTCATTTTCTTCTTCATTTTCTTCAAATTTTATCTTGATATAATTCTCTTACGTAATATTGGTTCTAGATTGCATGTCTAGAAACATACGAGGAGTCTAATATCAAGATTAAAATTTTACAACATAATATTCGTTTCTTTCTCTTCTAGCCATGGTAGTAGTTAAGATAAAAATTAAGGTTTTCTTTTTCTCATAGGTGCAAACATATTCATTCCTATATTTGTTTTTCAGCTGCTACAATATCATGTCTCTAAATCCCCTACAGTGAGGTAGAGTATCCTAATTCTATTTTCAATTGTGTGATTGCAGATCTTTTTAATACCTCTGTGAAGCCCAAAAAATGTGGGAAATTTATGAAATTATAAGACCTCGAGGTTCCCAATTTTCTATATTATCCTCTTCGGACTTGATGATATCTTTCTGTTTAATTCAGTCAATGGCTTCAAAACTAAATTTGTTATTCTATTTGAAGTGTTTGTTCTTGTCATATTCTTCTAATAATGCACTTGGCATGGTGGCACTTGTCTGCTTGTGCATTATACCTTATATAGTGCCATTATTTATATCCGGTATCGGAGTTCTTTTTATTTTATTTTACTCGTGTAAGATCTGACCTTCAACCTTGTAGTAGCATGAACATTCCCTGTTGAATTTTAAGATTCAAAGCATCTGTAGCTTTTTTTTTGTAAGTTTCTTGTAATTCATCGCTATGATCTTTGATGAACTTATAAACATCTATACAATAAGGAAGTGCCATTCAGATAATCTATGTTTTATTGGTACTCCTCTCTATGTATCCACATTTCAAGCATCTGTACAGTCTAGAGCATGTTTTTCTTTATATAATCTATCAATTTTATCTATATAATTGTTTCTATATCCTATATTACCAACATGCTGACATCTGTGGCTTGTTTTGTACAGATGTATGCATAGCTGGTGTGGCCCGTACCCTGATGGGTGGGCTTCTTGGTTCCCTTTCATCTATTCCCGCTACGAAGCTTGGATCTACAGCAGTTGCCTGTAAGATAAATCCTTTCTCTGACTTCTTATTCATGGCGATAATTATTTGAGTTAAATTGGAAAAAAAAAAATATATATATATATATATATATATATTTCTGTTTCTCTCCAACATGTTTGTAGGTGCACTTGAGAGGGCAAATGTGGATCCATCACTTGTTCAAGAGGTTTTCTTTGGAAAAGTTCTTAGTACAAATCTAGGACAGGCTCCTGCTAGGCAGGCTGCATTGGGTGCAGACATACCTAATTCAGTCGTATGGACCACCATTGACAAAGTATGTGCATCTGAGACGTAAGGTCAGCATATCAGAGCAATGTACTCACTGTATTTCCTAGGGAACAATTCGGACCTGCACTTTAATAAATCTGTTGGTTTTTGCAGCGACAATGATTGCAGCTCAGAGTATTCAAACAGGGGTTAACGACATTGTTGTAGCCGGTGGTATGGAAAGTATGTCTAATGCCCCCAAGTATCTGGCACAAGCAAGGTTAGAACAACCTTGGTCTGAACAGTCCATTCGTAAGCTTCTGGCACTGTGTCATTACAAGTGATGATTTCTTAGACAATCTTGTCAGTTGAGCACAGGAGATACATAGGAACTCATAACCTCCACCTTTGGATTCTAGGCGGCCATACACCATCATTATCGCTCTTTCAGTTCTACCGGCGATTAAGAATTTACATCAGATATTGACTGTAACAAAAAGAATATAAGCCTGAACCTCTTCTTTTGGTGTTACTGCTGTGCCTTTTCAAAGTCTGCTGAATTTCCTTTTCTTTGCTTTATAGTCAATCCAAAGTATCACAAGAACAGCTGAGGAGAAGAGAATGAGAAGTTATGAAAGTTTCTAGCGAATAGGCTGATGAGGGATGAGATGACTTATGTCCTCTGCAGAATAGATTGCATTCAGTGATCAGAATTTTTCTCAAAATGTTCGGAAACAAAGAACATTATGTCCACAGTAAGAAGAAAAACAAAATAGAGTGACAGCCACCATGTTATAATTAAATGGGAAGATGGATGCTGAGCATTGCAGATGCCAAAAACTCATGGAAAGAAAAGTGAGAGTCTATCGGTCAATGTATTATTGACTCTCTCTAGTTTTATTGCCCAATTAGTTATGCAGAATTAATCTTGCAGTCACTTAGGGTTATTGAATTCTCTGATTGTGTTTTGGAATGTTCAAAATTAGCTGTTTGTCTATATCTGTGTGCTTATAATGTGAAAGGCTTTGCTTATCCAATCTACGTATGCAGTATAGGATCTCGACTTGGTCATGACACTATTATTGATGGCATGCTTAGAGATGGACTTTGGGATGTTTATAATGATTTTACAATGGGAATATGTGGTGAATTATGTGCTAAGCAACATAAAATTACAAAGGAAGAGCAGGTATATTGCATTGCGTATCCACTTTCCTTATGTGATAGTTGATATCTGTATTATTTATAAAATCCAAATTTGCTGCTTGAGCCCCTTGCTTCTTATTTAGAAAGAAGTTTTACATTTCAATGTTTTTCCAAATTGGCTGTGTTGTACCAAATTTAATATTTTCTTCTAAATTGTCGACAACAGCAATCTAGCATTTTTGTCTCAGAGCTGAAGTCTTTGCCCTGTACTTATTTCTGATTAAATTGTTTTGCTCATACTGGTGCATATTTCTTTTATCTGATAAGCTTTCCTGATTGCAGGTTTTGAGTTACCATATAATGTTGTTTGTTGATTTTGTGTTGTAATTCTGTTGCTTCAGGCGATTTCTTATGCCATAGGTTTTGTTACATTTGTTGAAACATCCAACTAAATTTAAATAACCTTTTTATCACTGAATTGTTTCTTAATAGCCTGTACATGCAGTTTGATTGGAGGGCATCGATCCCTAACCTTATCTTTTTCCCCATCTGCTAATACGGTAGTTTGGTTTTCTGTGTGATAATTATGTGTGTGATGTTGTCAGGATGCTTATTATGTAAAAAGCTTTGAGCGTGGTCTTGCTGCTTAAAACAGTGGTGCCTTTTCTTGGGAGATTGTTCCAGTTAGGCTTCTCATTCTGTAGTGCTTACAGTTCGTAGTCAGTTGTCCTATGGTGCCTTATTTTGTTGACCAGGGTCTCGTTCTTCTTCATGTGTAGGTTCAAGTTTCTGGTGGAAGAGGAAAGCCGCCTACTCTTTTTGATAAGGATGAAGGGCTGGGAAAGATGGATAAAAAATTTCCCTCTATTGCGGTGATTTGGCTATCTTGCCTTTTGCATGCCTTCTCTAATTTTTTTCATTTATACTTTCTTTTTATCGGAATACTTCCTTATTTTTTTTCCTTTGGTACTCTTTGCTGGTTTTAGAGGTGTGAACTTTGGTGCAACGATTAAATTGCTCCTTTGTCACCTTGAGATCATGGGTTCGAGTAGGGGTGTTATTACATCCGGGTCGAGATTGGATATCATAATACCCGAGCTCGGCTCGAGTATTTTTTAGGTGGGCTCGATCTCGAGCTTGAGCTCGTCGAGTTTGAATTTCTCGAGTTCGAGTTCGAGCTCGAAGTGTCATTGGGTGTTGTCGGGTAGTATTGTTAGGTAGTATGATCCAGATTTGTATTTTTTGAGGTCGAGTTTGAGCTCAAAGTGTCGCAGATAACATCATCGGGTAGTGTCGTCGGGTAATATCATCAAATATTTAATATATAAAAAACATTTTTAAAAAAATTTCGGGTAGTTTGTCAGGCTTTCGATCCCGACACATTTGAATTCGAGCTCGAGCTTGAGCCCGAGGTACCTGAGCCCGAGCCCGAGCTCGGTCAAACCGAGCTCAAGTCGAGCTTTGACCGAGTAGTGTCACGGGTATCCGTGACACTACCCAGGTGTCATAATAGCTCTAGATTTAAGGTGTAAAAATAGACTCTTTGCAAAAAAATACAAGAAAAATGTTGCATACATAAATACTCTCCCTCTACCCTTACCTGGAGCACTTTGTGCACGGATGAACTTTTTATTCTTTGCTAGCTTTCTTCTTATGTTATACTTATTTTTTACAATTTGGAAGGAAAATTGAATAAGGTGAATAATTCCCACGTCCTTTAGGCTAGCAAACAAATTATTTTGGTTCCAATGCTAATAAAGAGACAGATGTGAATCTTAGCACAATGGTTAAGTTGTTTATTATGACCTTGAGATCACATGTTGGAGGCATAAAAACAGTCTTTTCATAAAAAAATACGGGAGGACTAAGTACATATACACCTATTTTACTCTTACCTCGCAAGTTGGGAACACTTTATGCATGGGTACACTTTATGCATGGGTCAAGTCGGGAATACTTTATGCATGGGTGTACTTTACTTTACTTGAATGCTAATAAAGAGCCGTGCACTAGACTTTGGTCTTTTGACCTAATCTGGTGCTGGATCAATTCCCAAACAATAACTCTGACTCTTTTTCATTTTTGGGTAACTGAGAACAGAAGTCTAGTTGCCTAAATTTCTTTGCAGATGTCTGACTACCAGTGCTATTTGAATGCTACATAGAGAAGTTTATGTAACTAACATGGCTTTAAATAGAACTGAATGGGAAAAAGTAGATTTATTATCCAATTCCACCTAATATGGAATTAAGGCTTAGTTGAACTGAGAGTAGTTCATTGTCATATTCTTACTGGAGAACTGGAGCCCATACTGTAGACTGTCTATATGCATATGGTTTAACAAATTTTAACTGCTTTTTCTGAGGAGCTAACAGATTAACCCACTCTTATCAAGCTGTTAAGTAGGATTTTTGTGCTTACTCCGTCTGTTTACCAGTTTGCCCCCGAGTCGATCATATGATACTTCATGTTCCTCTCTTTGGCAGTTTGAACCTTCAAAATTAAAAAATCTTCACCCAAGTTTCAAAGAAAATGGAACTGTCACAGCCGGAAATGTTTCCATTATAAGGTACTTTCTTAAAGCTTATTAATTGAATTATTAGAAAAATGCATGATTAGGTTGTTTATTTCTTCTTCACAATGCTTTTCTTTTGTGACTTTTAACTCCTTTCTTTCTGAGAGTCTTATTCAAACATATATGAAAATAGTACTCATTGTTAAATTTTGCCCGAGCTTTCCTACACTGAAGCTTAGACCCTCTTCTGTGAGGCATAAACCACACCCTGCCAGTTCAACATGTCATTTAATTCTCAGCTGTCTGCATGAGATGCCAAAAATGCAAATACCTTGTGTAATATATATTTTGTTATAGAAATTTTGTCTTCTGCGGTAATGTCACAAAAAAGGAAATGAAAAGAAAAGGAAATGAAAAGAAAAGAAAATGTTCATATTAGTTTAAAATGCCCACGAGGGGCATTTTAGACATTTTACAAAAGGGTTAGTGGGGGTAACTCCACTAACCACATCTTAACACTTCCCTTGATTCTCTCCATATTTGATGCAACACATTGTGGAAGGAGATTAACAACTCCTTCAGGGATTGTACGCACAATGTAGATGGCAACCATGGATGAACATACTTGAGAGAAAAATATTCTCTAGAGAGAGAATATAGAGGGCATTGGAAGAATTCCGAGCAGGGAATTTTTCCCGTCACGTTATCGCCGGACTGAGGGTTGCGGCGTTGTGACATTGTGGTGGTGGTTCGATTAACATCGTGATCACCATCCCGACCGCGAGATTCGATCGAGGGACGCACGGTCGATTTTTGGGCTCTACATATTCGAGGTATTTATACCCTATACCCAATCCCTATTTATTTTTTCCCGAAAATTATTTATGAATGCTTCCGCTGCATGTGACTCCATTAATTCCAACATTGGTATCAGAGCGATACGTTGGATTAAAAATAATTTTTGGGTTAATTTTTGGGTATAAAAAATATTGGGTTTAAAATTTGAGGTTCGGATCACGGATGAGTTTCGTGAATCCGAGAACACCACTGCGTTCCCCATGATCCCTAGAACACGAAAATGATTTTTTCGTAATTTTCTGAGCACGATTAGGCGACGAAAATTCCGGTTGAATGTTTCGGCCGTGAATAGTGACCGACCCATTCAATCTTAGATTTGTCGAGTTTTAGGGCAAATCAATGCATGAAAATTATAGATCTGTAATCCTTGTTTCATGCTCTTCAATTTGGTATATATATTGCATATATTTGTGGCCGGAAAATGGGGTTTTAAATTTGACCGCGGAGGGTCGAATTTTTGGATCCAAAATACGCCGAGTTTAGGGCGCAATAATTCCAAAAATCGAGTCAAGGAAGCTTGGAATAAATGGAATTAGAGATTCCATAAAAAATCTGGTCAAAATGGTGCCGGAAATGGGGTTTTCCGGCAACCGGGTCGAAAGACCCGGTTACAGGAACCGTCGGGTGAAGAAGATGACATCCAGACCCGCGGGCGCGTGAGCTACACGCGCGAGCAGGTGCGTGAGGCAGCAAAACAATGGCGCGTGTATTTCACGCGCGAACAGGAGCGTGAAACCACCAGGGTCGTCCGGGTCGGTTACGACCCGGACACGTGTCCCCGACCCGTGACCCACGGATCTGGACCGGTTCGGGTTCCGACCCGCGTACGGGTCCGGAACCGACCCCGCCCGCGGGTCGCGCGCGTGAAGGCGCGTGACCTGCGCTCCTGCGCGTCGGGCGCGTGAGAAGACGCGCAGAACGCGCGTGTGAGCGCGTGCCAGACGCGCCGCGCGTCCCGGCACGCGCCAGTAGTTCCCGGCGCGTGGAGGCGCGTGGGGGACGCGCCGCCGGTGCGTGGCGGCGCGTGGGACCCTCTGCGGCGCGTCAGGTTATCCGGAATTGAAATTTTTTCAATTTTTGAGGGTCCCACATCCATAAAAGTGACTTTTTGTGGGTTTTTGTGCATCGAATGCTAGTCCAAATAGTAAGATGCTATCCCGGATTGTGGTGTATGGTGTCTGTTGATTCATACGCTCGTCTTGGGGTATGTATTCGAATTATTTGGGTCTTGTTGATTCGTAGGGTGCACAAAATGTGAGAATAAGCATCACAAGTCATAACTATCTCATTGACTGCTTCTAAAATTGTCGTATTTGTTTTTTTGCAAGGGGGATAAAATTGAATGGTGATAAATACGAGATTTTTCACTGGTAGATTCAATTTATCCTCGAGGAGCAAGATCTAATTATAATTCTGAGGCATGAGATGGTGGACTCCAGGGAGGGTTCCACACCTCAGAAAGACGAGATTATGAGACATTACGTGCATGAAAGAGGAATGATAGCCGAGTCAGGGCAATCCTCCTGAGTAGCATGCACGATGATGTGATCCTCTCTATGAGCAATATCCTACGGTTTTATCGGTTTGGCTCACCCTATAAAGAGTATTGTGGTACTCTTACAGATCCTGAGATAAGGATGCTGACTTATAAGTGTAACAACTTATAAGAAAAGGGTTGATCATATGATGATGCAACATTTGATAAAAATGTCGAGTATGATCGCCGAGTTGGGGAATGTGACCAAGCCCATTTCGGATATATTTTTCTTGTACTGGATGTGATCCAATTCTTTACCTGATTCATGAGAAATCATGAAAGTCTATTTCACATACGACGAAAGTATTCGCACTTTCACTAATGTGAATAGGCACAGTGAGCTCAAGTAGGAGCATCTAGAGGCGAGTAGGCCATACTCGGGTCACGCTTATGCGATGGAGTCGAGCAAGGACTCCTGTGTGACTCGAGCCTCAGGTAAGAAGAAAACCATCCGAGAAAACCGATAATACTTCGCAGCTCGAGATAGGAGCGCGCTTATAAAGTTCCGTCCAGTAAGTCCTCAAGTAGGAAGATTTACGTACAGAAACGGAGTGTTTTGTTGACATCAGAGGGAGTAGCACTTGCAAGTTAGAGTTGCAAAGTTGCTAGACTCTGTATGTTTTTTTTACATTCCAAAAGTTTAACGGAACTTGATTTCAGTTTAGGATATGTTCTGTTAATTTGGAAATTTTATAATTTCCATTTATTACGACAATTCTATGATTAGTTTTATTTTGGTCCATGAGGGACCATATGCACTGGAAATAATTCTTTTGAATGGTATTTCTTGTTGTCCTCTTAGTGTGAGAGAGGATGAACCGGTTAGCAGTGAGTAGTTTTGTAGGAACCGCTAACCAGTCTTGCTTAGACGGCAAACTTACAAGAAAACCATTCGACAATGCAATGAGGGCTGGGACTCCATTGCAGTCGGTTCACTCCAACATCTATGGCCTTATGAACGTGAGAACCTGAAATGGTGTTGGGTACTCTATTACGTTCATAGACAATTACACGTGTTTCGGCTACGTTTATCTGATCTCGCGCAAGTCTGAGGCATTGAGATGCTTCAGGAGGTTTACTAGCGAGCTTGATAATCAGTTACTTGAGTAGAGACTCTCAGAACCGATCGAGTACGCGAGTATTTGTCTAAAGAACTCTATTTCAAGAAAGGCATTACGAGAAACTGACTATTCCTTGCTACTCAGTGGAGTAGAGTAGCCGCGAGAGAGGAATAGGACTTTGTTTGAAACGGTGAGGCCGATGATGGCGCAAACCAATTTACTCTTTTCCCATTGGGGAGATGCGTTATTGGCTGCAGCCTATGTTCTCAATCGTATTCTATTAAAGTCCATAGTCAGTACTCCATATGAGCTTTGGACAGGGAGGTAGCCTGACCTTAGCCATTTGAGATTATGGGGTTATGCATCGTATGTTCACTATTTCTTGCATTTACACAGCGAGTTAGGCTTGCGAGAAAAGAGATGTATTTCTAATGAGCATACAGATGGCACTCTTACTGAGATTGAGTCTCATGATGCCGAGATTCTTGAAAGTGATTTCCCTGTGAGAGGTGAAATCAATTGGGACTTTACTTTTCATAAGATGGATGTGCCTAGTGGTTGGCTAATCCCAGTGGCAGGATCCAAGAATCCATTACGGATCTGGGTTCTAGTGTGAACGATCCATCTAGAGGTAAAAAGGTTTCCCATCCTCTTAAGAGTAGTCGAGGATGCGTACCTAACCGTCGCTTCCCGATTGAGGGAGAGGCTCTCAATGTGACTCTTGAGGATTACGAGAAACCTTTAACTGTCCTAGAGGCTCTTGAGGGTTCCATGGAGGACCATTGATTATAGGCCATGGGTGAGAGGAGTTGATGAGAATTAACAGGATCTGGGATCTAGTTGATTTACCTGAGGGAAGTAGGGCCGTTGAGAACATGTGAGTTCTCAATATCAAGAAAAAGGCCGATGGATCGGTGTAGAGGTATAAGGCCTATCTGATAACCAGGGGTTACTCAGACTGAGGGCGTATTACCTCGATCCATTTACTTTTAGCGATCGTCGTGGACATGATATGGATCTGGAGTGAGACCAGATGAACGTTGAGACTGTTCTCCTGAGTGGGAGTTTTGGATGAGGAGATCTACAAGGAACAGCCATCTGGCTTTATTCTTGTAGATCAGGATGACAAGGTCCATTGACTTCGGAAGTCGACATGCGACCTTAATCATCAATCCAGGCAGTGGCGCTTGAGATTTCACGAGGAGGTGACATCTCATGGTTTCGTGATGATCGATGAGGATCATACTTTTTACGTTCTTGTGATCATGTCCTCATGTGAATGACATTCTATTGACTGGGAACAACAGAGAGTATCTAATGACCACGATGACGTGGACATTGTCGAGTCTTGATGTGAAGAACATGAGTGAGACTCAGTTCTTCCTCGAAGTTAAGATCCAGAGGGATCGCTCGAGACAGGTGTTGACTTTTTCACAGGAGTCTAACATCAAGGGAGTTCTCGAGCGCTTCGAGGAGATCGACTACGACCTTAAAGATACTCCTATCGCTAAAAGGTTAAAACCTAATTCTTGACATATGCCCTAAGACTCAGAAAAGGACAAGGGAAATGAGTAGAATCCCTTGTTCCAGTGCACTGAGTGATCTGATGTATGCAGTGTCGCGTACACGTTCAGACGTTTGATTTGCAGTCACTATGGTAATTAGGTATCGATCGAATCCTAGAGGGGATCACTAGAGAGCGGTGAAAGGATTCCGAGATATCTCGAGAGAACTGCGGACCTCTTCTAGTGTTACGGAGGAGGTGATTTGCATCTTATTGGGTATTCAGATACCAACTGGGTTGGTGATCTGAACGTATGCAAATCGATATTAGGTTTTACTGTCTTGGAGTAGCAAGAAGTAAACCTGTATATCTCTATCTATGATAGAGACTGAGCTTATAAGATGCTCAGCGGCAGTTCAGGAGAGTGTTTGGCTCCGGAGATTTCCGGATCACTTAGGGGTTGTATCAGATAGTGGGAGACCAGTGATGATTTATTGAGAAAATCAGGTCACCTTTGACCACACTTGAGACCCTAAGTATCAGTAAGTCCAAACACATTGATACCTAATACTATGTTATGAGAGACATCACCGAGAAGGGTGAAGTGACAAATTAAGTACATTACTATACAGCATGTTGGCTGATCCCTTCAATAAACCCATTGTGATAGATTCCTGTATGAGATATTGGAATCATTGGGTTTGGATACATATTGACATTTCTCATTTTGTACTGATGCTTATTATGTTATATATATGACATGTGTGCATGATTAGGTCACTTATTTATTGCACTATTATAATTGTCATATATTTTGTGATATGTTGTGATAAATGATATGTCAGGCAGGCGTGGTCGACTCTCTCACACGAGTGACCACCTCCACCCTCTGGGTAAGCGGAGATGAGACGGTTTCTAGTTGTAAGAGGCTTTGAGAGTGGCCCTACTAGAACATAAGTCGCCCTGATATGTGTTCAGGATGAGGTCATATGTGATATGACCGGCATGGACGTACCCACATCCATGTTGCCTGTAAGTAGCCAGGTTTGAGATCTCAGATATCACCTGTAACTAGTGATATTGTCTCTGAGATACTCTCTCTGAGATCTCTGGGTAAAGTCTTATGTGTAGACTGAGTCCCATACCTGCACAGTGTTAGAGAAATCTGACATATGCCCTTTGAGAGATGGGAGAATAACACTGTGGCACGCGTTTCATACCGCATGTGATATGTCGACCAGGGATAGTGGGAGCATTATTTGAGACACTGATATGATTTTGATCCCCGTTCCCACTGTGTGAGACCCGAGATCCATTGGGTGGGATCTCTTGTACTCTTATCACTTTCGGCTGTTTCTAGAAGTCTTGGCTCAGTATTGCTACTTTAGTCTGTTTACCGATGGCCCGGAAGATAAATTGAGGTCTGAGGGACAGGTCTAGGAAAGCAGCTGAATTGAGGCTAATAGATTCGAGTTTGGGAAAAGGAAGACCAATTGACATTACATCATTGTGCTGTATTCACCGGCTAGCCTATTATGTCTGTCCATGTTGGGATGTAAGCATAATAGTGGATACACAGTCGAGCATTTATTGGGGATTACTTTCGTTGAGGAAAGTAGCTCGATGGATGTAATTAGTCATGGATCTGGGGTGTAGCGAGTTCTTTTGATACTAACGATGACTTCTCGATCATCCTAACAGGTGCATCGAGAGGTTTTTGCTTGCAGGTGTACTCGCAGGTCGCACGACGCCCAATCCTGTATGAAAGTTCAGCAGGGTGATGTGATCGCATGAGTTGTGATCTTGCGACAAATATTAAAATGCCCTCGTGTGCAAGTGGGAGATATTAGTTTAAAATGCCCATGAGGGGCATTTTAGACATTTTACAAAAGGGTTAGTGGGGGTAACTCCACTAACCACATCTTAACACTTCCCTTGATTCTCTCCATATTTGATGCAACACATTGTGGAAGGAGATTAACAACTCCTTCAGGGATTGTACGCACAATGTAGATGGCAACCATGGATGAACATACTTGAGAGAAAAATATTCTCTAGAGAGAGAATATAGAGGGCATTGGAAGAATTCCGAGCAGGGAATTTTTCCCGTCACGTTATCGCCGGACTGAGGGTTGCGGCGTTGTGACATTGTGGTGGTGGTTCGATTAACATCGTGATCACCATCCCGACCGCGAGATTCGATCGAGGGACGCACGGTCGATTTTTGGGCTCTACATATTCGAGGTATTTATACCCTATACCCAATCCCTATTTATTTTTTCCTGAAAATTATTTATGAATGCTTCCGCTGCATGTGACTCCATTAATTCCAACAGTTCAGTTATTATGATTTAGTATTTGCTTCTTTCTTCATGTTTCTTGTTACTTCCATTTTATGTGAATGCAGAAAAAGTGTATATATATATTTTTAATTGTTTTACTCTTTTTGAAGCATTCTGCTATAATCTCTAAATTGAGCTTTTGTCATGGCATTTGAATAAGAGTCTTTCCCAGTACTGTCTTGGTGGATAGTGATGGTGCAGCTGCATTAGTTCTTGTGAGCGGAGAGGAGGCATTTCAGCTTGGACTGCAGGTGATTGCAAAGATAAAAGGGTTTGCTGACGCAGCTCAGGTATTTTAAAGGAGCTAGTGGTTTTCCTTGATCTGATTTCTTAAGTTCAAGACAAAGAAATTCCTTCTCTTTTTTGTTTTCCTATGTTGTTCAAGTTTTTAAGAACAGAGCCACAATGGGGTCATATGCAGGCACCCAAAGTATTCACAACTGCTCCGGCCCTTGCAATACCAAAAGCCCTTTCAATTTCTGGCTTGAAGGCTTCACAAACTGATTACTATGAAATCAATTAAGCCTTTTCTGTATGACATCAGTATCTCTTCATATTTTGTCTTCCTTCCCGCATTAGTAGCATGACTAATAGAATATCCCTCTTGCTCTTTCAGGTTGTGGCTCTTGCTAATCAAAAGCTGCTTGGGCTTGATCCGGTAAGTTCACCAACAACGCCTCTTAGGGACTTTCTTTTTTTTTCCTTTTCTGTAAAGTGGAGTTTGGTCCTTTACGGAGCCTTCATCTGTCACTTCAAAGGGTGTGTTTCTTGTGCTTATATGAAAAAGTTAATGCGCATGGGGGAGCTGTGTCCTTGGGACATCCTAGAGGTTGCAGTAGAGCAAACATCTTGGTCACTTTATTGTGGGTACATTTGTCCAAACTTTACAATAGCCAGCGCTTTATGTGTTTCACCTTCAATAGCTTACATCCTGTGTTTTCTCCCTTTCGAAGTTTATTTGTACATGGGCCAGGACCCTTGAGATGATATCAAATGGTTTTGGCCCTTTTGGGATCAAATCCCACTCACCCCATTCAGTTGCTCAATCCACATTAGACCAAAAAGGGTACATTTGCACGTTATCAAACTTGTGAACTATTTAGAGAGCGACTCTCTTGTGTCCAGGTACCCAGACAAAGGAGTGGGAAATATGGTGTTGCAGCTGTCTGCAATGGTGGTGGAGGAGCATTTGCCCTTTTCCTAGAGCACATGTATGTCCTGTGATTTATTGTATTATCCGTTTTCAGGTTCCTTTTTTTAATCAATTCACAGTTAGCTTCAGAAATTACAAAGGCCGTTTGAGCCTTATGTATTGTTTGGGAGTTTTGGAGGGGAGAAGGATGAAGGGGAGGTTTCAAAAGGGAAAGGAAGGGAAGGACTGAAGATGAAGCATCCCCTCCTGGTGTTTGAATTTTAAAATTTCAATGAAGAGGGTGGGAAACGAAATTTAGTATACTTTTATTCTTTTTTTATAAAAATCTAAACCCCTCCCCTCCAAGTCCTTCCAAATCAAATTGATGAGTTTTTGAAGAGTTGGCATGGCATTGGAGGTAAATATTTATCAATCATGCACACGCGTGCACATACACGCGCGCTCTAATACTAATACCAATTTTGTATTATATTTTATATTTTTTCAATATTTAAACTGTTCGACAACTGTTGGACTACTAATCTGAATGACTGGTCCTGTTTTCTGAACATTGGTTCTGAGCTTCATTCTACACAGAGTGCATCTGAATTTTGTTGCAGGCAAGTTCCAAATGATGGGTTCTAGCTATCAAATGATGCCAAATCCAAATCTTACCTGGCCCCAATTTTGAACCTAAATATTTTGTTCAAATTCTCTCATTGTCTAGGCTAGATTGGATTTTAGCTCACAAGTTTAAAATGGTAAACAAGCTTGCAATAAATATTGCCATAAATTAATTTTTATTATTGCCTTTGCTATTAAGAACTCGTCGAGATTAGTTTTACATGGAAAATGGGCGATCTATCGATGGATAATTGATATAGTAGAAAAAATGTTAAATCTCTTAATCAAAATTTAAATTTAAATTTTAAAAATAAAAAAAATAACAATGGAAGAACTCTTTTTATAGAGAATTTAAAAGTAATTTAAGTTAAATTAGTTGAAATATAATTTTAAATATTTAAGAAAAAGGAAAACATTGTGGGCCTCGTTTGGGTGGCCTGAAAGGATGCAATCCCTGTTAAGAACTGATGCGTGGCTTTGTGCTCACATCACTTTTTCCACCGCATTATCAAATTTGTCATCTCAAGAAGAGGAGACCCCGAAGGAATCTCCACCTTTTCCAAATAAAAAGAAAACAATTGATTGGCTCTGAAAGTCTTGGTCTTGTTTCTTTCCACGAAGTCTTCGGCTGATAAAGTTGTTTAATCCTTTGAATCTTGCCTACCCTACCAATTTGGCTTCCTTGACCTAGAAGACACCCAGAAAGCTCCTTTAAGACCTCATGAAGGGTAAAACATCTCTGGAAAAAAAAAAAAAAAGTGAAGTGGCTGCTCCATGGATGGGTTGGCAAACAAGGTCAATTGTCCTGTTGGGGCCATTTGCTTTTGCCTTTGAACCCAGAATGGGTAGGTTGATTTTCAAAATACCAAGTCTATCATGTAACTTACTATTTGTATAATATATATTATATAACTTAATATATATTGGCGTTTCTGATATTAAAAGGCAATGAAATTCTGATAACTTTTTTCTTATTTATTAGGAGTTCTGTGGACCTAAATCTACATAATTGGGATAACTCTTCACATATAATAATTATATAAATCAAAATCAATAGAAATCGAAATTATTCTGATGAAGGAAGTCATTAAAAGCAAAATTGTATTTTGTATTAACTATTCTCATAAAGATTTATCAAACACAAGTAGGTTTAGCAACTTAATTATTTCTTATTGAAGTGGATTTTTTTTTTAATTTTAAATATTAATAAATAAAAAAGTTGAATCTGGAATGTGTTTAATAGAAAATAGTATATCAATACCTCCAATGTGGTTTAAATTTATTTTGAACATATTTTATTTACTTATTTTATATGTAAAACATAATTATGATTTTATTTTATTGTATTAATTAAAAAAATTAGGGTGTTATATTTGTTAATCTAATTGTATTATCTATCAAATATCCGTTACATAAATTAATAACTTAAATAATTTAGTTGTATTATCGAGTTACCACTTTAAAATGCCATGATCAGAGTGTATTATGTTATATAAATAATTCAAATACACGCTTTTTCCTTAAGATCAAGAATTTGAAATGAACCATTATTTAACAAAATAGAAGTTTTTTCAAATCGAAGTTTTATTTGGTAAATATTCCGTTGTTTAATTTGCCTCCAAGAAAATAGTTTAGTAGTCACAATATTTTTTCCAATTTAGTGATATCAACTTCAAATCGATATAAAAAAAAATGAAGAAGTTCTATTTGGTGCCCGGGGCCCTCTTGGTCCTGATTATGATAGACATAGGTAAAAACTAGGGCTTGGGGAATTCTAAATTAGGAGAAGACCGTTGAAAACTTATTATTATTATTTTGTTATAATAAAAATTGAATCTTGAATCATGAAATTAAAAGAGGGAGGCTATTATCATTGGGTTATTCTTTTGGACGATGGTTGAAAAATTATGATAGATCATAATAGCAAAGATTGGCGTTGGGTTATTATTTTTGTACCTTTTTTTTTTTTTTTTGCCAAAACTACTTAAGTTGTGATGGGAATTACTCGGAAAAGAAAATAGCAATTTTCGTCCCTTATTTGCTTGAAGTTGGTACCTAAAAATTTGTGAGAAATTTGTTGTGTTAAATTATCATAATATCTTATTTTAGGAAATTTGATTATGGGTTAAGCACTTTAATAGGAATTTTTTTTATTATATCGAGATTTGAATATGAGATCACTAGATTAAAGAAGAGATTGTGATCATTAGATTACTCTCTCAGAACTTTAACATACAATTATTGCTCCAAATGTCTTCCAAAAAATATTGTTTTTCTTTTATTTGCAATTCACATCCTCTCAATATTTCAAGTATTTAGTGAGATGAAAATATCATATATATATATATATATATATATATGATATTTAGTGAAAATTTATAAAATCTTTTCGGTATCCATCATTTTTAAAATCTTATTAATATCACTTCTTATACATTTAAAACATAAAATCTTATCAAATCTGTTTTACCAAGCATAATATAGGAGATTTTTGCTTTACTTTAATGAGTAAATTAGGGGGTTTCATATTTTAAATAGCTAAAAAATAATCATAATAAAATAAAAAGTTTAGTTTCGTATACTCAATAGGTTGAATCAAATTAAACTACTTAACAATTTTCACATTCATTGATACAAAATTCATAATTTTACAAATAAAAATTAAAATTTCCTAATAAAAAATTTAAATATTAAAATTCCAACATAAAAAGTCAATACCTGAGTTCAGTTAAACTAATTTTTAAACATTGCACAATATTAAAATTTAATTTTTTTTTAATTTTTTAAATATCCTGCATCAATTATTTTTCAGACATTGCCCACATAAATTTAAAAATTCATTATTTTATTCTAATATGATGTCTATGTTAAACTTTAATCCATTCATTATTTTATTCTTCAGAATCTACACTAACTCAATTTTCAGAGTGTATCGTATGAATTTGAGAACCCTTGATTTTGAAAATTAATTTTTAAAGATAAAAATTAAATTCTCCCGAAATAATTTTAATAAAATTATTATAAAAAAAAAATAAATGAAAAACACTTAAAGAGAATTTATTTTACATTACCTTACAGGTGTCCAAAACTGCAGCCCAAACCCAGCTGAGGCAGGAGGCATGACGGGAGTCCATAATGTCATTTCATTGGAAATAAATAAAATTACAGTTGCCGAGAAAGTTACTTCGCGTCCAAGGAAGCACCTTATAACGGCCAAACTAAATTTATGGAACCCTATTTTTTTTTCTCCTATTTTAATATATTCTGATTAATTTAATTTAAATATAAAATCTAATTTAGAAGGTAATTTTTTTAATATATATATTTTTTATTTTTAAATTTTAAATTTTAAATTTGATTAAAATCGATAATTATAAAACTCTCTTATGTTATTTTATTTGGAAAAAAGAATACTCAAAATAAAATAAAAGGTAGTTTTGGAATTTGATTAAATTAAATTTATTTTATCTCTTGGATTTGTATTTTTCGAAATAGGGAGATAAACATAGAAATAGAAAGAATTAACATAAATTTCATTTTTTTGTTCCAAGTCAGGGAAGGAAAAATATGGTTCTTTCTATTTTTGTTGTGACTTCAGTTATTGTTTCAATTAGTTTTTCTACGGTATAAAAGGGAATATATGAAAGTATTTTTCTTTTTTATTGTAAAATATTAATTTTTATATGAAAAATCATGTTTTGGAAAATATTTTCTCCGTCCTCCTGTCTTTTGTTTACTTTTTAACTACTATAATTTCATTTGTTTTATTTAATAATAATTTCATATGAACGACTCTCTCTTTTATTTATTTTTTAATATGCTATTTTATTTGATAATAATTTCATTACAAAAATTAGAACAAACCCCCGAACCTAAATCTCTTGCATATGACTTCGCCATTGTTATCAAATGATATATGGGGCTATGATCATTTATGACTTTTGGACAAATTTCCATATCCACCAAAAATTTAAAATTGGAAGAGGTATAAATAAAAATGTTCGATATCAATTTCTTGGTAAACTTTTTGATTAAATCTAAAAAAGTTACAAAGATTTTTTTTTTTTGATTTTTTTTGTATAAGTTTAGAAACTGTAAAATAAATATTAAGATTTATGAATTTATTTGATAATAACTATAAATATGACATCATATTTTTTATTTTCTTATTTTAAAGTATTAAGTATTATTTTTTATCTCTCACGTGCTCTCACGATATATGATTTTTTTTTAAATCAATCAAGTAAAATAATAATTTTTAAGTGTGTTGATGGAGGTATAACTTTAAATAAAAATCTTTTTATCATTTTATTTTTACTTTTATTTTTATTTTTGTATTACTTATTTCTTTATATTTATTTTATTATAAAATTTAATTAAAAAGATAATTTTAAATAGAAATAAGTAATGTAAGAGAATTCGTATAAATTAAATCTTTTTTTTTTATTTTTTAATATTTATCTTTTAAATAATTAATTTTAAATTTTAAAAATAGAAAGTCTAAATTATTATTATTGTTATTATTAAAAAAAATCATTTTAAAAACATAGAGGGCTCTCTAAAAAAAATATGAAAATAGACTTTATTGGTATTTATTTTTTTTATCTTTTATTAAAAAGAAAAAAAAAATCATAGCGTATTGCCCAAAATTTTCCTTTCCTTTTTCCCCAAATACACACTCTCTCTCCCTCTCTCTCAGTCTGTATATTAGCGACACTTTCCAGAGGCCTCAGTTACTTCATTTCTTTTCCTTCTCCTTCTTCTCTCTTTACCTGCCCGATCGCATCGGCTTTGAAAATCTCTTTTGCCGATCAAAAACCCTAAATTCAATTGCAACTCCATACATAACCGTACGCACTATTCATTTCATCAATTTTCTCTCTCTGTTTGATCTAATCAAATTCTTTTCTTACTTTATTTACTTCCCCTTTTTCTCAATATCTCTCTCACGGACTCGTTTAACTTTGCGATTCTCAGTTTCTTGATCGACTGAATCGATCGGTTTCCTCTTCGTGGTTCTGCATCGGGCAATGATTTCATCATTTGGTTGAATCGAAAGAAAAAATGAAGTTGAAGAGACGGAAGGCTCTGGAAGTGGTTAGTGTATTGAGTGTTCTATTTAATTTTTTTATTGTACTTTGGATTTCATAATTCTGAAGTTATTTAAATTTGCGAATGTTTTTACTTGGTGTTTTTGATTTTTTAGAGTTTTATTCACTTGGGTTTTGCGGTTATCTTTGTTTTACCAGTGGGTTATAGTGATGTTCTTGCTTGATGATGTCCATTTTATAGTTAGATGGCTACAAATCGATTATTTTATTTTTCTGTTTTGTAGATTGCACACGAAACAACGTTGGGCGTTTTAGTGGTTTTTTGTCATAATTATTTTGTTTTATGTTGGACCTCATGCTTTATCCGCCTTTGATTTCTTTGTGTATTGCCTTGTACAATGTGAAAGAATTTGAAGTAGGATTAGCAACCCTAAGATAAAGAAATTATGTATAGAAGGTGGAGAAAGAAAATCCATATCTTGCTATGTGGTTTCTCTTTTTGTGTCGGATGCCCAAATATTTTTGGTTGAAATTGAGTGCAACAGAGTCTGATCACATTGATTTTGATGTCAATCTGCTTCTCCGTTGGATTTTAATGCAGTTCATATATAGGGTTAATTTGGTGGTGGTGATGATGAGATGGATTTTGGGTCTGGCTAAGGTTTCAAGGTTTTGGTTGGAACATATGTAATTACCCTCTTGCAGAGAGTGCTTATTTTTGTTCATTTTCATTCAAGTTGAACATCTATTTAAATAACAATCTATCTGAAAACAAAAAAAATTAGTGAGGTTGATAGTTGGTCATTTTTCAATTTACTGATTCTAATTCTCAAATTTGCAGCTTTACTAGGTCCCTTTTTTTTAATTTGCATTTGTGTGTATGGGTGGGCATGCTTGTTATGCAATATTAACTCAAGTGTCATTCCAGGAGAGAACTGGGAGATTAATAAGAAAGAAGGAAAGCTAAAGATGAATCTTTTTCCGAAAGAGGAGGATAACACATTGAAATTGCCATTTTTTCTGCATGAATCATGGGAGTGCAGTTGCCTAATAGTTTTTGGGGTTTGTTTATAGTGTTTCCTGTTTTTCCGAATCTTTTTCTGTTTTGTTACAACATTCGATCTGATACTTATAAATACTTTTTTCAAGAAAAGAGAATCGCACATAGTTACATATAAAAGTAGGTCGAATACTAGTCAATTAGATTTCCTTTTCACCAGGAGAAGTGACAAAATGACTTGTAAGGATTGCAAGGTTATACTGGGGGAGAGTTAGTTGTAGATGTGTGTGTACCTAAAAGGTAAAAGGAATATTGTTCATTGGTGGAGTTAGAATTAAGTAGTGGAAATTGAAGGAAGAAAAAGTGACAACCTTTAAGGAAAAATTAGTCCAAGGATCAACCTGGTCTGATAATGATGATTCGGAAATTATATGGGTAAAAATGTCTAATAACATTAAAAATATAGGTAGGGAGGTTTTTGACGTATCTAGAGGTCAGGCTCCAATTGGTAAGGAGTCATGGCGGTAGAATGAGGAAATCCAAATTGTTATACGAATCAAGCGGTAGTGTTATAAGAATTTTAAAAATAGGAGAAGTAGCGAAATATTTGAAATATACAAAAATACAAAGTGAGAAGTGAAAAAATTATCCAAAAATAAAAAATAAGGTATATAATGAATTATACTAAAAGTTAGAAATCAAAGATGGAGAGAAAGAGATTTAAAGAATTGTCAAACTAAGGGAGAGGAAGGGAAAAGACCTAAATAGTGTTAGATGTATTAAGAGTGAGACCAATAGTATACTTGTAAGGGATACGGATATAGAAAAAGGTTGGAAGGATTATTTTAATGTTCTCTTTCACGTGGAGGGTGCAAGAGATATCGACAATATCACGATACCTGTAGAAGATATCATTAGAGATATCAAACGTAAAATATATCCTCATGAAATAAAAGAAACCTTAAAGAGAATGAAAAATAATAAAACCATAGGATTCGATAGCATCCCTATTGAGGTGTGAAAATGTTAGGGGGAAGTCGCGATAGCAATGTTAACGACGCTTTTTAACAAAATTTGGTAAAGTAGGAAAATGCTCAAAGTATGGAGGGAGAGTACGTTTGTGTCATTATATAAGAATAAAGGAGATATACAAGACTGCTCCAATTATAGGGGAATTAAATTTATGAGTCATTCTATGAAGTTGTGGGAGAGAGCGATTAAGTATAGATTGAGTTTGGAAATAAACGTGTCTGAGAATCAATTCGGATTTATGCCAAAAAGATCTACCATCGAAACAATCCACTTACTAAAATATTTGATGGAAATATTTAGGATACAGAAGAGAGATCTGCATATGATATTCATTGATCAAGAAAAAACGTATGATAGGGTTTTAAGAGATATATTGTGGTGGGCGCCGATGAAAAAGGGGATTTTTATCAGATATATTAATCTCATCAAAGATATGTATTATGGGTCGTTATCGATGTAAAAACTTGTGGGGGATAAGCGATTATTTTCTAATAAACATTGGGTTTTATCAGGGATCGACATTAAGCCCAATCCTTTTTGCTATAGTGATTGATGAATTACAAAGAGCAAACAAGATGAAATATCATGGTATATGCTTTTTGCAAATGATATAGTATTGGTAGATGAAACTAAAGAGGGTATTAGTGCTACATTGGAGTTATGGAGGGACACACTAGAGTTCAGAGGATTTAGATTGAGTCGATAAAAAATTGAGTACATGAAATGCACGCTTAGTGATAATTATAGTGATTGATGAATTACAAAGAGCAAACAAGACGAAATATCATGGTATATGCTTTTTACAAATGATATAGTATTGGTAAATGAAACTAAAGAGGGTATTAGTGCTACATTGGAGTTATGGAGGGACACACTAGAGTTCAGAGGATTTAGATTGAGTCGATAAAAAATTGAGTACATGAAATGCACGCTTAGTGATAATTATCAAAATGACGAAAAAAACAATTAAGTTAGAAGAACAAAAAGAACTAAAAAGCGAACGTTTTAGATATCTTGGGTCCATTATTTAAAATGATACCAATATAGATGGGGATGCGAATCATAGGATCCAAGCGGGTTGGGTGAGATGAAGAAGGGCATCTAAAGTTCTTTGCGTTCGCATGGTGCCATTGCATTTGAAATGGAAGTTTTATAAAACGATAGTAAGACCTGCATTACTATATGGCGCCAATGTTGAGTCATTAAACAACAAGAATAAAAAATGACTATAGTTGAGATGAGAATGTTAAGATGGATGTGTGGTGAAACTAAGAAAGATAGGATTAGAAATGAAGAGATACGCATTAAATTAGGATTAAGCTTCATTGTTGATTAGATGCGAGAATATTGCATGACGTGGTTTGGACATGTACAACGAAGATCTAAAAATGCACCAGTTAGAAGAACTGAGAGTTTAAATATAGGAGATTTAGTGAAACAATAAGGTAGACAGTTAAAAACTTGGATACAATTTATTCGCAAAGATATGACAGTTAAGAGTTAACTGAAAAGATAATTTCGGATAGGAACGAGTGGTTTAGGAGAATCGGAGATAGTTAAATCATTACTTCTCGTTTTATAAATTTATTTGGATAGTGTTTGTGTTTTTTTTTTTTACATTTTATATTTGTGTCTCAGACAGACGATCCTAAATTTTGGGATTAAGGCTCAGGTTATTGTTGTTGTTGTTGTTGTATGTAACTTTCTAATATAAAGTAAAGACTCAATATGATTTATTCATGCTCCCAACTAAGATTCTTATCGGTTGACATATGCCAATTTAAAGTTTGTACATTAGATCCACTCTTAGTAGGTTTTCTAACAGATTTTGAAGGTTGCTGCCAACATACTCCGGCAATTGATCAACCAATTGGTTTTGATTTGTTATGTAACTGTCCAAAAATTTATGTAACTGTATTTTCTCGCTCACCCACCCAATACTGCCCAACCTTGTTTTGGTCTTTGATTTTCATATACGGCTTTTTCACATTTAATTCCCTAAAAATTTATTAAATTGTTTATTTTATCTTTTTATTGACAATATACTTCAATTTTGACTTCAAAAAGGATTCTTATCTTTGCACTGAGTAATTATGTACTATGTTGGTTCTTCAAATTTGTAATTACTTTTGAAGCTCTAACTTACGTTAGAGCTAGTGCAAACTTTTTCTTTGTAGGTTTATGATCTTTTTTTTCCTGCTTTGAGTTTTAGGGTAAGTTTTACAACTGTGTTTTGAATTCAATTTTTTGGTACTAAAACAACTCTATTTTTATTAAAGAATCATTAAATGAATTCTTCGTCCTTGCATATCTGCACATTTTATTTAATTTAGTATGTTAAGCCATATTACTTCATCTACCTTATGCCCCAAATAGTTAGGCCTGGAGACGTGGATCAGTTCTGTATTGTTCTTGTTGTTCTGATATTGTAAGATCAGCATGTTGTTTCTCCTATGAAGCACTGGCACACCACTCGAGTGTTGGTGGGTCCAACAAAAATTTAATGAGCATTGAACCGACACTGTCATACGCACTACGCTCATAGAAAAATTTATTAATTTTGATTTTGGGCATGTCTTGGGTGGAGCTCAATTATACTGCATTAGTGAATAGTCTGGATCCCTTTGTTCTTGTCATTGTTGTTGTGTTGTTCCTTCTCTTTTAGATTGTAGCTTTTAATCGAGGGGAAATTTTAATTTTTATTATATTTATCTTGATGCAATTTATAGTTTCTTTTCATTAAATGATATACCATACTATTAATTATAAAACATATGTGCACATCCATGTGTGCCATGCCCTATATTTTTCCAATTTTTGCCTATTGCTATTTGCTAAGTAAGTGTGGTAAGATGTCCAGCGTCCCTATCCTGTTTTATTCACGTACCTTTTAGTCATGTTCTATGTCCTAAGGTGCCTGCAATTTGCACCTTGTCATGTGTATTTATAAATAGGGATATAAATCTACTAGTCATATAGACCATAATATGGTAATCAAAAAATTTATTAGATTAATTCTTCAGATAATAGTTACAATCTTCTATTTCATAGATGTTGTTACTGTTGTTTTGCTTATGATTTGTTGATCATGGACTTTCTGATTTGACTTAATGTTTTGTTAGAGGTAGTTGGGCAAATTGTATCCTTTGCAAGGGTTTTGTTGGAATTTTTTTTTTTTAAAAAGACCTTTGCTATTTTTTTTTTTTAATTGAAACTGCAACAAGTGACTGCTGTTAATGAGCCTGATAGGTTTGTTACTTTCAGCTTAAATAGATATTTGATTTTCTTCTCAGTACCTTTTACTTTTTTTTTTTAAATAATAGTTGTTCACTAGATAACTTGATAAATTTCTTTTTACGATATTTTATAACAAATTATTTTTGGCTCTCTCTCTTTGAAAACCATCAAGGAAAAACATTAGGTTCTTCTGAAAATGAGAATGTTCTGTGTTGTTTTTTCAACTGAATAAACCTGAATGTGGACATTGTTCTATCACTGTTCTTACTAGTTTTACATGCTTGTTGTCTTCTTACTTAAATGGCCTTCGGGGTTTTGACCTCTTCTCTCTCTCTCTTTCCTTTCCTTGTTGTGCTGCTTTCTTGGTGGGATAAGACTTCCTCCCACTCATGAGCTTTTCCCTGACCTTTTTTCTTTTATTTCTTTTCATGGTTTCAGCCTCCAAAAATTAGAACTTTCATTGATAATGTTATTGCCGTTCCGTTAGAGCGCATTGAAGAACCCCTCAAAGGATTTGTTTGGGAGTTTGATAAGGTACTTGGTTATCTTTGGACAGTTTAGTGTTTTTTTTTTCCTTCATATTATTACTAAGTTACTAGCAATGCCTTGTTGTCACAGGGGGATTTCTATCATTGGGTTGACCTATTAAATCACTTTGAATTGTACTTTGAGAAGTATATAAAGCCAAGAAAGGACCTGCAGCTTGAGGATAAATTTTTAGAATCTGATCCTCCTTTCCCTAAAAATGCAGTTCTACAGATTCTCCATGTAATGAGGATAATTTTGGAGAACTGTACAAACAAGCATTTCTACAGTTCCTATGTGGTATGTGTTTCATTCTTTTGCTTGTAACTTATTCGTGTAGTCTGCATGACGTTTCCGTGCATTAGGTGACCATCATTAATGATGGAGGAGTTTATTTCTCTGTCATGGTGGAAATACTGTTTTTTATGGTCTTTCATGCATTATATGATTCTTTTTCTTTTTTATTTCTTTTATTTCTTTTATAAATCTTAGTCATATGATCACAATGTCAACGCAGCAGCATCTTTCATCTCTTCTTGCTTCCACCGATGCTGATGTTGTTCAGGCTAGCCTGCAGACATTGGCAGCTTTCTTTAAGAAAATCATTGGAAAGTACACAATCAGAGATGCTTCCCTGAATTCAAAGTTGTTGGCTATTGCACAAGGTTGGGGTGGAAAGGAAGAAGGCCTTGGGTTAATTCCATGTGCAATAAATAATGATTTTGATCTAGTTGCTTATGAGTTAGGCTGCACCCTTCATTTTGAGTTCTATGGAGTTAATGAGATGGGAAGTGAAGTCCCAGCTACAGAGCTGTCGAGACAAGGTTTACAAATTATTCATTCGCCTAACATAACTGCACGGCAAGAAACTGATCTTGAGCTTTTAAATAAGTTAGTTGTAGAGTACAAAGTTCCTTCTAGTTTAAGATTTTCTCTGTTGACTAGACTGCGTTTTGCAAGGGCTTTTGGCTCTTTAGCAACCAGACAGCAATACACATGTATTCGCCTGTATGCCTTTGTAGTTCTTGTTCAGTTAAACTGTGATACCGATGACTTGGTTTCATTTTTTAATGCCGAGCCTGAGTTCATCAATGAGTTGGTTTCTTTGTTAAGCTATGAAGATGCCGTTCCAGAAGAAATTAGAATTCTGAGCTTGCTCTCTCTGGTTGCTCTTTGCCAAGATAGGTCCCGCCAACCAACTGTCTTGACTGCGGTAACTTCTGGCGGACACCGTGGCATCTTATCCAGCCTCATGCAGAAAGCCATTGATTTTGCTAATACTGATTCTTCAAAGTGGTCTGTTGTTTATGCTGAGGCTCTTTTGTCCGTTGTTACAGTTTTGGTCTCCTCATCATCAGGTTGTTCAGCCATGCGTGAAGCAGGGTTTATACCAACTCTTCTACCTCTTCTTAAAGACACAGATCCCCAACATCTGCATTTGGTCAGTATGGCTGTGCATATTCTTGAGGCTTTTATGGATTATAGTAATCCGGCTGCTGCATTGTTCAGAGACCTGGGGGGTTTGGACGATACCATTTCGCGTCTGAAGTTAGAAGTTTCATACTTAGGGCGGGGTTCAAAGCAACAGGTTGGAGATTCTGAGCGTAGTAGGGGGGGTTCACAATCTGTTGCTGGCAGTTCCAGTGAGCTAGACAACTTGCTGCCTCTTTATTCTGAAGCATTGGTTGTGTATCACCGGAGGTTACTCATGAAAGCATTACTCCGTGCTATATCTCTTGGAACCTATGCCCCCGGAAACACCACCCGCATATATGGTTCTGAGGAGAGTTTATTGCCCCACTGCTTATGCATTATATTTAAGCGAGCAAAAGATTTTGGTGGTGGAGTGTTTTCCCTTGCAGCAACTGTAATGAGTGATCTCATTCACAAGGATCCTACTTGTTTTCCTATCTTAGAAGCTGCGGGGCTTCCTTCTGCTTTCATGGATGCTATAATGGATGGATTTATTTGTTCTGCTGATGCCATAACATGCATACCCCAGTGCTTGGATGCCTTGTGCTTGAACAACAATGGCCTCCAGGCTGTGAGAGATCGCAATGCTTTGAGATGTTTTGTGAATATATTTACTTCCAGAACATATTTACGTGCTCTGGCCGGTGATACACCTGGGACCTTGTCAACTGGACTTGATGAACTCATGCGCCATGCTTCCTCCTTGAGGACTTCTGGAGTGGTCATGCTAATTGAAATCTTTAATGCCATTTCTGAGATTGGATCAGGGGTTGAAGCTTCGTGCTCATCCACTGATATGCCATCCTGTTCAATTCCTGTTCCTATGGAGACGGACACAGAAGAAATTAACATGGCTGATGATAAGGAAGCCCAAGGATCAAAGGTTGAAAGTTCTGAGCAGGCATCTGAGCCATCTTCTGATCCTTCGTTGGTGAACATTGAATCCTTCTTGCCTGAATGCGTAAGCAATGCTGCTCGCCTTCTTGAAACAATACTTCAAAATGCTGACACTTGCCGACTCTTTGTTGAGAAGAAGGGGATTGAAGCTGTTCTTCAGCTGTTTACTTTGCCACTTATGCCTCTTTCAGCCTCTGTTGGTCAAAGTATCTCTGTTGCTTTTAAGAACTTCTCACCACAGTATTCTGCTTCCTTAGCTCAGGCAGTATGTACATTTTTGAGGGAGCAACTGAAGTTGACTACTGTAATTTTAGTCTCAGTTGGAGGAACTAAGCTTGCTGAGGTGGAGAGAGGAAAACAAATAAAGGTATTAAGATGCCTTTTCAGTCTTGAAGGCATATTATCTCTTTCTAATTCTCTATTGAAGGGGACTAGTACAGTTGTGTCTGAACTGGCTACTTCAGATGCTGATATTTTGAAAGATCTTGGAAAAGTGTATAGGGAAATATTATGGCAAATTGCACTGTGTACTGATTCTAAGCTGGATGACAAGCAGAACGCTGATCCTGAAATTGACAGTGCATATGTACCTATACCTAATTCAACTGGAAGAGAGAGTGATGATGATATGAATCTTCCTGTTGTGAGGTACATGAATCCAGTTTCTGTTAGAACTAGTCAGTCTTCGTGGATTGGTGACCGTGATTTTGTATCAGTAGTCCGTTCTGGTGAAGCGTTGAGCCGTCGTAGCCGACATGGTTTGACGCGAATACGGGGGGGAAGGGCAAGCAGGCATCTGGAGGCTTTGAATATTGATCCCGAAGTTTCAGGCAGTGTGCCAGAGACCACTTTAGAAGACCTAAAAAAGAAAAGTCCTGTGGTCCTTGCTTTAGAAATCCTCAATAAATTCGCTTCCACTTCACGTTTTTTCTTCACAACACTTGTCAAGGGATTTACATCTCCAAACCGTCGTAGAGCTGATTCTGGCTTTCTGAGTTCTGCATCAAAAAGCATTGGAAAGGCCCTTGCCAAAATCCTCTTTGAGGCTCTCAGTTTTTCAGGGCATTCTTCTCAGCATGGCCTTGATATGTCACTGTCCGTGAAGTGTAGGTACCTGGGCAAGGTTGTGGATGACATGGCAGCACTCACTTTAGATAGCAGGAGACGGACTTGCTATAGTGCAATGATCAATAACTTTTATGTACACGGAACCTTCAAGGAGTTGCTAACCACTTTTGAAGCTACTAGTCAGTTGCTATGGACATTACCTTACCCTGTCCCATCACCTGGCATGGATAATGAGAAGGCTGGGGAAGGAAGCAAATTATCCCACAGTTCGTGGCTGCTCGAAACATTGCAGAGCTACTGTTCTGTACTTGAGTATTTTGTAAATTCTGCTTTACTTTTATCTGCCTCTTCTGCATCTCAGTCTCAGCTAGTTGTGCAGCCTGTCCAAGTTGGTCTGTCAATTGGGCTCTTCCCTGTTCCACGTGACCCTGAAGTGTTTGTGTGTATGCTCCAGTCTCAGGTCCTGGATGTGATACTTCCTGTATGGAACCATCCCATTTTTCCTAATTGTATTCCTGGTTTAATCACATCAATTGTCTCTCTGATAACTCACATATACTCTGGAGTTGGAGACGTAAAATGCAATCACACAGGTAGTACAAACCAACGGTTTATGGCTCCTCCCCTGGATGAGGCTACTGTTGCTACGATCGTTGAGATGGGCTTTACGAGAGCAAGGGCAGAGGAAGCGCTGAGACATGTTGAGACAAACAGTGTTGAGATGGCTATGGAGTGGTTATTTAGTCATACTGAAGATCCTGTTCAGGAAGATGATGAACTAGCTCAGGCTCTAGCTTTGTCACTTGGGAGTTCCTCAGATGCATCCAAAGTTGATGGTTCTGATAAGTTGATGGATATGCTAGCAGAGGAAGGTCAGATAAAAGCGCCTCCTGTTGATGACATTCTTGCTGTCTCAATGAAGTTGTTTCAAAGTAGTGATAGTATGGCCTTCCCCTTGACCGAATTGTTTGTAACTCTCTGTAATCGAAACAAAGGAGAGAATCGCCCAAAGGTGGTTTCTTATCTTATTAAACAGTTGAAGCTATGTCCAATGGAATTCTCAAAGGATACCAGTGCTTTATGTATCGTATCTCATATTCTTGCATTGCTGCTTCATGAAGACAGAAGCTCACGAGACATTGCTGCAAAAGATGGTATTGTCTTGGCTGTTATTGATGTTTTAATGAACTTCAGGTCTAGAAATCAATCTGGGAAGGAAGTTCTGGTCCCAAAATGTATAAGTGCTTTACTGCTCATCTTAGATAACTTGTTGCAGTCCAGGCCCAACGTATTATCTGAGAGTATGGAGACACCTCCAGCAGGATCGTTACCTGACTCTGGAGAGCATGCTTCTTTGTCTGCTCCAGCATCACTTCCAGCTAGAAAGTCAGCTTCTGATGGTCCTGAAAAAGAATCTGGCACTGCTTTTGAGAAAATACTGGGAAAACCTACAGGTTATTTGACTTTTGAGGAGAGTCAGAGTGCGCTCTTTGTTGCATGTGACCTGATAAAACAGCATGCCCCATCTATGATCATGCAGGCTGTTCTACAGTTAAGTGCACGATTGACCAAAACTCATGCTCTAGCTCTGCAATTCCTTGAAAATGGGTGCCTGACTGCTCTTTTCAGTCTTCCACGAAATTGTTTCTTCCCTGGATATCACATGCTGGCATCTGCTATTGTGCGGCATCTCCTTGAAGATCCTCTGACATTGCAAACAGCCATGGAGTTGGAGATAAGGCAAACTTTTAGTGGAGGCAGACATATCGGTCGTGTTACTACTCGGACTTTCTTGACATCGATGGCACCAGTTATAGCTAGAGACCCTTCTGTCTTTATGAGAGCAGCAGCAGCAGTTTGTCAACTGGAGTCATCAGGAGGAAGGACTGTTGTTGTGTTATCAAAGGAAAGGGAGAAGGAAAAGGATAAAACAAAAGCATCTGGTGTTGAACTTGCTGTATCATCCAATGAATGTGTCAAAATTTCTGAAAGTAAGCTACATGATGGGTCTAGTAAGTGTTCTAAAGGCCACAAAAAGATCCCTGCAAATCTTACTCAGGTAATTGATCAGCTTCTTGAAATCATATTGAAGTTCCCTCGGCAAAAGAACTTGGAAGACTGCACAAGTGCCTCTGGCAGTGCCATGGAGGTAGATGAGCCTACTTCTAAGGTGAAGGGTAAAACAAAAGTTGTTGAGACTAGCAAGACAGATTCTGACTGCCAATCTGAGAGATCAGCAGGGATAGCCAAGGTCACCTTTGTCCTCAAGTTACTAAGTGATGTTCTTCTGATGTATGTACATGCTGTTGGGGTTATCTTAAAGCGGGATTCTGAAATGAGTCAATCCCGGGGTTGTAGTCAACCAGATGGCTCTGTGCATGGTGGAATTCTTCATCATATTTTACATCGGCTGCTATCACTTCCTATGGACAAGAGTGCCCCAGCTGATGAATGGAGTGACAAATTGTCTGAGAAGGCTTCATGGTTTCTGGTAGTTCTATGTGGTCGCTCTAGTGAAGGGCGCAGGCGAGTTATTGGTGAACTTGTAAAAAACTTTTTGTCATTTGCAAACTTGGAAAGCAATTCAACAAAGAAAGTTTTGTTGCCTGATAAACAGGTATTTGCCTTTGCTGACTTGGTGTATTCCATTTTGTCAAAGAATTTGTCCACTGGTAATTTACCTGGTTCTGGGTGCTCACCGGACATAGCAAAAAGCATGATAGAAGTAGGCATGATTCGGGCATTAACAAGTACGCTCAAGGTGATAGATCTGTACCATCCCAATGCTCCCAAAATTGCAAATCTTATTCTGAAGGCGCTAGAAACCCTAACAAGGGCTGCTAATGCTAGTGATCAAGTCTACAAATCTGATGGGCTGAACAAGAAAAAATGTGGTTCAAATGGAAGATCTGAAACTCAGACCCACCAGCTGGCCGTAACAGAGGGTGGAGAGCATAATCAGGAAGGGGGCAATCAACAGGAACAGGTGGGTGCAGTGGAAGCTGAAGAACAGGATCCTCAGGAGACTTCTCAAACTGAGGCTGATGATGATGTGAATTTGAACCAGTCTGCCGAACAGGACATGAGAATTGAAGTGGAGGAGACTATGAACACCAGCCCTCCTGTGGAGCTCAGAATGGACTTCATGCCTGAAGAGATTGAAGAGCAGGTTGTTCTACACAATGCAGACCAAATTGAGATGACTTTCCGTGTTGAGAATAGGGCAGATGACGACATGGGTGATGACGACGATGACATGGGAGATGATGCAGAGGATGATGAAGATGAAGAGGGGGATGATGAGGATGTGGACATTGCAGAAGATGGTGCCGCCCTGCTGTCTCTAGCTGATACAGATGCTGAGGACCATGATGATACTGGTCTGGGTGATGAATACAATGATGATATGGTGGATGATGATGATGATTTTCATGAAAATCGTGTCATAGAAGTTAGGTGGAGGGAAGCCCTTGATGGGCTAGATCCAGGTGGTGCAGGCAGACTCATTGATGTTGCATCTGAATCCTTTGAGGGGGTTAATGTGGATGATCTTTTTGGTCTTCGTCGGCCATCAGGTTTCGAACGTCGTCGTCACACTGGCAGGACATCATTTGAACGATCTGGTACAGAAGGTGGTGGCTTTCAGCATCCTCTTCTCGCAAGGCCCCCTCAGTCAGGAGATCTGCTTTCATGGTCTTCTTGTGGGAATTCGTTGAGGGATGAGGAATCTCTGTCAGGTGGAACCTTTGATCTGGCCCATTTCTACTTGTTTGATGCTCCTGTTGTTCCTTATGATCATCCACCCACAGATATCTTTGGTCAGCGCGTAGATAATGTGATGCCCCCTCCCTTTACAGATTTTTCTGTTGGAATGGACTCATTATTGCTGCCTGGGCGGCGAGGAGCAGGTGATGGTCGATGGACTGATGATGGTCAGCCGCAAGGTGGTGGTCAAGCTGCTGCTATTGCACAGGCCATTGAGGAACAGTTCATTTCTCAGTTCCGTAGTCTTACTCCTGTCAACAGCTCAACAGAAAGACCATTGCACACATCGAAACAGCAAGATAAACAACAATGGAAGACCCTGGTTTCTAATGATGGTCAATTGCAATTAGAAGCTGAAAACATTGACAATCAACAAGGTAATTGTGCAAATCAAGAGAACGGTAATTCATCAACACTTCAACAAGCTGATTTGGGAGCTGGATATGGTTCTTCTCCAGATCAAGTCAATGTAGAGTCTGTCGTACCCATGCGCAATCCATGTTCTCTCAATGATGCACAGAATGGGCATGACCATATGGAAATGGGGGAAGGGAATGGAACTGTAAATGAACAGGTGGAGACACACCCAGAGTTTGGCATCTCAGATGCTTCCCGTGTTGATCCACAAGGTGAAGGAAGATCTGATGCCCTTGCCAATCTGCATGATGTTCCTGTTCTGACTGCAGCTTGTGCTAGATCTCTGGATGGGAACAGTCAATCTAGTACTCGTGCTCAGATGATATCTGGAGTAGACATTTCTAACCCAGATGATTGTGGTGCTTCTCTGGGTCATGCAAGCGGAGACATCGATATGAATGGAGTGGACACTGAACGCGATCTAATTGCACAACGTGAGCCTATTACTGCAGATGCCACAGATGATTCATCCTCAAGAGAGCAAGTTGTTGCTCAGGTTGCTAATCAGATAGATCAGTCAAGTATAAACAATGAGGTCTCTGGTGTGAATGCAATAGATCCAACCTTCTTGGAGGCACTGCCTGAAGATCTGCGAGCGGAAGTTTTGGCTTCACAGCAAGCTCAGTCTATTACAGCTCCAACTTATGCTCCACCTTCTGCAGAAGACATTGACCCAGAGTTCTTAGCTGCTCTCCCTCCTGATATCCAAGCAGAAGTTTTGGCCCAACAACAAGCTCAGAGGATAGCGCAGCAGGCTGAAGGCCAACCTGTTGACATGGATAATGCCTCAATCATAGCCACCTTTCCTGCTGATTTGCGTGAAGAGGTTTGTTGTTTTGATACATATAAAGTTTGTTGTCTTTTCACATGTAATGATCCTTTTTTCCCCTCATCTCCAGCAGGTTCTTTTGACTTCTTCAGATGCAGTATTGTCAGCATTGCGTTCCCCTTTACTTTCTGAAGCTCAAATGCTCAGGGACAGAGCAATGAGTTATTATCAGGCTCGCAGCCTTTTTGGTAGCAGTCACAGGCTTAGTCATAGGAGGAATGGCCTAGGATTTGACCGGCAGACTGTGATGGACAGAGGTGTTGGAGTCACACTAGGCAGGAGGGCAGCTTCTGCTATTGCAGATAGCTTGAAGGTTAAGGAAATTGAAGGGGAACCACTTCTAGATGCTACTGCATTAAAAGCATTGATTCGACTCCTACGACTGGCACAGGTCTGTTATACTAATCCAAGAATTGATTTGGTAGCTGTGTTGGTTGACATTCTAAGAAAACCAATTTTTTCTTCTAGCACCCCAGAAAGTCATGTGTTTTTTTTTTTAATAATCTTATATTTATCTCGGTCGACCCCAAATTTTGGGATTAAGGCTCAGGTTGTTGTTGTTGTTGTAGCGCCCTAGCAAGTCATATTGTTATATCATGATATGATATCAACATATCCCATGAATTTCAGCTGTCAGCTTTTTGTATGGCTACTTGTCCCGGAACAAGCATGCTTGCATGAATATTTTTGTCGATGCTAGTGGAGACATCCTGTATGTAGATGAATAAATTTGCTTTGACGCAAATGTACATGCATGCATGCACACACCCACCCACCCACGCACAGAGGTGTTAGGTTTTATGTTAAAATCAACTCCAAAAACTTGTTTAAATTGTTAAAGGTTGCAAAATTTTTTGTATCTGTCAATATATAAGAATGCAGATGTGAACAATCATTTGATAAACTGTGTTAGACTAAAGTGGAAATAGTTTTCCAGGAATAGTTACAAGTCGTTGCTAAGGGTAGTTGATTAACTACTCGACTAAAAGGTAGCTTTTTATTTTTTTATTTTTTTTAGATAGAAAATTAAAGGCAGCCCTTTATATTTTATGACTGTTGATGTTGGAAAAATTGGCCAGTGCAAAATGGAAAAACTATGTAAACTCTTATCTTGTGCAAATCCTTGGATCACTTCCATTAGTAACACACTATGGACATAATTTGATCACCTAAAAGGATGATTTCTTCCCCGAAGCAAATGGTAAGCTGATTCATGCCTGTGTCACATAGAACATGCCAACTGGACAAAAGCAGAGCCTCTTCAGTAAATATTGTCTTAGGTTACCTCAAGTAGCCTCCCATGTGGACAAAGCAATTCGTAGATGTGCAGAATATTTCCAAATGGCCTTTTTGGGTAAATAAATCATTCATGAGCACTTCTCTCCATCTGAGAAGCTTTGATGAAGCTACTTAAATTAAAAATACCTGGAAACTTCTTCCAATCCATCAAGTGTTGCTTCTTGTGAGACATTCTCACTCACTTTCTGTCCCAGAGCTCAAAAGTATTGGAAAAACTCTTTGGTTCCCAATTATTTGTTGGCCTAAAAATATTTACATAGCAAGGTCTATTGTCACTGAAGGGCACCACCACAATAACCATATCATCCTTTTCCTTGGCATTCTTAGATAGAGCAATTGTTTAAGGGACTGGAGTTGCACCACTTATCATGTCAAAAGAAATCCTTTTTCTTTTTACACCTTAAACCTCACACCTCAAGAGAACACTTGTCAAACCTTTCCATTCTCTTCCCAAACCGCCACACCAAAAGCCCTACAGCACCATGAGGAACCGACCCAGTATGCTCTAGAGCCTATTTAGTGACAGTAGATATTCTCCAACTCCCCACCCCCTCAAAAAGAAAAATTAAAAAACACAGAGATGCATGTACATATGGAGGTAGGGGAGCTGAGATAACTTGTTAGGATTCATGGAGTTTAAGCGTGTCACGGTCAGAACCAACTGAAGTATATGTTTTCATGACAAACCATATACTTTAAGAAATATTGTCAATTGGTAAGCTATGCAGATACTGTACTTGTATTCTGACCATACATGTTACTTTCAAGTAGTCATCCTCATGCTGCTTTGTGGATGCTACTACGTATTTGTGCTGAATATGTCTCACAAGTATCGGGTGTCTTTTGACCACCATTTGCATTCCTTCACATTTTGTCTACGACATGTTTGTATGTTGTGTTTATGAATTAATGGCTTCTTGTTTTCATTAGTTTAGATACCTTCAAAAGAGAGCAATGTAGGGGTCCTTATCATTACCTGGGGGCAGTTGTGCCATTGGAGCTGCAATTTATAGACTTTAACATCCTGTTGGTTAGAAGTTGAAAACTATCATAATGTTCTGGAAAATATTAGCAAATTATGCAACAGTGGTGCACAAACGACTGTCAATGCTTTTCTCACACTTTTTATGGTATAGGAAGTTGGATTGTATTCATTTGCAATATTGGTTTGTTTGAATCCACTTATGGCATTTGGAAAAGACTTGTGGATGTGAGAGGGAATAAGTGGTTTCACTTAGTTCAATGAAAAGCACTTTTAAATGAGAGGAGGACTTTTCCAAAAAAAATGGAAGAGAATCCAAACTACCCCTAGGAATAAAACTGTCACAAATGATATGATCCATAAAGGGGCCTAAGTGAACATGTATTTAAATTCACATTGACATAATGAAGAATGACACGGGGGCATCTAGGGGCACTCAGCCAACTACAGCATAGTTAGTAGTCGCAGTAATGAACTCTACAAAATCTCAGATATCATCCTAATATCCTTGAAAAGAAAATTTTAGTTGATCCAAGAATCATAAACTTAAAGTCAAAGTTCTTGTTTCCATCAATAGCTCCTTCACTTTACAGATACAACCATTAGAATTTTTTTTCCCTTTATCCCAATGGCAATGTAGTTAAAGAAAATTTTAGATGATCAAGAATCATAAATTTAAAGCCAATATCGGAAGGAATATGCTTCTCTTCTTAATCAAGGATCTTGGTGTTTATCTCCATCCAGGTCATCCAAAATTCTTGTTTCCACGATACCCCTCTAGATCGATAGCTCCACATTGCAGGCCCAGTCATAAGAAATTTTTTATTTTCCTCTATCCCAATGACAATGTAATCAGGAGGTATGAAACAGTCTCAACTTAGCATATTCAATGAATATGGGTCACTTAGTAAATTAATGATCATTAGTTGCAAAGAATTTGAAGCGTTTGTATCTCTTCCGTTTTGATTTGAACTATGCTGATGTTTTTATTTATTTATTTATTTATTTATGTGTGGTCAGCCTCTTGGGAAAGGCCTCTTGCAGAGACTCTTGTTGAATCTTTGCGCACATAGTGGTACAAGGGCGACCCTAGTTCATCTTCTACTTGATATGATGAAACCGGAAATTGAAGGCTTTGCTAGTGGATCAATGACAGAAAATAATCGGGGGCCTTATGGCTGTTGGTCGAATTTTCCTTATGGTGGATCTCAATTGTTGGATGGTATGGTGGTCTTGCATGGCGCCTTTCAAATTTTAAGTTTTGTATTTAATTTGGGTGTTCACATTGGATTGCTGTTTTACAGGTCTTCCTCCCCTTGTGTTGCGTCGAGTTCTTGAGATTCTCACATATTTAGCTTCAAATCATTCTGCTGTTGCAAATCTTTTGTTCTATTTTGATCCTTCAATTTCACTTGATTCTTCAAGTCCAAGGGAGTCAGAAATTGAGAAGGATGAAGGCAAGGAGAAATTGATGGAGGGAGCATCAGACCTTCATGAAACCTCTCAGAGGCTGGATGTACCTTTGATACTTTTCTTGAAGCTTTTGAACCGGCCACTTTTCTTGCATAGTAGTGCTCATCTTGAGCAGGTACATAGGCAGGAAGTATTTCTCCTCAGTTTCATAATTGGGTTACACAATGTGTGGTTCATGACTGGTTCTGTGTTGTTAAAAACAAGACTTAACTCTAACAATGGTTTTAGAAAAGAACGTTAGATTTCAGACAATAACTTCAGGGGAACCTTTCAAAATTGTCCATTTCTTATTGATACAAGTAATGACATTTCTTCCCTCTTCTACTATTTTCTCGTCTGTCCAGTCTATTTACCAATTTTCACCTTGCAGGTCATGGGTTTGATTCGAGTTGTCACTTGTACTGCAGCATCGAAGTTAGAGTGTCAACCTACCTCCGAACTGGCTAGGGAAAATTCAACAAATCTGCTTGATGAAACTGTGGATGATGTCAACAAAGAAAAAGTTTTACCAGAAGACTTAAAACTGGATGGTAGAGCTATCAAGACCGAGTCATCAATTTCTAATGGAAAGGGAAGCAATAAGAGGTCAAATGTTTTTTTGCAGTTACCAGAGTCTGATTTACACAATCTGTGTCACCTTCTTGGCCATGAGGGGTATTGTTTTTGCTGAGTTCCATTTCTGCATATTGCATAAGAATTATGTCTATTATCTATTACATTTGAAATGGTTTATATTGTTTTACTCCTGTGTAGGCTTTCAGATAAGGTTTACATGCTTGTTCGTGAGGTGCTGAAGAAGTTGGCATCGGTAACTCCTCCACGCAGAAAACTTTTTATTTCAGAGCTTTCAGATTTAGCTCATCGACTAAGTAGTTCAGCTGTCAATGAGCTTATGACCCTTAGAAATACACACATGTTGGGTTTGAGTGCCGGTTCCATGGCTGGTGCTGCAATCCTACGCGTGTTGCAAGCACTTAGCTCTCTTAGCTTAACTAGTAATGCTGCAAATAATGATCTTGAGAATGACATAGAAAAGGAGGAGCAGGCAATTATGTGGAAGTTAAATCTTGCACTGGAGCCACTATGGGAAGAATTAAGTGAGTGCATTAGCACAACAGAAACTCAGCTGGGCCACAGCTCTCTCTCTTCGCCCATGTCAAGTATGAGTGTTGGGGAACTTGTGCAGAGTACCTCAGCATCTCCTTTGCCTCCTGGGACCCAGAGACTCCTGCCCTTTATTGAAGCATTCTTTGTTTTATGTGAAAAGATACAAAAAGCCCATGCTGTTTCACAGCAAGATCATGCCAATATAACTGCGACCGAAGTCAAAGAGTCTGCTGGGGGTTCATCTCCATTGTCTGCCAAAGGTAGTTGGGATGCTCAGAGAAGGTATGATGGTGCCATGTCATTTTCAAGGTTTACTGAGAAGCACCGCCGGCTTTTGAATGCCTTCATCAGGCAGAATCCTGGTTTGCTAGAGAAATCTTTGTCTTTGATGCTGAAGGCACCGAGGCTAATAGATTTTGACAATAAGAGAGCTTATTTCCGCTCAAGAATTAGACAGCAGCATGAGCAACATCTTTCTGGCCCACTGAGGATAAGTGTTCGCCGGGCATATGTATTGGAGGATTCATATAATCAATTGCGCATGCGACCTACTCGTGACCTGAAGGGACGATTGAATGTGCAATTTCAGGGTGAGGAGGGAATTGATGCTGGTGGTCTGACTAGAGAGTGGTATCAGCTACTCTCCAGGGTTATATTTGACAAAGGCACTTTGCTTTTCACGACTGTGGGGAACAATGCCACTTTCCAACCAAATCCAAATTCTGTTTATCAGACTGAACATCTCTCGTACTTCAGATTTGTGGGCCGTGTGGTAAACCTCTTCACCCATTGGTTTTCCTCACCTGGAACTAATTATACTGTTTATCTGTTCATCAATTTGGTTCTTGTTAATCAATTGAGTGGTTCTTTTCAGGTTGCAAAAGCACTGTTTGATGGGCAACTTTTGGATGTCTATTTCACACGATCCTTCTACAAGCACATTCTTGGTGTGAAGGTAACCTACCATGATATAGAGGCTGTTGATCCTGATTACTACAAGAATCTTAGGTGGATGTTAGAGGTAAGTTGCTTCAAAAGCAATTTGTTTTTTGCTTAATCCCTCATACACCTCAACTCAGGACAGGGTGAGGGGTGACCTTGGACAACACTCATTACTCTTTTTGCATCTGTATTTCACCAGAATGATGTCAGTGACATACCAGATCTAACATTTAGCATGGATGCGGATGAGGAGAAGCACATCCTTTGTGAGAAAATGGAGGTTTGTGCTAGTAAAGTTTTGCAAATTTTGATAGTTTCTTATGTGAATCCTTTTTGAGCTGTAACTGCTCCATGTGGTTGCTGCTGTACATGTGTGCTGGTGAGATAATTTTTTGTCATTATCTTGTTATGATTCTTTACTTTGTTTTCGATTTCTAATGGTTCCTTTTGTTTTACCTTGTAAAGGTTACTGATTTTGAGCTTAAACCTGGAGGAAGAAATATACGTGTCACAGAGGAGACCAAGCATGAATATGTTGACCTTGTTGCAGATCATATTTTGACAAATGCTATCCGTCCACAAATTAATTCATTTCTGGAAGGTTTTAATGAATTGGTTCCTCGAGATCTTATTTCAATTTTCAATGATAAAGAACTTGAGCTGCTAATCAGTGGACTTCCTGAAATTGACTGTGAGTTGTTTTTACCTTTTTCAACTTTGTTGACATTAGCTTTGTGAACACATGATAATTCTGTGGCTCTTTTCTCATGCAGTGGACGACTTAAAGGCCAACACAGAATATACTGGATACATAGCAGCATCAAGTGTTGTCCAATGGTTTTGGGAGGTTGTCAAAGCTTTCAACAAGGAGGACATGGCGAGACTGCTGCAATTTGTAACAGGAACATCAAAGGTACTTCACTTTTAGATTATCTTCATACTTCTTCCAAGACAAAAAGCAAGGATGTTAAAAGATGGACATACTGTCATAATGTAAAAGATGTTGGGCGAATAACAAACAAACTTTGAGCTCAAAATTGGAGACTGTCAAAAAGTGACATTATTCAAGGTTTTTGAGGTTATTTGGTACTCGTTGAATGTAATGCAGCTGATCAGCTGATTGAAGAGGCTGGTTGATCATATGAAATCAATCTTGCTAATATTTGGGATATGTGGACGTTCAGAATAACATAAATACAAATTTGACATCCTTTTTCAACGGTTCTGCAGACAACAGTGATGTCTGATTTTTTCCTTGTCCTTGGTGGGGGGAGGGGATTTGTTGCAATAATGGAATTAAAGAGAAGAATGGTTTGGAGAGGAAAGTGCTTGTTACCCTTGGTTCTTTATACTTAAATCTTGTTGGTTTTCAGGTTCCATTAGAGGGATTCAAAGCACTGCAAGGTATTTCTGGTCCTCAAAGGTTTCAAATTCACAAGGCATATGGAGCTCCTGAGCGTCTTCCTTCTGCTCATACTTGGTATGTGTGAATATGAATTTCTATTGAATTTTATTTGTCCGTATATTTCTACATTATTTACTGGTACCTTTATTAACATGGAAATACCTGTGCTTGTTCAGCTTCAATCAATTGGACCTCCCAGAATATTCATCAAAAGAACAGCTACAGCAACGCTTGCTGCTTGCTATACATGAAGCCAGCGAAGGGTTTGGCTTTGGTTGACAAGTTAAATCATTGATGATGTGTTCTGCACCAACCAAGTGAGCAGGCTCCCTTTGAATAAGAGTGTACATGTAAGCTGCCCATCGATTCAGTAATTCAGGATTTCATATTTCGATTCTAACTTGAATGCATATTCTATTTTCAACACAGTACAAATGGTAATAGGTGCTACAAAGTAGCAATGCAGTAGGCGAAATTGCGGGAGGCATCTAGTTGATGAATTTCTTGTTCAACTAGATTGCCAATAGAAATGGATTTTTTTTTCCTTTCCTTTTTTAGTATAAGTGATGTCCATGATCTCTTACCACTCTCTTTTCCCTTTCTCCATGCGCAGATCATTTAAATGTTTCGTGTTCGATAGGAGTCATTGTGATGGGGGGAAAGGTTGCGATTTCGAAGAGAGAATTAATTGATTCTCGGTATAAAGAAAGCATCTCCAGTTGTAACTATTTATATCATATACTTATAACAGATGACCATCGTGCATTTTGATTGAGTGATGGTGGATGATGGCCTCAGACAGCAGCAGTGAGGGTCGAGCAAAAATTCTAGTGTTTCTTCCCCCATTTTGTACGCTCTCCGCTTTAGCCATACCGGAGAGTTCAGGAAGTTCTAGATAATGAATCCTTCTTGTTTATATCATCAATCCTTTTTACATGTCCCGAGTCTTTTACCCTTAGCCAATTGGCTGTTCTATCAAGTCCATTTTTCAAATGTAGCTGAATGGTAATTGTATTAAAATAGACTCTATACAAGTTTTTCTCATTGGTTGACATTTTGGATGCCTCTCTCCCCCTCTCTCTCTCTCTCTCTCCCTTTACTGATGGAAAAATGCATCAAATAATTTTATCAAAGCTCATTAACAAAATTTGTTCATTACACTTATTCTAACACCGTAAATAAAGACTTGTTTCCAAGGAGACAGTTTAGCGGTCACATCTTGCTCTTCTAAATTCGTAATCTAGAGTATGAATCTTTTTGTTAAAAAAATTAATAATAAAGACTTTAATATTTTTGGAGTTTATTTTTAAATTTATTTTTTTCATTTCTAACTTCATAAAAATTATGAATTTTTAAATCAACAAAACAAAAATGGGATTTATAAATAGATTTTAGGAGAGTTTGTAGGTTTATTGTAACTTTAATTCTCAATTACTATTTTATCTTAATTAACTTAAAAATTGATAATAATTAAGTACAAAGCAATATCTAAAAATAAATTTTATAATTTATTATTGTTATTTCAAATATAAAAATTCTTGAATTTTATATTTTAATTTTTTTCTCGAAGCACATGAGTTCCTCCCCTGTTTATCTTTTGAAAATTATTGAGTTCCTACTTTAATTTTATACTTAAATTTTTTCATTTGAAAATTATTTTGTGTTTCGAGACTTATCTAAAATGACATAAGTTTAGCTGAAATCCTTGTCATTTAATTATTTTATCTCTCTTACGCTAAAAAGATTGAATATAACCCTAATTTTAAGGTTTAAAATACAAAAATTGTCATTTTAAAATTATTTTTAATTAAAAGGATTTGATGAGCTACCATAGTCTCATATTAGTTTTTTAGTTCAATAGGACAACAACTATTAAAAACAAATAAAAGTCACAAATAGGACTTGATTTCTCAAAATAGTTATGAGAGTATTAACCATCAAGATATATTTGTTTATTTATATAAAAGAAAAAAATATACATGTTTATAAAACTTTATTTTTTTTAAAATACTAAAATTACTGACAAACAACAATTATTATATTAAACAACAAATTTCAGTACTTGTAAATGAAAAATAGTGATTTTTTAAAATAAAATACTAATTCTTGCAAATAATTATGATAATATTATAATGAATGATAATAAATTAAAGCATTGCTACCCTCTTGAAATTAATTCAAAATTCTATTAAATTTAAATATTTAATCATTAATTATAAAATTATTATTTTTAAGATGAGTCTAGCAAGACCTTTCTCTAACGCCTTTTTTAAGCCACAAAGTAATAAATAATTAAAAAAGAAAAAAAGAAAAAAGATTATTTCTTTAAAGAAATGAGTTCTTTCTTCGTCTCTGTACCAACTTGCTCCTTAACGCATATTATATTTGGAAGACAGGACATATTTTGTTACGTATCATATATATTTATTACATGTTGAATATGTGATATATTATGTTGTGAATTTAACACGCGATATAATATATCGCATGTTGAACATGTGACGTATTCGACTCTCATATCTCGCGAACTCTCTTCCCCTTCCCTTTCCCTCTTCTTCTTTTCTCTCGTCTCTCACGTGACCAACCCTAACATAACCCTTCACCACTTCAAAATCGGACTATTGCCTGAGCATTCTGACCAAAGAAGTAGCATCCGGCGCTCTTGTTCTGCAAGCTTCAACCTTTTGTAGTGTTTCCTTGAACATTCTATGGCAACTCTTCACACGAATCTAAAGGTGTAATTTTTATTTTGATTTTGATTGACTCAATTGAAATACATATTTTATTATATTTTAATATTTGTTAAATAATATATGTAATATTCACTAAATAAATTTGTTGAGATTATTTCAATTGATTTAGGGTTTAAGATTTGAATGTTTAGTACAAATTTAGAGTTTAGGGTAATATTAACAAATTTATTAATTGTTGAATATTTAATTAATTTAGATTAATTTAAATTTAATATGTTTGTTGAATTATTGTAATTATAAATTTAGGATTTTGAATATTGATTATAAATTTAGGATATGTTTAGTAATTTATTAATTGGTAGTTTTATTGAATGCTTAATTAATGTAAATTAATATAAATTTTGTATGTTTGTTCAATATTTGTTGAATTGCTATAAGTTTATTTCTAGGGTTCAAATTGTAAAAATTAAGTTGAAATTGAATTAGATGTTAACAAATTCTTTTTTTTTTTTTTTATTTAGGAAAAAATGACGGATACACTGAAATTGTTGTGTTATAGCAATTGTGAAATTGTAACGGATGATGATAGAGTTCGTTATAATCGTGGTCCCACGAATTTGATTAGGGTGATGAATAATGTAAGTTTTGATGAGTTGATGACTATAATATGTAAGAGTTTTCTGATAAATTGTATGACACAACATGTGAAGATTTTTCACCTAGTGGAGCAATGGAGGTAGAAGACGCATACGTTCCATATGTCCCACAGTAAGTTGACCATCACCCTACAGGATGTAAAGGTACTTTTAGGTTTATCTGTAGATGAGACTCCTGTAGTAGGTAGGATGATGGGAGTCTCATGGAGTGATATGTGTGAGAGGTTATTAGGTGTGAGACCTCCACATTCTACGTTTAGGTGGGGCACACTTTGAGTATGCATTGGTTAGCAGAGTTTTTTGGTGAGTTGCCCCATGATACAGATGATGTACATATTTTACAATGGACACGAGCGTATGTCTTGTTACTTATCGGGGGTATCTTGTTTAGTGAGTTTTTTGGTGAGTTGCCCCATGATACATATGATGTACATATTTTACAATGGAAATGAGCGTATGTCTTGTTACTTAATGGGGGTATCTTGTTTAGTGATAAGTCTGAATATTATATACATTTATAGTATTTGTTAGTTTTAAAGGATTTAACTTTGTCTGGTGAGCGTAGTTGGGGTTTTGCATATCTGGTTTATTTGTATAGATAATTTTGTATAACCACTCGCGCATACTCGTATGAGATAGGAATGACTCTTATACTTTTACAGATTTGGGTATGGGATAAGTTCTCATACATAGTTTCGATTAGACGATCTTTACACGTATATGAGGATGGTCCACTGGCACTACGGTGGAAAGCAGACTTTGATGTCACCAGATTTCTTACATAAATGGTGGAAGTGTATAGAGAGGTGTTTAATAGGCAGACTATGGATCGGATCGTGTGGGTACTATACACTGAGGAGATATTGTCTTCCCTCTCCAACTATTATCACGAGGGGAGACATATTTAGTATGCCCGCGTATCATTGATCTGCTTTAATATTGTAGAGTGACACTTTTCGGATAGGGTGATTCGTCAATTCGAAGGATTTCAGCATAGACCAATTGACTGTGATATTGAGACTCGACTACATGACACTTTTGTGCGTGGTGTACAGGAGATTGATTGGTCGGTTAAGTATACTCGTTACGTAGATATTTGGGCTCACCAATTGGACCATCTAGTGCCACTAGAGACTTCCTATGGACTGGCTGTTGATCATACCTACTTCGTGTGGTATCACAACATCACACGTCGATTTATTAGTTGTTGAAGAGTTTCTTTGGATTATGTGGTAAGTGTACAACTTTTTATTTTTCTTTTATATTAATAATTTAGATTTGTTAATTTAACTAATATACATATATATATCTTTTTTGTAATGGAATGCCTTGCACTAGATTCGAGACTTCGAGGGTGCCAACGTACATGGACTTGTGGATTCAACCATCTCAATTTTGACAGAGAACATGACGTATATTTTGAAATCGAGATAGAGACTGACTAGGCACGATGACGAGGGAGCTGATGAGGATCGAGAACATGGATGATACTAAGGGAGAGCACGTCCTAGGATACCTCCACATCATGCATCATCGCCACTAACTCAGCATCCAGAGGACATCGCTGGACCTTCGAGTGGGTATGTAGAGTCTCCATCTTTTTTACACTCTTGAGTTTGATTTCCCTCGATTTTTTACTCCTTGGGTTCCACGGAGGGGAGATCGTCCCGATATTTATATAGATGAGAGACTGACAAAGGTTGAAAGAGATGATGCACGAGTCGTGTATCATGTGTCTCTTTTAATTTTTATAGATGTCCAATATAATGATATAGGCCCCATCCAGATCATACAGATAGATGATCTGAGTTTAGTATCTTATGACGATAGTATAGATGTTAGGTCATATTTAGGTATTAGACATTATACTAGGAGAAAAAGACGTTAAAACTTATGTTATTATCTACTTTATGTATTTTGTTCCATTAATAAAAAAATATATTGGTTTTATTGTTTATAGTTTGTTATATTTATTTAATTTGTTTGTTGTTTTTGTTGTACTGTTAAAATATGAAGTTTATGCATTATTGGTTTTGGTGTGATAATTTGTGTAGTTTAGTGTGAAAATATTGTTTCTGTTGTGTTGTTCACGTAAAATTTATGTATCGTTGAGAATTTGAGTATAACAATTATTATAGTTTGGGTGTGAGAATTATTATAATTTAGACGTGAAAATGTTATTTTTATTGTGTTGGTAAAAATTTGATTTTATGAGTTCTTTAAGAAAGTCTGGTAGGGAAATTGATGTATTTTAAAAGTGGATGTGAGTAAAAGAGGGTGATTTGGGGGGCAATAATATATCACGTATTTAATTGTGATGTTTTAAAAATTCTTTTGAAAGAGGGCGATAATTCCGTACATGCCTCCGTCCTCTTGGTCCTGACACTTAGCGAGGGACAAGCATACCGCCGTGCTTCATGCGAAACTGTTCAAATGAAATAGCTCACATATTTGGGTCTCGGGGGGAAAAAAATGTCTTTCTTGTCTGTCTGTATCTAAAACCTCGTATCTTTTAATGACCAGACTCTGATGCATCCAGGTTTGAGGTTTATCCCTTCATCATTGCGCAAAATTTCTGATTTTTCCCAAAGGGTAATGAAGTTAAGAGCCTTTTCTCAAATGGGGTTCTCAGAAATTCGCCCAAGAAGCTTTGGATTTGAGGAGAAGAACCCACCTTGTAATGACTGAACTCAATCACAAGAACCCATCTTTCGTTTGTATATATGTCCCTGAGAATTTTCCCAACTTATCTGTTTTAGCAAAAAGGTTTCAAATTTATTGCAATTTATGTGTGTAATCTTCAAATATTTGATCTAAAGTTTCTGGATTTTTTTTTCTTTAAATTATGATCATGAACATAAAAGTGGGGGGAAAAATCTGAAACCTTTAGTAGTGACAAAACTCATTCAGATGGAGCTGCTTTCTTATATTTTTGTTTATTTTCCCCATGTTTTCTGTAATTTCAATTTGCAAAATGTTCTAAATTTGTTGGATATGCATGTAATCTTAACTTTTTGATTTAGAATTTTATTGGATGTTTGAAATTGTTGCTTATTGTTGCAGGTGGAGATTTGGAGAATAGTATCTACACAATTCTGACCATTGATAGGTGGGACTCACTGAACCGTATGGAATATAAGCCTGCTTCGCTGAGGGCAGTTCATGGTAAGCTAGCTTTGAAATTCCTCAACTGGGTCATTGCACAACCTGGTTTGGAACCCCATCGGCTCAGTCACATATTTTGCATAACGGCCCACATAGTGACCAGAGCAAGACTTTATGATTCTGCCAAATCAATTTTGAGGCATCTCTCGTTAATGGGTCTTGACTCTCATTCTATTTTTGAGGCCCTAATGGATACTTACTCTCTTTGCAAATCAAGCCCTTCGGTTTTTGACCTTCTAATTAGGGTTTATGTGAGAGACGGAATGATCAAAGATGCCTTAGAGACCTTCTATTTGATGGGTCCTCGGGGGTTGAATCCGTCAGTCTTTACTTGCAATATTGTTCTAGCTGCAATGGTGAAGAACAGGATGATTGAGTCACTTTGGTCATTTTTTGAGCAAATGCTCACAAACAGAATCCATCCTAATGTTAGTACTTTAAATATACTACTGAATAGTCTTTGCATGGAAGGAAAACTCAAGAAAGCCAATCATCTTTTAAGAAAGATGGAAGGGGTTGGTTACAGTCCAAATACCGCCACTTATAACACTCTACTAAATTGGTATTGGAAGAAAGGGAGATATAAATCAGCTTTTAGGTTGATAGACCACATGGGTGATAAAGGTATTAAAGCAGATGTATGTACATATAACATGTTTATTGATTATTTGTGTAAAAATGGTAGAAGTGCCAAAGCTTATTTGTTGTTGAAGAAGATGAGAAAGAGGATGCTATCTCCAAATGAAGTTACGTACAATACCCTTATTTGCGGTTTTGTGAAGGAGGGGAAGGTTAAAGTTGCCACTCGGATACTTGAAGAGATGGCTATCTGCGATCTCACCCCGAATTGTATCACGTTTAATGTTTTGATTGATGGCCATTCTGTTGAAGGTAATTTTGAAGAAGCCTTAGGACTTTTGGAGAAGATGGAAATAGTAGGATTGAGACCAAATGAGGTTACATATGGGGCTCTTTTGAATGGGTTATGCAGGCATGCAAAGTTTCATTTGGCAGGTGTCCTTTTGGAGAAGATGAGGCAAAATGGAGTAGTAGTTGGCTGCATTCCATATACTATGTTTATTGATGGACTTTGTAAAAGGGGAATGATGAATGAAGCTTTGCAAATACTCCATATGATGTGTGATGATGGTCTGATACCTGATCTGATTACTCATTCAGTCCTTATAAATGCATTCTGCAGACAAGGTAAAATGAATAAAGCTAAGGAAATTATCTGTAGGATTTACAGATCTGGACTTTTGGTAAACAGCATTATATATAATATGTTAATCTACAATTTTTGCAAGAATGGAAATGTTGCAGATGCATTCAAAAGCTATGCTGTTATGAACCGTGCTGGCTATCAAGCAAACATGGTCATCTGTAATACTTTAGTTTCTTGTATTTGTAAGGCTGGAAATTTGGAGATGGCAGAAACCTTTATGCTACACATGATCAAAATAGGTTTAGTTCCTTCTTCCTTCATATATGATTGTATTATTGGTGGATATGCAAGAAAGGGTGATGGGTTAAAGGCATTTTTCTTGTTTGAGGAAATGGTTAAATCTGGGCATCATCCAACTTTTTTCACACTTGGGAACCTATTAAAAGGACTGTGCAGGGGTGGAAATATGGAGGCGGCCAAGAAGCTCTTGAAGCAACTCCACATGACTCATCCATTAGATACAGTTATGCACAACATATTGCTTGATCAGATGTGTAAATCAGGAAATTTGCGAGAGGCTGTGATCCTTTTCAGTGAGATGGTTCAAGATAATGTGTTTCCTGATATATATGCATATACTAGCCTTCTCACTGGTTTATCAAGGAAGGGCAAGATTGTCTGTGCAGTTCTTCTCTTTGAGAAGATGACGAGGAAGGGAACATTGTTTCCTAATCAGGCCATGTACACCTGTTTAATTGATGGTCTTTTTAAGGCAGGACAACCAAAGGCAGCTTGTTGTTATTATGAAGAGATGATGAGGAAAGGGCTCTGTCCTGATATAATTGCATTAAATTCAGTTATGGATGGCTTATCTAGGATGGGGGAGATGGCAAAAGTGGATGGTATCTTTTCCACCATGAGGGGAAACATGAGCCCAAATCTGGTTACATATAATATTCTTTTGCACGGATATGCAAAGACTCGTTCTTTATCAAGATGCTTTGCAATATATAAGATGATGAGGTCAAAAGGTGTCATGCCTGACAAATTAACATGCCATTCACTAATTTTTGGACTATGCAATTCTGATATGCTAGAACTTGGGATCAAATTATTGAGAATGATGATCATAGAAGGTAGAGTCGTGGATTGCCTAACATTCAACATGCTTATGACCAAGTGCACTGAGCATGGTGATATAATGAAGGTCTTTGATCTTCTTAGGATGATGGGTTCCTTAAATATATCTCCTAATGCGGATGCTTATGATGCCATTATTCATGGGCTCAATAGAAAATTGGCTTTTCCAGAATCTCGTGTTGTTTTGCATGAAAAGTTATTGAAGGGTTTTGCACCCAAGTATAGACAATATGTTGCATTGATTAATGGCATGTGTAGGGTGGGAGATATTAAAGGAGCTTTTAGACTGAGAGATGAGATGGTGGCAGCTGGTCTCTGTTCATACAGTGTGGCTGAGGGTGCAGTAATCAGAGGGCTTGCACAATGTGGGAAAATTGGTGAAGCAAAACTGCTTCTCGACTACATGACCAAGAGGCAACATGTTCCAACTATTGCTACCTTTACAACTCTGATGCATAGCTATTGCAAAGAAAATAAGTTTGCGGAGGCTATTGAGCTGAAAAGCCAAATGGAACATTGTGGTCTGAAGCATGATGTTGTATCATACAATGTTCTTATAACAGGCCTTTGTGCGGATGGAGATTATGCATCTGCATTCGATCTTTATCAGGAGATGAAGCAGAGAGGTCTTTGGCCCAATATTACGACTTTCAACCTTCTCATCAATGCAATTTTCTCTGATGATGGTCTTTGCCATGGAGAAATGCTTTTGACAGATCTACGGGAGAGAGGATTGATATCTTCCAACAGTAACTCCCTAGGTTTGCAAGAGGACTTGAGACTTGCTATGAAGAAGATAATTTTCATAAGGAAGAAAAGGAGATAGAATGAAATAGGATTTAACAATGCTGGCTATCCATTTTGATTTGGATCTCAACCAACGCACTGCCTTGGAGACTGGCAAGTCGAATCAGGCTGGTTGCATGTTCCTTGAGTTAGACAATTGTGATTTTTGCTTGGAGGTTAGTACAAAGCTTGAAATTTCATTCTTTGAAGTCATTTTGGCGTTCTTTTTTTCTTATGCAAATTTTCTGTATCTTACCATCCAACCATACATATTAATGTCTCAGGGAAATACTTTTGTTCTGCTGGGGTAACTTTGTATGTAAATGATTAAGAGTCCTGGAGACCCTACCTTGGTACTGAGAAAGGTGGCCTTTTCTGCATAAATTTCAAGAGCAACACCCTTTACATAACAGAAGGGACTCTGAGGGAGTGTGATGTTGCCAAAAGGATGTGGTAACTTGTGTTGAATCAGCCTTTTTTTGTGTTTATTTACTTCCTTTACATAGCCTATTTCCTCCAGAATGTAAATATTGCATCATACCCATTGTATAAAGGGAGGGGGGGAACCCCTTTCCCCAGCAGTTATATGCAAGAAATGAAGCTTTTGTTGAATGCATATGTCGAAGAGTTATTACCTACAGGAAATGAAGCTTTTGTGGAATGCTTTTGTCTGTGGTAGGATTATTACCTTGTCAGCCTTGATGCACCCCTTGAGAAAAAAGGGCTCCTATATGGTTGAGTAGCTATTACCACCACCAACAGTTGATGTTAGGATAGTGCTTGCTATATAGAGAAATATCAGATCTGAAGAAACCAATTAGAACCTTCATTTTGTTGAGTCTTCTTACATAAGATTACTCGAGGATGTCATCATGCTGAGGGCGGCTTGTCATGGTATTACACAAGTTGAACAGCTAGACAAGTGTGATAAAAAAGATGACTATTTAATCATAGAAGGAGTAAAAGGCCACAGATTGGTCATGTTGCTGTCAATTTTTGTGACACAGAATTGTTTACTTGTTTCTTTTTTTCTGCCATATAATTGCATTTTAACTAGTTTGAGCATGCTAGACCTCACCTGTGCCCACATAATAACCCTCGTTCTCTAAATACATACAAAATTTAGTTATAACTTTATGGATTTACTCCTGTCAAAAGTACTGGCAATTAATTAAGTATAGAATTATAAATAAATAAGAACCGAACATTGGGAGCTCTACACCATGCCTTAACAATGATAGAGAACAGGTTCCAGCATTTTTGAGCACCTAACATATTAGCCATTGCCCCTGCAAATATAGAAGACTTAAGCTTCGCTGTTTTCAGCACTCCTACCTAAAGTTTGTCAAACATACTACTTAGTCATTCATGACAAGAGAAAAGAAAGGAGACCACTAATAACAAAGGGAAAATATATTTACATATTCTCAAAAAAAGAAACAAAATTGAAGTCCAGTATTGATGAGACACTGTGTGCTTGACGAGACACTGTGTGCTCCACAAATAAGAGACTTCACCAAAGCAGGACAGGCTCATTGCTGATCATCAAAAATCTCGCTTCTCAACTGCAAAATATGGCCAAAACTTAAGCATTGTCCTTACCAACTAAATCAAAAACCCTTGAGGAATCACTTTGGAGAAACAAACAATACCTTGTGTACAGCATCTGCTGTGGCTGAGAGTTCCTGCATTTCTTTCCTCAAATTTGTCATTCGATCCAGCATGCTGCTTTTCTGTTCTTCAGCCTGAAATCGAGCATGTTGACACAAGAACATTACCATTATCAATTACTTGTGATGAAATCTAGCTATTGTTTCCTTAGGAAGAATAAGTAGCATTCTGGTTTCAATGCACCGAGAATGTAATTTTATTGGTTCAATGGAAGAATCAACAATCATTAAATTTTTTCATACACAAACAATGCCCACACACACAAGATTCAGCATAGGCTTATGGATTTGTAACTTATAGTACTAGCCAAGAGTACTTCAACAAAAACCCAAAGGTGTTACACCTTCTATTTGAACCTGTACCTTTCCCAAGAGTCTACAAAAGATTCTGATATAAAGAGGGACACATACGCATTTTTTTCCTTTTCTTTTGGCAATACTTTCCTCGGAATCTGTTTTGCATTCTTTGAGACATCCTAGAGTAATCAAGAATGCAATGTCCAAAGAAATACATCCAAACAGGCTGCCAAGTTTTCTTCCATGCCATGAACAGAAACCACCCCCATCCCTAAGGCAAGAAATCTATCCCAAATAAGCAAGCTCTTCCCCCCCTTTTTTTGTTTTGGGGGGGAAGGGGGGGGGGGGGCGCTCAGACAGAGTAACAAGCTCATTTAGTTTTATAACTTTCTGACCTCCAACAGGATATTGTCTATAGCATCCTTCGTTGTATATAAAAGTGCATCTCAACATAATGTCTTGTTCAAAACATTCCTTCCAAGGAATAGAAAAGTCTGTCCATCATCCATGTGTACAAAGCTCACTCAAACAATTTTCCTCTCCCCAAGCTTATGCATATGCAGGATTTGCAGTATGCCAGATCTTGGCAGTGCTTGGGGAGGTTAAGGGGCTTGTTTCAACAAAAAAAAAAAAAAAAAAAAAAAAAAAAAAAAAAAAAAAGAAAAAAATGAAAAAGGAGTTTGATAAGCTCCTAACCAGCCTCCAAGTGAGCACCTTTGACGCTTGAGCATTCCAGTAAATGGAGGTACACAGATGCGTAGTTGCCACCTTCGTCTATCAATGATCCACATATTTCATTCCCATTGCTTCACAAGACTAGAATTGTGCAACATTACATAGATTCTGGGTGATTGCCAAACTATCCACTGAACTACTTACATTGAAATTTCATTGCTACTATGTTTGTTACCTCTTTGAAATTATGAATAGAATGAAAGGAAGAAGAATCAAACCTATGCCAGAAACAAATACAAGGAGACGCTTTTCCTCCTAAACAATAAGCCTCCTTTTTAAATTCATTTGCTAACACCTAAACACTGGAAAAGAAGAAAATGTACCTAGAAAGAGGTTGCACAATGTTACATAAATCAATTCCTATATCTTTGAGGACAACCTTACGAAGGGAGACAATGATCCCCAATGCTTGATTCCAGATACAAGTTACACAGCACGTCATTATAACACTATGCTATGGCACATTAGACAATTATTAAAAATATTCATTCCCTTACATGTTTGGACAAGCATGCATCAATCAGAGGACATGCTTGTGCTTGCATTCACAAAATTTGTTTGTGGATTTATGAAGCAGTAAGCGGTGAAGGAAAGAGTAACAAAGCTCTAAACATTACTCACTGCTTCAAGCAAACACTTCATTTGCTGGATTTCAATTTTCTTTGCTGCTTCCAAGTCACGCATGACATCTTTTACATAATTCCTGCATTTATTGTCATTATGTCATTATGACATCTTTTAGAGATGCATGATGCATTAGAAGAGGGAATTAAAAGATCAAATTATGCTGCCAATTCACTTGATTGAAGACAACACCATCACTAGTTCCTATTACTGCAGACTACTACTGCCAATACCAGGTAACTATTTTCGTAGGAGGTACTGACAGCGACAGCAGCGGGGCATGAGAAGCAATGTTTAACTTTTTTGCAAATCTTGCCTACATGATACTATAGTTTTTCAATTACAGCAAGTCACCCTAATGTGTTCCAAGTCATAATTTTTTAGGGATTGTGATTTTAGTTCCCTACCTTGAAATTTTAACTTTGACATCATATCAGCTTCAGCATTACCATTTCTAGCATTAAAATTTTTATCACAGACAAGCCTTTGTTTTAGTGTAAGGGTAAAAGAATTGATTCCCAATGACTCTCCACACATCCTAGTTCCAAGTGCCAATCCACTTAATTTTTCTAAATAATGCATTAACTAACCATACCCATGAAGATTAGACAGCAAACCATGAATATCATGGTTTAGTTAGAAAATGGAAGGACTTACTTATCTATATATAAAGGATCCAGGGTTTGCTCCTGCACATGCTCCTCTATAGAGTCAAGAGTAGTTCCTACCTGGAAACAAATTTTAAAAAAGAAAAATGTAAAGGCAGAAAAAAAGCAGAATACTAATAAAACAGATGCATATCAGAGAACACAAGCCTAATCAAAGACATCTAGATGATTTTGAAAATTCCAATGTGAGAAAAACATCGTACAAAATTCTTTATTCAGTGCATCAGCTCTTTCTGGCCTCTCACCATTCAAACTACCTTCGCTTTATCTTGTTATATTCTTAAGTTTTGCGTCTCAAGATGAGGCTGATGAAGTATGAGAAATTGCAAAAAAGCCCTCTTTCACCATCAAATGGAATAACTGATCAGTTCAATCTAGCAAAGAATTCAGGAAATTTGGGGGGGAAAAAAATTCACACCACATTTAGTAGTAAAATCTACATAAAAGCAAATTTTCAGGGCTAATGGTAAGTCAATAAGTAAGAAATTCCTACAGCATGCTTTTATCTAAACATGGAGCTGTTGATTAACCAGTGGCTATGCAAATTCAAGTTCATGAAGGCATTCATTCCTGATTATATAAACCACATAAAATGGTGATTGTACATCTCTTCCAAACTTATTAAGACTCTATACGTTCATGGTGCAATTTGCAATATTAAAGTTGCTTCATCAATTTGTGCCTGCAGAGGTTCTGCTGTCGGGTCTGTTGAGTACTTTACAATTTCCCCACTTATTTAGGTTCAGTTTAAATTGCCTAAAAGCACTGGAGTTCAATTCGATCTCTAATTGCGTTCTTATCAGAAGAAGCTCCAATTAATGATTGTGCAATGATGAATGGTAGCATACCTGTGTCTCTCTACATAAAGACTCAAATTCATCCTGTAGATTCAGACAAACACAATCACTGATTAGAATCCAGATAATAAAGACTCACAAAGTTTAATTATCTAAATAGAATTTGATTGGTTACTTTAAGCCTGCAAAAACAGCCTGCCATTTTCCAAATTATACAGCGCTCATGTGATTAACAAATGAAAATATCATTACAAGGTCCTTCACAGTATTTAAACAACTAAAGAGATTTCCACAGTTTCAATTCTTCTTCTCAGTAACAACCTCAAAAATATGAGAAAAGTTGTAACGTTGACCAGAATATGATCAATTCAAGCACACATAAGTTACTGAATAGCTATGAAGTGCGGAGGACAACAAATAGCATTAGGCAGTTACAAAATTCTCTTCCAAACAGCAAGTGGTTAATCCATATTCATATCTTTCCAATGAACACATAAAGCACAACAAGAAAATTCTCTAATCATGAAGCAACTAAATTTGGAAGGCAAAATCAATGGCAGAACAAACAACTGACTGAAAGAGAGAGCAAGTGATGCCAAGAGGCAATTAAACAAATAAAAAAAAATATTAAAGCTCAGTACACATGCTGACTGATAAAGGGTGAAGACATGCTATTCAGAGCAGAGAAAACGAATATCCAAGAAGAGATGCACCAGAAACTAAAAATGATGTGATAGGCAAATGAGGAGGAAGAGAGAGATCCCATAAAATAGTGTACCTCAATATTTCCATGTAAAGAAGTGATAACCTGAAAATGATGTTGCATGGACGTCAATCAGAAATTTGAATGAAAATAAGCTAAGAACATTAGGTGGCAACATATCATGCAATTCTAAATTAAGATTCTAAATCAAACAAGCAGAAAACTCATGGCCTTTAACCACCCTAACTCAAATTTAATCCATGACCTTAAAAAGAATTATACACATCTTGAGTTTCATCATTGGTGCATAAGAAAGGGTGGAAGATGGAGATGTGCTTTTGTTGCTTTTCACCACTAAAATGTGACTATGCAATTGACAATATTAGGCTGAATTAAAATTTCACATATAAAATGTTGTGATAATTTTCAGCAACAAATAACAATAGTTGTGAAATCGGGCAGTCGATTTCCTTTTTATTCTTGGAATCATAATGTATCGTATCATGTCTTTTTTTCCCCCTTTAACATAATGAGAAACTGATTTTAAAAAAATATATATTCTTCTTAAATATGGTAGTAACATTAAAATGAATAAGTAAACTCTTAATAAATTGGGAAACAACTTTTTAGCATATCGCTCCTCTTTTCTTGCTCATGTTCTGTTCTTTTTTTTTTTTTTTTTTTTTTTTAATTTCCTACAACTAATATGCTACTAATATATATAATTTTTAGTAAACTATGCATTAGAGGTCCAAAAACAAAACAATATCTATATATTTCTTAGAATCTGAAAAATTAAAAGAGAACTAAAAATATGTGCTGCAATTGTTAATCTAAAAAAAGAGAGGGGGATAGCTACAATTTAATTCCTATAGTTCCTGTGTTATGCAAGTAGCCCCCAAGTTTTTAAAACCAGCAAAAAAAAAAAAAAACCCATGGTTTACTCTGCTAGCAATTTATTCCTCTAGTTAATCCTATCGTTACTGGTATTAAAAAATAAAAATAAAAATAAAAAATACATGTGCTAAAAAAAATACACATGGCCTATAATGTGTTTTTTTTCCCCCTTCTTTTGTGTTGTTTCGTTTTGTGTGAAATTCCAAACAACAACAAATACTTTTCCTTCATCAAAATTATGATTGAGTTGAACGTCAGAACTCTTCTTTCATCAAACTCCTAATTCACAATTACCTATCAAATCGATTCTCATCGATTAACAAAATATTAATTGTAGCAAATCCAATCAAACAATTTCAAACCAAAACCAACAAACACCCAAAAAAAAAAAGTTTCTTTGATTAGCATAAAGGATGATTGAAATTCTCTATTCTGAGAATGATGATGTTGAAGGAGTTTTCGAAGTCCTTCAATTTGTTGAATGTGAAGATGGTACCTATAAGAGCCTAGGCCATATGGGAGTCCTTTGGTTGTTGAATGATATGGAACCACGAGGAGCCAACGGTGCACATGAAGAAGCTGATGAGAGAGAGATCATTACGATTTTTAGGTGAGGGAGATTTGGGAGACGTTAAACTCAAGATAGCCACCGAATTTGTTGAAAGAGATGATTGATTAGTCATGATTTCAGATTTTCCAGAAGAAAATCTCTGCGAAAGAAATTGAGAAACAGAGATGTAAAAGAGCTGACGACAATCGGAAGTGAAGAGAGAATATATTCAAATTCCAAATCAGTCGATCAACTTCGATTCTGTGGTGGTGTCATGGTAGGGAGGTCTCAATGCGGCATTGAAGAAGAAGGAAGAGAAAAGGAGAAAGGAAGAGAGAGAAGGAGAAGAAAAAGAAAAGAAAAACCAGATGATGATGATGATGATGAGGAGGAGGAGCAAAAGGTTTTTTGTTTTTATTTTTATTTTCATGTGAACGTGCGAATTTTTCACGTGTTCTTTTTCTATTATTTTTATTTTTATTGCAACTCATTAATGGTGCGGAATGGATAACAATGTGGACCATAAGGAGTTTTTGCCAGTTTTGAAAACTCAAACATGACTACAAGGGTTAAATTGTAGCTATCCAAGAAAAAATTGTTATGAAATTCAAAAAATATCTTTGAAACAAAAGGTTAGATTGAAAAGTATGTGGTAGTGTAGCATAAGTTTGTATCATATCATAACATAAAAACTTTATTTAACATATGAATATAAAAGACACAGGAAATACCTCTATTTAATCCTGTATAGTAAGTTTTTGACAATTATACCAATAAAAAACATTGACAACACATAGTCACATACCTGAACAAATAGTCGATGAAGAACTTCTTGCTCATGCGTAGTGAATCTTGGAAATGCTTTAATGAACTCCTACAAACTCATCCAAAAGGAACAAATTATCTATTACTATTATAAAAGGAACACATACTTTCTAGAAGTGTATGAAACAGCGTCACAATTTCATGATAGTATTTTTGACAAATGATCTAATTCAAAGCTATGCAAAGCTTAGAATTGAATTCCAGGTCTTTTAACTGCCCCATACCCATGTTTCTCCTCCTCACCCATCTCACATCAAATCCACTTAGTCATCAAAATTACTTTGTAAAAACAACCAGCTTAATCCTCCTCACACAGTCATCCACACAAACAAATAGCAGGAAGCATGCAAATTCTTAGGAAGTTTGCCATGTGGCATGCAGAGAAAAAACCATCAAGTGCAAGTGGTTAAAATTAGTTGAGAAAAAAATGACTATAGAAATGAAAGTTGAGAACAGAAACCTCAATCCATGAAGGTGTTGAAGAGACCTTTACGCGCGTGATGGGAGATTTTAAATTACCCATGATGGTCTAGTTAAATATAATGCTATGCACACTGCTATTATTAAATAAAGAATTTAGAATATTATAATAATTTATATCTAAACTCAAACATATGTTGCAGTCGCAGAAATGATGTAAGCCTCTCAATCCTTCATTTCCTTTTCCTGACGAGTGTGTGTGTGTGTGGATGGGCGTGCATGTATGAGAGAGAGTAGTCATCCTTTCATGGTGTTCAAAGTTCCCATAGGATAAACAATAAGCCTTCAGAATATAATAGCGCATGGAAGCTACACAGATCAATTAATTGTTGGCAATAGGTTACAATCCTAATATGGTCAATAACTTTCTATTCCATAAGGCTTCAAGTTTCAACACAGGGAAAAACTTGAATCTAAACAAATCGAGGTTCTTTTTTTTTTAATGTACAACCGTTGTATGCCCTGGAAACCTATGTAGAATGCCACTACATCTACATCATTTCCAGCAAATGTACAAAAGTAGGTTCTCTGGACATCTCAAACTAAACTACTTTGTAGAAAATGAAACAGCACAAGAAAAGGAAAACCACAGTGGCCCCTACACTTAAATCACATTCTATATACATAAGTAGTAACAGAACTCACCACCTTTGGACATTCTATATACATAAATAGTAACAGAACTCACCTCCTTTGGACATGCTGTCAGCAGAGAGCGCACACCAAGCTTAAAAGACTTCCTCAAATTTAATTGTCTGGATCCTGGGGGAGGAAGTTGCCCTTTCTTCTCCATCAAAGAAGCAGAGAGACAAATTCTTTGTTGAGAATGCCTATTCTATCAAAATTTGAATGTTATAAGGAATTCACAATGAAAAAGTGATTGATGCACATGATTGCAAATATTGATAAAATTGCATATATCCTCTTCCTTTATTAAGGGTGTTATATTTGGGACTTTAAACATTGAGTCCATTTAATCTGAACTTCCACAAGCAGAAAAACATGCTATATTGTTATGTTATATGCCCATTACATCCACTTGGCCGGACTACAAAAAGATACTTAATGGACACAAAAATATAAATAACAGTAATAGAGGGGCAGAACATTGGCATGAAGATCTCTAAGAAACAAAACATGCAAGGAACACACCTGCATTTGTTTATATTTGGCACATAACAAGTTGGAAAACACCTTTCTTAATAAGCATAAACCTTTGGAGTACATGATTGCTACACATGGTATCACATATCAGAGTAACAGGTCTTAAAATTAATTTGAAATTCTATGTATATGGAACTCTTTATAAGTAGTCATATGTCAACATGTGAGGATAAGCAATAAGTTATAAAATAAAAATATAACCCTTCTCATTAGTTTAAGCTTTTGGATTAAATGGTTACTTCAAAACAGAACCAGTTATGTGATTTGAACATAACTATTTGGGAATATACTTAGATTTGAATCACTCATTATCGGTGACTTTAATATAAGATTACACTCATTAACGGTGACTTTAATATAAGATTACAGGGCCCAAAACTTTACGCACTATTTGTGCACTATATATGGGATTAAGGCTCAGATTGTTGTTGTATGTGCACATAAATAGATGCATCCCATAAACGGGTGGACTTGTCCTTCCCGTACGTTTTACCTTAAAAACCTTAATCATGCATTGCAACAAATGCATCTCACAAAGGTACACATTTTGTATCATTAAAGTGTCAAGTATGCAATTTGAAGGTGTTAATTGCCATCCAAACATGCAAAAAGAGGGAGAAAGATTAATGAACATCATTCCAGATCCTGGACACAAGCCATGATATCAAACATGGCTATCCATTAAATGTCCCTTCTAAATAAGTTTTAGGTAGCTTACACTAGCAATCATTTTCAACATGTCAAAATTGAATAACTGGACAACTTTGCATCATAAATTTTAATTATCATGTGCACTTTTAGCCCCCAAACTATAGACCAAAAGCAATTTCCCGGTTGAACCTCTAAGTGGGCCAGCCAAATACTTAATTGGGGATGGAATGTGAAAACATAATCCACACTATGTCTAACCACCGCATGCATGTGAAGGGTAAGTGAGTGGAAGACGGATTTCTGGGGGCAAAATGAATGAAACAAAAGTAGATGAAGTAAAACTCATTTTGACCCAAAAATTCTGGGTCAAAAGTGCACATAACTCATAGTTTAACTATAATTTGTGCATCACTATCTCTTCAGAAGCTACAAGCATTGCCCCCAATCATCCTCAACAATTACTGGTCGTTGCAGTTCCAGAAATGTTGGTTCAGTTATATCAGACAACAATGGTTTTCAAAATTTATTGGGGTTTCCTCTTCGTTCGTTTCCATTCCCCTGCTTGATAACCTAACTATAATTTCGTTCTTTTTGAAATTTCAACATATAGCTTATATGCATTTCAAGAATTTCCGACTTGCATAATAACGCATCACTACTGGAGAAAAAAGTTAAACAAAACACTATTACAAGATGAAAATTTGAAGTGTAGAAGAAAAGAATCTGCCTAAAGAGAGGGAAAAAAAAAAAGAGAGAGGTGGGAGACGGACAGTGAGATTCTGAAGATCTACAAAGTACAAGATAAAATTGAGAATCATGAAAGACCGGAAAATAGAGAATTTACCTGATCCAATCTCAGTTCCTCCTGAGAGAGAGAGAGAGTGTGTGCGTGAGTGCCTGGGTGTTAGGCCGGGAAACTTTTTCTTTATGGCACTGGAGCCGCAATTTTAACTTTTGAATGCAATTTCAAAATGTTTGAAGTCGAAAAATGTATTTTTATGTTTATATAGAAATTTGAAAATAAACTTAACTAGTTATTTTTTTTTTTTAAATATATATATATATAAAAGAAAAGACAAAAACTATTCCATTTTTAGACTTTATGATAAAATAATTCATCAAAATTTATAAATCTTAATCAACATTTTTTTACCATTATTTTATTTACGAGAATAATTCAAAGAACATTAAGTTCTTATTATAATTATAATATGTGACATTTATTGACAAAGAGTATATATTACTTAATTTTGAAATTAAAATTTTAAATTTATTATTTAAAATTAATTTTTCATATTTATTATGATAAGTGATACATCGTCACTTAATTTCTTAATAGACAAAAAAAAAGTAAGTATAATCTAATGTAGACAAGGTTAAATAAAAATGATTGTTTTATTATATATTTATTTATTTATTTTTATTCAACAACTGTGATCTTATGCATAACATACTAAAACATTTTGAAGCTTTTTTCAGATCCACACCATTTGAAAATTAGAGAAAGGGGGGGCGCGGGGGAGGGGGAGAGAGAGAGAGAGAGAGAGAGAGAGAGTGTGTGTGTTCCGCTATTCCGGCCCCAGCGCAATAAAGGCAAACGAAGTCATAATAATTGAGTTGGGGATGGACGGACTGACGGCGACCTGAAAGTAGAATGGAATTATGGAAGCTCGAAGCTAACGGCGTTCTTTCCTGTGGACCCATCCATCTGCCCTTCCCAAATTCCACCGTTCGTATGTACTTCTCTGCTTCTGCCCCCACCGTAGCTCTCTCTCTCTCTCTCTCTCTCTCTCAATTTTTCATTCATTCCTCTCTAACTTTGATTCTCTAAGTTCTCTCCCTCCCTCCCTCTCTCTCTCTCTCTCTCTTCTTACAATTAATTCATGTCGGTAAGTAGTTTTCATCTCTGATCATCATGAAGTTTAATGTTCAATATATTTCGTATGAATTTTCTGGTTGCCCAAGTTGGCGTTCAGCTCGTGTTGATTTCAGAATTTCCTTCGTATAGTCTATATGATTGATTTGATTTGATTTGATAGGAAATCTTCGCTTGTGTTGTGACATATGGAGTTAATGATGATATTTGAATTGGATGTAGCATTTGAGTGAGCTGATTTGGATTCTTGTATTCAATCTCTCTACTCTAGTTTAGGGTTTATCATAAACCCGTGAACCTCAATGTTTTCTTTCATTTCTATGGTTTTGGTTGGATGTTACTGTTTATCTCTCATTCTCAGTTACTTCATAATTCTAGGGGAAAGACAGACTTTACTGGTGATGGAAATCATGCTCATCTATATTGACATGGAGTTGGATCCGACCAACACTTGGTTAAAATTGACTTGGGTTACTAGATAATCACGTGGATACAAAATTTTTAATTCAGCGATTTTATCTAATTACCGGGTGTAATTCTTCAATTTCTTGTATTTTACTCACTGGAGGCATTGAATAATGGGCTTAAATAGAAAGCTTGGCCTTCCCTTTATAAGGCATAAATTAACACTGTTGGAGTACCATATATCAATTTGGGCTTTTTTTTTGGGTATATTTATTCCTATTTGAAGGGCAACAGGATATATTAACTCTGCACCTCATGTGTTAGGGAACTTGTGTTTCCCTATTGAAACAATTAGCAACAAAATAGAAATTTGCAATGGTGTTAAATTAGATGCAGGGGTGCCTTTTCTGTGATGGGATTGAGATCAACTTGCAGGTTGCAAAAGGAGATATTTATATTGGAGTGATTAATGATGTTGACTACTAATTCAGGACCTGCATACAGTCGGCTCCCATCTCCTACTTGTGCTATGTTTGAGCCAGATTTGCAAGGTAGATTCTATGGACAAGAATGGAGAGGACTTTGTCAGTGATTTGTTCATTCACAACAAAAGTTGTGTCTTATAACGAAATGGCAATTTCTGATAATGGAACTCCGTTTTATCTATTGTTCAGGCCTTCAGGGTTTGGTGCATAGCCAGTTATATTGTTATGTTGAACCATGTTAAATCCTAAAAAATGCTTTGTCATCAAAACAACCGATTTAGTACCACCTGTTCTTTTAAATCTCTTTCAGAACTTTCAAACCTCTTTCTTCTTGTAGCTTTTATGTAGCTACAGAGCTTGGTAATGCTGGCAGTATATCATTCTGAATTCGCACACTCCTTTCTTGTTGTCTATTCACTTATCCATAAAAGAATGAAATTTTTCATGAACATATCACAAAATGTTGCCATCATTATGTTAGTATCAAATGGTCGGCCTTGATAGCCTTCATTCAGGTTGCTTCATAGATTAGACCAACTCAATTGAACACACTTCTATAAATGTTGGACATGACTATGCGGAACTCCTTACGAGACACAATTACTACAAAGACACTTCAAGGATTATATAACTTGTCTTAGGCATATTCATATTGTCAAAAGATATGTTTCTCAACCATATTGTTTTTGTTTATTTATTTGTCTTGACATTTCACAAATCCAAGACAGACATGTTTGTCCATACAGTAACAGGAATACCTCAAATAAGTACGTAGTAGGAAGGAATTCACCAGTAATTCTTAGTATAAAACCCACAGTGGAGACATTTTCTTTATGACAACATGGACATTAATAAAATCTATGATAATTGCGTGCAAAGTGAATTCTAAGTTATTTGATCAACCTACTGACACGTATTATTTAAAGTTAATGCTGCATTTCAGTATGACAGTGCATGTTGGTTGATGTCATTTTTTTTTTTTTATTGGGCAAAGGGTGAGGGTTGTTTTGTCATCTTGAGGTGGACTAGACTAGTGTCGATGTAAAACTACCCTCGGTTTGCAACAGAGTTCCAACATTACTGGAACCAATTCCCACGAGAATACATTTACCATGTTACACAATAACTTTGTGTACACCTACTGGTGTAGATTTCTTAACATAGCAGAGGAGATATTGAATGATCTGGGTAGCAAACAAATTCAAGTTTTTTAGTCAATTGAGACATGGACAAAGTTCCAAAATAATACTGAGAGGCTACTAACTAGAACTAGGTGCTTACATGTTTTTCATGCTTGATTGCAAAATGATATGAGAATATTTTGCCTTTTAGGATCTACCCATGTTTGGAGTTGGAAGTTTATAGGACATTGTATATCTGGAATGCCTTGCTCATTTGTATTTCTGAAAATGCAGTTCTTTGTACTAAGGATGCAGCTGTTTCCTTTTGCAATGAAATTGTTGATGAAATCCCCTTGTACTTCTTCCTCTTTAGGAATCAGGTGGGCCGTTGCCCAAGTTCGGCGAATGGGATGTCAATGATCCTACTTCAGCTGAGGGATATACCATGATTTTTAACAAGGCCAGGGATGAGAAGAAGACAGGTGGCAAGTCTGAGTCACCAGTTAAGATTGACCCTGGCTTGAAGCATCAAATGGAAGCTGGAAAGCCTCAAGCTGTGAGTATTCTGTTTTTAACCTTCCACAATTGCAACTTGACATTGCTAGTACCTAACAATTTGAAGATCTATCTAGGGCAGATGACTGTGAATTAGCTTTACCTACAAAAGATATGTTTTGTAAATTTGCCTGGTAATATTGTTCTGGGATATCTTAAGTCAGTGGGATAAGTGTTTTTCTGTGTTTGTGTGTGGATGAGATGAACTGAATTGTGGAGTTCGTTTGCAAATGAAATCATCTGCTGGGAACCAAAATGTAAAATATGGAATTCAATACTGAGTGTTTGTGGGGGATTGATGGTGATCTGATCTTTTGGAGAAACTAGATTTGGAAGTTTATATAGTCTAGTCTAAATGGAGGATAGGTGACGCAGGACAGGGTAGTGGGTGTAGCAATAGTGATGAAAGTGAAAGGAAAATTAGGAAAGTAGGTCTAGATCGCAACCTAGAGTTCTTAGGCTTCACACCTAAGAGAAGACTGCATCTCACAATTTGGAAGAATTTTTATTAATCAGAAAAAAATTGCCCTTTGAAAGACTACATAAGTGCCTATTTATAGAAAAAATAAAGCGTAAGAAACCCTACTCAAATATAACTCTTCTCCTGTGAGGAAAACCAATTCATATAAAAATAAGACTCTATCTAAGGATAACAATCTAGTCAAGATAAACAAGAACTCCTGTGAGGAAAACTAATTCATATAAAAATAGGACTCTATCTAAAGATAACAATCTAGTCAAGATAAACAAGGACTCCATCTAAAGATACAATTCTAATTAAAATAAATCTTATCTACCATAAAAGATATGATCTAAAATATTTAAAATAAATCCCAACTAAATCCTTCATTATCGTCAATATCCCAAACCAAAGCTTGTGCTTTTGATCTTGCACGTCTCCTGTAAACTTTAAGAGGTTGTTGCTAACGTGCTACATCAATAGGACTTGTAGGACTGTGCTCCACAGAATTTGCGCTGAATGTCTGTTGCTTTTGTGATGTTTGTATCTGTTTTGTTGGATTCATGGTGTCAAAACCTGAGACAATTTGCTATTATGGGAATCATTTTGATTCATGGTTTTCCTCTTGTAAGCAGGTGTGAGTTGTCTATCATCTACCATTACTTTGCTCAAGGACCAAGAGAGACTCGAAATATATATATATATATATATATATATATTTCCTTAAAAATTTCGGAATGTCTTTCTTGTAAAGGAATTATATCATGTCTATAATGTACAGACATAGGCCAAGATAATTATTTAGTCCCCACAAGCCACATTTTGATGATTTGGAGAGCACGAAATGAGAGTTAGTTGAAGGAACACAAGGACTTGTATATTCATGTAAATCTTTTTTTCCTCGGGGAGGCCAATCTTCATAAGATATTCCTCAATTATGCACTATAGTTGGATTCAATCCCTTTTTGTTTAGTGCTGTCCATCCCTCCTCCCTTGTAAGTGTACATCAATATTGTAGATGGATGTGGGGCCATAATAACAACAACTTGAGTTTTAATTCCAATTTGGAGTCGGTCATCTGAGAGACAAATATGAGAAAGACATTAAAAAAAAAAGTTTTGGTTTAATTTGTGCGGATTTTCCTACGTCACTCATTCCTATCCAAGGCCATCTCCTCATCTAAACTCTTAACTATCATGCCTTTTTGGATAATTTGTATCCAAGTTTTCAACGGTTTACTTCTACGTTTTACTGAATTTCTTATATTTAAGTTCTCAATTCTCATAATCGGTGCATTTTTGGGTCTTTATTGTACATGCTCAAATCATTTCAGACGATACTGTCGCATTTTATCTACAATTGAAATAACTTCCAACTTATTACGATTCTCTTCATTTCTAATTCTATTTTTTATAGTTTTGTTATATATCTACCTAACTATCCTAATTTTTGTTACAGTTATTTTTTATTTATTTTTTTTGTTTAATAGTTCAATACTTAGTGTAATACAATAGTATAGGTTTTACTGCGGTTCTATAGAACTATCCCTTCAAATGTAATGTTATCGTGCAATCACAAAGAATTCTGGATGTCTTTCTCCATTTCATCCCACCCTTTTGAATCTTGATTCAAATCTCATCTATATTGGCACCATTTTGAATGATGGAATCAAAATATCCAAAATGTTCGCTTTTTGAATGACCCCTGGGGTTTTTAAAAACCCCCCCCCCCCCCCAAAATAAAAAAACCCCCCCCCCCCCAAAAAAAAAAAAACCCCCAAACCCCCCCTATTTATAGAAAAAGAAAATCTTTTTTTTATTTTAAATATTTTTTTTTTAAAAAAAAAAAAAAAAAAAAAAAATTCCCTTTTTTCCCCCCCCCCCCCTTTTTCTTTCTTCGTTTTATAAAACAGCCAATGAACCGTCCCTTATCTGGAATATGCTTGTGGTTTGCAGAAAAAATGGTTTTGTTGCGTGCAAAACCCGCATGTGGAATCTTGACAAGTGCTCCTTTGTAAAAGCTTCGATAGATGAGCAACTTCTTCTATGCCCGGCCCCCCATGGGTCTCCAAAGTGAGGAACTAAAGAGCTGTAAAGGATCCTGCTGGAGTGAATTGTGTGTTGTAAATGTGGTTTGGTGTATGAAAGGAATGAATATGGAAGAGAAAGACTCAATTTATCCCTATGTAAAGATATGTTGGCTTATGATATATATTCAAGCTTGAGCTTTTCTTTGTATTTGTGAGCTGTAGAGCATTTTCTATTTCTTTTTTCCTCCAAGAAAACTGCATAACATTTTCTTATTACCCTTTTATTTTGTATTCTGCTTTTTTTTTCCCCTCCTTTTTTATTTCCACCGTCTACGCTAGGTGCATTGTGATTGTGAAGCTAGGGGTGTTCCATTTTTGTTTACCTATTATATGTATGGTCCTCTTTGCCAATCCACTGCCTACCACCCCAGATTTTCACAATAATATTACCATTTTCATGTACTTCCATCTATTACAAATGATTGATGTTAAAAAAATGGACCAAATATTAAACTAGTCAAGTTATTAGTCATTCTAATCGTAGTCAAACCGTTTGAGTTTTAAAATATTTAATTATAATATTAAATATAATAGGTACAAGGACATGTAAACAAATCTAAAAATTAAAAATACTATTATGCAATATAACATCATAAATAAATTAGATAACTATAATTCAGTAATAATCCCATAACGTAAGGACACCATGTTTAAAGTTGTAAACCCATAACAATAAAGTAACTTTCAGAACATGTTTCTTCCACCATGATCCATGAGAAAGATGGGCTCCAATCAATACCCAAATCGTGAAAAAGTTGAATACTAAAATAATGCGATCTAATTCTATTCCTTTTTGCATGGAAAAAATTATATATATATATATATATATATATTTATTTATATATGATATTATCAAGTGGTATTGAACTAAGAAAAAAAAAAATGTGAAAATTCTAAAGCTATTCTGATGGACAAAAAAATTATTTATATTGATTAGATGTGCTAGCTTTTATGCACTTGAGATTCAGTTCTCGTTACCAACTAGAGATCCATACCATAATGACCGTGAAAAACTATAACTTTAGCTCTGAGGGTTTGGTCATTTGTGTGGAGCAAATTAATTTCAACAAAAAAAAAAGGAAGAAGAAACTCGTTTGTAAGAATCAAGATTGTGTGTTGTAAGACAAAATCTAGTATCATTGCTATTATTAGAATAACATAAAATTATATTGCTAGCTATAGAGGCCACCGATCTCTTAGAGTTGAGTAATCGGTCGAGTTTTGAAAATAAAAAAAAAAAAAAATTGAGAGAACCAACCCTTCAATGACCTATTTTAGTAATGTATTAATAAATATTAGAAAAATTTCATAAAAATATTAAAGATAAAGAAATCTAAATTACTAAGCTATTTTCAATAATAAATGTTGAGAACACATTTTCTCACGTTGTCGTTATCAAGTTCAATCGTGGTGGAGCTATGAAAAGAAAACTCTGGATATTAAAATATTTGAATTGAATCCAAAAAGGAAATAACAATTAAAATGCTGAATAACTACAGCCACTCCGAGTTTAAAAGAGAGAGGCCATAATTGAAGAGACATCTTATCTTGTATGTATATATGTGTGTGTCTCTCTCTCTTCCCTTTGAAATTCAAGGTTGTTAGAAGAAAGGGATTAATATATACGGGTTTGCTTGGAGAAAGGGATTCAATTTTCCTCCCCCCCCCCCCTATCATTTTTTTTAATACATATAAAGATTTTAATTCGAAATATTAAAATTAGAGATGGAAAAAGATATCACTTGAACTAAATCTTATTAACTTTCTTCTCTTGTATCGTTGACAGAACATGAGGAGAGAGAATTGAATCCTAATCAAAATTGTTTAAGTATTTTCTTATGTGAACCAGATATGCCACAAAGGTAAGACCTAAATTATTAGATCATTCAAATGTCTAAATTATTTTTCTTTTCTCTATAATTTGGAGGCATAGAGGGTTGTGTCCATACAAATTATTTTTTTTCCTTTTTTATGTGAAAGTCAATTTTAATTCCTTTTTTTCCCCACTATTAGAGAGGGTCTCCGGAGAATCAATGAAACCATTGAGAAGGGCCTTTGGCATAAATGAGACAATCTTCGGGCTTCTACAACAAGGTTATGAGAAGAAAATCATAATGGTATTTGATGATACCTGATTTAAATAGTTTTCAAATTTTTTATAATCATATGATAAGGAAGGAAATTTTCAACAAATTCAAATTTTTCTTAATCCGATAAGGAAGAAAATCATCATGATATTGGAAACTTTTCTTATTCACGTATAATTTTAATTCTTTTGAACTTTCGATAATGAAAGAAATTTTTTTAAAATTCTAAATCTTCTTTAATTCTAAAGAAATCTAAATCTTTTAGAAATCTTTCACCATAAATACTTGTTATTTCGGAAGATCTTAAACAAAAGAGAAAACTAGGGTTTTCTATACCTCTTGAAAAAGTTATATATATATAGCATGGATAACCCACAAAGGGAGACAATTCTCCATAAGGAAATATAACAACTAAAGGGCTATATATACACTATCAAAAATAGGGCTTCATACTCAATTCTATATACTGAGAAAGGTAGGGTTTCATACCCAATTCTATATGATCAGGGGTATGTCTCTATAGTCGATTTTATATGATTAGAGGTATAGTTCCATAGTCGATTCTATACGATCAGAGATAACGAATCCATAGCCAATTCTATACCACCAGAGGTACATGTTCATACTCAATTCTATACATGATTAGAGGTATGATTTAATACACATATTTCACATAGATTACATCATGTGATATTACGTATGCAACATACGATATGCTCTCATACACAACACTTACTGTACAATGTTCATGAATACTACACGCATGGATGGTGGTTTCGACATTCACTCGTATTATGCACAACATGCACAAAGGTCACCTGGGCCATATCTATAACTATTATCAGTTTTTATTTTATCACTCTTATTGATTTGAATGTTGGAGTCTCCTCGTTGGGTCAATCCCAGTGGGGTTTTTTAATAAGTTTCTCATCTGAGAAGAACCGACGAACACCATCAATATCGATTCCCTGCACAAGTCGGAAGAGATCAATAGAGCAAAAATTGCCTACAACATATTAGCACTGTTTGTCGGAACGACTGTCGACTAATCATAGAAATTTCATACCCTGCTTCACTTCCTCTCTTCTAGAACCATGCCATCAAAACGGGGGAGGAGGGTCTAACCTTTTATCCCCCTCGACACCGAGAGTCTGGATTCAGTCGATCGTGCAACAATCAAAAACAACTTTCGGTTGGTGACAACACAGTCGGGGGTACCCCTCATTGAGTGATTCTCTCGCCCTTATTCTCTCGGCCTCATGTGAATAATTTGTCGGCTATCTATCTCATGGTATTCTCTCAAACGAATGAGTCCTCTCGAATAGAATCTATCATTAAGGGTTTATCTTTCTGAATGGGGAAATATAGCTCATTCTCTTGAATGACCGAGTTCTCCCAAATGGAGTTCATTATTAGGGATTTATCTCCCTGAATGGATAAACATAGCTCATTCTCTTGAACAAATGAGTCCTCTGAACGGAGTCTTTTATTACGGATTTATTTCCCCGAATAGGCAAATATAATTCATTCTCTTAAACGAATGAGTCCTCCTGAACAGAGTCTATCATTAGGGATTTATTTTCCCAAATGGGTAAACATAGTTCATTCTCTCGAAGGAATAAGTCCTCCTAAACGGAATCTATCATTGGGATTTATCTTCCTGAACGGACAAATATAGTCCATTCTCTTGAACGATTGAGTCCCGTTAGGGATTTATCTTCCTGAATGGGAAAACATAATTCCTTCACTTGAGTGAATGAGTCCACTCAAATGAAGTCTCTCGTTAGATTTTTATCTCCCTAAATGGACAAACGTATCCCATACTCTTGAACGAATCCTCCTAAATGGAGTTTATCATTAGGGGTCCTCCCAAACGAAGTCTATAGTTAGAGATTTATCTCCTCGAATGACAAACATAATCCATTCTCTCGAACAAATGAGTTCTCCCGAATGGAGTCTATCATTAGGGATTTGTTTTATCGAATGAACAAACATAGTCCATTCTCTTGAATGAACGAGTTCTCTCAAATGGAATCTATCATTAGGGATTTATCTCGCTGAACAAGCAAACATAACCCATTTTCTCGAACAAACGAGTTCGCCCGAATGGAGTCTATCATTAGGGATTTATTTCATCGAATGAACAAACATAGTCCATTATCTCAAACGAACGAATCCTACTGAATGGAGTTCTTCGTTAGGGATTTTTCTCCCTAAATGGACAAACATAGCCTATTCTCTCAAACAAATGTGTCCTCCTGAATGAAATCTATCGTTAGAGATTTATTTTCCCAAATGGCCAAATATCATCCAGTCTATCGAACGAACGAATCCTCCAGAATAGAGTCTATCACTAGGGATATATCTCACTGAATGAGCAAATATCGTCCAATCTATCGAATGAATAAATCCTCTCGAACGGAGTCTATTGTTAGGAATTTATCTCCTTGAATGAGTAAATATCGTCCAGTCTATTGAATGAACGAATTCTCCCAAACAGTGTCTATCGTTAAGGATCTATCTTATTGAACGGGCAAACATAATCTATTCTCTCCAACGAAAAATAATTCATCAGAAATTTGCCACGAAATTTTTTTTGTCGCAAATTTGGCACGAATTTAATTTTCGTCGCAAATTTGCGATGCATAGTTTTTTTGTCGGAAATTTTGCAACGAAATACAGTTCGTGACAAATTAGGGACGAAAAATAATTTGTCGCAGAATTTGTCGCAAATTTGTAACGAAATTTTTTTCATTGCAAAATTCGTCGCTATTACATGTGACTCCAATTCAATTTTAGCAACGAAATTTGTGACGAGCAGTGGCGGATCTAGGTCCCAGAGTCAGTGGGTGTAAAAAATTAAAAAGGGTGCAAACAAAGAATATACGCATTACCGTCATTAAAATTTTATGCAAAAAATATAGTATAACACCGAGAAAATTATATTTTTCTAATTGAATTTTAGAAAATAAAAAATTGAGGGGGTGCAATTCCACCCTCACTTACATGTGGCTCTACCACTGGCGACGAGCATAGTTTTCAGGGACAAATTTTGTGATAAATATGTATTTTTACCACAAATATACATTTTATTAGCATATTTAGATCATTTTTCCCTATATAACCTGTTTTTATACCTGTTCATCCTATCTCATCAACAACTAATCATCAAAATTATCTTTAATATCAAATTTTAGCTATCATACTCATCAATATAACTAATTATTCAATAAAATCAATAAATTAAAAAACAAACAAGAAATCATAATAGCTTTATCAAAGATAAAAGCAACATCAAGTCTAAATGTTAAAATATTAATAATCATACATAACCAAGAAAATCAATGTAATAGTCAAATAACAGTATACAATCTTAAGCAGAACCTCCACCACCACCACCATCATCATCATCATCATTATCGAAAAAATCATCACCATCGCAAGCATTATCAAGAGGAGAAATAGAAGGGGGAATCTGACTTGGAGCAGATGCTAACTGAAGATGCTACATGATTAACATTTGCTGCGCGCTGAACTCGTTCATTTCTTGCGTGTGCTTTACTTGAAGTTTATTGAATTCCTGATCTCTTTGCAGCAGTAAGTCCTTCAAATGACTCACCTCTTGATTCAATTGATTTATTTCTGCCCTGACTGCTGGTGGGATGGAAGATTTGAAATTACAAACCTTAATTGCTTTAACTCTCTTCTCGCTCCAAGTCTTGTCTTTTTTCTGAAATGTGCGCGTGAAAGTAACTATGAATGAAGGCTCGGTTTCTATTTTCTTGGCCTAAAATAAAAAAATACTATTAGAAATAATGAAATAGTTTAAATTAAATTCAAAAATTAGTGTTTGTATAAAATTTTCAATCTAGTTCACCGATATTAATCAAGCCTCCCGCATACGTCACTGACGATTCCCCTAAATTATAAGCTCAGTTTTTTTCTATTCTGCTCATTCCTTCGTTTGCTCTCCTCCGATTCCCAAAAATTCACAATCATGCCCCAATTTTGCTCGGTGACCAAGTTTGGTTTTTTTTCGTGTCTCTTCGCATGATTTAGAACGTGTCGGATGTGATCGCCATATTTTTTCTTGAAAATCTTTCTTACTTCCAACTCTTCAGTCTCGTCCAAAGTGAATACTCGCTATAATTGAAAAAAACCAATTGATTATAAAGCTATTAACTTAATTTCATATATAAACTGATTGAGATAACTTACCTTGAATTCACTCCACTATAGCTCTTTTGTTTCTTCCGGAGTGCTTGTGTAAGTCATCAAACCCTCTCCCCAATGGTTATTCACTATTCTATTAAACTCGTGAATAACATGTACAGAATTTGTAAATTTATCATAAAATTTCAAACAAACAATATTAAATAAACAAGATAGTTAAAAGAATAATTTGTTTTATAAATAAAAGAAATGATACATCTGAAATTTTAAAATTTAGTATTTACGAATCTCCGTAAGGGGCTATCAACTCTCGATTGTCTTCCCTCTCTGCATATGAGTGTTCTACCGAAGGGACTGGCGAAGGTACATTACTAGCCATTTATTGTGAATGTGAAGGGCCTGCAATAGAAGAAGGAGGCGAAGGTACATTGTCGATAAGGGAATGAGATTGCGATGGTACTGAAGCAGACTGCGATCTTCCATCAGAATTTCATCTGTGACCGCCATGTCGAAATTGTCAACCATAATATATTAACAAAAATAAAATAATAAAAATTGCATGTTCATCAAATGCATAATGAAAAACATAAATAAACTTACCATATTTAATTTGACAAATTAAATGCGACGAAAGAAGGCACAAATATGTCAAGAAATCTTCTCTAATGGTCCACTTGGTCGATCAAGGTAGTTAAAAATTGAGAATGACTTCAAATTGGTATCAACAAGACTCTCATTATTTCTTCTCGCTTTTCGCCTCTTACACTGAACATGAGGCTCAAAATAATATGATGCAAATGTTGTTACTTCATCCATAATGTATGTATTGATAATAGAGACTTCTACACGTGCCTTATTTTTCACTTTCTTCTTTAAATGATATAAGAATCTAATTGTAATAAAACAAAATGTATTAGAAAATTATATGTAATGAAATGAGTAATTTTATATGCATTGATAACGAAATATAAAAGATAAAAAGCTCATCTTTCAAATGGATACATCCATTGAAATTAGACAGGACCTCCAACTTTCGCCTCATATGGCAAGTGAACCAAAAAATATTCCATGGAATCAAAAAATGACGGTAGAAATATCTTTTATAAATTACACGAAATGAATGGAATCTCTCTCTCTAACATTTCCACGTGTGAATGTCTCAACACCGTCGAGCAAATGTCATGAAGGAAAATGCTTAATTCCGTAATGGTATCCTATACAAAATTTGGTAAGAGTTTCTTAAAAGTAATAGGAATTAGTCTTTTCATAAATATATGACAATCATGACTTTTCAAGCCAATCAACTTACATTCTTTCAAATCGACATATCTTCCAAGATTTGAGACATAACCATCAGAAAACCTCAATGATTTCAACCATTCACAAACAATCCATCTCTAATCCTTATTCAATGTATAAACTGCCTTCGGTTTTGGTCCCCTACAACTTTCATCGACATCAAGAGTGGGTCATTTACAAAGGAGTCGCATATCTTTTTTTGCATTCAAGTTGTCTTTCATTTTCTTAGTAATATTCATTACTGTATTTATCAGATTATCAAAGACATTCTTCTCGATATGCATTACATCGAGATTATAATGAACCAAATGACTATTCCAATATGGTAAATCCCAAAATATACTTCGTTTAGTCCATTTATACGAATGACCATAGCCATATGTTGTACCATGTGACTCTTCAATAATAGATGAAAAGTTAAGGACTCTATGCTAAATTTGTTTATCGGTTAATCTCAATGGAGGAGGTGTTCTTTCAATTCTATTCTTAGTGAATTCTTCTTGATTCCTTCTGAATTTATGAGTTAACGGTAAAAATTGTCCGTGATAATCAAAATAACTTGCTTTCTTCCCATGTTTCAATCTGAATGACTTTGATCTCTCCATACATATTGGACATCTTAAAATCTCAGCGGTACTCCATCCCAATAACATACCATAAGCTGGAAAGTCATTTATGGTCCAAAGAAGAGAAGTCTTCATTACAAACATCTGATTGGAATGAACATCATATGTAGGAACACCTTCATCCTATAGTTGTTTCAACTCCTCAATCAATGGTTGTATGTAAATATCTATTAATTTCTTCGGATTTTGCGGGCCAAGCACGACCAATGTTAAAAACATATACGGTGTCTTCATGCACATACCGGGTTGAAGATTATACGGAGTTAAGATAACTGGCCAACAAGAATAAGTTCTTCCTGATTTGCCAAATGGAGCAAACCCATCAGCACAGAGACCTAACCTAATATTTCGAGTCTCTCTCACAAACTCAGGATATGTTCTATCAAAATATTTCCACTCCTTTGCATCTGAAGGATGACACATTAACCCCTATTCTGTTTCATGATTTGCATGCCAGGTCATGTGTTCAGCAGTGGTCTCAAATGTATAAAGCTTTTGTAACCTAGGAGTTAAAGGCAAATAAAACATTTGTCTGTATGATTTACGTCACTGATTATGACCTGACCTTCTAGTGCTCTTGTATCTACATTGATTACAGAATTTACAAAAATATGCATCTTTATCATCTCCCCAATATAGCATACAATCATCTCTGCAAACATCAATTCTTTTCGCTGGAAGACCTAATTCTTCATCAGTTTTTTCATATTGTAGAAATCATTGGGCATAATGTGATCACGTAGCAATACTTCTTCAATAACTTGAACAAAATCATTAAAACAATCTTCAGACACATTATACTCTTTCTTGACGTTCAATAGTCTTGCGGTTAGAGATAGCTTAGTGTGGTTGTCACAACCAGCCCACAAAGGTTCATCTGCAACTCTTAACACTTCCTGAAATTGGAAAGATAATTGATTATTCACATTTTCATTAATACCTGGTACTTCTACCTCCTCCAATAGTGATACATAACTAGTGTATCATTGTTCAAATGTTGGAGCAAAACTAGAACTTCCAGCGCTCGGTTCGGGAACAAAATTCGAAACAAAATTCTGACCCGCTGCATCAATTACTATCCTCTAATATGGATTCAATTGATCATAATAACTCTGATCCTCACTAACTGAGAATTGTCTGTTTCGTCCATACTCCTCATCAGAAATGAATGGATCACCATGACATGTCCAATTATAGTAATTCGGGGTAAAACCAAATCCACAAAGATGTTCCCTAACTTTATCACATTGTAAAAATTTACCATTACGACACCTTCTACACGGACACCTTAGCTTACTCTCATCCATAAAATCAACATGACTGCAAGCAAAATCTAAAAATTGTTCCAACTCAAAAATAAACTCATCAGTTAAACCTCGATGATCAGATAAGCTCTTTTTATACATCCAATTTCTTTCGTTATGCATTTTCCCTGTCTCCAAATTTAAAATTTTTAAAATATTAATAAAAACTACTAAATCATCAATAACAATAACATCATTAATCCCAACTAAGTTCATATAACAATAAACAATAATGTTAATTCAATAAAAACTTAACGTTAATTTCACAGTATAAATTAAATATTATAAAAGTAACGTTAATTTCACAAAACTCAACATCATCAATAATACTAACCTTAATTTCACAAAAATTTAGTATAATAATAAATAATATTATAAACTTAATTAATATCAAACAAATTAACTAAATTATTACAATAACATTAAATATTATCATATAATCAAATAAAGTATAAAATATTGAACATTTAACAACATTGATTAATTAACTAATCGAAATACGATTTACTATAACCATCGCTGATGATTGTTAACATAATGTTTCACCTAATCAATTATCAGCACTTTCGATTCTAATTTTATATAAAAATTAAAATTAGCAAATCCAGTAAAATTATTAAATCAACCACTAAATACAATAAAAATAAATTAATATAGAAATAAAAACAATAAAAACAAACAAATTAACATAATCACATTTTTCAATTATTACAGTACAAATTAAAACTTTTCATATCGGTAAATAATAATTCACCGACGGGCTTAGATATCACCAGCAACAACTTCCAATCCAAATATTCGAGAATCGCAAAGCTTGACACATCAAAAACAATTATAAATAACTAATATATTATTAAAATAATATTATAAAAAACATTTTTTTTAAATAACAATTGTCAAAAAATTAAAAAAATAATTATTTACAATAGTAGCAATGTCGGGCCGGGCCGGGCCGGGCCCAGACCAATGGGTCAGGCCGGGCCAGGCCATGCATGGGCCTAGCCCCATGGGCCAAGCGTGAAGGGGCAAGGGCTGGGCAGCACAGGGACCAGTAGCCCCTACGCGTGGTTGGGCAGCGTAGGAGCCAGCGACCCCTTGCCGCGGCTGGCCCGCAAAGGCTCAGATCCGACGGTTTGGCTGCTGAATCTGCCTTCTACGGCTCAGATCTAGCGGCCAACCACCAGATCTGCCATCTACAGTGGCCGAGAGAGAGAGGAGAGAGAGAGAGAGATTACCTATCACCATCGCAGATCCGGCATCCCTTCGCCGAACGACCTTCACGGCTATTCGAAAATGAACAAAGCAAGAGAGAGAGAGAGAGAGAGTGAGTGAATGAAAATGAAGAAAGAAATCGTATAAGCGTGGGAGGATAATGAAATTAGGGACAAAAATTTTTTGTCCCTAAAGTCGTTGCAAATCAGGGACGAAAAAAAAAATTTGTCCCTGAATCAGGGACAAAAAAAAATTCATCACTGTTTCAGGGATTAAAAGAAAATTCGTCCCTGAATCAAGGATGAAAAATAAATTCTTCCCTGAATCAGGGACGAAATTTAATTTTTGTCATTGATTCAGGGACGAAAATAATTTTTGTCGCTAATTTAGGGACGAAATTTAATTTCCGTCCCTGATTTAGGGACGAAAATTTTTTTCGTCCCTTAATTAGCGACGAAAGTTTTTTTGTCGTTAAAATCTGCTGCAAAAGAATTTTTTTGTCACTAAATTTGCTATGAAAATATGTTTTCGTCGCAATTTGCAACGAATTTAGCAATGGATAATTTTTTCTTTACAATTTGTAACAAATTTTGCAACGATACTTATGGTTTGTGATAAAAAATTCATTGAATGTACTAAAATAGAAACTAAATAGACAAACTATTAACAATATTTGCATATGATGATATAATTATAAAAAACATTCATTATATTGATCATTAATTAACACGTATTTATACTTTAACTCTTAATTTAATAAATCGAATACTTAAACAAATTTATAAGATTTTAGCAAAAATGAATGTATATTTTTATCATTATATGAAACATTTGAATAAACAGAAAATGAATATATCAATTTAAAAGATTACACTATATTATCATTCTTCTATATAAACAGAAGATGAATGAATTATTTTTTATTAAAACTTATTGGTTTTGTGAACATCTTAAGATTCTCTACACTATCGGTACATATCACCGTTTACAAATCATTTATTAATTTTAGAAAATATTACTAATACAAGTAATTAAAAGCGAAAAATTAATTTTAGCAACGAATTTTGCCACAAATGTGATATTTGTCGCTAATTGACAACAAATTTAGCGACAAATAATCAAATTTTTTACGACGAATAAAAATATTTGTTGCTAAATTTGCGACGAATTCTAAATTCGTCACAAATTTAGGGACAAATTCGTTTTCGTCCCAAATTTAGGGACGAATTGGGAAATTCGTCGCAAAAGTTTGGGACGAATAAGCAAATTCGTCACAAATTTAGGGACGAATAATGTTTTTGTCGCAAATTTAGGGACGAATATTTGATTCGACCCAAATTTATGGACGAATTTCCAAATTTGTCACAAATTTAGGGACGAATAATGTTTTTGTCGCAAATTTAGGGACGAATTTTTAATTCGTTGCAAAGTTTGGGACGAATTATAAATTTGTTGTAAATTTAGCGACGAATTTTGAAATTCGTTGCAAATTTAGCAACGAATTTTTTTTTTCGTCTCAAATTTGCAACGAATTTTACGACAAAAAGATTTCGTCGAAAATCAGAGACGACTTTTGTAACGAAAAGTTTTTTTGTTGCTAAATTATCAATGAAAATTTTTTTGTTGCTAAGATCGTGGCTAATTTGTGACGATAGCCTTTTTGGTCGCTAATTTTGTTGCAGATTTTCAACGAATATTTTTCGTTGCTAAAATTCGTCGCTAAAATTCGTCGCTGAATTCCTGTTTTTTTGTAGTGGACACGACCTATTCTCTCATTTGAACCCTCTTGGATATAACTTCTAGTCAAATACATATGACTGACGCTTGTATGCCTTACATGGGTTTCACACCCACCTTCTCTCGGCACCCAGATAGGATCTATTTATATATGGGATTCAAATCCCTTTGTTGGTCTCTGTATTACATGAGATCTTGGCACCCAGATAGGATCCAACCCCCTTTCTCGGTAGTCTATTTATATTTGGGCTTCAACTCTCAGATGGTATTCAACTCCCTTTCTCTTGATTGTCTATTTAAAATGGCTACTACTACACCAAACATGATTTAACTGCCTCTCTTTTAGCATCGCATCACACCAGTTGCAATATTATTCTAGTATATTCTCTTGACCCTGAAGCTTAATACTTTCTCGGCTATAATGCCTTTGATAACATGCCAACGTTCGCAAATGCAAAGGTTGGCCCCATTTTCTCTCGCATTGATCTTTAGCATCTCATACTCATCGAGAGCTATGACTCCATGTTAGTCTTTAGATTTTCTACTACTACTTTTTATAATACAAGCACTTTACACTTTCAGCCACTGCTCAGTCAGATACTTTCGCTTAAGTCTCTCGACTTGTCAGTTTCTTGATCTCTCAGTCTTTCGGTTTCTTAATCATTTGACCTCTTGGTCCCTTGACCTTTCAGTCATTCGGCTTCTTGATAATTCGACTGTTGGTCTATCGAGCTCTCGATCATTTGGTCTTTCGACCTCTCGATTTCTCGATAATTTGAGCTGTCGGTCTCTTGACCTCTCGGTCTTTTGACTTCTCGATCATTTGACCTATCGGTCTCTCGATCTTTCAATCATTCGAATTATCGGCCTTTCAATCTCCCGATCACTCGATTTCTTGGTCTCTTTATCTCTGGATCATTCGACCTATTGGTCTCTTGACTTCCCGATCATTCAAATTGGTGGTCTCTTGACCTCATGGTCTCCAGACTTCTCAATCTTTCGGCCCCTCGGTAACAAATCAAATTTTTTTAAAGCAATTCTAACAGTTTGTCATCGGCACCTTCCGCATTTAATGCTCCACTTTTCATGTTTGTTCTGATTCTCCAAATCAATCTACTCCTAACACCATTTTTTAAAAATGCCATTAGGAGGGGAGGCAAATGATGATACCCACTTTAAACATTTTCCAATTTTCTTATAATCATCAGATAATGAAGGAAATTTTCAACAAGTTCATACCTTCCTTAATCTTCATGATATTGGAAACTTTTCTTGTTTCTGTAGGATTTTAATTCTCTTGGACTCTTGATAAAGAAGGAAATTTTCCTAAAATTTAAACCTTCCTTAATCCCAAAAGAAATCTAAAACTTTTAAAAGTCTTTCACTACAAGCACCTGCCATTTCGGAAGATCTCAAATAAAAAGAAAACTAAAGTTTTCTACACCCCTTGAAAAAACTATATATACATAGCATGGACAATTACAAAGGGAAGACAATTCTCCAGAAGGAGGTATAACAACTAGAGGGCTACACATACACTATCAAAGGTAGGGTTTCATGCCTAATCTATACATTGATGAAGGTAGGGTTTCATGCCCAATTCTATAAGATCAGAATATGGTTCCAAAGCCGATTCTATACAATCAGAGGTAACGACTCCATAACTAATTTTATACCATCAGAGGTATAATTCATGTTCAATTCTATACATGATCAGAGATACGATTTTATACACATATATAATACAAATTATATCATATGATATTACATATATAATATACGATATGTTTTCATACATAACACTCAGTGTACAATGCTCATGAATACTACACACACGGACGGGGGTTTCAACATCCTCTTGTATAATACATAACATGTACAATGGCCACCAAGTCCATACTATGATTACTATTAGTCTTTATTTTATCATTTTTATTGACTTGAGTATCGACGTCCCTCCGTCGTTCCAATCCCGATGGAGATTTTTGCAAATTTCTCATCCAAAAAGAATTGATGAACACTATTGGTATTGGCTCCCCACTCAAGTCAGAAGAGCAGGTATCTATGGAGCAATAATTGCCTTCAACAGTAGTTTTTCTTCCCTATTTTGTCTTTACAAATATACAGGTCAGTGTATCAGTTTCTTTGATTTGCAAACACTTGAACTAATCAATAAAACATGAAATATAGGGATGGCTCAAGTAGCTGTGCATGCAGGTATCCTACAATATGAACTAAACCTTCTACAATGTCAAAAAAATATATATATATTATCTTTCTTTTATGCTATATCTCTAAAACTTCATAAGTTTTTCTTTTAACATCCATAATGCTTTTCTAACACATCTCTACATACTAAAACTCTCATCCTGCAGCAAAATGGACCGAATGAGGAGGAAGGTGTGGTGCATCCTGTGACCGTCTTCGAACTGAAAACCCTAATGGAGCATTTGGATTAGACTAGAGAATGGGAGCAGATAGAACTAAAGTAGGATTATATTTAATAGGATTAACAAAAACTCTACATTTGGTTATGTATAAATTGGATTGGATTATTCAATCCAAATCAAAATGTGGTGGTTGTAATTATTGATATGTTACATATGGGCGAATGCATCTAATATGACTCTTTAAATATTGTACATGTGTTATTTTGTATATATTCATAGGACTCTTCAATTAGTTATGTGGGTTCATGATTTAATGTAAGTCAATTATTTGTTTTATTGTATTCCTCCATGCCAGCCTTTAATATTTACATTCTCTCGACGCTTTTGACATCTGATGAACGAAAACTTCTTAACGATAATATGTCTCTATTTCGAAAACGTCTTAACATACTAAATTAATTAATATTTACGTAAAAATCTTGATATATATTTATACTTTTTTCATATTTAATAAATTATTTAATTATAACTTTTATTTTTACATTAATTTTTTAATTATTAATAATTACATATTTGATCATTTTATATTTTTATTATGAAATATGATTATACTATTATTTGCATAAAATAATTAATATTCATACAAAAATTCTTATTTTTTTATATTCATGCATTTCCTCATGTTTCAGTTTCTTTTATTTTTACAAATTGTCATTTTCCTTTATCGTATTGTATTCGTTTTTATTTTCGTGCAATCTAACTTTTGGCTTATGGCCCTAGACCTAAATATAAATGATATACGAGTAATATTAGGTGGACCAATGAGTCAATGGTCCAAACCATAGTAGAAGTGCATTTCAACAAAAAATTGAAAAGTTTAAACTTTATAACTTTGAATTTATCATAAAATATCTTTTAAATTAAGAAAAAAATTAAACGGATTATTATGTAAGATTCGATACATTTAACTATCTAACATTATTCATGATGTATATTTTGGCATAAAAAGTCTCTTTTAGCTTCGTTTTTTGATATACATACAATTCAGATTCGGTCCTCCTCTCCAACCCACCCCCACACAATTTTTTAAAAAGTTAAATTATCTTTTAACTTTTTTTTCTTTCCTCATGCATGCAAATCATAGATGATAGAAGGCAACTATGGGATGAACTTCATTTTTTTGGTGCATACAGTAAGACTCGAACTTGAGTTTATTATAATGGAGGAGAAGGGAGATGCCACTTGAGCTAAGGTTCATTAGCTTCCTATAGGATGAACTTCATTTCCTTTAAATATTTCAGTGATCTTGATATTGCTCTTAGGATTCAACCCTTTCGTTGCCAACATCCCTTCCCCCCTTTTCTTCACATGTGGGATTCAATTCTCCTTGCCAAACCACTCCCCTTAGCTTTTAAAATTAAATTTCCTTTCTTGTTTCTTAACTTTCCATTTAGCCCAAAAGCTTACTGTGGGCAAGTACCAAAGCCAGGCCAATCTTACTAATCTTGGAATTCAATCCTCCTTGCCATTTGTTACAAAATCTCAGTAGTAAAGGAGGTGAGTATCAAAAGAAGACAACCAAATTCCATTTCTTTTATACAAAGAAAATATTTATTTTCATATCACATGTTTTATATTAGTTTTCATTTCTTTGCCTAATTGCTACTACTATATCACAAATTAATTAAAAAGAAAATAATGAGACTCACTTTCAAAGTGTCAAGATTCGGTACCATTAGTCTTCAAGGTCATAATCCGCTTTTTCAATTTAGAGATTTCAGATTCAAATCTATTAAATCTAATATCATTCTATATAGTCATAAAAGTTAAATCACACTGCTATTAAATTCTAATGATAATATTTACATGTACTCCGATATTGAAATTTAAAATTTGGTGGTAAGACAAATGAATTTTAAAATTTTTAATAATGTGTGTGATAGCTGATATTGTATTTAAATCTAAACAAGAATAACGGCTTTATGAACACGGCCATTGACTTTCACAACATAAGAAAAAAAAAAACGAAGACTAATGGATTGAGTCTGATACTCAAATTTCCGTCGTTAAAAGTATTAGTGATGAAAAATTAGTGGCGGAAGAAAGTCATCTCGCTAATTTAGCGATGAAAATTTTCCGTCGCTAAAAAAGTCTATCACTAATTAGCGATGAAAATATTTCTATCGTTAATAATTTTTCGATAATTTAATTTTTTATTTTTTCTAATTATTCAGGATTAGTGACGGAAATATTATCGCCGCTGAAGTGAGCAAAAGCCCAAGTGTACGTGTTTGAGAGATCGACTCGGTTGCCGACCCAACCCGCCCACCCTCACATGCACCTGTCTCAGGCCTGGCCCGTTCGTCCGCCTGGAACCTGGATGTGAGAGAGAGATATTGAGAGTCTTAACCACCATACAACCATCACTTTTGTGTTATTAATTCATTTTTTTCTATTTCTATACGTTATTTCTAACTCTCAATATTAAAAAATACAATACCCTAATTTAAAAAAATATAAATTTTATTTAATAAAACATTAAATTATATTTAAAAAATATAAAATTATATTTAATAAAAAAAATTATATTTAATAAAAATAAAAAATTATGTTTAATAAAAACACAAAATAATATTTAATAAAAATACAAAATTATATTTAATAAAAACAAAAAATTATATTTAATAAAAATATAAAACTATATTTAATAAAAACAAAAAATTATATTTAATAAAAAAATTATATTTAATAAAAATACAAAATTATATTTAATAAAAATATAAAATTATATTTAATAAAAACATAAAATAATTAAAAAATAAAACAAAAAAACAAAAAAAAAAAGAATTAGGGTGGTTCCACCGTGACACATGCACGGTGGAACCGCCATCCTATTTTTAATATTTTTTATTTTTTTATGATAATGGTAAGTTTGATTTAGGGTAATTAATAGTAATATAATGATAGTAATAAAAACATAAAAAATAAAAAATAAATAAAAAAATAAAAGAATAAAAAATATAAAATATAAAATAATTAAAAACAAAAAATGGCGGTTCCACCGTGCACATGCGCGGTAGAACGGCCCATATTTTTAACTTTTTTTTTTTTTTTTTTATAATAATGATAAGTTTACTGGTAACTAAAATTTAGTGATTTAGGGTAATTAATAATAATATAATGATAGTGATAAAAATATAAAAAATAAAAAATAAATAAAGAACAAAAGAATAAAAATAAAAAAACACAAAATAATAAAAAAACAAAAAAATTAAAAAAGGGGCGGTTCCACCGTGCATACGGTGGAACCCCCTTATTTTTTACTTTTTTTTTTGTCTTTTATTTTTTTATTTTTTTTATTTTTTATTTTGTTTCTTATTATTTTTTTATTACTTTATTTTTTTGAGATTTTTTTAATAAAACAATACTCTAATTTAATAAAAAAGTACAAAATACAAAAGTATATTTAATAAAACACACAATTACATTTAATAAAAATATAAAATTATATTTAATAAAAATACAATAACCTAATTTTAAAAAAATAAAAAAAAAATACCGATGGTAAGATTTAGTGACGGAATTAATTTCGTCACTAATCCTTCAGAATTAGCATCGGATTAGCGATGAAATTATTTTCGACGGATTTTCCGTCGTTAATTCCTTCTCTAATTTGCGAGCAAAATTTCGCAGTAATTTCGTGTCATTTTTACCGACGGATTAGTGACAGAATTTTTTGCGACGGATTTTTTCGTAGCTAATTTCGTCGCTAATCGGTCACAACTCTATTGTCAATTACCGAAGGATAATAATCCGTCACTAATTTCCGTCGCTGAAACTCGGTTTTCTAGTAGTGTGCATTAATTACGCCAATTAAATTAAAAATTTGTATTTTAGTGAGTTCTAAACATTGAAAAAAGAATTATAAAATTATTAAAGATAAGAAAATCTAAATTACTAAGCTATTTTCAATGATAAAAATAATAATTATCATGTGAGAAAAATCACCAATACTCCTTTTTTAATCTCGTCATTCAAGTTCAAACTATGGAGTTCCAAAGAAAAAAAAAAGAAAAAAATCCTGAATATTAAAAATTTTTAATCCAAAAAAGAATAATGATTAAAATTCTTAACAACTAGGGATTTCTATCGCTAGGGTTTGTCCAGGTTTCTTGGCTATAAATAAGACCTTTGAGTGCTTAAAAATTTGTATTGTTTATAAAGAGAGAAAAAAGGTTGTGGGAATAGAGAAGAGACTTCTTATGTTTTTACAATGTGATCTCTCAGCCTCCCCTCATCAAATTTTCAGAAGTGCTTTGACATGGAGTCAGATACACCCTTCCAACCCAATGGTAATACTTGTGTTGGGATTATGTTTTTGTGGGCAGTTTTGAGAAGCCAACCACTCATAGGTCTTGTAGATTACGGTGGATTTTGATTCTTCTCTATATGTGCTTGCAGGCCACCGACCTGGACAAAAGGATCAGAGGCGGGGACAGGAGTCTTGGTATGCTCCAAACACTCCAAACATTTCCTTTTGTTTTCCTTTTGCTACAATAGAATTGTTATTCATTCAACTGGATCATTGTTTGTTCACGTTTTCATTTGGTCTCGAGGCTTTCCCCTTTTCTTTTTCTAAAGCTTTGATGATGATGATGCATCATCATCGGCAAAATCCATTTGCTGACTCTAAGTGCAGAAACGTTGGGCAAATTCAAGTTTTTACCGACGTTTAGTGATAAAATATCCGCAAAAATTTTTGCTATCTCCCAATTTTGTATGTCAAAGATTTTTCCTGACGTTTTGACCACTAAACGTCAACATTTACTTTTTTTGCAGATGTTTTTTCAAAAAAAGTTGGGAAGAAAATTAGCGGCGAAACAAAACTTAAATGTCGGGAATATTTTTTTTTTAAGTTGTTATTATTATTATTATTATTATTATTATTATTATTATTATTATTATTATTATTGGGTTCGATTATCTTCTGCAATGAGATTTTCTTGGTTTATCATTGATTTTTGACTGCATTTATGTGGATCTTGTTAGAGCTGATAAGTTTTATGGATCTTGAAATTATTTTTGTTTATGATTGAAACTCATAAGCTGTTTTTAGGTATGCTTTTTGTCCTGTTTGAGACACAGATTTGAGCTCTACGTATTTGAATTTGTCCCAAATCCCAAATCTAAATTTATCCTTTGAATACACACTTCTCAAATCTAGATTAATCCAAATTCCAAGTTTCAAAACTGATCAGATGTATCTAAAATCCTATTTTTGACATTTCTAAAAGTTAAATTCCCTGAATACCACAATTAAAATTTAACTTCTATAATGAAACATAAAAATTAATTCTCTCTCTAAGCCTTATCTCTCTAAAGTAAATTTGATTTTTTTTTTAATCTCTCTTTCTTTCTCTAGAAATTATCCAAATTTTTAAACTTTTCCTTTCACTCTACAAAAAAAAAAAAAAAAAAAAAAATTCAAATTCTCATCCCCTCTCACTTTCTTTTTTAACTATTCAACTTTTTAGTCCCTTTTTTATTTCATTAAAAATTCAATTTTTTCTCTCTAAAAAAATTCAATTTCAAATTTTCGACCTCCGCCCACTCTCCTTAAGCTAGAGTTTGGTATGAATTAAAAGGGAGTTTAAAGATTACCCAAATAATCATTTACCTATGATCGTAAAATTTCAAGTTTGATTATATTATAAATTAGGTGATCCTCATTTTGATCTGGTTAAAAGGATCACTCAAAATGAAATAACAAACTAAGTCAATATAGAGAGAAAAAACTAAAATTGGCTTTGAGTGCGAGAAGACTCAAAACTTATACATTTAGACAAAGAAAATTTAATATATATATAAATTTTTGTCAAGAGAGCAAAACTAATATTTATAGTTTTAGAGAGAAAAATTAAATTAAACTTTTCTAGAAAGAAAATTTTGTTTAAAGAGACAACCTTAAAATAGTTCAATAAAAAAATTAAATTTAGTTTTTTTAGAGGGAAAATTTAAAACCAATATACTTGGAGACAAAATGTAAAATAATTTAATTTTTTGAGAAAAATTAAAATTTTTATTTTTACAGAGAGAAAAACTAAACTTGATTTTTTTTATAGAGTGAAAAATTAAAACTAATATGTTTAGAAAAAAAATATTAATTTTAAAAAACCTTTTTTAAAAAAAAAAAAATGTATTTAGTTTTAGAAAAAGAAAATTAATTTTCTTAATGTTAGATAAAAAATAAATATAGTCTTTTATAGTGAGAAAACTCAAAATAATGCATCTAAAAAGAGAAGATTGAAATATATGGGTTCTTTTACAAAAAGAAAAACTAATATCTTTAGTTTTAAAGAGAATGGAACTATTTTTTTTTTTTATAAAGAGAAAACTTAAATTTTTGTACTTGGATAGAGAAAAATTAAAAGAATTTGGTATTTAGAGAGAACTAATATATTTCGTTTCGTAAAACCAATCGTTTAAAATGAGACAATATAAAAGCAAATTGATTTGTTTAGAGAGAGAAAAAGTTAATATTAAATTGAGTTTTTGGATAAAGAAAACTATTTTTTTTTTTAAATGTAGAAGGCAAAACAAACGTAAATAGAGAGCTAATCTGTTTATTTTGAAAAAGAGAAAGTGTCTTTTTTTTTTCCAGATAGATATAACCAATGAATTTAGTTTTAGACAAAGAAATCTACGCTAAATTTATTCTATTTTAAAGAGAGAAAATCATTTATTTAATTTTTTATCTAGAAAATTTATATTTGTTCTTTTTTTTTTAATTGAAAATAAGTGATGTTAATATACATTTTATATTTTTTATCTAGAGCTAATCCGTGCATGTTAATATTCTATTTTATATTTTTAATTTATATTTTTTAATTTTTTTTAATTGAAAAGAGAAAACATTACTCTTCTATCATTTTTTCTCTAAATATTTTCCTTATGAATAAATTGCCATCTAAATCTCTCTTTCACTTTCCTTTTTTGTCTAAAAATATTTTCTCTTACCAACGATATCCATATGGCAGAGGACTCCAGCAGTCCCTCCTCCTCACTTGATGTCTTGGATGGACCGCTGACGGCAGTGGTGAATGGCTGTCGCTTGCTGGCCCCTCCTCCTTCGCTCAGCCATTTTACAAGTGGCTTTATAATATCATTTTTCTGATATGATAAACTTCTATTGACTCCTTTAGAATAGTTTTGTTTCATGGTTCCATTAGAACCGTGACCATGTCTCGCAGTGTATGATGTGATTTTAAATATCCCACGTGGATTCTCGATTAGTATTTAATTATAAGTGATGTTAATACACATTTTATATCTGTTGGGAATGTATAAGAAGAGATACACACATATTCCCGATAATTTCTTTGTTTTATTTTCTGGTTGTATGGTAGAGAGCGACTCTTATTGTGTAATACTCGACCCAAGGATTTCTTATTTTTTTTAAAAAAACAAAAACAAAAGTTGTTGTAATTAATCAAGTGAATAAGTAGAAAAATAAGAGTTTTTATGTTAAGACTAATAGAGTATGTGAAGTTGGTGATGTAATAAAGCTAATGGTTAATATATCTTCAGATTGGTTTAAGTGTTAGGATTCTAAACCAAAAATTAAGATGTTTTCTACTATATATTGGTAATACATGAACAATAAAAATATATCGTCTCAAAACTTCCAAATGATTATTTTTTTTTTTTTTCTTTTTTTTTTCTCTTCCTTTTAATATAAAAAAATTTTTTTTTTTTTTTTTTTTTTTTTTTTTTTTTTTTTTTTTTTTTTTTTTTTTTTTTAAATATTAATATTTATAAAAAAAAAAAATACTTTTTTAAAAATTTTTTTAAAAAAAAAAAAAAAAAAAATTAGACAATATCTTAGTACTATTGGTGAAAAAAGATAATAAATTTTGGCAAGTTTTTAGGTTGCATTTTAGTTATTCTATAGAAATTGGATTTAGGTTAAGGTTGACGATTTGTCTAGGCACAATTTGAATACAATTTTAGTATATTGGCGATAGTTAATAAAGAAATTCGCAAATGTACTTTTGTGAAAAAAAAAAAAAATCTCTCAGAGCGAACAAATTTAAAATGGATCTACTTGAAAAACTTGCCAAGTAAAGGGAAAAATAATAATTAGGGAAGAGGATGTATACAAGGAATAGCAGCTGCCATTCGGGTGGAATTATCTATCTGGTGAAGGCAACAACTAGAGTGCAATGGATCTATGGTACTATGAATACTTCTATAATACGGTACGGGAAGAACATTTAATAATTACGATTTTTATCATTTTAAGGAAAAAGAATCGGGTGGGTGCAGACCAAAACCATATATGGAGTTAAAATTTTGAAGAAAAGATTGTGTAATTAGACTAATATATAATACTACCAATTAGATTTTATCATTTCAAATAAAAAGAATAGAGTCAAATCAAAATCATATACGGATTAAATATAAATAAGAACAATATTAACAACAATAACAATAATAACAATAACAAATAAACCTTAATTTCAAATTTTAGTATCGATCGTTTAAGAAATCAATATAGGAAAGAAAAAAATAATAAAAATTAAAGTTTAAAAATAAAAAAATAAAAAATATAACATTAAGGTTTGAAAACAAAAATAGAAAAGATAAAATTAACAAAAATAAAAATAATAAAAAGGAAGAAATAAAAATAAATTATTTATGAAAACTTATAATAATAATAATAATAATTCAATTGATTTAGATTTTTTATACTATTTATTTTTATTTAAAATTATCTTCTTAGCTAAACATTAAAAATTAAGTATAAGTAAAAGATTTGATAATTATGATTTTATCATTTCAAATAAAAAGAATACAAGTTTAGATCAAAAGCATATAAGGACAGTAAAAGTTGCATTTTTTTTTGGAGAAAATTATCTTATATAAAATATTAGAGGATTGCCACAGAATAAGTTGAGTCCATATCAATCCTCCCTCGTACAGATATAACACGTGGTCGTTCTTATCGCGAGAGGATAGGGCAAAGGAGGCCAAGGCAAATGTCATATCTCAATAGAGAGAGAAAGAATTGTGTGGTCCTGATCAATCCTTTTGTTTAGGTGTAAGTCTTGATCAATCCTCTTCACACAGACATGCTCTTCCCAAGTTCAGTGCATGTAGTCCAATAGCACAAACATATAGCATGTACGATCAGTCGCACATCATGATAATTTTAATAAATTAATTAATTAATTAATAATTTTAATGTGAATAATATTTTAAATTAAATAAAAGTAATATTTATTTAATATATAAAAATTAATAAAATTATTTTAATCTAATAGAGATAATTATTTATCTTTTTTTTTATATAGTTTCGTCGCTGTTTATATTGTTACAAATCGAAAAGTATCAAATTTAAGTCAGTGGAGTGAGAATATTTTTATTTAAAATTAAAATATATTCAAGCCAGCATTGTTGTACAACACTCATAATTCTCTTCATAACATCCGAAGATTGTAAATGTAATTTTATATTTAATTTCTATTAACCGAAATCAAATTTGAAACTCGACCACTTAAAATGATCACTCTGTTTAAAAAAAATTATGTCACATTAAAAGGAAAATTTTTTCAAATAACAAAAAATACTAATACTAATAAAATATAATAATTTTACCAGTTGCTTTGATATGTCTTTGTCAAATGGGCCAGTACCCTTTAATGAATGTCTTTTCGAGGATATGGCGAGTCACGTATCAGCCCGTCAAAAATTTGGGTTATTTCCTTAAATAGCGTGAATTTTCAAAAAAATCCCCAAAATGGGGTCTTTTTTTTTTGTTTTCTCATAATAGAGAGCGAGATCCGTGATCTCACTTTCTCTATTTTCTTTAATAAATTTTTAAAATTTTTAAATTTTTATAAAAATTTAAAATTAATAAAAAATTAAATACTATTAAAAATTAATTAAAAAATTAATAATTAAAAAAGAAAACATATAATTAATAAAAAATTAATCAATAAATTTTTATTAATCAATCATAAAAAGGATTTCAAATGAGACATATTTTTATTACGAAAAATAAATCACTGGTTTAAAAATTATCGCTGAAATCTGAAAATTCAACATCTCATGAGTTTCAATTTCTTTTTTTATAATAAATATTTTCCTAAAATTTTTACAGTAAATTAATTAGAGATTGAATTTTTAGATTTCAGTGATAGTTTTAAACTAGTGGTCTATTTTTTATAATAAAAGCATACCTCATTTGGAATCCTTTTACAGTTAATTAATAAAAATTTATTGATTATTTTTTTATTAATTATATGTTTTTTTAATTAATAATTTTTTAAAATTTTAATTAATTTTTATTTTTGATTAATTTGTTTATAATTTTTAATAATATTAATTAGTATTTAATTTTTAAATTTTTACAAAAATTAAAAATTTCAAAAATTAAAAAAATTAAAAAAAAAGAATAGAGAAAGCAAGATCACGGATCTCGCTTTCTCTATTCTGGGAATTAACAAAAAAAAGACCCCATTTTGGGGAATTTTTTGAAATATCACGTCATTCAAGGAAATAACCCCAAAAATTTCGCGGTCACTCTACACCTAAATGGCGAACAACCGCCTGAGCATCAGCTGTTTTGATATGTCTTTGCCCTTTTTTTTTTTTTTTTTTTTTTTTTTGTTTTTCCTTGAATTGTCGATGGAATGTGAGGAGAAAGAATGGAATGATAATTAAAATTGTACAGAATTTTGTTTTTTCATGTGAATCAGACATGACACAAATGTGAGACCTAAATATTAAATAATTCCAATGTTTAAATTATTTTTCTTTTCTCTGTCGGAGGCATGGAGGGTTGTATCCATAAAATTATTTTTTCTTTTTTTATATGAAAGTCAATCTTAATTCCTTTTTTTTTTTTTTTTTTTTTCCATTATTAGGGAGGGCGTCCGGAGAACCGATGAAACCATTGAAAAGGGCCTCTACAGCTAAATCAATCCAGAGGATTCTACAACAACAAGGTTCCGGGAAGAAAATCACAATGGTACTCCTAAACTAAGAGAAAAGATATTCTATTTCTTTTATGCTATATCTCTTACTTCATAATTAAGTTTTTCTTTTAACATCCGTAATGCTTTTCTAACACATCTCTACATACTTAAACTCTCGACCTGCAGAAAGACGGACTAAATGAGGAGCAAGGTGGTGCATCCTGTGACAGTATTCGAACTGAAAACCCTAATGGAGCATTTGGATTAGATTAGAGAATTGGAGCCGATAGAACTAAAGTAGGATTTCATTTGATAGGATTAATAAAAACTCTACATTTCATAATGTATATATTGCATTGGATTATTGGATCCAAATCAAAAAGTGGTTGTTGTAATTATTGATATTTTAAGTATGGGTGAATGCATCGAATATGACTCTTTGAATATCATACATGTGTTATTTTGTATATATTCATAGGACTCGTCAATTAGTTATGTGGGTTCATGTTTTAATGTAAGTAAATTAGGGAAGAGCCACGTTAAATTGATTACATGCAGCCAAAAATTGAAGAGAATCTCAATACAATGTTTGATTTAAATGTATATATGAATGCCTCATTTCATAAAGACAAGTTATCGAGCACATGACAGGAACTATAGTCAAAACGTTCATAGATATGAAATAATACCAGTAGGGGGTTTTGTGTTTTTACCCTAATATTTGATTCTTTGATTTCCAACAATGAAATCATTCAACAAAATACTAAAAAAATGAGAACAATTACTGACTAGTTAGAAAAAGAGAAGAGAATCAATTTAATGAGAGAGCTAGAGAGAGTAAGAGACAAAGAATAGAACCTGTTTTGTTTACTCTAGCGAAACGGAAGAGATATCTCCTACTTCCCTTCTCAAAAAATAGAACCTATTTTAAAATTATATTTAAAATAAAAACCCAAAATAATCAAGTGAGAGAGAGAGGAGAAGACAAGTAGATACTTGAAAATGCTCGGAAAAATGAAATTTTCATTGTGAGTATGCAAAGATGGAGAAGACAAGAGAAGACGAGAAGAAGACGAACGGGCTGGGTGAATTGAAGAAACTTACACTACAGAAAAGAAATGCTCAGAAAAATATAATCGTTATTTATAGAGACGAGCTCGAACAATCAATCCAATTAGCAAAAATATTGTTTGGAAAAGTAAGACAAATCTAACCTCAAAAATAAACCCTAATCTCAAAAGTGAGACAACGAACCGGAATTGAGGGTTGATGATAAAGAGGTGGAAAAGAAATGCCATCAAGAATCGAGTCGTACTTCATCAAGAAGTGCAGATGAGATTCGCGAAACCGAGAGAGTTACTTCATGAACGAAGACAAGACATAGGAGAGGGGGAGAGAGATTTATGATTTCTTTGTTTTAAAATCAGCACGAGAGCTATGCAAACGGCGAAAATTGGTAACCGCTGCTATATGTCGTAAGTTTACTTACAGTCAAAAAAATATCGCCGGTGTAGAATGGAGCTGTGCTTGTGACCAAACAAAACCGTTGGCATAGACTATACTTTACGGTTTTCTCTGAACGTTAGCATGGGTGTATACTTACATGCAATTTTCAAAGTAAAATCAGAGCCTTTATTATCCGCTATCATTGATATACATTTACTAGCCGTTTTTTTTTTTTTTTTTTCCTTTTTTTCCTTTTTTTCTACCGGCAAAGAGTTACCAATATGCATGGAAATCAAGCTTTTTGAGCTAAGTTTTGCAAGGCTCGGACTCGACTCATTTAAAATTTTATGGGTTCGAGCTCGAGTTCAACTCGAGAAATCTCAAAAAATGTAGGCTCGAGGTTGGCTTGATAAATTAAAAGAGTTTCGTGCCTATTTTGGGACAGGCTTGAGCTCGAATAATAATTTTTTTCCTACAAAATTTCTTTAGTTTTCAAAAAAACGAATGAAACACAAAATTTTAAAGACCCAGTTCCAACATCCCAAAACCCTAATTCAAATAAAGGATCCTCAAAATAACCGAAGACCCATAACCGAAACCCTCAACATAACCGAGAACCGAATTCCAATGTCCCAAGGCAAAACCCTAATTTGAATCAAGAACCCTAAAAAAAGGCATAAAAATCCTAATTGAACAAATTAATAAAAGAAGAGATAGGAGAATAGAGAGAGAGAGATATTTGAAATTACAATGAGAAAGAGATTTGCACCTTTTGATTGGTAAACTGGAGAGGAGAGCTCTTCTTTTGAATACAGGAGGCCGAGAGAGCGAGAGAGAGTGAGGGAAGGTGTTGGAGTTAGGGTTAGGCACGCACACAAGACACGACTTGGGTTAGGGTTAGGATATGATAGGGACTCTTTATTTGGGTCTTGACTCTTGGGATTCTTTCTTTTGTAAGACAAAAAAAAAAAAAAAAAACCTAATACAAACAGCTACTTACCCTATGCTATATACATATACTATATGCTGCTTAATGTTAAACTATATGTCGCTCAAACTCTGTCCGATTTTAAATGAGCCCAGTTTAAAACGGATTGCCCCTATTTAGTATAACTAGTTTTTAACCATAATTAATATTTACATAAAAATCATTATATTTTTTATATATTTACACATTTATTACATTTTTTTATTTTTTAAAATATCATTTCTCCGTAAACCCCCTGCTACAATGGGTATACTATAACTCCGCTTAATGTTAAACGGACCGAGCCTTGAAACTCGACCGAATTAAATTGAGCCAAAAATTGGCTCAACCCCCGTTTTAAATGAGTCAAGCTCGGCCCTTTAAAATAGCCCTAGTCACCAACGCTAGCAGTTTTGACTGTCGTTAGTAAAGATAGTCGTCGATAAATAGATTTTTTTGTAGTATTCTATTATTTTTTAAAATAATTAATATTCACATAAAAATCATTATATATTTTTTTATATTTACACATTTATTATATTTTTTTTATTTTTTTAAAATATCATTTTTCCGTATCATTTCATATCTATTTTCGTTTTGGTGCAACCTAATTTTTAACCAATGACCCTAGACCTAAATATAGTTACGAGTAATCTTAGGTGGACCAAGGAGTCAATGGACCAAATCATAGGACAAGTGCATTTCAACAAAAAATTCAAAATTTTCAAACTTTATAACTTTGAATTTATCATATAATATCTTTTAAATTTAGAAAAAAATAAACAGATTATCATGTAAAATTCGATACATTTACCTATATAACATTATTTATGATGTATATTTTGGCATAAAAAGCCTCTTTTAGCCTCGCTGTTTAGCATACATACGACTCGGACTCAATCCTCTCCAACCCACCCCCACACAATTTTTCAAAAATTAAATTATCTTTTTTTTTTTCCCCCTTGCATGAAAATCATAGATAATATAGAAGGTAACCATGGGATGCACTTCATTTCCTTTGAATATTTCAGTGATCTTGATATTGCTCTTAGGATTGAACCTTCTCCATGCCAACATCCCTTCCCCCCTTTTCTTCACAGGTGGGATTCAATTGTCCTTGCCAAACCACTCCCCTTGGCTCTTGAAAATTAAATTTCCTTTCTTGTTTCTTAACTTTCCATTTGGCCCAAAAGCTTACTGTGGGTAAGTACCAAAGCCAGGCCAATCTTACCAATCTTGGAATTCAATCCTCCTTGCCATTTGTTACAAAATCTCAGTAGTAAAGGAGGTAAGTATCAAAAGAAGGCAACCAATTTCCATTTCTTTTATACAAAGAAAATATTCATTTTCATAACCATATGTTTACTTTTTTGGACTAGAGATTCAAAAATATTTATATTAGTTCTCATTTCTTTGCCTAATTGCTACTACTATATCACAAATTAATTAAAAAGAAAATAATGAGACTCACTTTCAAAGTGTCAAGATTCGGTGCCGTTAGTCCCCAAGGGGACAGCTTAGTCGTCATAATCCGCTCCCTCATTCTGGAGATTCCAGATTCAAATTTCAATATAAAAAAAAAAAAAAGATTAAATCTAATATCATTCTATATTACCATAAAAGTTAAATCACACTGCTATTAAATTCTAATGATAATATTTACATGTACTCCCATATTGAAATTTAAAATTTGGAGGTAAGACAAATGAATTTTAAAATTTTTAATAACGTGTAGAACACTGATATTGAATTTAAAACCAAACAAGAATAAGGGCTTTATGAACACCGCCATTAACTTTCAAATTTTAAGCAGGGATAACGTAAAACATTAACACAAAAAAAGGAAAAATAATGGATCGAGTAACTGCATTAATTATGCCAATTAAATTTAGAATTTGTATTTTAGTGACTACTAAAAATTGAAAAAAAAAATTATAAAATTATTAAAGATAAGAAAATCTAATTAAATTACTAAGCTATTTTCAATGATAAAAATAATAATTATCATCTGAGAAAAATCACCAATGCAACTTTTTTAATCTTGTCATTCAAGTTCAATCCATGGAGTTAAAAAAAGGAAAAAAAAGAAAAAGAAAAACCCTGAATATTAAAAATTTTTAATCCAAAAAAGAATAATAATTAAAATTCTTAACAACTAGGGAGGTGTATCGCGAGGGTTTGTCCAGGTTTCTTGGCTATAAATAAGACCTTTGTGTGCTTAAAAATTTGTGTTGTTTATAAAGAGAGAAAAAAGATAGCGGGCAAAGAGAAGAGACGTCTTATGTTTTTACAATGTGATCTCTCAGTCTCCCCCTCATCAAATTTTCAGAAGTGTTTTCACATGGAGTCAGATACACCCTTCCAACCCAATGGTAAGACTTATGTTGGGATTATGTTTTTGTGGGCAGTTCCGAGAAGCCAACCACTTATAGGTCTTGTAGATGATGGTGGATTTTGATTCTTCTCTGTATGTGCTTGCAGGTCACTGAGTTGGAGCAAAGGATCAGAGGCGGAGAGAGGAGTCCTGGTATGCTCCAAACACTCCAAACACTCCAAACATTTCTTTTTATTTTCCTTTTTCTGCTATAGAATTGTCATTCATTCATCTGAATCATTGTTTATTCGCTTTTTCGTTTGGTCTCAAAGGCATAATCATCGGCAGAATCCATTTGCCGACTCTAAGTGCAGAAACGTTGGGTAACATTTAGTGGTAAAATATCGACAAAAATTTTCGCCATCGCCTCATTTTGTATGCCAACGTTTTTTCCTGACATTTAGACCCTAAACGTCACCATTTATTTTTTTGCCAATGTTTTCTCAAAAGAAGTTGGGGAAAGAAAATTAACGGCGAAGCAAAACTCAACGTCCAGAATTATTATTTTTATTTTTTTTTTGGTCTTGTGCGTGGATTATCTTCTGCAATGAGAAGTTCTTTGTTGATCGTTGATTTTTGACTGTATTTATGCCGATCGTGGTAGAGCTAATAAGTTATATTGATCCTTTTATATGGAAATTATTTTTCTTTATGATTGAAACTCATAAGCTATTTTTGGCTATGCTTATTGTCCTGTATGAATTTGAAACACGGATTTGAGCTCTACGTATTTGAATGTCCCAAATCCTAAATCTAAATCTATGATTTGAATACAAACTTTTAAAATAAATCTAGATTTGGACAAAATCCCAATCCAAATTCAAAGTTTCAAAACTAATTACATGTATCTAAAATCCTAGTTTTGACATTCCTAAAAGTTAAATTCCATGAATACCACAATTAAATTTTAACTTCTACGATGAAACATAAAATATAATTTTCTCTCTGCAAGCCTTATCTGTCTTTCTCTGTCTAGAAATCATCCGAATTTTTAAACTTTTCCTTTCACTCTATTAAAAAAAAAAAAGAAATCAAGTTCCTCATCCCCTCTCACTTTCCTTTTTAACAAATTCAACTCTCTAATCCCTTTTTTATTTCAAAAAAAAAAAAATTCAATTTTTCCTCTCTAAAAAAAAATTAAATTCTTGAATATTCAAATTTTTGGCCTTCACCCACTCTCCTTAAGTTATGGTTTGGTATGAATTAAAAGGGAGTTTAAAGATTACCCAAATAATCATATATATATGATCATAAAATTTCAAGTTTTAGTATATTATAAATTAGGTGATCCTCATTTTGATATGGTTAAAAGGATCACTCAAAATGAAATAACAAACTAAGTTAATATAGAGAGGAAAAAAAAAAACTAAAATTAGTTCTTAGCACGAGAAGACTCAAAACTAATACATTTAGAGAAAGAAAATTTAAAATATATTAATTTTTGTCTAGAGAAATATACTTGAAGACAAAATTTAAAATAATTTAATTTTTTAGAGAGAAAAATTAATTTGATTTTTTTTTTATCTAGTGAAAAATTAAAACTAATATATTTAGAGAAGGAAATATAAATTTTGACTAAATTTTTATAAGAGAAAGCAATGTGTTTAGTTTTAAAAAGAGAAAATTAGTTTTCTTAATTTTAGATAAAAAAAAAACTAAATATAGTCCTTTTTTAGTGAGAAAAAACTCAAAATAATGCATTTAAAACTGAAAAAATTCGAATATATGGAATCTTTTACAAAATGAAGACTAACATCTTTAGTTTTAAAGAGACTGAAGCTAATTTTTTTATAGAAAGAAAACTTAAATTTTTGTACTTAGATAGAGAAAAATTAAAAGAAATTAGTATTTAGAGAGAGCTAATATATTTTGATTTTGAAAGCGAATCGTTTAAAAAGAGAAAATATAAAAATAAATTGATTCTCTTAGGGAGAAAAAGTTAGAGAAAATATATTTTTTTTTAATGTTCAAGGCAAAACAAACGTAAATTATAATTAATTTAAAGAGAGAGATAAGGTGTTTATTTTGAAAAAGAGAGAGTGACCCTTTTTTAAGATAGATATAACCAATTAGTTTAGTTTTAGAGAATAGATAAATAAAATCAATGAGTTTAATTTTCAAGGAAGAGATCTATATTAAATTTATTCTTTTTATTAATATTTAATTGGATTTTGTTTTTTGAAAATAAGAGTTAGATTATAAAAGAGGTACAACTCACGCATAACTTATTGTTAATATGCGACATAAATAAGGAGAAAACATTACTCTTCTATCATTTTTGTCTCTATATTTTCCTCACGAATCAAATGCCATGCCGCCTAAATCTCTCTTTCACTTTCCTTTTTTTGTCTAAAAATATTTTCTCTTACCAACGTTATCCATACGGCAGAGGTGGATGCCGGCAGCCCCTCCTCCTCACTTGATATCTTGGATGGACCGCTGGACGGCAGTGGTGAATGGCTGTCGCTTGCTAGCCCCTTCTTCTCCGGTCAACCTTAGAATATCCATTTTATGATTAGAATAGTTTTGTTTCACGGTTCGGGTAGAACTGTGACCATGTCTCGGAGTGTATGATGTGATTTACAATTAGTATTTAATTGTGAGTGATGTAAATATACATTTTATATCTATTGGAAATGTATTTTCTGGTTGTATGGGAGAAGGCTACTCTTGTTGTGTAATACTCGATCCACGGTTTTCTTATTAAAAAAAAAAAAAAAAAAAGAAAAAACCCGTTGAGGAATTAACTCATGCTTGTTAATGTTACCCAAAATTTTTAATTGAATCCTAATATTCATGTTTAAAAACCTGATGAACCAAAAGTTGGAATTAATCAATTCAATAAGTAGAAAAATAAAAGTTTTTATGTTAGACTAATATGGGCTAATAGAGTATGCAAAGTAGGTGATGTAATAAACCTCAAGGTTAATATTAGTTTATATTGGTTTAAGGATTAGGGTTAACCTATCTTTCTTAACCCAATATTAAAGGTTTAACACTTGAAATTTAAATCCAGGATTATGAAATTGGGAATAAGGATTATAATCATTAGACTGGCGTTTTAGGACGGTTTAATCACCCTATTAAAGCTTGATCAAGACATCCCATAATCAAATCAATTTTGGAGAATTAAATTTTATGAGAAAATTACGTGTCAAATCCTTGAATTATATCTCAAATTTACAAATTCGTTCCTAAATTTCAAAATATTACGATTGAGGACTTAAACTTAAAAAAATGTTACATTTTGATCCCTTCGTTAATAACGGTAATACTGTGACCGTTAGTTATTGACTTGAAACATGATGTGGAGATGACTTTTCTGAGTTAGTTTCGAACGTGACAGAAATTGTTGACATATTAGATGACACGTCGGCACTATTCATTAACAATATTACCATATCAACATTAGTGCTGACGTGACATGACACATCAACACCCGTCGAAGGGATTTTTTTAATTTTTAAATAGAGTTTTTTGCTGGTAATATTATTAATGGACGGTGTTCATATATCATTTAAGATGCCAATAATTTCTGTCATGTTCGAAGCAAATTTAGAAAAGTTATCTATATATCATGTTTTAAGTCAGCAATTAATGGTCACGATATTATCGTTATTAAATGTGAGGATTAAATGAGGATTAAATGTTAAAATTTTGGTGAAAAGATTGTGTAATTAGACTACAATGGATGTATAATACTACCGATTACGATTTTATCATTTCAAATCAAAAGAATAAGAGTGAGGATTAAGTGTAAGTAAACGATTTAATAATTCTGATTTTATCATTTCAAATAAAAAGAATACAAGTTGCCTTGATATGTCTTTGTCGAATGGGCAAGTACCCTTTAATGAATGTCCTTTGGTGGATATGGCAAATCTCGTATCTGCCCGTCAAAGATTTTGCAGTCACCCTACACCTAGATGGCAAACAACTACCCGAGCATCAGCTCTTTTGAACGGATGGTTCTACTTGGTATTCCAAAATCAGTCATACCCAACTCCCTTTCTTTCTCATGTAAATATACTTCTCCATGTCACAATCCAGTGGTCACACTAGCTTTTCAAACTCCAAACACAGTAGTCTCTTTCTACATCAATTTGTGTATCCTCTCTGTGACTCTCATAAAAAGAGGTTGTAAATGGAGGCGAAGAAGAAACTGTACGGTGCAGTTGATTCCCCAAGTACAATGAGAGCACTGGCATCTCTATTGGAACATCAAGTTGAGTTTGAGTTCACACTCATTGATCTAGAGGCTGGAGAGCACAAGAAGGAAGTTTTCCTCTCCTTAAGTGTAACTCTGATTCCGATATTCAACTGTAGCTTGCTTTTTTCACAATATTGTATATTTTATATGGTTCTCCCCCCTTCTTTTTGCAGCCTTTTGGTGAGATTCCAGTATTTCAAGATGGAGATTTGACATTATTTGGTTAGTAATTGTGATCCAACCCACTGTCAGATGCCATTCGTACAGTTGATTTATGCTTTATGCTCGGCTTCAACATTTTCAAGTTGGTGTTGGCCTAATTTTTCAAAATGGGCCTGACAGCGAACCCAAACCCAACATATATTTAAGTCTAGCTCTAATATTTTTTTTTTTGGTCAAGTCTTCCTCATTCCCCTATTCTGAACACAAAGTCAACTTGCAATACTGGTAATCACATCCATCATTGAATTGCAGAATCAAGGACTATAATGAGATATATATCCCATGCCTATGCGGTACCGGGAAAAGATCATATCTTTGAGGAGCCAAACCTGCAGGGTATAGTTGCAGGGTGGATCGACATAGAGGACCATCAATTTGACCCTCCTGCATCAAGATTACTGCATGAAATTTTGCACAAGCCCAGCATTGGATTATCGACTGATGTAGCCGTGGTTGTTGAGGAAGAAGCAAAGCTTGCTAAGGTTTTGGATGTTTATGAGGAGAGGCTTGGGAAAAGAAAATTCTTAGGTGGCAACAAGTTCACTTCTGCTGATCTCACTCACCTTCCCAATTTGCATCTCCTCACGAGGACACGTGTCAAAGAACTTTTCGAGACGAGGCCATGTGTCTATGCATGGTGCACGGGGATTATGTCCAGACCTGCGTGGACTAAGGTGGTGGATTTGATTGAGAGATCAAAATCACAAGCTTAATCAGGCATTGTATGAGAAATACTGTAATGATTTATTTAAATTGCTATCTCCTGAAAGTCGGCATGAAGTCATCCGCTGCAAGCCCTTCCCTCTCTTCGAGTCTAGACCAGATGGGAGTCACCTCATTCTCAAAAACTTACCTAGCCTAAAGACCCATCTTTTATTCCATTTAAATTCGTGTTTAATTATTTAATAGACAGTCTCGCCAAGCTTTCATAGTTTTTATCTTTATCTCGTGTGAGTAAGGCATCACAATCACAAATTTTAGGAGTGTAGGAGAGTCCATGCATCGTAAGTTGTCAAGGGTCAAGGTTCGGACGTTCACACTTTCTCAACTGTACTCCACCTAAGATTATGAGATTTTGCCAAATCGGCAGGCCCTGCTTATGGCTGATCATCGAAGATCCCGATTCTCAACCACAAAATTTGGCAGAAGTTCGAGCAGCAATTACAACCAAGTAAACTTTTTGATAACAAACCCGTCGAAGAAAAAGCAGACCTTCTGCACAGCCATCTGCTGAAACGGAGAGTGACTCCATTTCTTTCCCTCAAAGTTGCTAGTGCTACTCGAGCCAGCAAGCTGCATTTCTGTTCTTCAGCCTGACATATAGCATGTTGACCCAAGAATATTAGTGTGCTAATTGGTTATATTGGTAAAGAACATTGTCTTTTTTGTTCATTGGAGGACTTATAGACGAAGTGGCGAAGCTGTGAGGTTAAAGTCATCACCACACCAACTAAAGAAAACCCTAATAGCAAAGGAAACAAATGACTGCTAATAACACAATTCAAACTAAATATATAACAGAGTCTTAGAAATCCTAGATTATCAAATAAAATAAAGAAATAACACCGTCATGGCGGTGTTTGTACGGCGGTGCAGCATCAACTGCTGCATGTTAACACACCCCCATTTAGCCCCATGACCCGTCCGTCCTTTGTTTGAGCTTAATGATGTGATTCTCGATTTTGGGCGATATGCGTTATGCATCTCTGTTTCGTAAAGAAGTCAACCTCAAATTCAATTTAAAATTTGGATACGACTTGCCTTGTACTGCAACTGCATACTAAAATCGGAGACTTGTAGTGCAATGCCATGCATCCTTAACCGGGGAGGGGGATGGTCTCCAACTGTCAACCGGTAATATTTATTTATTTAATTTTAAACATAAACTTTAATTTAACAACCCAATACACTTTTTTTTTCTCTATTTTACGAAAAAAGAGAGAGAATTCCGATATTATTTCTGTGGACCCACCCACCTGCCATTAAAATTCCTTCTTCACATGTCCCTTCCCTCCCCACCCCTGTTTCTGCCCCCCCCCCGCCTCTCTCTCTCTCTCTCTCTCTCTCTCTCTCTGTACTGGGAATCATTCATGTCGGTATGTAATTTGCAATCCTGATCATCAATTAACTTAAATGTTTAAAGCTTTCGGTATATTTCGTGATGAATTTAGTAGATTTTATAGCCCCAAATTTGTGCATTTAACTTCAATTGAATGTTCGTTAATTTGATGTGACATTTGTAGTTGATGATGGTTTTTGAATTAAATGAAAAATGGCTGTTTGATTTGATTTGATTTGGAATCTTTTACTCATACACTTTGGGTTTATTATAAGCTCCTAAGCTTCGTTCTGTTCCTGGCAGTCACTTTCTCATTTCTATGGTTTACCTCTCCAGTCTCACTTGTATAATTCTTGTGTGAAGATGTGTTGGAAGCCGTTTGTGAGTGGTGAATTACATACTGGAATGTATGATTGGTGTATGCGTGAGTTGGAGTTGGACCAATACTTACTAGGTTTAGTTTTCGGTTAGTCAATTCCTTCTATGTTGAAAAATTGAAGCATCTAAAGATATCACAACTGATAGAAATGAGTTGTTTTGGGTTACTAGAGAAATTTCATTTTGCTTAAATTTCATGTGTGGCTCGACCTAATAACTGGGGGTAATTCTCAATTTCTCAAGTTTGGTACTCACAGGTGACATTAAGTAGTGAGTGGGTTTCATCAGAAGAGTTGGGTTTCTTTAACAGGGCATAGACTGCACTCTTGGAGTAACATTCCTCAAATTTGGGCATTTTGACATTGCATTCTGCATATGGGAAGGGCAAGAGGATACATGACCTCTGGACTCTCATCTTATTGGCAATTTGTCTTATGAGACTCTTAAATGCATTCTTGAATGTATATTTCTGGAGATATTTTTAACGTTTTGATTCTATGATTGCTCTGAAACAACCACGACTTGGTATGTCATGAGCTGAAATAATGCTAAGGTTGCAAAATATATATGTATGTGTGTGTGTTTTGTACGTATATTGATATTATAGACAACATTTCTCACCTAGTGAATGAGAAAAAAAGAGCTGTTTGTCTTGTCGAATTTGCATCCTACTGTTTTACAACTGTTATGCGAATTTCAATGATCTCAGTTATAAAGAAGTTGACCATACCCATAGTATTCTGGTAAAGGGGAACCATTAGATAATTTAAAACTACAATTCAATTTTGTGATTTTTCAGCAACATAATTCTACCTATATTTCTTGTTTCTTTCATCCTTATTACTCTAGTTCATGCTTTGTAGCTTGCATTGCCATTAGTTTCTTAATTTATGGACTTAGATTTGAGGTTTAACTCAGCATAAGGCTTAATGTTTCACAACTAGGCTCATACTTAAAATATACGAACTCATGAGCCTGATGAAAGTCACCTCTTATCTGCTGATTCTCGCTACATTTGAGCCTGTTAGTTGCAAGTTACTCTGTGGACAACATCGGTTAGAACTTTGTCATTTATTTGTTCATTCAAAACAATGTCACATCTTATGATAAATTGACTACTCATGTTTGGAGTTAGAAGTTAATTGGACATTGTACATCTGGAAGCCTTACTCATTTTTATTATGAAGATGTAGATTTTCCATACTAAGGCTTTGCAGCTGTTTCTCTTTGCAACCTAATTGTTGATGAAATCCGCATTGCTCTTCTTCCTTTTTAGGACTCAGGTCAGCCATTGCCGAAGTTTGGTGAATGGGATGTCAATGATCCTACTTCAGCTGAGGGATTTACAATGATATTCAACAAGGCCAGAGATGAGAAGAAGACAGGTGGCAAGCCTGAGTCACCAGTTAAAATTGATCCTGGTTTGAAGCATATGGATGCTGGAAAGCCTCAAGCTGTGAGTTTTCTGTTTAATACCATTCACAATTGCAACTTGCCATTTCTACCAGCTGATGATTTGAAAGTTTATTTGGGGACAGATGACTGTGAACTAATTTTTTAGCTACAAATGATATGATAAATTGTAATTTGTCAGATAGCATGGTTTGGGAGATCACGAGTCTGTTTGGAATAAAGCATGTATGTGTGTGTGTATACATTTATTTATTTATTTATTTATTGCAACTAAATATTGTTATATCCACCTTTCCTTTGATGGTGAGAATGAGGCATCTCCTTGAGGAAGTTGTACGAATTTGCTTTGGACATCCAAAAAATTACTGATTCAGCTATATTAACAGGTGCAAACCTAGTAAATTGAAAAAGAATTAGCTAATCTTGATCCCATTGGATTGGGTGAATCCTGTTTTGACATTCTTTGAGGGGTGACCACAAAGGATTAGCATTTTCAGTTTTCCAATTTATTCCTGAATTGGGTGGATCTTGCTTGTTTTGTGTTTGCTGGGATTGGTTTTGTCATGGTCCTTTCGGAGTGCTCTTCTGGTTTCCTGTTATGCATCTCTTGCTCTGAGCTATGGCTTCCTTCACTAATATTTCTCTTTTCCTATCCTCAACCCCCAACCAAAAAAAAAAAAAAAAGAAAAGAAAAGAAAAGAAAGAGAAAACCATGTATTGCAGTTGTCTATCCTCCCCTTGCATTGTTCAAGGACTATGAGATTCAGATGATCATCGATATTTAATCCTATTTGGTATATATTGATAGGTTTGGAGGATATTAAATACGAGAATGGAGAAACTTGTATATACATGGATAGCTTCTTCATTATCATTGATATTATTGATTTTCTTGGGGCTTTCATCTTTTTAGTAGATTCCTCATTTACTTGGCCTGCATTTTACGTTGATTGTCTGGTAGCAATTTCATTTCCTTCTACAGTGAACAAGCCCTCTTGTTGAAAATTAGGTCCTCATAAGATTTTCTATAATTGATGGAAAAAGGCATTTGCAATCATTGTTACTTGTTGGGGCCCTCTTTTATGGCGCTTGGTGCGTCTCCCCACTTCTAATTGATCAGCCAGTATACTGTATCTGACGTAGAATATGCTGTGATTTGCAGAAAAAATGGTTTTGTTGTGTGCAAAGCCCACATGTGGAATCTTGATAAGTGCTTCTTTGTAAAAGCATCAATAGATGAGCATCTTCGTCTATATCCGGCCCCACCCTATTTTCCTAAAGGAAGGAGCTGTAGAGCTGTGAGGGATCTTGCTGGAGTCCATTTTGTGTGTTGTAAATGTGATTTGGTGTATGGAAGAACAAGATCATGTACTATTTTGGTGGCTTATATTTATTTAAGCTTGAGCTCTTTGTTCCTTTTTTATTTGGTGCACCCTCTTGTGCTATAAGCTGTCAGAGCATTGTCCACCTTTTTATTTTAGATTCTATTTTTGCTTTTTTCTCTTTTATTTAATTCCACTATTTAGGTGCATTATCGAATGTAGATATTTTCTATGTATCATTCCTTTTTTTTACCTCCTCCTGCATTGTATTGCTTGCCAAGGAATTGTAGTGAACAATATTAGTCCAGCATTTGGCGCAATCATAATTTTTGCCCATCCTGAGTCTTGTTTTCTTTGGTTTGTGGCCTTCAGTACTTGGGAGATCTAAAAGAGTCTTAACTAGGAGCTGCAGTGAGCATAGACATACAGATTACAGAGTAATGGCCCTGCAGCAACTACATCTTCAGGAATTTGACATATGATCTCCATGATAACTAGACAACCTTATTTTATTTGCACTTAAAACTAAACCCTCATGGGTTTCAAAAAATGATGTCAACAGCTAGGATCACCTTAGCCTCCTCTTAGACCGGGGCACTATTGGATCTATGCATGCTCATTCAGTATGCCATTCGACCTCTTTGTTGAGGAATGTGCTGTAGCTGTAGTGCCACTTTCCCTAGTCAATGATGTAAAAACCATAAATTCTTTCTCCAACCACATCGAAGGGGGAAGGTATTGTCAATAGATTGAATTATAGGTTCAAATAGCAATAGGACAGGCAGGTCTACAAATGGGTGAAGTTGACACAAGCGGGAGGGTGCAGTGTACGGGTCATTCTACTGAACCAAGTCGAATGAACCTCCTGACAAATTAAGTCCGAAATTACAAACAACTCGGTTTATTTGCACCCTTGAGAACTGATTTTTTTTTTTTTTTGGATGAATTGAGAATTTGAACTTAAAATCTTTATAAAGAGCTAAGGACGGTGTCAGTTAAATTAAAACTCATTAGCCTTAAGAACTGATAAATGCTTAACACATAAACATCCTGCGTGTGTATTCTCCCACACAAAATGGTTGGCCAAAACTTGTCAAAACTCAACTTTCTTCATTTCAGCTTGGGTTTTAACCATTTCCTAGTTTTTGTTTGATCAAACAGGACTCCCAACTGGAAATACCAAAACCGTCAAGACATCCCCATCCTTGTAGTCCCCGCTATGAACGCTTGCTTGTTTTTGAATCACTAATTGCCTTTTTCCTGTCTTTCAACAAATGAATCGTCCATCATATTTTCTCTGACCTAGATAAACAACTCGAGCTAAAACAATTTGACAATAAAATCACCAGAAATAATGTTTGATACAATCTTTTATGATAAATTATGAAAAGGGCATGATCTCCTAGAAAATGGTAACATTACATGTTCTTTTTGTTTCCTTTTTGCCTGCCAGACTCAACAAGGAAGGAGAAACAAAAGCCCATGTAAGTTGGGCTCTAAAGTTCTAAACACAAAGGATATCTCTGAGTGCTCCCAAAAGACTAAACCCTGGACATCCCAAGTTTCCTCTCAAACAATCGCCGTAGAAGGTAAACCTGAAGAACACTAGCACCAATTAGTGCAGCGGACTCATAGAAGGCCTTGTGGACAGCTCTCTTGCTCATTCGTTCATTTACTGCATAAAGTATGAATTGCCAGTTAGTAAAAAAAAGAACAATTATCCAGCTGTGCATGTCAAACAATAGAAAACACAAGAAGATACAAGAGAGAAAACACAAGAATCCAACCATTTTATTATAAAGGCAAAAGATTATGGGGGAAAAAGGATCTACTACCAGTCCTATCCAAATCCCATCTTAGCCAATAGGAAATGCATGTCTCTAGGCAAGGTCCAAGGTTCTTGGGAGGTTTTGGCCCACACACAAGGTTTGCCTAGTTTGCTTGCTCAATGTGCATAGTTTGTAGATTGCATTGCTTGCCTGATGAATTTCTTGATGTAGACCCGAAGAGTAGTGGAACAGAAGAAATTTTAATTACCTGTTGGTATCTGTAGGTTAAGAACTACTCTATTGATCTCCATCTATTCTAAAGATACCTCCTCAAATATTTATCAAATTGGAAAGTCTGGGGCTTTCTCACAGGCTAGTAAGATAGGTAAGGTTCATTTGTACAACATTGCAAATGTACAGAACAAAAAACAAGGGTCAATTTTCATAAACTTCATCCATCTTTTTCAAAGACGAAGGTTCCTTTGTATACATGGCAGCTTAACACATTACAACATGTACCTAAATACAGGACAGCATATGTAATTTAAGCTGCTAGGTGTTAGAGGAATGTTTATTCAGTCAATGTGAATTTACTAAAACTGTAGAAACAGATGAGCATATGAGCGATCAGTTCATAAAATGAGCATGCGAGCAAGATTTGTAGATACCTAATGCTTGACGCTCGGTCTGAGCCTCGAGCCAATGTTGTTCAAACTGAATGTTATAGAGAGCTTCCTCCAACTTTGATATCTGGTCTAGCAAAGGTGTGAAATGCTCTGCAGCACCCAGAGACGCATGGTAAGCACATAGAAATCAGAGTCACATAAGAGATGATATGAATTGCTTACCATCTTTTGCGTGCTGCTCATAGTAAGAAAAATGGCCAACATGCACATCAAAATCAATGGTTTCATGGTAAGGAGATTTGTTAGTGAAGCAGAATCGGTGCAGTCCTTTATGTTGAGCCACAAACTCAAACTTGTCACTAGTCTTGTCACGAAAATCATGCATCTGTTCACCATTGGGACCTTTCACCTGATAATATCATGAGAAACCAAGGGACAAAGTACATGTGTCATTAGAATCAAGAAAAAAAATCCAAACATAGGTAAACTATACAAAACATTAATTTTTTGCAAAACACTAGAGGACTTCATTGGCAGAATTACGGAACTAAATGAACCCAAGCCCCACCCTTGAATGTGAGGATCCAATTTTATTCTAATAAAGCTTACTAGTCTGCTTGTGTCAGAATCCCCCCCCAAAAAAAAGGACGCATGCGCACACGCACAAAGACATCCATGGGATGCTATAACACTACAGTAGTACCCTCCCACACTCCACCTTTTGGTCCTTAGTGTTCAATTTAGCAACATGGTCCTCATATTTCAGTGTCAATACATCGGTTCAAGAATTTGGTTGTAGACCTTATAACTTAAAAAGCTTTCATTATATAAAATCATCAACATCAAGGTTCTTCCTCTGAAAAGACTTCTCGTTTTGAGGCTCATACTCTTTTACTTGTAATGGTTCACTAGCTTTTAGGAGAATGGGCTGACTAGATGGAATTTTATTACATTCAAATAGGGGTCAAGTGCAAACATGATCATTGATTTACCATAAATATAGAAAATTAGTGTAGGGAGTGGTTACGTTCACTATTCACATTCTCGTCATAATTATAAAGCTAGAATTTAGGGTTGCAGTTCACTCTTTTCATTTTTTAAACACTGAATCTGGTTCTTTGAAGTAGCCCATCGCTCCATTTTAGTCAATTTTCAATTTCTACTTTCATATCCAACTTTGGCTGTTAAATACTTCAATATATTAGAAAGTTCAACAAACTAAAATAAAAAAAATGTTAAAGGAAATGGATCATCAAAAAATGCTATGATTAGGTTGATATGAATAAACACTACTCTAATTAGCAATGAGAGTAGCAGGCAGATCTAAGACAAGGATAGTCACTGTCAAGAAAAACTTCCACACTCAAGGAATCAGATTCTCAGAGTCATTACTCACTACACTTTGTGATGACCTAATATGAACAGGAACTCGTTTTTTCCCATTGAAAATTTAATAAAATTTTATTAAAGAGTGGAGAATATAATTAAAAAAAGGACAATGAACACCTACAGAGAAAAGAAGAAAAACACCGAAGTAGATTCCATTAAAAAGTACAACCATCCAATTTCTTTTCTTAGATCCTCCAAAGTGACGTCTTTGAGTGCCCCTTAGAATATGACCTCAAGGATCCACAGAACACAATTTTATCCCAAAAGTATGAGGTACAAAACCAAAACTTTACAAAACAAATATCTCAGCCTTTTAGATTGAGATTCTACAAATAAATAAGAAAGCATGGCAAAACAAAAACATGAGATATAATCATATAGCACTAGAGGAACCATAAAATAATAGTATAATGGAGACTGAAAAGAACTACAAATAATTTAGAGTAAAATTCTAATGTTTACCACTAGATCAACACCATCATGAGTATAATGCCATCCAGAGTCAGACTTGATCACAACAAAGGATAAATGAACAGTGTCGCCTTCATATTGAACATTGTGAGAGAAGCATTCTTCCCTGTCAATTACAAATCTAATTCCAAAAACTGTTTGCAGGCTTGACAAAAGTGCCAACAAGGTTACAACAGCAAAGTCCGTTCTCCAGAATTTCATCTGATTAGGAAATACACAAGACTTCAGAATCTATTTATTGAATGATAAGTAGAAGATGAAGTAATCATATGAAAGAGAATATACTCAAACAACATTATTCATACTTGCAAGTCTGCATCAGACCAAGTCTTAATGGGAAAACTCAAGGGAAAGTGTTATTTAGCCCATGCTTGGTGCTCATGATTAAATGCAATAACATATCTTTTCTTGTTAACGTTTCCCCAAGGGGGGAAGGGGAAGAAAGGGGAATGAAAACATAAAATTACCTCTTAGATCCAAGATCAGAAGACCTGAACAATAAAATTACAGAGTGAGTTAATATTGACACCACTATCCTCTCCTATTGTACTAAACATGCCCTTATAGACGCCTCCAAATCTGAGATGCACCACTCCCTAGGCAAGATTCAAGTTGAAATATTAGTAATTGCACTAAGGAGGTTTTGAGCCTATGCCCGAAGTTCGCCCTGTGTGCTTTTCTGGTGCAAGTGGTTTGTCAGTTATTTCATATGCCTGATGGGTTTATCCGTGCACGTCCAAGAGGTAGTAGCTGAGGTTCCCACCATTATCAAAAGGGAAAAAGGAAAGCCTTAATAGACCAAGTAACAATCTGTTTAAGTGGAGAGAGAAATGCGTCTAAGATGAGCTACCTAAACAATATCATTCATCTACTAAATTTGTTGGGGACAAACAAACAATCCGAGGACCATTGGCATGATCAAATGAGACCTTTTAGCCCCAGAGTTTGGATATACCAATCTGCAAAGACCAAATAGCTGCACAAGCATTCTGGGTCTCAGAGACAAAGAACAAATTATGAATATATGTCTCCTAGTAATATGGATAAATTGTTTTAATTAGTGTTCTAGGAAATGAGATTCAAGAGGGGCACAATCTGTTTTCCTAGAGTTCAACACAACAAAATAGATTCGGCCTTCACCCATAACCCACAAACAGCATACATTTTCATATTCAGATTTTGATTTGCTTAATTATTCAACAAAATTATCATTACGTTTTCCTTCTCAAAATTTAAATTTTATCATCAAATAAAAAATCTAAGAGAACCCCAAACCAATTCAAATTACAAACAACACCCAAATCACTTCACAAGCAGATCATTAAAATCTCAAATCATCGGAATCAAATCCAGACAGAAGTGATATCCAAAACATAAAACCCAACATGGAATTTCGAAAACAAACTTATCATTGAAAAAAAAAAAAGCTGCACAATTGTTGGAAACGAACGATCAATTACCTTTCGATCCTCGCTTGAAAAGGAACAGAATATGATGGGAAAAAAATAGGTTCAGAGGTTTTACAAAGGTAGAGAACGAGGAACAGAAACTCCGATCTTAGGTTTTTTAATCGGATGTCTCTTGAGTTAGAACTCACGAGGTTCCTATCGCAAGTTCAAAGGTTTTTATTCTTTGTATATCAGTCCCCCTTAGACGCCATCTGTTTTACATTAGATGATGACACGTGCATCTAGCTGAGATTTGTTCTGTGAATGTCACTTGATGGACGGCAGTGATTTGTGGGTTGGCGAGCGTTTCTTAAAACGACACATATGAAATAAAGAGGTACAGCTTGAATCGTTTTTGGCAAATATTGTCCTGTTTTGGGAAAGCAATGTAAGATTTAGTCTTAGTATGAGAACTGGTTTAGAAAAGTTTATGGAATTGGAAATTTTGATAAAATTATTATTTCTTGCCATTTGTTTGGAAGGAGAAGATACAAGAGGGAGGAGAGAAATAGGGAGCATGATGAATTTTTTCTGGTAGGAAGAGCAAGCAATTTTAATTGAAATTTAAAAGTTTCATAGAAAATTTCTTCAAGTTTTGAAAATATCTGTGTTTTGATGTTTTAGTGAAATTATAATGGCAGACAAATATTAATGAGTTTTCTTCCAGATCGATTTGGATATCAGTAGAAAATCGTTATACCATTGAAAATTTTAAAAATATATCTAAAATCTTTTCTAATATTATATTATCTTAGAAAATTTCCTGCATATTGTACTTAATGCTCCTTTAGGTAAATTTTTAGCTTTACCTAGTAATGTAAAAGACTTTTTTCTTCTAAAAATTGCTCTTATCCTTTTCCATTCTTATATTCCAAAATTTAAAAATATTGGATATCCTTTCTTTCTTTAGAGAAAGCAATTCCAAGTGTCAGAATCTCTCTACTTCTATTCTTTTTTTTTCGATTCGATTTTATTTAATTGTATCTTATCGTACCAAAAAAAAAAAAAAAGAGAAAACAACCTTGTCGTTTGAATAATTATCCCAAGGACAACTCTCTCTTTTTTTGATACAAAAAGATTTAATCAAACGGAACCAAACAAAAAAAGGAAAAATGAAAGTGGGGGTGCTCGTCCTTAAGGAGACAGTCTAGTGATCATAATTCCTCTCTTATAACTCTGAAATTTAGGATTTAAATTTCTATATAATAAAAAAAATAAAATTTTATCTCTTGAGTTGCTTCTGTTGCATGATCTTGTCCATCCTCGTTTAGTGTAGTGAAGTACGACTCCAATAAGTTTAGTTAATTGAAACTTGTAGCGCTTACAAACATAGCAGAATTACTGGAAGGATTGATACTTTCGAACCCTCAAAACCAAACGCACATGTACATACGCTACCACCAAAAAAAAAAAAAAGAGGTTTTTTCCAACAATTTTTTCTGGACATTTAAAGCATATGCCATCAATAATTTTTCTTTTTCTGATATTTATACACAAAATCGTCAGCAAAATCAAATTTTCACAATGTTTTAGAGTCAAAATATCGGGAAAAGGAGTTTTTGTGAAAAAATTAGCCATGACGAAAACTTTTAGGAACGTTTCAGTAAAATGTTATGGAAGTTTTCATTTTTCTAAGGATTGAAATTTGATGGTTAGAAGTATGAAGTATGGAGGAAGTTTGGAGTTATAACATAGATATCTGTTAATGGATGTTTGATATTATGGTTGATAGTAATGTGGGGAATATGTTTGGATTTGGTTTGGATTTAGGAAACGGGTTTTAGCAATAGACCTAAACTAAACTACCCATTCGCCGAAAAAAAAAAAAAAATAGTCATGCCAATGTTTTTAACGATAAATGTCAGGAAGTGCATGGAGTTGCAGACGTCTTGGAGCTGAAATGTTAGCAAATCATTTAGTATTTGCCAATGATCCTTCCACATGGATGTCGCTAAAAATCAAAAGATTTTCTGACATTTATTCACGAACGTCGGAAAATCCCTAAGCAAATTTTTAACAACGTTTTGTCTGACATTTTTTCTTTCGCCATCATGTCCTTTAGTGTTATTTATAAAATATCGGGAATGACTATAAAAAAAGGTCAGGAATTTTTTTTTTTAATAGTGAGACTATATTGCGACGAAATTTAAAAAAAAAATTCGTTGTTTATTAGTTACGGAAAATAAAATCCGCCGTTAATTAATGATGAAAACAAAATCCGTCGCTAAATATAATTTTATATTTTTATTAAATATAGTTTTATGTTTTTATTAAATGTATATTTATAATTTATATTTTTATTAAATTAGGGTATTGATTTTTATTAAATATAATTTTATATTTTTTAAATATAATTTTATGATTTTTTTAAATATAACTTTGTAATTATATTAAATATAATTTTGTGTTTTTATTAAATATAAATTTTGTATTTTGTATTTTTGTTATATTAGGGAATTATATTTTTAACAGTGAGAGTTAGAAAAAAAAGTATAGAAGTAAAAAAAAAAAGGTATATCAGATAAGTTAATATAGTATAGTGATTAAGAGCGTTTCAGATAACTCTTTAAACCCAGGTTCGAATATGGGCAAAAACACATTTTCGGTAAAAAAAAAAAAAAGCAGCAAAAGATGGTCATGCACGGATGGGCAAGAGCTGGCGGGGTGTGGGAATGGGTGGGCAAGCAACAGGGGGCCGGGACGGTGGTAAGCGGCGGCCGGTGGGTGGGTGGGCGAACGTGTTCTATAAATAAAAAAATTAAATCCGAAATTTAACGATAGAAATCCAAATCCGTCGCTAAATTAGCGACAGAAACGATTTCCGTCACTAATTTTAGCGATGGAAACTGAATCCGTAGTTAATTTTGACGACAGAAAGAGTTTATGTCGCTAAAATTAGCGATGAAAAATGATATCCATCGCTAAATTTAGTAACGAAAACTATTTCCGTTGCTAAATTTTGAGACAGAAAGAGTTTCCGTTGCTAAAATTAGCGACGAAAAATAATATACATCGCTAAATTTAACAACAGAACCCTAAATTCGTCGCTAAATTTTTGCGACACATTATTAGCGACGGAAATTTTTCCATCGTTAAAAGTTTTAACGATAAATTTTTCTAAAATTTCATTCCCTAAACCCTTGTTTTTTTGTAGTGTTATTGAACCGATCCGAAAATTCTGGGGATTTTGTAACACCGACCCTCGGTGTATGCTCATGTATCCTATTTCATCTTTATATATGATGATTTTTTATAAATCCGTTTATAAATTTCACTCAGAAATTTTTACCGATAAAATTCTCCCAGAGAATTTTTACTTAAATTTTTAGGCATAAGTGAATAATTTTGTAATGGGCCACAAATGGTCCTATGATGATGAGATGTGATTTTGAGAGTCAGAAAATTTTTAAATTTAATAAATAATTATTTTTAGGGTTAAAACGACAAAAGTTTAGAAATTGGTCCGTAAACCCTAATTCGGATCGATTGTGACAAACATGGTTGAGATAACCATATTAAATTTTGAAATCGGTCTCATTGGGCCTTATATGTGATTTTGGGTCTAGTATGTAAGTTTGAGAATTTTTGGGGTCAATTTATAATTTTTATAAGTCCAGGGACCAAATTGTAATTAATAAGAACCTAGAAGCAATTTCTCAAAAGATAAGGACTTCAATGCAATAAGATGGTAGGCAACAAAATATGGGCAAGTTATGGAGCGTTGAAAATTTGGAATTTCAATCCAATAGTGGAAATTAAATTGAAAATTTAATGAAATTGTTTGAACCATTGATTTAACAAAGCAAGAGACAAATTGGACAAGCATTTAATGCCAAAGCATGGTGAGGAAATCTTGTGGACGTGAAGAGCATGTTGAGGAAAAGAAATTCTTGACATTTTGAGACAAACAAGCATGGTGTGGTATGGAATGAAAAAGCAAGCATTTATTTGAGATATGTTGATGATGTACAAACCTTGACTTTTGGGGAATGAAGTGTGCTTATGATAATTAAAAGATTTCAACCCCTTCATTTGTTGCACCATGAAGTGGACGTGAGTGAGAGGAAGAAGAAAGAAAAATATGGAGCTTTCTTCATTCCTTCAAAAGCCAATAGTGAAAATGAGTGAATTCAATCTAGGAGGAGAAGATTGTGTTGGAAAATTTCTTCAAATCTCTAGACACATTTGAAAACAAGGTAAGACCTTCTTTTGCATCCTAGAATACTATATTTTTGTTTTGAACCCAAAGGGAGACTCCTAACTTGGTGTACATAGGGTGACCAAAGGCTAGAACTAAGTGGGAAAGCTTGCTTGAGTTTTGGAAGGCAAATGAATTGAGGTAAATAAAGATTATGTTCTGTCTTGCTTTAGATTTTATTTCTGTCCGTAAATTCACATTTATTTTAAGATATCTTACAGTCATAATTTGAAAATGCTCTAGTTAAATAAATTGTAGATCCAAGTCTTATCTCTCCAACAAGATAAGAACCACCTTAATCAGATACCTGTGCCAAAAGTTATGGCATTTTTCTTGAAACGTGACAGAAAATTGTTCTGTTTCGGACTATAAAATCAGTGTATACAAACGAACCATTTCCAGCTTTATTTTGGAGAAACGCAAACCATAAAAGTTTTAGCTATCTTTCTTGTATATCACATATTAAAATTTCAGCCAAAACGCACAAGGGAATCAAAAGTAATACCCTTTTTCCTAAAGATGTGTTGACAGAAATTTTGTTTCCAACTAAAAACTGCCTGTTCTGATCATGATTTATTTCAACCCCTTTATCGGCATAACTGAGTGAAACTCAAAACACAAAAATTGTAGATCCATGTCTTGGGAATGACATGTTAAAATTTCATTAAGTTTTGATAGGTAGAATAAAAGTTATAGCTTCTGCACAAAAATTGGACAGAAATTGAAATTGGAATGCAACTGAAATAAAGTGAGGATTTCTGGGAATTTTGTGATGTGAATTTGAGAAAGTGTATAAAATAAAAGTTATAGGTCATGAAGCTACCTACAACATATCGCAATTTCACTTAGAATGGAGTTTTGTACAAGGAGTTATAGCACTTTCACTGAAACCGGATAGAGCTTGAGTTTGAAACAAAACTGAGACAAATAATTGAAATTCTGAAATTCTGTGTTTAAAATTTGAGAAAATTCTCAAAATGAAAGTCATAGTACTGTCTCTTATCTTTCATTTGGGACTGGAATTAATCAATTTGGAGTTATATGTAAGGAGATGTGAGAAATCTACTGAAGCTTTGCAAGTTAAGTTATAAAAATCCGAATCAGTCTAAAGATAAACTTTCATAAATTCATATAGTGAGAATCTGAAGATGAGCTAGACATGAAAAATGTGGGTAAATGTCTTAGTTTTAGGTAGCAAATTGAATCACTCAATTCCGAGCTATATAGAAAAAGTTGTAGCTTATTTCCCATGACCAATTTTTCTTCACAAGAGTTATTTGATTTGAACGAGAGGAGTACTTGATTTACGCTTTGTGGTAATATTGGGGAGTGTATTACCCTCACCCAAACTGTGAGTAAGACTTTGACGTCTGCTACTGATTGGAAAATCCTGTTTTAAATATTTTTTTAATATATATAGCATGATTTCAAATGTGTGATAAATTGGGCTTTCGGATTTTCATATATGCTTTACACATATTTTTGTAACTATTGGAGTGTCCCAATCACTTGACTTGTTTGATATGCATCCATGAGCTTTCACAAATGATATTGTGCCACTTTTCATAACATGTGATATTTATATGATTTTCATATCTATTGACACATGGTTTCATATGACCTGGATTTGAACATGTGATTGGGTTGAATGCCCTGTGATGATTCCAAGCTTTGGGCTTGGTGCCCCCCATTTTCCCGTTGTATAGCATTGTTCCGTAACTACGACGGACATTTGATAGAGCCACCCATTGTGCCCGGATACGCTTTGGCTAGAGCTATCCCCCAAATGTCAGATCTATGTTGATGATTGTGCTTGTGATATTTGCGGGCTTGTTGGATCAGCGTGGCCAATATTGGGGTAGAGAGCTATTGTTTTTACATACATGCATTGTGAAAACCCTTGATGCGCCCATTGGTCTAGGTAGATCCTTGCCGAGAATATTTCATTGGCCGGCTCTTCATGACATTGATGTAAATATTGGATGCATATCTTGATTTCCGATGTGTGCATATGATATATGGTTTTGAAATGACATGATCGGTTTACACACTGTGGATATTTTTACCTTATGCTTTGACACTCCAATTTCACACCGATATTAATAGTACGATGTCATTCCCCTCATTTGCTGAGTACCATCCCCCTTTAGGTACTCACCCCTCACATTTCCATCTTACAGGTTTAGTCTTGAACTGAGGGCTAGTAGAGCTTAGATTTCGTTGGGCATTTTGGAGACACTAGGCTTGGGTACGGTTACCCACTCTTCCGTTAAAATCATTTGAGGTTATTGTTATATTTGAATCATTTAGTTGACCATTATATTTATATACCTGGGATGACTGTATTATACTTATATTGACTTGTGAAAATGATAACTTTCATTTGATTTGATATATTGATGCATTGAGGCACATTGTAATGACTTGGGAATTGATTTGGTCTGTGATACATTAGATTTGATGTTGTTAATAGCCTTACGGTGTCTCGGTATGCGGGACATTATGCTCGTGTATCAAGGTATCACGGCGATTGTCGTGTGCTCGGCTCGGGGGCAGGTCAGGGCGTGACAGATTTAATATTTTGAATTGATTGAGATTTTTATCTTTCGGGAAACTTCCGTATTTTAGAGGGATTTTTTCTTTAACTGGAAGATCTTCAAGATGTTGTCCCCAGTAAGAATCGGGGGTTAATAGGACACTTTGGTCTTCCTTTAGAATCGTTAGCTATCGATCGATCGTTCGACCGATAAAGGGTTTTTAAAATTCTACCGATTGAGGGACTGATCATTGAATACCCGATCGGGAAGATTGACGAATCACGTTCGGTTGGCGGAGCGACTGGAATCCTATCATTCGGGAGGTTTGGACGACTGAATCCCTTCGATAGATAATCGTATTTGAATCTCAATTGGTAGCAGTCCTTTGTGGGATTTTCGTGTGAGCCTTTCAAAAATTAATCCTTCTAACTGGGTTTAGAACTATGTCTCATCAACTAGATCGCGGGAGATCTAATTGGAGAGAATTTTGAATTGATATTGTTTGATAATAATGTTAAGTATAGATTTTTATTCAATTTTCTAGGGTCTGATAATATATTTCGCGGATTAAACATTTGAAAAATAAAAGAATGTAGTACGGAAAATTACTGGTGCTTCGCTGTACGAATGGCGTGACATGTCATATGGTAGTTTCATGTTGTGTGGAAAATAGGCATTAGATGTCTCATAAAGTCTGGATTGAATAAAAATCATATCGTAATTAAGAAGTGATTTTGAAGAATTATATGAATATTTAGAATTGGGATTGTTTCTTTGCTTGCTGGAATTTATAGAATATGGAATTCAATTCCCTATTCTCATCATGAGAGAGAGAGAGAGTGGCAAAATAAAATAAAAAAAAAAAACCCTCTTGGTATCAAAGCCAAACAGGAATTTCAAGAAATATAATAGAATTAAAAATCAGGATCTTAGTATAAAAATAGAAGATGGATTTCAGACTTCAATATTAAACAGATTTTGAAAAAGAAAGCTTAAATTATACTATGAATAAACAAAGAAAGTCCTATGAGGATTGAGAATGTTGGAAATAGAATAAATTTACCATTAATGAAAATTGAAGATGTTAGACAAAGATTGCGAGAATAAAAGAACATAAAGAATTAGGATGGTTCCACATAGGCTCCATCAAGATAATGATAAAAGCAGCATTCAGAGAAGGTATCGATACACCTATTACCTTAGCATTATTAGTGTTGGGCTCACAACTAAGGCCCATTTGGTCCAATCACATCCATTTATTTATTTATTTATTTATTTATTTATTTTGCCTCTCAGTGCTCACTATGTCTCTCGGTGCTTTGTTTTTGGAAAATGAAGATGTTCAAGTTTTCAAATCATTTAATGCTTTGCTTCTTTGAGATATGTTGCATTAAAACAAAAAAAAAAAATGAAGAAGAAGCTTGTGAGAGGTGCTTTGGGTGCTTGCTTCTGTGTGTTCTACCTAGGAGAGAGAAGTGGGTGCATGCTTCTTCTTTGGGGGTTAACCATGAAAGAGATCAGCTTGGTTTGTTGCTGTGCTGCCAGAGGAGAATACTGTCAAGTAAGATTAACTTGCTCCCCAGAGAGAGCAAGGATGAGAAATAAACACATACAACAACTAGGCTCTCTTTAGTGTTAAATTGTGGGTTTCCAAAGGGTTACAATAACTTGTAAATTTTTGCTTTTGTTGTGAATATTAAACTTTGTACATAAGTTTTGGATATTAACACTTTATAATTAATTATTTTTCATAGTGGTTTTTTATCTAGTTTGTTCGATGATTTTTCCTCTATACCAGAGGATTTTCCACGTAAATTTAGCATTCTCTATTTTCTTTATTTTCTTATAATCTCTGCTTTATTTTTCTAGTTGAATAGATTGGATTATTGTTATTGGCTGATTGGTCATCTGGTTTGTGGATATTTCACTATACTAGTTTATTACTTTGTTTTCAGAGGTCTACTCAACAATTGGTATCAAAGTAAGATTAGTTTGCGTTGAATCATGAACAGTGACCGAGATATGAGTTTCATGATGAAATTGACAGTTCAAATTATTCAACTTGGAAACCAATGTGGGGGACCATTTATATTGTAAGAACTTGCATGATCCGATGTTAGGTGAGTCAAGAAGGGCATCTACTATGAAAGATGATAACTGAAAAAAATTAGATAGAAAGGCATTGGATACCATTAGAAAGTGAGTTGATATTAGTGTATTTCATCGCGTAACGATAGAGACTAGTGCCTAGGCTAGTGGGATAAGCTAGCTACACTAAATGAGAGGAAGATTGTTCTGAATAAAGCTTTTTTGATTAAAAAGCTTACAAATCTAAAATATAAGAAGAGACGTCCTATTGCTCAGCACATGAGTAATTTCCAAGTTGTGTTGAACCAATTGACCACCTTGAAGATTAAGTTGGATGATAAGGAACAAGCTTTACTTCTTTTGAGTTCTTTGCCAGATTGTTAGAAAACATTAGTTATGATTATCAATAATTCAACTCCTAATGGCAAATTGACATCGGGAATGATAAAAGACAGTATGTTTAATGAAGAAGTAAGACAGAAGGATATGGAATTTGAAAATAATCAAACTCCAGTCACAAAGAATAGGGGTAGAACTAAGAATAAAGGCCAGGATTCCAAAAGAATTGTTAGTACTATAAGAACAGAGGTCCAAGTCCAAGGAATAGTGAAGTGTTAGTACTACAAGAAAACTGATCACATAAAAAGGAATTGTCGACTCTTGAAGCAAGAGAAGAAAGATACAAGGGGCAAGAACACTTCAAATGATAGCAATGCTGCAACGGTTGGTCTTGACGAAGAGATCAAAGTTTTGTGTGTAGACTTAGTGACTGCAATCATGTGGGGGATCCATTGACTGAGTGAATTGTCGACACTAGCACAATATATCATTGTGTTCCCAAAAGAGAGTTGTTTACAACTTATAAAGAAGGTAACTTTGGGGTTGCTAAGATGAGAAATAACAGTGTCTCAGATAGTAAGAATCGGTGATATCATTGTCAAGACTAGCACCAGCTGTACATTTGACTCTGCAAGATGTGAGACACATTCAAGATAAGAGGATGAATTTGCTTTTAATTAATGTCCTTAACAAGGAAGGATATGAAAGTAAGAATGGATAATGGAAACTTCTTAAGGGCACTTTGTTAGTTGTAAAGGGAAAACTATATTTCTACATGTACAAGACTTGGCTGAGAGTGTGTAGTGGGCAGGTAAATACAGTTGAAAATGATGATTCACCAGACTTATGGCATAAGAGGATAGGACACATGAGTGAAAAAGGGTTGCATCTTTTGGTGCAACCAAATGTATTTCTCTAAATTCATGTGATTATTGTTTATTTGATAAATACCATAGAGTTTCTTTCCGCATTCCCTCTAAGAAGAAAGGAAATAAACTGAATTAATTTATTCTAATATTTTTGGTCCTATGGAGGTTAAGTTTGTTGGTGGAAATAGATATTTTGTTACTTTTATTGATAATACTTCATGAAAGGTGTAGGTGTTTTTGTTAAGAAACAAAAGTCTGGTTTTGCAGCAATTTTAAAGTTTCCATGCTATGGTAGAAAGGATGACAAGATTACCCGACAATGGTGGAGAGTACACTTCTAATTAAAGTTTACTGTTCAAAGTATAAAATAAGGCATGAGAAAACAGAATTTGGGATACCACCGCATAATGGTGTAGCTTAGAGGATGAATTGCACCATTATGGAGAGAACTAGATCCACATTGAGAACGACTAAATTGCTAAAACCTTTTTGGGGTGAAGCACTTGCCACAACTTGCTACCTAATCAATAAGTCACTATAGTTCCTTTCGGCTTTGATATTCCAAAGAGGGTTTGGATAGTCAAAGATATTTCATATTCTCTCTTGAAAGTTTTTTGTAGTAAAACATTTGTGCATACACCTAAAGAGCAGAGGTCAAAATTAAATAGTAAAGCCACTCTTTGCATGTTTATTGGTTATGATGATAAAGAGTTTGATTACAGGTTTTGAGATCTAGAGCATAGAAAGGTTGTTAAAAGCAGAGACGTGATTTTTCATGAGCAAGAGATTATAGTTGATTTTTTAAAAAAAAAGTAAAGACTTCATTAGATGTCGGTGAGTGTGATGATAAGACACCAGCAACAATTCCACCTAAAAGTGCCATGAATGGTAGAGATATAGAGGGGACAGGACCTGGGGATGTAGATAAGCCAGTCATAGGCAGTGATGGGTTAGATGCCAGTAATGGCATTGGACAACCAAATACAGTGGATACTAATTAGGGGGAGCAACCTCCTCTATAAGAGAATGTAGGATCTTAGTCTAGGAGATCTACAAACGAGCATTGACCACTCATGAGATATCCTAGTTCTAAATATATTTTGCTTACCAATGGGGGGAGCCGGAGAGTTTCTAAAATGTCCACTCAACTCCTGATAAGGAGTGGTGGATGGAAGTTGTCCAAGAAAAGATGAACTCTTTGTAGAAAAATAGCACTTATTGCTAGTTGAGCTTACAAAGGATAAAAGACCACTAAAAAACAAGTTAGTGTTCAAACTAATGAAAGATGAGGAGAAACTAGTGAGGTAAGAAACTGGTTTAATGGTGAAAGACTTTGTTCAGAAAGGGCATAGATTTTGATGAGATATTTTCTCTAGTTATGAAGATGAGCTCCATTCAATTATACTAGAATTAACAGTTAGTTTGAATCTTGAGTTTGAGCAACTTAATGTTAAGACTAATTCTTGCATGGTGACTTACAAGAAGAAATATACATGAACCAGCCAGAGGGTTTGAAGTAAAGGGGAAGGAACACATGATTTGCAAATTGAAGAAGAGTTTGTATGGATTGAAACAAGCTCCCACGCAGTGGTACAAAAAATTTGATTCTCTTGTGGTATGTTGATGATTTGCTGATCATGGGATAAGATGTTGAGATGATCAACAAGTTGAAAGATGATTTGTCTAAATTCTTTGAAATGAAAAATTTAAATCCAACTAAACAAATTTTGTGAATGGATATTATCCGTGACAGAAAAGCTAGAAAGTTATGGTTATCATAGGAAAAGTACATTGGACGTGTATTCAAGTGGTTCAATATGCAGTATGCTAAGTCGGTTAGCATACCTCTTACTAATCATTTTAAGTTGAGTAAGAAATCTTGTCTTGTAATTGAAGAAGAAAAGCATGCTTTGTCAATTATCCCTCACTCCTCTGCAGTTGGTATATTGATGTATCATATCATATGGTTTACATACAGCTTGATATAGCTCATGCAGTTGGTATTGTGAGCAGATTTCTTTCTAATCCAGAAAAGGACCACTGGAATACACTGAAGTGGATATTCAGATACTTGAGAGATACTTCAAGGTTGCCCTTGAGTTTTGGCGGTAAGCAAGTTCTAGAAGGGTTTACTGATGTAGACACGATAAGTGATCTTGATGATAAGAAATTTACTTGTTCACTTTGCAAGGGAGCTATATCTTGACAATCTAAAATGCAAAAGTGTGCTGTCTTGTTGACTACAAAGACCGAGTATATTATAACAATTGAAGCAAGTAAGGAAATGCTTTGGTTGAAAAGATTTCTTCATGAATTGGGATTAAGCCAAAAGGAGATGTGGTATTTTATAACAATCAAGATCTAAGTAATATACCATGTACCATGCAAGGACTATTGATGTGTGGTACCATTAGTTGTGCATCATGATTGAGAATCACATGTTGGAGTTGAAGAAGATTCACATTAACAAAAACACTGTGGATATGTTAACCAAGGTAAATCCTAGAAAAAAGCTTGAACTCTGTAGCAAGTTGGTCGGTTTAGCACTATGGCCAAGGTGATGTCCAAGTGATTAAGCCATATAGTGGATCTCCTCTAATGAGATTTGAGGGGGACATTATTGGGCTCACAACTAAAACCCATTTGGTCTAGCCCCTTTTATATTTTTGTGTCCTTCGGTGTTTTGTTTTTGAAAAATGAAGATGCCAAGTTTTCAATACATTTAATGCTTTGCTTTTGAGTGGTGTTGCAAAAAAAAATGAAAAAATATAAAATATAAAAGAAGGATGCTTGTGAGAGAAGCTTTGGGTGCTTGCTTTTGTGTGTCTTACCGGAGAGAGAGAGAGAGAGAGAAGTAGGTGTATGCTTCCTCTTTGGGCGTTAAGCAAGAAAGAGAACAGTTTGGTTTGCTGTTATACTCCCGAAAGAGAATACAATCAAGCAAAGTTATCTTGGTTCACAATGATAATAAGGGTGAGAGAAACATATACAACAACTGAATTCTCTTTGATGTTTAATTATGGATTTCCAAAGAGATACAATCACTTGTAATTTTACCCTTTTGTTGTGAATTTTAAGTTTTGGGTTTAAATTTAGGATATTAACACTATGTAATTGTTTATTATTCTATTCTTATTACTCTATTTTAGAAGTCTGCCCAAAACTCTTTCTCCTATGTTATCAATTGAGAAAATAGACCTTGATTTGAAGGTATAGTGGACGGGAGGAAAGAAGCTGAATACAATTCCAGCACCGCTGGATATTAAGAATTCAGATCTGAGAGTAGATCGATAGGGCAGAGAAACAGGTTTCTCTCCTCTCTCGTAAAAACTTTTGGTGCAATGATAATCTAAAGATAAAGAACTACTAGGCATAGAATTTCTGGAAAGACTATTCTGCTTTTATTCCATGAAGGATTATAAGAAGAAAGACTCGTTCTTTATAGAAGCTAACTTCTCTCTGGACTTCTGTTTTACTCTATTCACTTCTCTTCGCTTCACTTAGTTCTTTCCCTACATCTCTTCCTCCTCTTACGCGTTTACAACCATATTGATTTGGACTTTCATCTTCAGAAATTTCTTTTTCTGTGGCACTGGCCTCTTGACTTTTCTGGCACTTGGAACATGCGTCTTCCTTGTGCTTTAACAGCTGGCAAAGGAATCTTTTTCCCAGTTCAGACATAGGGAAATTATTGGTCTGGATCTTGACAGAGAGTTCTTGAATCACTTTCTGCGTGACTTCTTTGGTACTCCTTGATGCTGAGGTGATTAGAAGATTCTTCCCTTGATGGTGAAGCCAAGTCCTTTTACGGACCATCATTTTCTCAATACGGAGAAGAACTGTTCTGGCTCCAACGGCTCTTCTGTAGCAAATCTCGCTGACTTCATGAATCTTGAATTCTTTTCTCTTGCTGAGATCAATTTCTCGAGAATAATTCTCTGAAACTCTCCCAATCTGGATTATATGATAGGCTGGGAAATATAAATTATCTTCCCAATCTGGCGCTGCGCTGACAAAATTTAAAAACAACCTAGTCTGGTCGTTGACGAGTGGACTCCGCTGATATTCTCGAACAGCTCTCCTAATGACCGGAGGAAGTTCTGAAATTTCTTTAAAATCTGGACTGAGATAAATGTTCTCAATCGAACCGATCTGGTACATCTCCTTTATGATCTTTGGATCTGCCCCTTGAACAAAATTGATTCTGGGATATAATCCTGAATGATCAGGATATATTGTGTCTGAGACCTGTAACATATAAACTTTTTCAAGTAATTTATTGTATTCTGGGGCGAATGTCGTGTTCATCTCTGAGATTTTCTCAATATTTTCCTTTTCGCAGGGTTCATCAAATTTCCTCTTTGAAGTACTCGGAATTAGAGAAATCTTCCTGATTTGAGGTCGAAGCTGTGTTTTTCTAGAGCTTGTTGCTGTCCGACTGATTTCAGTAGATTTTTCTGTCTCCATTTTAGCAGTAGATTCCTGTGGGTCAGGGAGCCCTTTATTGCGATCCTCCAAGAGCTTAACATGCGCAAGGATTTCGTTCATTTCTTCAAGCCTTTTGTGCATAAGGTTATGAGTTTCAACTGTACTCAAATAGCATGAGTAAAACATCTCTGCAAGTTTACTAATTTCTTCGAGGATCTGATCACGCTCCATGATATTCTCTGGTTAAGAAATCTGCAACACAATTGTTAGTTCCTTTGATATATTCACAATCAAAATCATAATGAGCAAAATCTGTTTGCCATCTAATCAACCTTTTATTTTCTTGTATAGAGGGAAATTTATTCTTAATAAAAGCTTTTACCTGAGTATTGTCTGTTCTTAATATAAATTCTTTATGTTTGGATCGTTACTGGCTATTTTTGGTACCAAAAGCAATAAAGTTCACGCTGGTATCATCAGATAATGCCCATCGCCCTGTTAAAGGATTGTATACAAACCCAGCCATCCCTAGCGCCTGACGCAAACGATTGAAATCAAAAGGAGATATAAAATTACGTAAACTCAGATAACCAAGTGTACTCGGGGAATGTTAGGTCTAACTTACAGATATTGAAGCGTTTTGTAGGATGAGAACCAGTTCTTCAGGAGGAAGAAAGCTTGACCACTGTTGTGTACCTTTTGGGAGCTGCAGAACAGCAGATGTTATCTACCACAAAACGCAGATGTTGGGCAATTCCCCACAAATTAATTTTTTACTGGCTTTTACTTGAACAATAGAAGTATCAGAAATTCAAGTCAGCATTCTCTAACTGGATTAGAACAAATTTGAGAAGGTACTTTAGTACTCCCAAGATGTCCTTAAAGGAATCTTGAAATGAAATATTGCAACTTTTTGAGTACATGGATCGGTAACAAGCATGAATTATATGAGACCTGTCTGTGGCAACTTTTTATTGTTCTCAAAATGGTGTAGCAAGACCAAGGCACACCTAATGGGATGAGGTGCTATTGGATTTGAAATTTAGGAATAGAAAAGACTATATTGGAAGAGTCACCCAGAAAAATCACCCCTAAATAGGGCTATGCAGACATTCGAATCAGATTATTCAAAATATACCAAAAAATGGTGTAACAAGTAAAATTAACTAAACCATTTTTGGGCATGGGCTTAAGCTATATTATAAGAACAGGGGTACTGGTGTCGGCTCAGACACATACTTAGCTGTCTTGGATTTACACAATCACCTATGATGAGAAGACACTTTAGAGTATGAGGTGCCCACAGAGAGAGCTCATTTATTTAAAGTTTAACCGACCATACTGAAAATCATCAAAAAGAAGCTTCAGTAATGCTACTTTAGTCGGGGAAGTCATTCAAATATATTAGGGTTAAAACGAACCACTAAACATATCCTTTGACATCTTCTGTTCCCAACAAGCTTCAATCATGCGCCAGCAAGTTCAGTCTTCCTTGGCAATGAGAAAATGCAAAATATGCATGATCCTCTTGTTAATACTTTTATTCAACAGAAGCGAAGATATTGTAAAAGGTTGATTGCATTCTTTGAACAGAACCACTATCTTCTGCTTTCTGAAGCAGTAAGGGGCCTTCCGATATGTTGGAGGCCATTAAACAGAGGGGCCTTGTTCTTCTCCTTCTTACACATCATGTCATCTCATGCAGTACAAAGGTCCTAGGAATAAAGAGCCAAGTCCAATGTTACTCAGATAGCAGTTCATTACTGTACTGCATACAAGGTACCTTACTCGTACAAGGGAGTGGGTTTAGCTGGATACCTAGAGTGCAATATTATGTGACCATTCATGAGGCTGTTTTGCATGTTTCTTGGAATATGTTTATATGAAAGAAACTTGTGAAGTAAATATTAAAACCTATGTAGCACGCAATACAGGATGTCCAACACAAAGAGACGCAATGACAAATCAAACTTATAAAAACATATTACATTGTTTCATATATTAAAATAAATGAAGGCATAGGGACACCATCAAAACATAGTTTAAAATTGATCGAATGGACAAGGAATTCAAAAATAGAAACAGTTACCTCTTGCTCAATGTCCAACTATACAATGAAATTCAGATTGAATGCTTAATTGAATCACGTGTTTCTTTGGCTGGCATGGAATCACAAGCGGAAATCATACACAATTCACAACCTAAATCATTTTGATGATTTTCTTGCAAAGAACTCTAACAAAGGATCAATTTTGTGCTAAAAGAGCAAAGATTCATAAACTCTTTTTTAAACTCGAGGGCTCTCCCTTTTCACCCCTTTGTTTTCTCTCTTTCTTTCTCCCCTCTTTTCTATCTCAAGTTCATTTACGAAACTTCCTCTCAAACTCATAAATATAGTCTCCTGAAACTTCTCTTAGAAGCCACTTTAGGCTTCTCTTAGAAACCACCCCGAATCTTCTCTTAGAAGCTTCTCGAGACTTCTCTTAAAAGTCAATCCCGAAACTTCTTTGATAAGTTTCATCTCGAGATACACATGAGATTTCTCTTATAAGATTCATCTCAGAATACGTGCAAAGTTTCGTACAAAACTTCTCTTTTAAGTCTCATTGACGGGTTGTCAAAACTCTCAAAATTATTTTTTTCTATTTTTTTTTCATAAAAAAAGTTATTTTAAGGAGGATAAATTTTATTTGGTAGAATTTCGTTATAAGGAGAAGACAACCTAAAAAAAAGTCGTACCAAATGAGCGCTCATTTACATTTTATAAAAAAATATTGTTGTTAAAAATTTTAAAAATACATCTAAAATCTTTTCTAATATTATATAATCTTAGAAAATTATAATGTCTATCCCCTACATATTGTACTTAAACGCTCCTTAAGGTAAACTTTTAGCTCTACCTTGTAATAGCCGGCAAGAGACCTTTTTCTTATAAAAAACGCTTTTATCCTTTTCCATTCTTATTTTCCAAAATTAAAAAAATAATAATAATAAAATATTGTATATCGTTTCTTTCTTTAGAGAAATAAACCTTGTCATTTTATTAATTAGATTGATTTTAGAGAGAGAAAAACCCCCTTTGAGATGCAAAGGTGAAAAATTACTAAAATAACTGACTCTTATTTAATAATTATTACAGTTTGCTATAATTATACATTTCATTAAAAAAAAAAAGATAATATCTACTATATTGTTTTGATAAAATTAAAATAATAATGTAAAATCTGGCCTTAATAATTGACCTTTTGTTAAAAAAGAACGATGATCGGTCCCCACCTTTCGTTCCATTTCCAACCTTCAATATTTTGGGATATTTGCAATTTTTTTTTTTTTATTACACTGGTTTGAGAAGAAGTTTATAATCGTTAAACTATCTTTAGACACATATTTGTCATATTTTTACTTTTATAATTTTGATCAATATACAGTCTCTTTTTCATTATTAAAAAAGTTATTGTTAATTTATCTCAAAAAATTTTGCAACATATAATGATTAAAATTTTATTAATTATTGTATATATATTTTTTAAAATAATCGTTCCTTAACAAATTTGATAATTAATTTGAATCAGATTAATTAAAGTTAATAAATTAATTTTCAGAATAACAAAAAAAAAATAAAAATGTTCAGGAGAACCCTTTTAATAGACCAGTTTATGGGCTGGTCAGTTTCATGATTTGATTGGCACAACTGGCTCTTCGAGCAGGCTTGGGCTTCAATTTTGGACTAAAATCTCATATTTGGCAGATTTGGGTAAAGATGTAATAAGTAATCAAGAACCCAATGTGGCTTAGGCTTAACTTTTTTGTCATAACCCTCTCAGACTTATTCAAAACTGACCTAATTTTATTGTATGTTCGGTTCTAAATGATACATAATTTTCAAGTTAAAAAGGTGACTTGTATTGTATAAATATCATATAAAGGTCAAAATTATATTAATTTAGGGCAATGAGAAGCACAAAAAAACTAATTTCATAAAAAGAAGCACTGTTATAGACAATTATCTGTAACAATGAAGATGGAAAGAAATTGGATTCTTCTAAGAAAATTGGCATCAAGCATGCTATAGAAATGTGTGTGTGTTGTGAGAGAGAAAGAGAGTGAGAAAGAGAGAGAGAAGAAGAAGAAGAAGAAGAAGAAGAAGAAGAAGAAATGATATTAATAAGATGTTAAAGATATCAACCAAGTGATGTAATCCAGCAGGGCAAGTCAACGAGTCAGCAAAGGAAGATTAGTCTTCAAAATCTTGATTAGTTAGTAGCAGTGTTTTGAAATCCAGACCAGATCAGTCGGTCCGACTTATTCGATCGGGAACCGAATCAAGAGCTAGTCTGAGTTTTTTAAAATAACTGGATTTTAGTAAAATCGATCAAATTTGATCAAACCCGAGTTAGACCGGGCAATTGGACCGAAAACCGATCCGGTCTAACTCCGAAAATGAGAGGAGAGTGCCTTCTTCCAAACCAATGTCAGATGGAGCCACATAACACTAAAAGCTATGTATAAATATAGCTAAGTTTTTTGACTTTCAATCCATAAAGAATACCATCAAAATTGCAAGCTGAAAAGTAGGATTTGGCGAACCTCCGAAAAGGGTGAAGACATTAACATAAACAAAGTTGAAACAAGCAAGGAATATTAAGTTTAGAATATACAATGACAAGGAAATCCTAATTCCCAATATGGTCGTCACACATATAGAAGGCTTTTGAAAATGAAATGTAAGTGCTTTTTCTAGTAAATTGGCATCAAGCATGCCATAGATGCTAGAAAAACAGACAAGAACAACACAGAAGAGGGTAGTTTTCCTTTGTCAGAACGGAAGAAGAGTGCTTGGTAGACTGGGATGTTAACCATGACTATAAGCACATTGAGAATGATTTGCAGGACAAGTTGTTCAAGTCTCCCACCCTGCATATCCAAAGCCAATTTCATGATACCTCCGAATAAAGTGAACAAGTTTAGCATTGCCAATGTTGCTAAAATCGTAAACATCGGCGATGAGCTTCCAAACTCGAATATCTCTTGCTCGTATCTCTTTAGTGCTCCATCATCAATTACCTTAGATGTGATCACAAATGTTGTTTGAGAAAGTCCTAATTGTTTTATGATGGTGTTGATGAAGGCAAATAGGTATGAGGTTGTTCTTCGAATCATCCATGTTCTTTGCAGGTTCCACCAGGATTTTATCGTCTCTCCACAGCTCAATCCCTCAACCAGACCATAAGCATGCTTGGCTAAGAAAACATATGCGAAGGGTAGCACCCATGGGCTTGATAACTATCACAAAAATAGGAAGCCATGAGAGAAAAAGGATCATTTTAACTGCCTAATTTTACCTGACCTTATGATTATGAATACAAAAGTTACACATTTGGCCCTCCCAAACTTTACAATAGCAGCGTCCTGTGCACTGAGCTGTCCTAAACTTATAACTAGAATTATTCAGATTTTAAAACGAATTTCCCGCCCCAAGACTGTTGGGGTTTCCCTTGCGATGGAGCATAGCCCATGTTCTTTTGCAGATTTTGTTATTGGGTCAAACTTGATGACACTATTTTGTTATAAGCCCATCAAATTCGAAACTCATTTAGTAGTAATATTATAGTAGTGATTAGTGCCACTTTGGAAGATGTTTTCTCCATAAAACATGAAAATGAGGGATTTGAATTGGTGGGGGCTGCTTCTTCTTCATCAAACATGAAAATGAGTTGGTTAGTTGTGTGATTTGGGGGAAAATGATTTTGGATTGAACTTTCGGCCTGTTATTTCTATTAAATAATTGATCTTAAATTACACACATCTTCCGGGCTAAAATTACTTTCCTATGGAGAAGGATGGAAAAATAATTGTCCAAGTATCATCACTTCTCTGAATGGGGGGAGAGAGAGAGAGAGAGAGAGAGATACCTCTGGAAACAAGGGGATGCCGTGGAGCAAACAAAGAGAAGGAATGATCAAATAATAATGTGTTGGAAAGGAATTAGGCGCCCAAAGTTGATATACACAATACCCCATTTGGGCACCAAATTTTATCTTCCCATGGCCATAGAAAAAAGGACAGTATTTGGAGAAGAAGATCTGAAACAAGCCTTCGGACCACCTTTTGTGCTGTATCAGACATTGCTCTAAAGTATTTGGAGCAACACCTAAAAATGCACTTGGCTCAGGATTATAATAAACTGATTTCCATCCCCTGCATTGGATTGTCAATCCTGTTATGTTATCCTCCACTGCACATCCATAAACCAGGCCCATCTGCAAAATTCAGTTTTCATGCTAAATCTCAATTACATTAAAAAAAAGGGGGGGCAATCTATATAGGACAAGTGAACTTCACTCTTTTTTGGCAGTTCCTATATTAGGGGGGCGAGAGAGAGAGAGAGAGAGAGAGAGAGAGAGAGAGAGACCTCTTTTCCCCATTTAGTACCATCTTCATAGCTGCAAGTAGCAACAATTTTTGATGCCTCTTCCAATTGAGACACTGTTCTGCTCATATTTCTCCTGTTCTCAAAATTCCAATCCTCTTCGAAGTCGTTGGTATATATTCTTCCACAAAGACTCTCTCTACGGTGGAAACATCCGGTGCCACAATAAAAAGCCGCATCATATCCACCCATACCACACTGCTCAATCTATCCAAGGAAAAATACTGAACCATGTCATTCCATATACACTTCCATCTCTCTCTCTCTCTCTCTCTCTCTCTCTTGTAGTGAAAATGTACCTTATTAAAAACCCTGTATGCGTTGGAGTAAATGTCATGTTTGGTGAGGTTATTGTAGTTCTGAGGAAACTGAACGTAAGATGTTTGGTGGCCTCTCTCTTCATCCATGAAGAAACACAAAACCTCCCTTATTGTTTCTGCATTGTTTGAGTACATGTCACTGTCCACATTTAGGATAATCGGCCCATTACTTATCTCAGATGACACTCTGATCTGCAAAAATTACCATCATATTCTAGGATTAACAATAACTGAATATAAATCGGTGTAATTTAACAAGAAACTCGTAGTAGAATTTTTATAAACCTGTGTTATTTGATTATTTACATTTTTTTTGGGGGGTTCATTAGAAAAATGAGGAAAAAAAAAGTACCAAAGCATTCATGGCCCCAGCTTTGAAGTGATGAAGCCTGTGGGGTCTCTTCTCTCTGGCTAAGTAAACCAAAGTTGGCAATCTAAAACCGTCATTGTCTACTGCATTTGAGTCCCTTCCATCAATTACTGTCTGAAAAAGCACATAAAGGGGAAAAGAAATCAGAAAGATCAAGAAATCAAGGAAAATCAAAATGACTAATAGATTGAATAGATGAAAAAAGAGTTTTCAACATTAGTTATTAACCATTCATTTTTATTTCAAGAACTTGAGAGTATAATTATGGATAAATTACCTGAACGATTGGTTGATGATCCCTCTTTGTTACTTCGGAATTCCACTCTAAGAATCCTTTATGCTGACTCTTCATTTCTTCAGGAACCGCACCCAGAGTAATCACTGATTCAATGCGCATTTTCATATCCCCGTAGAGTTCCTAATAATATCAGTATATGTCATTTTAGTTATTGACTTATCTTTATTATTTTATATGTCGGAGACTACGTCTAATCTTATAGTATATACTAAAAATTTATGGTTAAATAGGAGCATGAGAATTTACCTTGATGGCAACCCATTCTTGAAGATCTACATTGTCTTCTGGATCAGAACACCGATCAAAAAACACTTGAGGAGACCTTGGCTCCACCTTAAATTTCTTACAAAAGGGTATCCAGTGCTTGGAGAAATGAGAGGCCTCGATGAGGGCATAGAAAGTTAAATCCGAGCAACCATCATCCGAAAGATAAACACTCAGTTTTTCAGATGGGTAATTGTAAGCCATGACGGATAAAATCGTATTGATAACCATGGTTGGTGGCTCTATTGCGGGATCTGCAGTGCACACAAATATGTCTATTCCAGGTAGTTTGTCCTCAAACCTGCAACATTCAAAATATTACTTCTCATGTGAATCAAAACACTAGCTCATCACACCCCCTGCAACCACGTGAAATTTAATAGCAATTTTAAATTCAGAAGTCCAAAAAATTTTAGAAATACAATAGTACTTGACACGATTCATCGGATTTTTTGTTGGGACTTTTGTTTCCTACAAAGCATCCCAAGAATTTGATGATTTTGACCACATATTAAGGGCACCTTTGGGAACATATGGAATAATATATCACACAAAAACTTATACAAATATATATATATTTACTTTTTTAAACCATAAAAGCACAAAAAGAAGAAAAAAAAACTATTCTCATATAGCTATTTTGACCATTTTCTTAACTATCTCCTGAACATGTATTAACAAATTTATTCACGATAAATCACGTTTAACAAATTTTCATACTAATCATGGTTTTTAATAAATTTTAGAAACTAATAAAAAACATCTTATTACCAGATCATGGGAGATCTAATTGGAGAGAATTTTGAATTGATACTGTTTGATAGTAATGTTTTCCATGGTATAACGATATATTTTGTTGATTAAACATTTGATTTTCAATTTAATAATAGAATTTTTTTAATGAAAATTTTGACTATGAAAAATAAAACATAGTACGGAAAATTACTGGTGCCTGGCGATATGAATGGCAATTATTTATAAAAGCCATATAGTAGTTTCGTGTTGTGTGGAAAATTGGCATTAGATGTTTAAAAAAGTATGGATGGAATAAAAATCATATCGTAATTAAGAAGTGGTTTCGAAGAATTCTATGAATATTGAGAATTGGGATTCTTTCTTTGCTTGCAGGGAATGTATGGAATATGGAATTCAATTTCCTATTCTCATCATCACTCACAAACAGAGAGAGAGAGGAAGAAGAAGAAGTGGTAGACATGTACCTTAGTGAGAGCCTGTCCTTAAAAGGGTAACGATAGACAATGTTCCAACGCACGGATTGAGTGATGACCCAATATAGTCCAAACCACACTTCCGCTCCAAACATACCAATCCATGCCCATCTTCCTCCCATTTCTTCTTCTTCTTCTTCTCTCCCTAGAATGTTTTTCAATCTGTAAAACCATATCAAACATATCCCCACAAAGATTGTGCTTGAAAATACCTTATAAACCTCCCTACCCTTTGCTCTTTTGGTTTCAAATAGAGCTTCACTTCTTCCCATTCTCTCTCTTCTCTTCTCTTCTCTTCTCTCTCTCTCTCTCTAATGTGCGACTGCAATCTAAAGTTCCAAGTGATAAGCATCTTGGAAAAGAAAAAAAAAAAGAGGCCAGTTGCGGCGAGAAGAAAACAAGCCAAGTCCATATGTTAAGGTGTCTAAAAAGTTTTAAATAAAATATCTAAGCTCATTCTCATTTTATGGGGTCTACTCTGTGTGGTGATGTATTGGTCTACTTTTTATAATGAAATGCAAACATATTCTTTCTTAGTTCTTAGTTGAAGAAGTGATAAAATGATCTATAAAGATTATAATATTATATTAAAAGAGAATATAACGACTCAGCATATATATTAAGAGAGAGTATAACAACTCAATATAGACTTTTGATTTTAGATATACAAGTACCTAAACGATAAAAACAATATCGATCATATATAGAGTCAAGAATTAAATAATGAAATTTAAAAAGAGAAAATATGGTGACTTTTAGAGACAAAATAATTGAATTAACAAATTGATCTGTTAATTATAATTCAGAAATAATATGAAAAGATATGTCTAATAATATTAAAAATATAGGTAAAGAGTTTCTTAGAGTATCTAAGAGGAAGGCTCAAAGTGACAAAGAGTCACCGTAGTGGAACGAAGAGATACAAACTGTTATTCGAATCAAAAGAAAGTATTATATAAACCTTAAAAGTGATTGTAGTAGCCAAATTTATGAAAAATACAAAAATATAAAAAAAAGACGTAAAAAAGATTATCCACGAATCAAAAAATAAGGTGTATAACGAATTGTACAAGCGACTAGAAAGTCGAAACAGGGAAAGAGAGATCTATAGAATTACCAGAGTGAGAAAGAGGAAGGAAAAAGATTTAAATGAGATTAAATATATTAAAAGTAAAATCAATAGTACACTTGTAAGAAAAACAAGCGACGGAGGAAATGTTTTGATAATTCGTTTAATGTTGAGAGTACAATAAATATAGAAAATATTGAGATACCTATAAAAAAAATTAATAGAAATTTTAAACATAAAATTCGTTCCCACGAAATAAAAGAGACCCTAAAGACAATGAAAAATAACGAAATCATAGGAGCTGATGGCATCCCTATTAAGGTGTGAAAATATTTGGGTGAATTCAACGTAATAATGTTAACGGTTTTTTTCAATAAAATTTGATAAATAAAGAAAATACGTCAAACATGGAGAGAGATAGTACACTTGTTCTGCTGTATAAAAATAAAGAAAATATACAAAATTATTCCAACTATAAAGAAATCAAACTCATGAGCCATATAATAAAGTTATGGAAGAGAGTTATAGAGTATAAACTGAGACAGGAATAGGTGTATCTCAAAACCTATTTGCATTTATACCACGATGACCGGCCATTGAAACAATTCACTTGTTAAAATAGTTGATGGAGATATTTAGAGCGCAGAAAAGAGACCTACATATGGTATTCATTGAGCTTGAAAAAGTATATGATAGAATCCCAAGAAACGTGTTATGGTGGGTGCTGATGAAGAAAAAGATTTTTTTGAAATACATTAATCTTATTAGAAATATGTACGAAAGAGGTGTGACTAATGTAAGAACTTATAGGGGGCTGAGTGATAACTTCCATATTAACATGAGTTCCATCAAAATTCGATATTGAGTTTCATACTATTTACAATAGTGATAGATAAAATTACAAAAAATATTCAAAATAAAATATTGTGATATATATTATTCGCAAATGATATAGTTTTGATTGATAAAATTAGAGAGAGTATCAGTATTAAATTAGAGTTATAGATAGACATGTCAGAATTTAAAGGATTTAAATTGAGTAGATCTAAAATTGACTATATGAGATGTAAGTTTAGTGACAACCATCTAGATAACGAAGAAACGATTAAATTAGAAAGAATAGAAGTTTCAAAAAACAAACGATTTAAATATCTTGGTTCAATCATTTAGAATGATGACAATATAAATGGAGATGTGAATAATATAATTTAATCAGATTGGATAAAATGGAGAAAGATGTCTGGAATTCTTTGCAATCGCACGATACTATTACATTTAAAAGGAAAATTCTATAAAACCGTAGTACGACCTGTTCTATTGTATGACACTGAATGTTGGGCCATTAAACAACAATAAGAGTAAAAAATAACTGTAACTGAAATAATAATATTTAGCTAGATATTTAGCAAAACTAGAAAAGATAAAATTAAAAATGACGAGATACGTAATAAATTAGGTGTTAGTTCAATTGTAGATAAAATGACAAGAGTACTGTCTGAGATGATTTGGACACGTGCAGCGTAGACTTAAGGATGCACCTGTTAAGAAAACCGAAAACATAAATATATGAAATTTAATAAAATATAGAAATAGACCATTAAAAATTTAAACGCAATGTATTCGTAAAAATATGATAGTTATGGATTTAGTTGAGGAGATGGTTTTAGATAGGAATAAGTAGCATAAAAGACTCCGTACAAATTAAATCAAATTTTTTTTTTCCTTTCAATATTTATCTTTTATATGATCGACTCTAAATTTTGAAATAAAATATTTAAATTATTATTATTAATTTTTTTTTGTAAAAAAAAATAATACAAACATATTCTTTTATTTTTTTTTCGATATCAACCGATCAACCAATATTAGTATTTCGTCTTATTAATTCGATACAAATGAATTCTTTTAATGGTAAATAGACAAATGGGCATTAGTGGAAGTTACTCAACTTTCTTTGAAAACCACGAGACATATTAGAAAAATTGGACACAACTTCTTCAAAAATTGATAAATCAATGACCGGTTTTAGTATAAGCTTCGGGAAGAAGGGACAAAAAAATAATTGAGAAACATTTTATAAAGAGGAAAAAAGTAAGTCTCAGAAAAAAAAATAGTTCTTATATAGAACTTTATGCATATGTTTGAGTTCATTGTTAAAATCAATCTCTATTTTTGGGATTTTTCTTTTTCTCCTTTATATTTTATGTTTTTGCAAAATGGGTTCAGAAAACAAGAACCGATTTATGAGAACAAAACAACAAAATAAGAACAAAAAATAATTGTGGATATTTTTAATATTAATTTGAGACACAAATGAGTTAACTTAATTTATGAATATTTTATAATTTAATTGGAAAGTTCAGAGTCAAGTTCATGAATTAAATGAGTGATATATGAATTAAACTTTTTAGATCAAATTTTAATTAGATTAAAGCATGTCGAGTCACTAGTAAAATCAATATGAGCCGAGTCAGAAGCTTAAAAAGTAACTCATTAAAAATGAGATGAATAAAATTTAATTGAACCGACTCTCAATTAACCCCAACCCAACCCCTTATTTGGCTGTACTCCTTTCCCCGCCTATCGCTAATGCCGGTCCAGAGGCACGTGAACGTGACCTGGGGCACTACACTGCAGAAGAGATTTTTTGGGTAGTCGCAATGGAATGATATGGATGGAGATCTGTGGAAAAACCCTCCCCCCCCCTTTTTTTTTTTCTTTTTTTTTTTTTTTTTTTTTTTTTAAAAAAATCCTTTTTTTTTTTTTTTTTTTTTTTTTTTTTTTTTTTTTTTTTTTTTTTTTTTTTTTTTTTTTTTCCATAAAAAAAAAAAAAAAAAAAAAAAAATTATTTTTTTTTTTTATAAAAAATTAAAAAAAAAAAAAAAAATTTAAAAAAATTTTTTTTTTTTTTTTTTTCCCCCAAACCCCCCCCCCAAAAAAAATCCCCCTTTTTAAAAAATTTTTTTTTTTTTTTTTTTTTTTTTTTTTTTTTTTTTTTTTTTTTGGTTTTCTTTTTTTTTTTTTTTTCTTTTTTTTTTTTTATAATTTAAATTATCCCCATTTGTCGTTGGCTCAACTGATCTTTATTTAATCTTATTTTATTTATAAAAAAAAAATTCAAATTTTAAAAAAAAAATCAAATTTTTGACATAAAAATATATTATTAAAAATTTTATTTAGAATCCTCCTTTTCGTTTGCGCTCCACATCAGATAGCAGGAAGAGAGAGTCTCATTGTGAACCAAGTTAATTGCTTGCTTTGACTTATAAAGGGATGCCAACAGAAGAGAGGGACATTTGGAGACTGAGCAGATCAGAACTAAGAAGAGATCAAATGGAATACATAATTGCCAGTAATGTCAATTCAGAACAAAGGTCATCTGCACAAAACAACAAGAGCTGCGGGAACAAAAGTCAACATGACCTGATTGAGTTTGACACCCAAAGATTCATGCCCTTAGTATCTTCATTCATCTTCTCATGTTGCCTATTCATGCCCTTATTATCTTCATTCAATTTATTATTTGTTCGAACTTGAACTTATAATTAAAAGAATATAATATTTTATCACTATATTTATAAAAATTTGAAACGATAAATTGAACTTATAAAAACATATTACAATGTTGTAAGTTAAAAAATGTTTTTTGATTTTATAAATTAAAATGAAGGCACAGAGAAACTCTAAAAATATAGTTTAAAATAAACAAAGGCATCTTCGATTTCAACTTAAATCAAGTAAGTGGATTTCAATTTTTCAAAAACTATGCTTAAGCCAGATCACCCTTTCCGATAGAGACTGCCAAGGAAATATGTTTGCATCACAATATTTAGTTGCAAATCCCTACCAGGTAGAGTGATCCCAATAACTTATGCCCAGGCCAAGATGAAATTTGATGGATAATTAATGGGATAATGAGTCAAAGATCTATGTACTCCGCTGCAACAATCGCAGACACATACGACCTCATTGTACGGTTGATAGTAGATATGACAGAAGTACTTCCTGTTACAGTTAATGCTGCTAAAGACTCGCAGGATACAGCAGGATCTGCAACATGCTCAGTAACCTAAACAACAGGAAATCCGAAGACATCAAACATTAACAAAAAGAAATGCAAAAAATGTGACATTGAAATCCAGTAATACGAAAATGGTGTAATAAACTGTTGAAGCTGAACCGACATAAGTGCATGTTGGGAGTGAAGTGGTTGCAACAAGGTTCCATAATTAAATTAAATTTTCACTGTCAAAGATAAAAGAGAGAGAAGAAAGTGAGAAATTGAAATTTGTTCTATTTTATTTCAAAATGCTTTGAGTACAATAGTACTTATAGGAGAGTCTCTACACATCAAGAGATATTTACATTTAATAGATTCATAATATATTAAGAAATATTTTAGGAAATCTAAGAGTTTCTTTACATACATGAATTTGGACTGGTGACCCATAGATGTTCAAGTTTAATCATTTTTAACACCCCGACCACTATAAAATAATATGATTTTAGCGACAAAATTTAGTCATAAAAAAATTTCGTCGCTATTTAACCACGAATTTAGCAACAAAAATTGAATTCGTCACAAATTATCGACGAAATATATTTCGCGGCTAATTAGCCACGAATTAATTTTCGTAGCTAATTTAGCGACGAAAATAATTATTCGTTGCTAATTTAACGACGAAATTCATAATCTGTCGCTAAATTTGGTTACGGACTATTATATCCGTCGCTAATTAGCGACGGATTATCTTTCATCGCTAAATTTAGCGAGGAATTTCAAATCGGTGGCTAATTAGTGACGGATTTAAAAATCCGTCACTAAATTTAGCCACGAATTTGAAATCCGTTACTAATTTGTCACGGATTCGAAATCCGTCGCTAATTTGTCACGGATGTGTAAATCTGTAACTAAATTTAGCCACGGATTCGAAATTCGTGGCTAAATTCATCGCTAATTAGATTATTGAAATTTTATTAAATATAATTTTGTATTTTTATTAAATATAAATTTGTATTTTATATATTTATTAAATTAGGGTATTGATTTTTATTAAATATAATTTTGTATTTTTTTAAATATAATTTTATTAAAGATAATTTTGTAATTTTATTAAATATAATTTTGTATTTTTATTAAATATAATTTTATATTTTGTATTTTTATTAAATTAAGAAATTGTATTTTTAATGGTAAGAGTTAGAAAGAAAGTAATGAAGTAAAAAAAAAGTATATCAGATTAGTTAATATGACATAATGGTTGAAAACACTACAAACGTCCTCTTAGTCCCAGATTCGAATCTCAGCAAGTGCACATTTTCTACAAAAATATAAAGTAGCAAGAAGTTGGCTCATACGCGAGCAGGCAGGGGCGGCGGCCGGCGGGCTCTAAAATTAAAAATATAAAATGAGAAATTTAGCCACGGATTTTCAGAATCCATCGCTAAATTTAGCCAAGAATTTGAAATCTATCGCTAAATTTAGTTACGAATATTAGAATCCGTCGCTAAATTTTTGTGACGCGCTATTAGTCACGAAAATATTTTCGTCGCTAAATAAATTAGCGACAAATTTTTCTGATATTTCCATCGCTAATTCAGTATTTTTTTGTAGTACACATAAACTTGACATTCATACAACTCCAACCATTTCTCTCAAATTTTGAAATCTATAATACTTGAGGGGTTTTGTAAAGAAATTAGCCATTTGTTCTAGAGTCTTCACATATTCTGTCTCGATCTCCTTGTTTGCAATGCACTCTCGAATAAAATGGAATCTTACATCAATATGCTTACTTCGTTCATGAAACACTGGATTTTTTGCTAGAGTCATGGCTAACTTGTTGTCTATCATGATTTTGGTTGGGTCTTGTTCTCCAAAATGAAGTTCTCTTAGCAATCTCCTTAGCCATGTAGCATGACACGCACTGACAGTTGTTGCTACATACTCTAATTCACATGTTGACATTGTCACCATGGGTTGTTTCTTTGAACTCCATGAAATTGCATTGTTTCCCAAATAAAATACAAACCCGGTAGTACTCCTTCGATTTTCAATATCGCTGGCATAATTACTACCACAATACTCTTTCAATTTAGTATTATCTGTTGTTGAAGAAAGTAATCCATAATCAAGAGTACCTTTGAGATATCAGAAAATTCATTTTGCTGCCTTCATATGTTCTTCACTTGGACATTTCATAAATCGGCTTACTACTCCAACTGGAAAAAGTATATTAGGTTTAGCACATGTCATGTACTTTAAACTTCCAATAAAATTTTGAAACATCGTTGGATCAGTTTTCTTTGCTATATCCTTCTTAACAAGTTTCACTCCACATTCCATTGATGTATTAACGGGATTAGAATCTCTCATCTTGAATTTCTTAATGATCTCTTTAGCATTGGTCTCTTGAGAGATAAAAATCTCATTATCTCTTTGTTTCACCTCTATCCCCAAGTAAAACAACATGAGACTCATATCACTCATTTCAAATTCCTAGGCCATTGCTTTCTTAAAACTTTCATAAATCTATAGATTATTTCCTGTAAGTATTAAATCATCCACATAGATACATATGAACAAAATATCTCCATCCTTTTTCTTTACATAAAGTGCATACTCATAAATGCATATAGAGAATCTATTCTCTTAAAAGTACTTATCAAGACGACTGTACCAAGATCTTGGTTTTTGTTTGAGGTCATATAAGGCCTTCTTTAGTCTTAGGTCCTTGTCTTCATGGTCTTTTGCTGTAAACCCTTCCAATTGTTCCACGTACACTTCTTCTTCAAGAGAACCATTCAAAAACGTTGATTTTACATCCATATGATGAATAATCCACCTATTCTGGGCTGCAATGGCGATGATCAATTGTATTGTCTCCAATCGAGCAACTGGAGTAAACACTTCTTCATAATTCACACCATATTGTTGTTTATATGCCATAGCGACCAACCTTGCCTTGTATTTACCACTTCTCCATTAGCATTTTTCTTTATTTTGTATACCCATTTTACCTCTATTGTTCTATGACTACAAAGAAGTGTTGCAAATTCTCATGTGTTATTTTTTTCAGAGAATTTCTTCCTCCATGGTCTATACCCATTTTTTCTCTTTTACAGCCTCTATGAAGGACAGCGGCTCATTATTAGAAAATAGACAAAATAAATTTTCAATGTCCATTCTTTCAGTAGCATTATACAAATCGTGTATACTTCGAAACCTTGAAGGCCATTCACTTGGGCTTGTTGGTGTATTAGAGGTTGTGTTCTCGCCTTTGACTCCTTACTCCCTATTCTTTTCTTCTCCAAAATAAGGAAGAAATTCATATTTCTCTCCATTTTCGATACTCTAGTCCCATGAGACGCTTTCTTCAAACTTCACAATTTTGCTTACCATTAATTTTTTGTTGTTAGGGTCAAAGCACTTGTACCATTTTGCATCTTCAACATACCCAATGAACACCATCTTTTTACTTCTTTCATCAAGCTTTGTCCTTTCCTGCTCCGGCACATGAACATATGCGACAGACTTGAACACTCTCAAGTACCTCATGGTTGGTTTTCTTCTACTCCATACTTCTTGAGGAGTCTTTTTCTCTAAACTCCTTGTTGGTGATCTATTAGAGAGATAATTGCACATGCAACAGCTTCAACCCAGAATTCCCTAGGCATGTCTTTGCTCTTTAGCATTGTCTTAAACATATTGAGGATCATCATGTTCTTCCTTTCAGTGACTTCATTTTGTTGTGGTGATCTTGGCACCGTCATAGAATGTCTAATCTCATGTGCTTTACAAAAAATTTTGAATTCATTGGAGATAAACACCCCACCTCTATCAGCTCTTAAGACTTTTATCTGATAGCCGCTTTCTTTCTCTACCCGAGCTTTGAACTTTTTGAACACATCAAAAGTCTCACTCTTATTTTTCAAAAGATACATCCACGTTTTCCACGAATAGTCATCGATAAAGAGAACAAAATATGAATTGTTCCCTAGAGATTGAAACTTTATCGGTCCGCATACATTAGTATGAACAAGTTGTAGGGGCTTGGTGGCTTTTGAATTTGACATTTGGGAAAAACTCCTCCTCAGATGCTTCCCAAGCAAACACGCCTCACACAATTGGTTTGGATGATTAATCATGGGAATCCCATTCACTATGTTTTTTTCTCCCAGAGTCTTGAGACTTTCAAAGTTTAGGTGCTCATATCTCATATGTCATATCCATGAAGGATCCTGGACACAAACATGTAAACACTTTGCTTCTGTCATCTTCAAGTTAAGCAAAGACATGCGATTTTTTGTCATGAGAACTTTGGTAGCAAGTCTATCATCCCGGTCTCGAAGCCAAAGAAAGCAATCCTCCATAGTCACTTTATGCCCCTTCTCTAGGAGTTGTCCAATACTTAAGATGTTGCTCCTCATCTTGGGTATATAATAGATATTGTGTAGTATTTTGTTACCTCCATTTTTCATGGCCAAAATCACTAAGTCGTTTCCCTCGATTTCAACTTTTGTGTTATCACCAAATCAGATATAGTCCATCATTTTCAGCTCTAAGTCCACGAACTTGCTCTTGTCTCCCGTCATTTGGTTGCATGTAGTATTATCAAGATACCACGTGTCATCTTCTCCTAAGGATCTTCCCTTAGAAAGAGTAAGAGGGTTTCACCTTCGGTCTCCTTATGTTCCATAAAATTTGTCTCTACATCACCATTCTTGGTTTGACACTCTCAAGAATAGTGCCTATACTCGTCACATGAGTAGCATTCAACTTGACTTTTGTCACGCTTCGGTTCATTGTTTCTCCGGTTGTTTCCACTGCCTCCACCAAAGCCTCTTTGGATACTCTTGTTTTTGCCATCTTGAGCAAATTTCGCCTCTCCTCTACCTCAACCTCGTCCTTGGCCTCGTCCATGACCTTGGCCTCTATCACATCCTTGGCTTCTTCCACCTCTTTATGGACTATTTTCTTTAGGATTAAAGGAAAGTTTTGCTTGCAAAACTTGTTCATTCTCTCTTCATGAGCTAATAACGACCCATTCAACTCATCAATAGTCATGGCCTCGAAGTCCTTAGAATCTTCAATTGCAACGAACACATAATTTAATTTTACAATGAGGGAGCATAAAATCTTTTCTACCACCAGTTCATCATGCACCGCTTCTCCAATCCTTTTCCTTTGATTCACTACCGCCAACACACGAGTGAAGTAGTCCATTATGGATTCAGTCTCTTTCATCAAAAGTGACTCAAACTCAGCCTTTAGAGTTTGGAGTCTCACCTTTCTCACCTTATCAACTCCCATTATGGAGTTCATAAGGATATCCCACGCATCCTTAGCCTTAGTCTCATTAGCAATTTTTTCAAACATATCGTCATCCAATCCTTGATGGATGATAGAGAGAGCACTTTGATCTCTCTTCTTTGCTTTTTGCAAAAGATCTAGTTGGGTTATTGTGAGTATACTTTTATTGGCAACTTCATCATAACCCTTCTCTACGATGTCCCATAAGCCATGAGACCCAAGAATGGCCTATCCGAAGTGGTCATCTATCATAATTTGTCTTGGTGAGTTATTGGTATTGGAAGGTAATACATGAATTTTTGGTGGTCATTTTAACAAGTCTCTGATACCAATTTGTTGGGAGTTAAAGTAGTTGGTGTAGTGGGAGGAACACAACAAGATTCTATAACTAAATTAGACTTTCACTCTCAAAGATAGAAGAGAGATAGAGGAGGAAGTGACAAGCTAAAATTTGTTTTGCTTTATTTCAAAATTCTTTGAGTACAAGAGTATTCATAGGAGTATTCCTATACACCAAGAAACACTTTACATTTAATAGGTTCACAATATACCAAGAGACATTTTAGGAAATCTAGAAATTTCTCTACATACTAAGAGTTATACATGAATTTGGACTAGTGACTTTTCAAAACTAGTAACCCATAAATGTTCAAGTTTAATCATTTTCAATGGTGCATGAGGCAAGATTGCTAAACAAAAAGATATTAAACACAAACCTCAAATAATGTATGAGTCGAACAAGTCAAATAATGAAATTTATAGTGCTCTGACACTTATCGATGAGGCCAAACCACGTGTATTTGATGGCATCGGTTTGCTGGCTTAAACTAGCTAACATATACCCAACTAAGTCAATTGCTCTAATGGATTTAAAACATGCAATTAGAGAACTTAACACTATTATAGATAAGATTTTAAAATCTAGTTTTTCATGACTCTGGTATACAATATATGGTATAAAGGGAAATAGTAGAGGTGTATAATTTAGAAAATTAATATTACACATTTGAAGTTTCAATCAAAAAACAAAAACCGTAAAAGTTTGGAAGTTCCAGTTTAGCATGCTTCATATTTTTGCATAGAAGGGAGAATGTCATTCTCTCAAAAGGGGTAATGAGCTCATGAGTCCAAAACTTCGGGTAACTTATTACCTCCTCGAGAGTAACGTCTTACCTTTGGTACAAAATCATGAAGCGTGTTGACTTAAAACTTTACATGTGCAGTTTTAATTTTCTTAATTATGTCCACCCAACATTCCCTTTATACCAAACACAACCTTATGATCTTCAGAAATTACCCAACTATTTTCCAACAGTTCTGTCAGATTTCCCCAGCTAGATAGCCTACACTAAACAAGCGTTTGACGTGAACAATATTAAATTTTCATGGAACAACAGACAACATTTTACGGATCAGAGTCTAGGAGCATCAGATTTTGACATTGTAACCGGAGGTGAGGAGAGATGGACATCCATGATGTTGGTAAATGCCCACAAAGGAGCATTTTACCATGGTTAAAAATTTAAAGTTTGAAATAAGATAATGGGATAACTCTCATTATCTCACTACTTGAATAACTAACTCTCTTATTATTAATCATGTATGTGAACTCATTGAAAGAACAAGACTGTGACATTGTTTATTAATTACAAATTGATTGCACATTGATTGAGGGTGAGAGAAACTCATTGAGAATGATAGAAAAATTTCACGTAGGAAATTTTTTATTCGTCACTGTGATCATTGGATTTAGAATTGAGGCGTTGTGAAATCGTGGTAGTGATTCAATACTATGATCATCATCCGATTACGAGTTTGTTTGAGAAAAGAGTTCGTAGTTCCCAGAGATTTATTGCATTTTACTCATTGAGGTATATCTTAAAATCATGACTGTTTTATAATTCTGAAAAATTTATTATCATATTTTCTGTTATATGTTTGTGTCAACTAAGTCTAACATTGGTATCAGAACGTGTTAAATTTATTAAAAATAAAATTTTCAGGAATATTTGGATATGAAAAATATAGGATATAAAATTTAATATTCAGATCACGAATGAATTTTGTGAATCTAATTATACCACTATATTACCCACGACATGTTGATCACAAAAATGATTTTTTCACAATTTTTTAAGCGCGTTTAGGTCATGAAAATTTCGGTTGAAATTTTCAGTCGTGAATAGTGATCGAGACCCTAAAACCCTAGATTTGTCGAGATTGAGGGCAAATTGATGAATGATAATGGTTTATATGTGTTTTTGATGTTGTGATCTACATTTTGCATATATTAATTGTGTGTTTGAGTTGCCAGATTGAGAATTTCAAATTAGTCGCGGAGGGTCAAAATTTTGGAAATTTAATTCACCGTGATAAGGGCATAAATCTTCCAATAAATCATGTCAATGATATTTTTGGAAATTAAATTAAAGTTTCCAGTCAAAATCCGATAAAAATAGGGTCGGAAAAGGTGTTTTCCGACAACTAGGTCGAAAAACCTAATAGGAAACCAAACATAGCACACTTTCATGTATTTAGATGTAAATGTTATTATTAAATAATGGAAAAGAATAATTAGAAAAATTTGATACAAAAAGTGACAAAAACATTTTTTTAAATTTATCAATCTCTAGCAAATCTTATAGAGTTTACAATAAGAGAACTATGAAGATGGAGGAGTCTATTCATGTACAATTTGACAAAAATAATTACTTAGAGAAGAAATGTTTTAATAATGATAAATCTAATGAGTCCATCATAAGAAAATGAAAATACTAAGGATGAAATCACTGAAGTAGAAGAAGAAATTAAGAGTGAACAAGGGACTCCTAAAGTACAAGAGATTAAATTTTTCACACTAAGAAAAAGTGCGAATGTAGAGAATGTGATAGGAAATGTAGAGTTTGGAGTTAGAACAAGGTCAGCTATTCAAAACCAATGTGAATATGCAGCATTCATTTCCTAGATAGAACCAAAAAGTGTCGACAAAGCTGTGACAGATGGAAAATTAGATTCTACCAATACAGGAGGAGCTAAACCAATTTGAAAGAAATGAAATTTGGGATTTGGTTCTTAAGCCTAAAGATCAATCAGTGATAGGAACAAAATTGGTGTTTAGAAATAAGTTTGATAAGAATGAAACGATAACGAGGAATAAAGTCAGACTAGTGGCCAAAGGCAAGAGGAAGACATAGATTATGATGAGACTTATGTCCCGATAGCTAGATTAGAGATAATTAGGATATTCCTAGTCTTCTCTTGCTTTATGAATTCAAGCTTTATCAGATGGATGTTAAAAATACATTTCTAAATGGATTCATAAATGAGATAGTTTATGTAGAACAACCCTCAGGATTTGAGGATCCAAGACACCCAGATTATGTGTTCAAACTATCAAAGACTCTATATGGTCTCAGACAAGCTCCTAGAATTTGGTATGAAAGGCTCAACAATTTTCTCATCAAAAATGAATTTAACAAAGACAAGGTTGACACAACTTTACTCATAAAGAAAGATGACAAATATATCCTAATAATTCAAATATATGTTGATGACATTGTATTTGGAGAAACAAGTGAAAAAACTCTATCAGGAATTCGTGAAGAGCATACAAGCTGAATTTGAAATGAGCATGATGGGTAACTAAGCTATTTTCTTGGGTTGCAAACTAAATAGACAGAAAGAGGAATATTTATCAACAATTAAATGTGATAATACTAGTGCAATTAATTTAATAAAAAATTTAATACATCACTCAAGAGCAAAACACATAGAAATCAAACACCATTTTATCCGAGATCATGTTTTTAAAAATGACATAATTTTGGAATATATTGATACTTAGAGATAAATTACAGATATATTAACCAAACTCTTAGATAAAAATAAATTTTTTGAACTAAGAGGAGAATTAGAAATGATAGAGTTTTGAAGAATAAATCAAATGAATGAAAAAGAGGGAATTGAAATCGAAAAACAGAGTATACTGAAACAACTAAAACCTTAAGATTTGTGACGACACTAATTGATTTTAGGTCGACATAAGTAGAATTGTGTCAACACTAATAGATATCAGATCAACATAAATGCAAGAGGAGACACATATATGTCGACACAAGCATAAGGTGTGTCAACATAACTATATACAAAGACATGTGTCGACATAAGTGACCATTGTGTCAACGTATACACAAAAAAAAATGTCGACACAAGTTGCCTACATATCGAAATAATTACACATGGCAGCACAATGGACTTTAGAGGTACACATATGAGAATACTTGGATAAGCTTATTGTAACAATCTTCCTTAATCTTTCTTAAACTTATGCACTGTAAATTGTATATTGGTTAATAATAAGATACAATTACGTGACCATCCTGCTAAGACTTAAACATTTAGACACATTTTCAGGGAGAGTTTCATTTTACAAAAATAAGTTAACGACCTTAAGTTCAGGTCATTTTTTTTGCCTTTTAGATCTTAATGCTAGTATTCCCTTTATGTTGATCACAAAAAGGGAGAGAAAATAATAAAAAGATGAAGAAAATGACAACAAGTGGAAGAGAAATATGTATAAAAGAAAGGAAAGATATGGATACATTAGAAATAGAATACAATTTGAATAATTGGATGTGTACAGTTAACCCCTATTTTTTTATGACAAAAAGGGGGGAGAAAGAGAAAGTGTATGCTGTTGGATCAAATAGATTAATTGAATGATATCAAGTTCTAAACTTCTAAATTGAGCAAAGTGAGTTAGACATAAACAGGTTGAGTTAGACATATCAAGAATACAAATGAAGAAAAAATTAGTTCCAAATTTTAGGATATTTTGTCATCATCAAAAGGGGAAAGATTGTTGGCATTAAGTATTTTGATGATAAATGCTAGCATGCTTGATATTAATAACAATAAAGAAGAATTTGGAAAAGCGAACCCAAAAACCTTACAAGGACAAGCATAGGAAGATGTTGACACCATTCTTTAAACATGTTGACACATGGCTTAACAAAACATTGGGATATTGACACATATATTAAAATGTCAACACATGCCTTAGAACTCATGAACAAATGTCGACATACATGAAGAATAAGCCTTTAACTAAATTGGTTGACACATAGCTCAGATTAGTCAACTAAATCTTAAATCTAGAACAAGATCTTAAATCTAGCGAACAAGATATATGAGTATAAATATTGACATAGTCAACTATTCATTAAATCTAGCTAACTAAACCTTGGATCTAGCCAACAGAAACCAAGGACATATGGCAAAAACATTGACATAGTTGACTAACCTTTGAATCCAGGACCTCAGAATATAAGTTGTAGACAGTTCCATCGACTTAGTCGACAAAATCGAAACACACACCACAGAAACAAAACATGTTAATAGACCTATTAATTTAGTTGACAAAACTCTAAGGCACACTAGAAAATAGTTAACTAGGATTGTGAACCTGTTGACTAAAGATCTCTGGACTTAGAAAACTATCGGCTAACTCACAAAACCTGATGACTAAAATCTTATGATCACACACAGTCTAGTCGACTAACCAAATAGTAATGTCGACTAATATTCTCCATACTTAGAAAAATTTCTGGCTTCTGATGAATCTGTCAACTAACGCTCAAGAGTTGTCAACTAAAAGTTAACCAAAGAGAAAACTTAGTCGACTAACTAAAGGAAGATGTCGACCTATGAAATCCAAGAACTGAATAGTCGACAAGTTTTAAATTTTAGTCATGCACCTAGCCAACAAACACAAAACACTAGTCAACAAAATATGTTAGTCAACACAGGTTTAAAGTTAGTCTGTACTCAAGAAGCAACATAATGCTATAGTCGACTAAAATACTAAAACCTACAACTAAAGTGAAAAACATAGTCGACTAATAGATAATCTCTATCGACAGAAATATGTCAAAATTCAAATCTTAATCTGCTAACTCGATACACTAGTCGGCATAATCTATGAATGTTCAAATGATAGTCGACTTAGGATATAAAACTGTCGACTTCCAAGACACATCAAAATGCGATATAGTCGACTAAGTATGAAAAGGTGTCGACAGTTTGGCAAATCTAACCTGGCCATCAAACAAACTAAGTGCATTCCAACATGTTTCTTGATCTAAGAATATCAAACAAATTGATAATATTTTATTTTAATATTTGTGGGCTAACGTTCAATTTCTACAGCAAAGCAAAAAGAATGGATTTTATTGGTTCTGCAGAATAACATTTGAATTCTGTAGAACGGTCGAATGCATTTAATGAGACATTAAATGCGGTCGGTGAAACATTTAATGAAGAGATTCAAATTTCGATTTATCTCGATGGCACTCGGCACTCAAAGAAATAAATACACAATACCGAAGAGGAGAAAGAAAGAGATAAGAAAGCTGAAATTTACTCTCTACACTCAACGAACATACTCTATTTTTCAATTCTTCTATAAATCCTTCTAAACTTTAAATTCGTTACATCTGAAGTCTTGCTTTATTTATTGTAATATTTATTCTTCTTTTATACAAAAAAGCATAAAGACCAGAGTGTGCTCTATGGGTCCAGGTTTAGAGAGTGAAATAACCTGTGAGAGTTTGGATTTAGTGTTTGGGAAGAAACACTGTGAGAGATCTAACTTGAACCTAGAATCAAGTTTATAAGGTCTAACTTAAACCGTGAATTAAGTTTGTACCATTAAAAATAGTGAAAAATCCATGTGGTGTCTGAGAGTGGACGTACATCAGATTGGTAAAACCACTATAAAAATTCTAGTGTGCTCTGTTTTTATTTTCTTTTCTTCATTCTTGTCTTCTCTAAAAAAATTTCTAAAATTTTCAAAAAAAATCACCGAACAAATTATTCGCCCCCTCTAAGTTGCTTTCAAAATAAATAAAAGCATGTAAAAATATGACTTTAATAAAGGATGATGATCAGGCCCCTCCTTTCTTTCTATGCAACTTTTTACTCTGTTTATAATTTTGATCGATATACAATCTCTTTTTCATTTCTAAAACCATTATTGTTAATTTTGTCTCAAAAAATTTTTGCGGCATATAATGATTAAAATTGTATTAATTATTGCATATATATATATATATTTTTAAGAAGAGCACAACTAGTAATATACATAATAATTAATAAAATTTGGCCATATTAATTTAGTTAATGAGAAAATCAAAATTAAAAACCTATAATATATAATACACTTCCACCTATAAGAGGAAGCTTAAGGGACAAATAAATGTCAATTTTCGCTCCCAAACCCGATATATGTTTGCCCATGTGTGTATACATAGAGAGAGAGAGAGAGAGAGAGATTTGCGTCATCATCTTTTGTGATAAAATGGGACAACTTTATACTCAAATTGAGGTTTCTTAATGCAGAATATTATGTAATGATAGGTTTGAAAATATGGTTGAGATGGCATCAATAAAGTCAAGAATCTAGGGCCTCATTATTTGTAATCATTTTGGTTTTTCCCTCCTGCCATTCTTTGATCAATAATATGGTTCATTCAAAGAAAAACAATGTCATAACGTATGGCTAAGTCCTAATAGCTATATATAAATATAGCTAAGTTTGTTGACTTTCAATCCATAAAGAACTATCAAAAGACAATTCATAACCTTACCCTTATACAAATTGCGAGCTGAAAAGTAGGAACGGGTGAACCTCTGAACAGGGTGAAGACATTAACATAAACAAAGTTGAAACAAGCAAGGAATATTAAGTTTAGAAATATACAATGACAAGGAAATCCTAATTCCCATTATCGTCGTCGCCAGACATATAGAAGGCTTTTGAAAATGAAGTGTAAGTGCTCTTTCTAGTAAATTGGCATCAAGCATGCCATAGATGCTAGAAAAACAGACAAGAGCAACACAGAAGAGGGTAGTTTTCCTTTGTCAGAACGGAAGAAGAGAGCTTGGTAGATTGGTATGTTAACCATGACTATAAGCGCATTGAGAATGATTTGCAGGACAAGTTGTTCAAGTCTCCCACCCTGCATATCCAAAGCCAATTTCATGATACCTCCAAATAAAGTGAACAAGTTTAGCATTGCCAATGTTGCTAAAATTGTAAACATCGACGATGAGCTTCCAAACTCAAATATCTCTTGCTCGTATCTCTTCAATGCTCCATCATCAAGAACCTTAGATGTGATCACAAATGTTGTTTGAGAAAGTCCCAATTGTTTGATGATGGTGTCCATGAAGGCAAATAGGTATGAGGTTGTTCTTCGAATCATCCATGTTCTTTGCAGGTTCCACCAGGATTTTATCGTTTCTCCACAGCTCAATCCCTCAACCAAACTATAAGCATACTTGGCTAAGAAAACATATGCGAAGGGAAGCACCCACGGGCTTGATAACTATCACATAAATAGGAAGCCATAAGATAAAAAGGATCATTTTAAGTGCTTAATTGTACCTGAGCTTATGATAATGAATACAAAAGGTACACATTCGGGACCCCCAAACTTTACACTCGCAGCGTTTTGTGCACTGAGCTGTCCTAAACTTATAAATAGTGCTTTGTACAATTTTTAACTAGAATAGTTCAAATTTTAAAACAAATTCCCCGCCCCAAGACTGTTGGGGTTTCCCTTGTGATGGAGGATAGCCCATGTTCTTTTGCAGATTTGGTTATTGGTTCAAACTTGATGACACCATTTTGTTATAGGCCCATCAAATTTGAAACTCATTTAGTAGTAATGTTATAGTAGTGATTAGAGCCACTTTGGAAGATGTTTTCTCCATAAAACATGAAAATGAGGGGTTTGAATTGGTGGGGGTAGCTTTTTCTTCATCAAACATGAAAATGAATTAGTTGTGTGATTTGGGGAAAAAAGATTTTGGATTGATCTTTTGGCCTGGTATTTCTATCAAATGCTTGATCTTAAATTACACATATCTTCCGGGCTAACATTACTTTCCTATGGAGAAAAATAATTTTCCAAGTATCATCACTTCTCTAAATGGAGAGAGAGAGAGAGAGAGAGAGAGAGAGATACCTTTGGAAACAAGGGGATGCCGTGGAGCAAACAAAGAGAAGGAATGATCAAATAATAATGTGTTGGAAAGGAATTAGGCGCCCAAAGTAGATATATACAATACCCCATTTGAGCACCAAATTTTATCTTCCCATGGCCATAGAAAAAGGGACAGTATTTGGAGAAGAATATCTGAAACATGCCTTCAGACCACCTCTTGTGCTGTATCAGAGCTTGCTCTAAAGTATTTGGAGCAACACCTAAAAATGCACTTGGCTCAGGATTATAATAAATCGGTTTCCATCCCCTGCATTGGATTGTCAATCCTGTTATAATATCCTCCACTGCACACCCATAAACCAGGCCCATCTGCAATATTCAGTTTTCATGCTAAATCTCAATTACATTAAAAAGAGAAAAAAGGCAATCTATATGGTAAAAGTGAACTTCACCCTATTATCGCAGTTTCTATATTTTGGGGGGGGGGGGGAGAGAGAGAGAGAGAGAGACCTCTTTTCCCCATTTAGTACCATCTTCATAGCTGCAAGTAGCAACAATTTTTGATGCCTCTTCCAATTCAGATACTGTCCTGTTCATATTTCTCCTGTTCTCAAAATTCCAATCCTCTTTGAAGTCTTCAGTATATTTCCTTCCACAGAGACTTTCTCTACGGTGGAAACATCCGGTGCCACAGTACAAGGCCGCATCATACCCATCGATACCACATTGCTCAATCTATGCAAGGAAAAATACCGAACAATGTCATTCCATACATACTTCCATCTCTCTCTCTCTCTCCCCCTCCCTCCCTCTTGTAGCGAAAATGTACCTTATTAACAACCCTGTATGAGTTGGAGTAAATGTCATGTTTGGTGAGGTTATTGTAGTTCTGAGGAAACTGAACATAAGATGTTTGGTGGCCTCTCTCTTCATCCATGAAGAAACATAAAACCTCCCTTATTGTTTCTGCATTGTTTGAGTACATGTCACAGTCCACATTTAGGATAATTGGCCCATTACTTATCTCAGATGACACTCTTATCTGCAAAAATTATCATCATATTCTAGGATTAACAATATGTACAATGTTAAATTATGCATACCCAAAAAGCCCATAACGAATATAACTGAATCTGATTTAGTGCAATTTGATAATTTTCTAAACCTTATAAACCCATGTTATTTGATTACTTAAAAAAAAAAAAGTACCAAAGCATTCATGGCCCCCGCTTTGAAGTGATGAAGCCTGTGGGGTCTCTTCTCTCTGGCTAAGTAAACCAAAGTTGGCAATCTAAAACCGTCATTGTCTACTGCATTTGAGTCCCTTCCATCAATTAGTATCTATCAGAAAGATCAAGAAATCATGAGAAATCAAAGTACCATTAGATTGTATTGATTGAAAAGGAGTTTTCCAACATTAGTTGTTAATCATTCATTTTTATTTCAAGAACTTGAGAGTATAATCAGGGATAAATTACCTGAACAATTGGTTGATGATTCCCCTTTGTTACTTCGGAATTCCACTCTGAGAATCCTTTATGCTGACTCTTCACTTCTTCCGGAATAGCAACCCTAGTAATCACTGATTCAATGCGCATTTTCATATCCTCGTACAGTTCCTAATAAATATCAATAAATGTTATTTTAGTAATTGACTCATCTTTATTAACTTACATATCACATACGTCTAATCTTGTAGTATATATTAAAAATTTAAGGTTAAATAGGAGGATGAGAATTTACCTTGATGGCAACCCATTCTTGAAGATCTACATTGTCTTCTGGATTAGAACACTGATCAAAAAACACTTGAGGAGACCTTGGCTCCACCTTAAATTTCTTGCAAAAGGGTATCCAGTGCTTGGAGAAACGAGAGGCCTCAATGAGAGCATAGAAAGTTAAATCCGAGCAGCCATCATCCGACAGATAAACACTTAGTTTTTCAGATGGGTAATTGTAAGCCATGACTGATAAAATTGTATTGATAACCAAGGTTGGTGGCTCCATTGTGGGATCTGCAGTGCACACAAATATGTCTATTCCAGGTAGTTTGTCCTCAAACCTGTATTTTTAAAAAAATAATAATAAAATAAAATAAAAAATAAAAAATAAAAAAAATTGAGATTCAACACAACTAAATTTAAATAGATTTATCGATATAATAATAATTTTGATTTTCTTCGTATGATAATTTAATTTCTCTTTAGTAATTTTTTTTTTCTAACAGTTAAATACAATATAAATAACTTAAGAGATAAAGGTTTTTCAATTACTAGTCAAATCTCTTCTTATTAAAAATTTAGATACCAGTAAAACATATAAACAAAAATAATTTGGCTATTATGAATTGAATAATTTTTTTTTAATAGAATAGATTTTTCGAGTGTTAATTATTTTAATTTATTTAATAATTATTAATTTTTAAAAGAAAATCACCCAGCTTGGAGTGGACATGGACAACGATGGTCGACCATAGGTCACTTTGATATGGGCTGGGCAAAAAAAAAAAAAAAAAAAAAAAAAAAAAAAAAAAAAAAAAAAAAAAAAAAAAAAAAAAAAAAAAAAAAAAAAAAAAAAAAAAAAAAAAAATATTAAAAAAAAAAAAAAAAAAAATAAAAAAAATTTATTTTTTTTTTTTTTTTTTTTTTTATTTAATTTTTTTTTTTTTTTTATATTTTTTAAAAAAAAAAAAAAAAAAAAAAAAAAAAAAAAAAAAAAAAAAAAAAAAAAAATAATTTTTTTTTTTTTTTTTTTTTAAAAAATTTTAATTATTAAAAAAAAAAAATTCTTTTTTTTTTTTTGGAAAATATAAAAAAAGAATTCAATTCTGTATTCTCATCATCACTCCCAAACAGAGAGAGAGAGAGAGAGAGGTGAAGAAGTAATAAACATGTACCTTAGAAAAAGCCTGTCCTTAAAAGGGTAACGATAGACGGTGCTCCAACGCACGGATTGAGTGATGATCCAATATAATCCAAACCACAGTTCCGTTCCAAACATACCAATCCATGCCCATCTTCCTCCTATTTCTTCTTCTTCTTCTTCTCTCCCTAGAATGTTTTTTAATCTGTAAAACCATATCAAACATATCCCCACAAAGATTGTGCTCGAAAATACCTTATAAACCTCCCTACCCTTTGCTCTTTTGGTTTCAAATAGAGCTTCACCTCTTCCCATTCTCTCTCTCTCTCTCTCTCTCTCTCTCACATGTGCTACTGCAATTTGAAGTACCAAGTGATAAGCACCTTGGAAGTAAAAAACAAAAGGCCAGTTGTTTTGAGAAGAAAAATATCTACAAAGTCCGCTTGTTAAATTTTTAAAAGATAATTTAATGATTATAATATCAGGTCTAAAATGTTTTAAATAAAATATCTAAGGTGATAAAGTTTTAAATAAAATAAAACGATTTAAATGAAGTTACTCGGTGTTAGTGAAGTGATGGTTTTGTGGGGTCTACTTTGACTTAACTTTCGGGTAAATCAAAAGAAAATTTTTGAATTACTAATTTTATTTTCCTAAATTACTTGAATGCTCACTCTAGGAAGCACTCCTTACTCAAGAGCGGTGGTTTTTTTTTTTTTTTTATAATAGAAATTGAATCTTGAATCAAGGAGTTAAAAAAAAAAAACTATTGCTATTGGGTTTTCTCCTTGAGACAAGAGCGGTGGTTTTGGCATATGGAAGAGTCCAATGTAAATGAATAGATGCAAAGAGCTGATTGTAAATGATAGAATGATTACTAACAAGCTAATATGCATGTAATTTATGTATGTATTTTGTTTTTATGTTTGTTTGGTATGCAATTTCTTATGTTTGCGCTCCATGAAAAGTAGGACAACCCACCAACCATGCATGTGCGTGTGGGTATGTTCCGAAAGAAATAGACTAGTGGTCACCTCCTCTCCTAATTTAATGATTTCAGATTTAAATTCCAGTATAACAAAAAAAATATGCGTGTGGATATATATATATAAATAAATATATATATAATTGTCTGTGTTAAAATATATATTTTTATATAAAATTAAATAAGATAATTTGGTATTACTGACTGATTAATTAATTTAGTTAATAAAAATTTTAAAATAGTATCAAAAGATTCTGAAATTAAATTTTACTATTTATTGAAATTAATGATTTATAAATAAAAAAATTGCTCATTGTAATAAAAAATAATAGGGGAAGGGTGATTTGGTGTGATCCCATATCCATTAAAGATAAGCATTCGTGGCCATGATCACCTTTCGATTAATATTGAATGGCGTTTGGAGTAGGAAAAAAAATAAATAACTATAATATATATAGTAATTATAGTTATTTTTCAATAGAACAAAATTTAAGTATTAATAACTATGATATATATAGTAATTAGATTATATATAGGGAAAAATTATCCTATATTCTTAATAAATCCAATTAAGATTCAAATACTTAGGGATAGTTTGGTTGGGATGAAAAGTGAAAGGAAAAATGGAGAGAAAGTAAAAGTGGAAGAAAATTAGAGATTTCACTTGTTTGGTAATGAGGTAAAAATGGAGGGAAAGTAAAAATAGAGTGTAATCTCTTTTTCTTTCTCTTAAGAAATCATTTCCATCATAAAATAGATGAAAATGGAATGAAATGAAAATTTTAAATGATTTTGCACTTATTCATTTTTTATATTTACGAAATTATTTATTATTTTTTACTATTACAATTTTATTTAATATATAATAATAAAATTTTATTTTTTTTCGTGGACAAATTATTTTTTTAATTTTTTTTTTTACTCTTTTTATTTTTTTACATTAATATTCTAATTTTATTTAATATAAATTAAAAATAAAAATAAAAATAATTTATAAAAAATAAGAAAAATATATTAAATAACTATTTTTTAGAAAATTTATATTTTTAAAAAAATATTTTAAATTAAAAAATAAAAAAATCATATAGTAATAAATATTAAAAATATTATTTTATAATAATAGAATAGTACAACTAAAAACAAAAAAAAGTATCACTCATTTTCTTTCCTTCTATCCCTACCAAACAAAAACAAAAAAATATATATATTTATTTTTATCAGGTAAAATAAATCCCTCTTTCCTCTCCCCTTCACATTTTGCGAACCAAACTTATCCTCAATTAAAAGTGACTCTATATCCTTAATTGCTATAAAAGATTTTTTTTTTCTTCCCATTAATGGTGAACATCTTGTTTGGCCATATAATTCTTTTTTCTTTTTTTGAATAATCCGACATAATCAAATGGAATTAGATTAAAAAAGAATGAATGAAAATAAAAAAAATTTATCTCTTAAATCATACCTCACCACTTTGGACATCCAATTCTAAACGTGGACTAATTGGAAATTTGAGACCGCACTAATGTGCCGCCGGAAGCAAACAACCAAAAAGAACAAAAAGTAATTGTGGCTATTATTAATACAACTTTGTGGTGAAAATGAGTTAAGTCAATTTATGAATATTTTATAATTTAATTTGATAATTCGTTCAGAGTCAAGTTCATGAATTAACTGAGTGATACATGAATTTGATCAAATCTTAATTAGATTAATATACATAATCTCATAAACCCAATCAAATCATTCGTAAACTTGGTATGAATCGAGTCAGAAACTAAAAAATGAATAAAATTTAATTGAACCGTCTCTCAATTAACCTCAATCCAACCCAACCCAACCCCTCTTTTTCTTTTTTTTCCTTACAATACAGATCAGAAAATGTGAGTTATTATCACTGAACCATCAGGACTCCCGACCCCTACTAAGTTGTACTCCTTTCCAACCCTAATGCTAATACCGGTCCAAAAGGCACGTGAACGTGACTTGGGGCGCTACGGTACAGGAGAGATTTTTTGGGTCGAAGCATGGAATGATAGGGATGGAGATCTGTCGTCGTAAATCAGAAGGCTCATCCACCAAGTACTTTGTTTTGGCGTTTTTCTACCACCGAGTGACAGGACATGACACCCACCTCGTCGAGTACACATCACAAATTTTGGATAAATTTTTCGACCGACAAAAATAGTTAAGGTAATTGTAATTGGCCATCGATACAAGACAACTTGAAAAGATGTGTTTGTTTGTTTGATCACCGAAGCACACGACCCTGAAAAGATGCTCTCTCTTTAAAATAACTCAAAATTTCCTTTAATGGCATTTAACAATTTTTTTTTTTTTGGAGTTCATATTTTTATGTTAACTACTCCTTGTATATTCATAATTCACATGAATTTAAATTATCGTTGGCTCAACTGATCTTTATTTAATCTTATTATTTTATTTATTAAAAAGAATTAAAACTTTCAAAATAAAAATCAAATTTTTGACATAAAAAATATATTATTAAAAATATTAATTAGAATCAACTTTTTCGTATGCGCTCCACATCAGATAGCAGGAAGAGAGACTCTCTTTGCGAACCAAGTTAATTGCTTGCTTTGAATTATAAAGGGATGCCAACAGAAGAGAGGGACATTTGGAGACTAAGCAGAACAGAACAAAGAAGAAATCAAATGGAATGCATAATTGCTAGAAATGTCAACTCAGAAGACAAGTCATCTGCACAAAACAACAAGAGATGCGGGACCAAGAATAATCAGAGACCTGGGTTTCGTAAAGATTCATGCCTTTATCATCTTCATTCATCTTCTCATATTGCGTGATTGTCTTGGACCTCTGACCCAAATTTTAATAATTATCCATTTTGAGATTCGGAAGAAAACAGAAGATGAAAAATAAAAACGTATATGGGAAACTCTTCATAAATACAACATCTCTACGGTGCTCTTAACCAGTGGAATGGGCAAAATTTATAGGAACAAAGAGCTATAACTTCACAAAATTTGTCTCTCTTCGAGCATCAATACCATGAGAAAATTTCCATTTTCCATGTCTCGCAGTTTATTCACACTGACACAACAAAATGTAAAAATTGGCAGGGTGCACCGGTGCGGTATGTGGAGCTTCGCTCTATAATTCTCTGAAAAAGGATTTTATTGCTAATAATTGAAGGAGTACACAAAGCATTAGAAATGAAAAATGATCCGAAAATGGAAAGCAACAAAATCTGAAATTTTTACCAACTTAATTCTTTGTGTTTGGATCATTACTGGCTGTTTTTGGTACCAAAAGCAATGAAGTTCACACTGGTATCAGTAGACAATGCCCATCGCCCCGTTAAAGGATTGTATATGAAGCCGGCCATCTCTTGCACCTGAGGCAAACGATTGAAATCAAAAGGGGATATAAAATTACATAAACTCAGATAACCAAGTGTACTCAAGGATTGTTAGGCTAAGTTACAGATATTGAAGCGCGTTGTAGGATGAGAACAAGTTCTTCAGGAGTGAGAAAGCTTGACCACTGGTGCGTACCTTTTGGGAGCTGCAGAACAGCATATGTTATCTACCACAAAATGCAGATGTTGGGCAATTCCATGCAAATTAATTTACTGGCTTTTACTTGAACAATAAAAGTATCAGAAATTCGAGTCAGCATTCTCTAACCGGATAAGAACAAATTTGCGAAAGTACTTTAGTACTCCCAAGATGTCTTTTATTAAAAAAGTCTTGAAATGAAATATTGCAAGTTTTTGAGTATATGGATCTGTAACAAGCTTGAATTATATGAGACCTGTCTGTGGCAACTTTTTATTGTTCTCAAAATGGTGTAACAAGTAAAATTAACTCAACCATTTTTGGGCATGAGCTTAAGCTATATAATAAGAACTGGGTACTAGTGTCAGTTCAGATACAGAGTTTTCTTACTTGAATTTACTCAATCACCTATTATGAGAAGACACTTTAGAGTATGAGGTGCTCACGAGGGACCTCATTCGTTTAAAGCTTAACTGACCATGCTGAAAATCATCAAAAGGAAGCTTCAGTAATGCAACTATAGTTGGGGAAGTCGTTCAAATATATTAGGGTTAAAATAAACCACTTAGCATATCCGTTGACATCTTCTATTCTCAACAAGCTTCAATCATGCGCCAGCAAATTCAGTCTTCCTTGGCAATGAGAAAATGCAAAATATACACGATCCTCTTGTTAATTCTTTTATTCAACAGAAGCAAAGATATTGAAAAAGGTTCATTGCATTCTTTTAACAGGCCACTATCTTCTGCTTTCTGAGCCAGTAAGAGGCCTTCCGATATGTTGGAGGCCATCAAGCAGAGGGGCCTTGCTCTTCTCCTTCTTACACATCATGTCATCTCATGCAGTACAAAAGTTCTAGGAATAAAGAGCCTAGTCCAATGTTACTCAGATAGCAGTTCATTACTGTACTGGATACAAGGTACCTTACTCGGTACATGGGAGTGGGCTTAGTGTGATGACTTGCAAGGACCCATTCATAAGGCACTTTTGCATGTTTCTTGGTATGTGTTTATATGAAAGATACTTGTGAAGTAAATTTTAACCAATATTAAAACCTATGTAGCACACATTCAGACACGAGGTACAACACAATAGAGACGCAATGATAAATCAAACTTATAAAAACATATTAGAATGTTGTAAGTTAAAAGTGTATTTCCTTTTCCCAGATTAAAATAAATTAAGGCATAGAGACACCATCAAAACATAGTTTAAAATAAATGAAGGCATCTTCAATTTCAACTTAATTCAAGGAAGTGGATTTCAATTTCTCCAAAAACATGCTTAAGCCAGATCACCCTTTCAGAAAGAGATTGCCAAGGAAATGTGTTTGCATCACCATTTTTAGATTGCAAATCCTTACTAGGTAGAGTGATCCCAGTAACATATGCCCAGGCCAAGATGAAATTTGATAGAATATTAAAGGAATAATTAGTCCAAGATCCATACCCAGTGAAGAATGTACTCTGCTGCAACAATTGCAGATGCATATGATCTCATAGTACGGTTGACAGTAGATATGACAGTAGCACCTCCTGTTACAGTTAATGCTGCTAAAGACTTGCAGAATTCAGCAGGATCTGCAACATGCTCAATAACCTAAACAACAAGAAATCCGCCCAAAACATCAAACATTAACAAAGGGAAATGCAAAATGTGAACTGACAAACATTGAAATCCATTAATAACAAAATGGTGTAATAAACTGTTGAAGTTGAACTGACATAAGTGCATGAGGCAAGATTGCTAAAAGGAAAGATACTAAACACAAACCTCAAATAATGTATGATTCCGACAAGTCAAATAATGAAATTTATAGTGCTTTGACACTTATCTATGAGGCCAAACCACATATGGATTTGATGGGATCAGTTTGCTGGCCTATACTAGCTAACATTATACCCAACTAAGTCAACTGCTCTAATGGATTGAAAACCTGCAATTGGAGAACTTAAAACAATTATAGATGAGATTTTAAAATCTAGCATATCATATTTGGTATAAAAGGAAATAGGTAGAGGTGTATAATTTAGAAAATTAACATTAAACAATTGAAGTTTCAATCAAAAAACAATAACTTTGAAGTTTTATATTAGCATGCTCCATATTTTGGCACAGAAGGGAGAATGTCATTCTCAAAGGGGATAATGAACTCACCAGTCCAAAACTTTGGGTAAAATATTACCTGGAGAATAACATCTTACCTTTGGTGCAAAATCAAGAAGCATGTTGACTTAAAACTTTACACATATAGTTTTAATTTTCTTTATTATGCCCACCCAACGTTTCCATTATACCAAACACAGCCTTATGATTTTCAGAAATTACCCACCTATATTTTCCAACAGTTCTGTCAGATTTCCCCAGCTAGATAGCCTGTACCAAACAAGTGTTTGATGTGAACAATATTAAATTTGCATGGAACAACAGACAACTTTTTACTAGTCAGAGTCTGGGAGAATCAGATCTTGACATTGTAAGCAGGGGTGAGGAGAGATGGACATCCATATGTTTGAGAATTTTATCATCTCCATGTCGTGAACAAATGCATTATGGAAGTTAAAACCACAAGTTAAATAGAGCCAGAAGACTAACCTACTCATAAAATTTGACCAATGACATGATACACTAAGTTATTCCTGTGATATGAAATCTAAATTGCCCTATGGTCATTTTGAAAAATTTTTATGATGGAGATCATCAGAACAATATGAATATGTTGGAAAAGGACATATTTAGTATAAGTTATGGTGCATGGGTTAATCTGGATGTTGCACGTCCCTTAGGGGGCTTGTGATTGGAAGCCATGGTGTTACTCTCCTAAGACAGATTCCAAGCTCTAGTAAGACCCTCCCCCCCCCCAAAAAAAAATAAAAATAAAAAGAAGCCAAGGAGTGACTACAAAGCCTAAACCTTAAACATGCTTATTGAATCAAAATCAAGGTTTGAAAAAAAAAAAAAAAAAAAAAAAAAGGATTGTCAAAATAATGATTTTGGCCATCCTAGTGAACGTAATTATAAACAATCATTGCAGTCACAAACTGCAAAGGGACAAATCTCTTTTAAAATTAAAAAGAAACACCAACTACATGTTTCAATGATTCCCAACCCAATCCACCCTACCAAAAGGAGAGAGGCACACTTTGATATGGATGGCTCCCACAAATAAACAGACACACGAATAACCAAATCCTGGAAGTGACTACAATCCGTGTTGCCATAAATTAATACATTGAGAACCAATGTAATTATATGAGGAAAAAGAGAAGATTTCATAGAAAAGGGGGGACCAACCAATAGGCATACTATCATTTATTTCTATTTTATCTTGTAGGAATGGATATACCTACTAATATGGCAAGCATTTCCAAACATAACTACAGTTTTATTGCAAGACTACTTTTCTATAAAGGAACAAGTTTACTACAGAGGAACGAACACAAGATCAATATGGCAAATACGAATAATACAAGCACGCCATACCATGCCTGTTGCATACCTCCAAAGCAATTACAGCATCAAACTGCCTCTGTTCTTCAACCAGCTTTTCTGCCCATATATTCCCAAATAGATAATTATACCAGCTGTCAAGGACATTATCAGAGACAAGGGTACTCGATGAAGGTATGTTACACAAGTAAATCACTGAAATATATATTTGATGCATTTTATACATTTTCACAAAATATAACTAGAGCTGCACACCAAGCAGGAAAAAGAAAAAAAAAAATAGAGCTCCAGAATAGCCCAAAACAGGCTTGCATTAGCCATGAAAGGCCACTTTATTAGTAAAAGTAATTTGAAAGTCTTACCCACAAACCCTAACCATATCCAAGAAATTCTCTACCCAACCCCTTTGCAACCCCCCAAAAAAAATTAAAATTAAAAAAAAAAAAAATTACAAGGCCATTGAAATATTACCAAGTTCTAGCATGTCGGATAAAAGTGCATTTTTGAGTTTCTGAAGTACAAGAAAACAAGATCTCATAGTAAAGTAAAATGTTGAGCAATGAAGAAACATGGAAATGCAGATTAAATCATTCTCCAAAGAATAAATGAAACCAATCAGTACAAGAAAGCCTTCCAAACCATATATATCTGTCAGGGTATAAGCACTAAAGGCTCCTGCAACTGAAGACCAAAGATAAGACAACTTGGTCCTCAAAAATCTCAGCACTTCTCCCTAGCCATATGCTCCATAAAACCACCATTGTTCAACATTTTCCAAGAAATTTTGCATCTTTAAGGAGATCATACCCTTGAAATCAAAAGGCAAAAACTCCCTAAGATTACCAGGTAAAACCAATGGTTCTTCAATACAATAGAAACCACAGAGACAAAAATATGGTCTCCTAACATATAACAAGTCTGAGGTATTAATCTATTTAAGCACCGCAAAGCAACCAAAAGCTAACCCTCAAAAGTTCTCTGCAAGACCAAAAGGAGGATTGTTATAATATAAATGAATTACAAGATAAGCATGCAGCTCAAGAGTTGTTAACATATCATCAATAAGGAAGGTGAACATGAATTTTACAATTGATGTAGTTCAAGATTACTCACGTAGAGATGTTGGCATCACTAAGCAAATTAAAGCATAGACGAAAGAAAGGAGGGGACAGAGATATCCACCTAGGAACCTAGGACAAATTGTTATAGTAGTAATATCTCGAGATACATGATAGTAACCTTCACCTTCTTTTGGTAATTCGCCTATGAAAAATAGAAACTTAACTTCAAGTTGCATTTGCAGATTATGAAAATAAATTTGATTTCATTACCATTCCCCCACCACGATACCTGCAATGTAACTAGGCCTAGGGTGTCCAAAGCATTCCATGTGGATTTCTATGTGAATTGGAGCGTCCCCTCATCTCAATCTCCCATGAATCGAATATTAATAATTTCTTTTTCTTTTCATTTCAAATCCCACCACCTTTTGACGCGTTACAAACTGCCTCATCCAACTATACAACAACAACCTGAACTTTAATCTCAAAAATTTGGGGTCAACCATATAAGAGAGAAATATAGAAAAAAAATAAATTTAAAAAAGAAAAAAAGAAGAGTTGATTTAATTTATACGGATTCTCATACGCCACTCAATCCTATCCAAGGTCATCTCTACATCTAAACAATTAACTATCATATCTTTACAGATAACTTATATCCAAGTTTTCTACGATCTATCTCTACGTTTTACTATATCTTCTATATTTAAATTCTCGGTCCTCCAAACCGATACGTCTTTAGATCTCCTTCGCACATGACCAAACCACCTCAGACAACATTTTCGCATCTTACCCACAATTGCACTAACTCCCAACTTATTATGAATCTATTTGTTTCTAATTCTATCTCTTTTAGTTTTTCCACACATCCACCTAAACATCCTCATTTCCGCTACAACCATTTTCTATTTTTGTTGCTATTTAATAACCCGACACTCGGTACCATATAATAGTACAGGTCTTATTGCAATTCCATAGAACTTTCCCTTTAAATGTAGCGGTATCATGCTATCGCAAAGAATTCCAGATGTCTTTATCCATTTCACCCAACTCGCTTGAATTCTATAGTTCACATCTTCATCCATATTACCATCATTTTGAATGATAGATTTAAGATATCTAAAACAAACACTTTTTGGTACATCTTTTTCTTCTAGTCTAATCGTTTCTTTATCTTGTTGATTGTCACTAAACTCGCATCTCATACAACAACCTAGATCTTCTATCCCAAAATTTAGGATCGGTTATATGAGAGACATATCTCCAGAAAAAATAAAAAAATAAAAAAAGAGAAGAAGATGGATTTAGTTTTTACGGATTCTTCTACGTCACTCATTCTTATCTAGTACCATCTCCTCAACTAAATCCATAACTATCATGTATTTACGAATATATTGCATCCAAGTTTTCAATGGTTTACCTCTACATTTTATTAAATCTCCTATTTGTAAGTTCTCTGTTTTCCTAATAGGTGCGTCCTTAGATCTTTGTTATACGTATCCAAACCATTTCAAATGGTACTCTCACATTTTATGTATAATTGAACTAACTCTCAATTTATTACGTATCTTGTCATTTCTAATTCTATATTTTCTAGTTTTGCCACACATCCATCTAACCATTCTCATTTCAGTTACAGCCATTTTTTGCTCTTGTTGCTATTTAATTGCCCAACACTCAATATCATACAATAAAGCAGGTCTTACTACAGTTTTATAGAATTTTTCCTTTAAATGTAATAGCATCGTGCGATCGCAGAGAACTCCGGATGTCTGTCTCCATTTTATCTAACCCACTTGAAATCTATTATTCACATCCCTATCTATATTGTCATCATTCTGGATGATGAAATCAAGATATCTAAATCGTTCGCTCTTTGAGACTTCTCTTCCTTCTAATCTAATCGTTTTTTCATTATCCTGATGATTGTCACTAAACTTACATCTCATATATTCAGTTTTAGATCTACTCAATCTAAATCTTTTAGATTCTAACATGTTCCTCCATAACTCTAATTTAGTACTGAAACTCACTCTAATTTTATCAACCAAAATTATATCATTTGCGAAGTGTATACACCATGATATTTCATCTTGAATTTTTTTTTGTGATTTCATCTATCACTATTGCAAATAATATGGGTCTTGATGTCGAACATTGATGGAGCCCAATGTTAATAGGAAAACTATCACTCAGCCCTCAACAGGTCCTTACATTGGTTACAACTCCTTCATACGTCCCTAATAATGTTTATGTATTTCAAAGACATCTCTTTTTTCATCGACGCCCACCACAACACGTCTCTTGGTACCCTATCATATCCTTTTTCAAGATTAATGAATACCATATATAGATCTCTCTTCTACGCTCTAAATGTCTTCGTCAATTGTCTTAACAAGTGAATTGTTTCAGTGATGGATCGTCCTGACATAAATCCAAATTGATTTTGAGACACACTTATCTCTCATCTCAATCTATGCTCTATCACTCTCTTTCATAACTTCATTGTATAGCTCATGAGTTTAATTTTTCTATAATTGAAAAAATCTTGTATGTCCTCTTTATTCTTATACAACGAGACAAGTGTACTTTCTCTCCATATTTGGGACATTTTCTTTGTTTGCCAAATTTTGTTGAAAATACTCCGAATTCATCAAAACATTTCCACACCTCAATAGGGATGCCATCAGATCATATGGCTTTGTTATTTTTCATTCTCTTTATGGTTCCTTTACTTCATAAAGACGAATTTGACACTTAAAATCTCTATCAATCTCTTCTACAGATATCTCTATATTTTCTATATTTATTGTATTCTCAACATTAAACAAGTTATTAAAATATTTTATCCACCGTTTTCTTTTATCATCATTTCTTACAAGTGTACTATTAGTTTTACTTTTAATACACCTAATCTTATTTAGATCTTTTCCCTTCCTCTCCCTTAGTCTGACAATTCTATAGATCTCTTTTTCCCCGTCTCGAGTCTCCAACCTCTTGTACAATTCGTTATACACTTTACTTTTTGATTCGTGAATACTCTTTTTTATGTCTTGTTTTGCATTTTTATATTTTTCATAAGTCTCGCTACTATGATCACTTTTAAGATTCTTATAACACTCTCTTTTCATTCAAATAGCAGTTTGTATTTTTTCATTCTACCACGACTCCTTGCCTCTTGGAGCCCTACCTTTGGATACTCCAAGAACCTCTCTACCTATATTTTTAATATTATTATACATAACTTTCCACATTGTTTCTGAATTATCATTGACAGATCAATTTGTTACTCCAATTATTTTGTCCCTAAAAGTCGTCATATTTTCCCCTTTTAGGTTCCACTATTTAATTCACGACTCTATATATGGTTGACATTCTTTTTATCGTTTAGACACTCGTACATCTAAAACTAAAAGTCTGTACTGAGTCGTTACGCTCTCTCCTGGTATGACCTTACAATCGTTACAGGTCATTCAATCACCTCTTCTAGTGAGAAAAAAATCTATCTGAGTAGCATTTGACCCACTTCTATAGGTAACTATGTGCGACTTTTTTTTCTTAAAGAACGTGTTTATTAATGTCAAATCAAACGCTACTGCGAATTCTAAAATGGTATTTCTCGCCTTATTCCTACAACCGAAACCAAATTTCTCATGTACGGTTTCGAATACTTTGTTTTTCTCTCCTACATGTTCATTTAAATCTCCTCTAATAAATAATTTCTCGCTACTTGGTATTGTTTGCATAAATTCATCTAAATCTTTCCAAAATTGTTTATTACTAATTTCATCGATACCTATTTAGGGCGCGTACACACTAACTATATTAATTACGTTTCTTCCATTTACTAACTTGACGAGCATAATTCTATCTCCCTTCCTTCTTATCTCTACTACTTCTCCTAGTAGATTTTTATGTACAATTATTTCTACCTCATTTTTTGTTTTATCTCTACCTATGTACCAAAACTTATGATCATTTGACTCTATTACTCTAGCTTTCTGTCCCACCCGTTTGGTTTCTTAGGGACACATTATCTTAATTTTTCTTCTATTCATTACTTCTCCTATTTCTCCTAATTTTTCGGTTAGAGATCCTATGTTCCAAGTGGCTAAGCGAATCCTATCTTCATGGACTATCTTATTTACCCGCACCCTAAAGTCCCCTTGTAACTTGTCACTACATCTCATATATTCAGTTTTTGACCTGTTTAATTTAAATTCTCTGGATTCCAGTACAACCCTCCATAACTCTAATTTAGTATTAATACCCTCTCTAGTTTCATCGACCAACACTATATCATCTGCAAAAAGCATACACTATAGTGTCTTCTCTTGGATGCTTTTTGTGATTTCGATTATCACTTTTGCAAAAAGAATAAGTCTTAAAGCGGAATCTTGATGGAGCTCAATATTAATAGGAAAGCTATCGCTCATATCCCCACAAGTTCTTACATTGGTTATAACTCCTACATATCTTTAATAAGATTAATGTATTTCAAAGAAATCTCTTTCTTTATCAACGCCCCACCGCAATACGTCTCTAAAAACCATATCATATGCTTTTTCTAGATCTATGAATACCAAATGTAGGTCTCTTTTATGTACTCTATATATCTCCATCAAATGTTTTAACAAGTGAATTGCCATTGTGGATCTTTTTGGCATAAATCCAAATTGATTGCCTCATCCAACGATTCATTTAAGAATTTTAACTTCTCGTAAAAGCTCAAAGGGTAAAATATTAAACTCCTGTTCACTAGCATGATTAATAAAATCCATAATCTAGAACAAGTTACATTTGTAAGAGGCAAAAAGGAACTTGCCAACATTTCCTTATTCCAAGCAATATTGAAAAGCTCCAAATAACAATATCCAAAGGGAATAAAGTCTATCAAGCATCATGCTAAAAGAAAAAATTGAACAGAAGACAATTTTCAAACAAGAGGGTTTACTAATGTGTACAGATTTTGTTTTTTTTTTTTTTTGCACATAAGGGATTTAGAGAGTGTTGATCATTTTTTAGTCCATCTCTCTTGGATGAGACACTTGTATGAGATGATTTCTCTTTGCTCCACATCATTTGAGTGCCATCTGTATCCAGAATTGTAGGCTTGGAAAGAGGTGAAATGTTGTGCAATGAAGAGGTAGGTAACAACTTTTTGTTTGGTTTAAAGGGAAATGAATTCAGAATTTCTTAGGGCGTAAAAGATCCTTTATTTCTTGTGTTGATATTTGGCTTAGATCCCTCCTTTTTTAGTCCTCTTCTCATTTTTTAAAACTGATGAGTAAGTTATGTCTTTTGTAAATTCTTTATTACTCTAATAGGTTGTGTATGATGCAACTCCTTGAGCTTAATGAATTTGTCTTTCCTATCCCAAAAAAATAAATAAATAAATAAAAAGAACTTTCCCTGACTTCATCCTTCTTCATGGAAGAAAATCCTCCTGCCCCTATTGAATGAGATCCATTACTAACACTCAATGCAAGCAAGTTCTGTTGTATCTCACACAGAGCCCCAACAGCCTATCTGAAGAAAAGATTATTCTCCTCTTAAATCTCCTTATTCTCCTCTTAAAACTCCAATCCACCCACAAGCAAGGCCATATAGCATTTAATCAAAGATTATATCTACCTCAACCCCCCCCCCAAAAAAAGGACCATCCTTTAATAACTTCATTTTTACCAAATTACATTTCTCCTTACCTTCCACCAAGCCACAGCAAAATATTGTTGTTGGAGATGCTCCATCACTCGTCAATGAGTACAGCTAGGGAACAAAGCCACGACATGCACCAGAAGATATACATCCTAAGGGGAACAATTCCCCTTGTATTTAAGATCATCTGGTTGTATTGGTTATAATTCTGTTAAAGATCATCTCACAAAGTTGAGCTAAATCTTGACTTTAAGCTCCTTCAAGTCAGCAAGATTATGTGCAAAATAACACTACTCTGCTCATGCTCTTTTGAATCATATTAATATTGGGCACATGATTCAAGTTTGGATTGAGAAACATCAAAGCAAAGCCCACTCAACATCATCTAATATGGTAAAAAAGCCAAGCTCATCATCTAAGGTAAAAGAGCCAAGCTCTACTAAAAAGTTGTAATGTCTATAATCTTCTAAGACCAATTATTCAACTAGCTAATTGATACCTCATATCAAGTAGGAGATGAATAGAGTGGCAAGCAGCAAACAGAATGAACATTTAAAAGGAAAAAAAAATGCTAAAAGTGAATCTGATTTCACATGCAAGTTATGTTATTCAAGAAAGTCTTACGAAATATAAAATCAGTAATACATTATTTAAATGAGTAACTAAAAAAGATTGGCACATACCAGCTGTGGTGCAACAATATTCAATTGTTGAAGTCATAGGATCCATCTCCTGCACAAACAAACAGCACTTATAAACATATGCAGTCAACTTCACTTGAAATGTGCTTGAGAACCACATTATTTTAACCCCCCCCCAACAAAAAAAAATGCTAAAGCAAATGATTCCCTGCATTTGAATGATAAGGCCACAGTGATATGTAAGAATACATTAGCCAACTTCTATTGCCCTCAGGTTTAATAATTAAAGAATTGTCCATCCTTCCTAGAATGGGTGACTTTTCCACCAGGAATAGAGGATATGGTGGTGTGGAAAGGGAATATCGTGGGGCCTACAAGATGAAATGATCCTACCAGGCTTTATGCATGCAGGTACAAGTGGATCCACTTGGTCAATTTCTTAAATAGCTATTTGGAAGATTAAGATATCATTCTTCACTTAGGAAGCAGCGTGAGGTAGGATCTTTAATTCAAGATAAATTACAGAGAGGAATTACTCTTGATAATAGATACCCACTTTGAATGAGAAAGCTTGAAATGATGGAGCACCTTCTAATACATTGCTTGTGGCCCAGACGCTTGTGGGATATTATCTGTTATGCACTTCATATAAATGCTGAAACGAGTATAGTGAGGTACAGGCTTGGAGGGTTATAAGGTGCTTACAGGGTGCAAAGAAAGATTATTCTACTGATCCCATTGGCAATTTTTGGTTAGTAGGTCAGCAGAGAAAGTCAACAATTGTGTTTTGAAAGATCCACATGAATTTTTATTTTTGGTTTTGTTTCCTATAAGAATGGTTGCTTCCTATGTAGAATCTTTGTTTTTTCTTTTGGTTGTAAGAGTAAAACAGCAAATATATTTTTAGGTACCAAGGACACCGAAACAAATTACACGTATAAGAAATATGCAACAATCTTTAAACAAGGATAATTATGCATACAACAAACACAAATATCTCCAATGCTGTTTAAGAAAAGGATAGCATACAGCATGAAAGCTTGCAATCTTTATATTCTTTTCCACAGCATCGACTCCTGTTACCATAGCCCCCATTCGAGCTAAAGGCTGGATAAGAAATGAAAACATGTTACTTCTGGCTCAAGAAAACTAACTAGTGAAAAATGTAGTGTTTAAATGACAAACTAAACAATGCCACAATATATGCACTCATTAGTGAATTCTCTCCAATCAACACATTGCCAATGTGTGGCTTTAGTGAGGGGCCAATTACCCTTGAAAAGTATAATATAACTTGGGCTAGTCAAAAACCACCCTCTGGAACTTAATCATGACCTTAGTTGTTTAAATCATGATCCAAGTCATAGAATTGCAATTGATTCTGCAAATCCTAAAATAACATAACAATTCAGAGCAAAAGAATTGCACGAAGGTAGAATCACAAAATGATTGTGAAAGGATAGTAATATCCTATCTCATGCCTTGAATTTTTTCCCCCCTGCATGCTTTCCTTCTTCCTCTAAACTTTTTGGTTTTTCTAGAATGCTTGGTCATTGTGAACTTAATTTCTAAAGAAAAAAAAAAAATTTTTTTGGGGGGGGGGGTTTATCCATTCACTTCCGCTCAAACTTTGTCAGTTATTTTCCTCCTAATTATATGATACAAGCATCAAAATGGTTACAGTTGGTTTTTATTATAGTCGCCCTACATTCTCATTGATAATAGTCAGCAACGTCATTAGCCTTTGATCTCTCTTGTATTTGTCCTTTTCTTTTGACACTTCTTGGAATTCTTCTCATTGCAGTGTACAAATATCCTGTCCTATAAATAAGTGCTTATAGTACACTTAAAACACCACTCTGCTTTATGTAGAAAAGATAATTCTTGCCTGTGCCTTTTTACACACTGCTTTAGGTTTTGAAATTTTCTCAAGAAAGATGTTAAATCAAATTAATCACAATCCAACTCTTGGAAACTTAACACACTTAAAATACTTTAAAAATGCACCCATTTAACGTATTTTAAATCTCAAATGGTTCTGTAAAAAAATATATGATTCGCTAGTGGAATTGCTTTCCCAAGTCGAAATCTTTCCAGTACCAGTCTTTGTATCAAATAAAGCAATATCAAAATTTCTTGAAAAGAATATTAGTTCTCAAGTTCCAAAAATTCAAATATATACCTCTGAGAGTATGCCACCTCCACAACCAACATCAATAATCTTTAGTCCTTCAAAAGGCCTAGGAGAGGAAGGATCCTTTCTGAAGAAAGAAAAAGAAACTGAAGTCTGTGAGTAGCCAAAGAACAAGTAGATGCTCTTATAGTTATAAGAATAGCACTTCTTTGCATATGAGACACACATAAAAAGAACAGCATCACTCTTAATTCATTTTTACCAAGGTCTCTCAACAATCAGAAATGAAGTCATATATAAGCAACCAACAAAATACACTGGAAGTTACATTAAGTCCAAGATCTCTAAGAAAAGAGGTTCTAGACTTGATCTATCTTAGTATATGGCCCAGCCAATGTAAATAAGGAATCTGAAGTTTAACGGCTAACAACTGTTAGTGAGGAAATTTAGAAATAGAAATTGATAAATTTCCCTAACAGGCAGATAATATAATGTCATTTTCTTACTCACTAGACATTCTTTGATGCAAAAAAGATATCTGTGCATAAGACTCAAAGAAAAGAAACCACAAGACCATTAAGCCGCCAAACTAGGCAGTGTGTTTATGAAGCAAGAAAATTAAGGAGGCTATCCTGCAGAAGTTTGTCATACAGGGAGATTTCCGAAGACAATAGATGATAATTGATGATTTCTACATATCTTTCACATTTAAGTGCAACAAAAGCTGTATATCAACTACATCTAATAGACGAAACGTGTTAGGTCCAGTCATTCAAATGAGAGGAAAAGGTTCAAAATAAAGATACACAAATGACACATCCAAAGGGTCACGTTCCCCCCCCCCCCAAAAAAAAGACCAACATCTCTGCCTGATACCTCATTTTTTGACATATCTCAGCTTTGTCTACATACGATTGGCATAACTTCTCACCAAGAGACTTACGTAAGGCTATTAATATAAGAATTTGTAGATAGAACCATGCAGGATTGTGCTTTCAACTCATTAGTTAATATTTATCTTACATGGTCTATATTTATAAATTTTTAGTTATCTAAAACATATAAACTATAGGACGTCATGTTCTATTCTTTTTTTCAAATTTTTATCATGTTGTGCCCTTCATCAGTTTTTCTTGCTTGAAACTGTACATGCATACCTCAGTCCAGGCCAAGTGCAATTATTATGGTACAAATATTTGATAGAAGTGATTGGCCTATCAAAGGAAACATGGACGTTTATCGAGTGGTCAAGGACAGGAACTCTATGAGACACAAAAGATGATTGTACAAACAAACACCATATGTTGAGCACAACTATACCACAGATGAGATTTCTCCCATTCATGCAAAAATTGCATTATTTAGAAGAAAGTCATCATAGAAATAATACTTCAGTCTTCATAAAAGAAATTGTAAAAAGATGTCAAGGAAACAGCCAAGGAGAAAGAAATGAAATACTGTAAGCATGTCACTTACCCAAAATGACGACACAAAGTGGAGCGAATGAAAGTTAATCTTGTAGGATTCATCACATGCAATGGTTTAAATGGTCCTTCAGCATCCCACCTGATAATAACACAAGAAAGGAATTGACGTCAAATATATTGGAACTAAAATTTTCTACCCTATCAAGGTGCATGTCAATAGGAGAAGAACAGCATTTTCTACCCGAAGCACATACCTCCTTAGTAAACTAAATATCATCAATCCGCAGTTTATATGATTGTTTCATAGCAATCACCTTATTAACCATCTCTATAAAGAAATTGAGCATGTATATGAAGTTATCAACCAAGTGTCCAAATGCCTATTAAAAATCAACACAGATTAAATATGTAATTTCACGTTGAACAGCTAAGACGCAACCTATCTTTCATTTTTTTGGGGGGGTGGTCTTCTAAATTTCAACTTTAACGATCCAACACTAAGCAAAATCATTGTTACATATAGTCAACAAATTTGGGTTTCTCATGACAGAAAAGACCTTTATAGAATCACATAGATTAAATTCAATTCAAGCAATATAAATGAAAGATTAGAAAGAGCATACAATGTGAATTCCACATCCTTAGACAAATCAGGCCATCTATTAGCAGCCTAGCATTTACCATAATACATATATCCAACAGCAACATCACCAGATGATGGGAAAGCAAGAATTTTTATCAGATCTTAATGGGATTCGCACTCACATAACAATACATATCACAAAATCAACATCCTATAAAATATTTTTTAATAAAAAAATTACTCTAGCAAAGGCGGTGTAGCTTCATACATAGCACGTCCTCTGCGTTAAGAGAATTGAAAACCCCCATTGTTGTTCGGTTGATGTCTAATTAAAGACATCCTTTGACAACATTGCTTTGCACACAAACCCTTTTAGATCACTTACTCCATTTTTTCCCTATTCGCAATGTAGTTTGAAAATAAGATTCAAGCACTTGAAAATCAAAAGGCGATCACACCACTCGTTTGACGAATTGTCTCACAGAATCAAACTTCCAAAATGGGATTATTATATCGACATACCAATAAGTAAACACCAAACTGGAGCTGAAATCAGTAAATATAGCATAAAACAAATTGTTTCTGTGTATTAAAAAATAAATCATGAATGTATGTATTTCTGTGTGTGTGTGTGTGTGTGTGTTTGTGTGTGTGTGTGTGTGTAAGTAAAAACGAACCAGGTTTCGGCGATGGCAGCGAACTTGGCGAGCTCGTCTTGTTTCAAAGACGATGACAGCTTCAAAGAAGCTTTAAACGCATTCTTGTCGCCGTCGATTTTGGAGGTGCTGGGAGATAAAGGATTCTCTTGTGGGTGCAGTGGAGGGGGTTGAACAGGAACTGATTCAGGAACATCGAAGTAAAATCTGGGGAGTGCGAAATAGGGAAGAAGACGACCAGAGTTGGGGTTTGGGAAGAATTTTCTACATTGGTTTAGTAATTTGGACGCCATCATTTGAGAGAGAGAGAGAGAGAGAGAGAGAGGGAGAGAGTTTGGTAGAGAGGAGTGAGAATTAGAAAATTTTCCGGCTTGGAATTTGGCCCATTTCCGGTTTATAGAGTGGAAATTTTTTTTTATTCTTTTTTGAAATTTTGAAAAAATTGACTTTTATTATTTTTTAGGAACAAATTTTTTCGTTGGTAGTTTGTTAAAACATAATTTGCTAATATTTTTTGATTTTTAGAAACATTTTAGAGATATGTAATCAAACGATGAGAATATTGGCCGAATAGAATTCATAACACACTCCATAATTTGAATATAGTAGTGATAAATTATTTTTCATTATGATGATTCAAAATTATATTTTGACTAATTTAATTAGAATATTTATAAAAATTCAATTTAAGTAACAGTTTTTTTAGTGTAGTTTTTTTTTATTCTCAAATTTTGAATTTAAAACTTAATTAAAAAATCTAACATTTCATTCCACTAAACTGATATAATTGGAGTTAAATGATGAACTCTATCATTGTTTTTGACTCTTTTTCGTAATAAAAAAATATTTAAATAATTTGAATACAACTGATGTCTATTTTGTCTTGTAATTAAATATTGTTTAAATAAAATTTTATATTCGAATTTTATATATAAAAATATAGATATTGAAAGAATTTTACATATTAAGAAACCAACATAAGTCAAACTGAATTTAGTTAAAGACCAAAATGATTAAAATACCTATAGTTTATTAAAAAAAAATTAATACAATTTTAATAGAGAATTTAATTCTTACTCTTGAAGTTAAATATTAATATAAAAATTTTTATATTTATTGATGGCATATGATCAAAACTGCCTAAATCATGATAGATTAAAAACTTGCCCTTAATTTGTCGAACGACTCATGAAAGCCTTGTAATCAATTTGATCGACATCCACTTGGCCAATCTACCATATGGTCAACCTCGAGGCTTAATGTTATAAGGCCTAAGACTCATCGAGTCAGCAGTCCAGGGAGTAATCAACTAAAACGAGCCTTCAAGAAATGATATAAATCCCAGATGGGTAAGCACGGACCACACTCTCGGTATCTTTCGATTAAATCTTGCTTGATAGACAGTTGCTCGATACCTTCTCGGTGCCCGGTGATAATCACTCGACCCACTAAAATAATATTCACTCCTTCTGAATCACGGGACGTAATCCAATGTAAATAGAAGGGAGACCTATGTCCGTAGTCAATAAGGAAGGAAATTTGCATAACAATCTAGACTTCCCAAACAAAAAAAAAAAGTTCAAATTTTTTGAGAATTTTACACGATAATTCTCGAAATCTCGGGATACTCTCGTAAGAAAACTAGAGTTTTGACACCCAGGATGCATACGACTGTCACACACGAAAAGTATATATATATCATTAACCTAACTAACTAGGTAGGCATACTCACTCTCTCTCTCTAGGTAGACATTACAATCGGCACAAAGCTCTCTTTCAGTTTATTTCTTCCAATTTCGAAAATCATTCTCTAACTTGAATGTCGAAACCTTCTCCGCCGGAGAACCCTCTGGCGGTTCTTTGCAGGTCTTGTCGTTTTGGACCATCAGATGACCAAGTCATCATGTTTGAGTTAGCAGAGTTATCATCTGTGGAGTTAAATCTATTTCTAATAGATTGGCATCGTCCTTGGAAATAGACCGGAATGAAACTCGTCCTGCGCCGCCTTGCTTTGCCAAGAAAGTATGCCTCTACAAAGAATAACAAAAGCCACTTCTAGAGTTGCTTCTCTGATGGAGGGGCATACGGCCATCCCGTCGAATGCCACACAACTCGAGGCAGACAACCATGCAAGAATTCATGGTGTCACTGGCCCATCCGAGGTCCAATCTCCAGCCAGTCACCAAAACAACCCGACACCACTTGTCACTTCTACTTCTCTAGAAAGGGCTACTAAACCCCAAGTAAAGAGACTGGAATCTAAGATACAAAGCATGAACAAGTAGCTAGAAGAACTCAGCTACACCCTTCGGCCAGGAACTCGATCTTCCTCTCATGGATTGGGTCACATGTGCACACGGAGGCTTGAGCCCAAAGAATACAGAGAGCCCTCGCTGACTTCCTGACACAATCTAGACGACCTAAGAAAACAGGTCAAAGAGTTCATGGTAAACGAGCTAAAACGTGCAAATGTGAGAAAAGACAAGCCTACTTAATACCCCACTGGGCTCTCGCCTTTCGATCCTAAGATTTCCTCTGAACCGATGCCCCGTGACATGCTTCTCCCCCCTTAGAGAGCTACGATGGCACTACTGACCCTAGGGATCATATTGCCCACTTTATTACCAAGATGATCTTCAAAGACATGTCAGATGCCGCCATATGCAAACTCTTCCTGATGACCTTGAAAGGCAACGCGTTGATATGGTTCAATTTGATCCCCCTTTCAGCGTTAAGAGCTTTTCTCAACTTCAACAGCAATTCGAAACGTACTTTGTCATCAGTAGGGGAACCAAAAGGAAATCTGCATCCTTTCTCTCAATATGATAGAGGCGACAAGTCGTTAAGAGACTTCCTTAAGAAGTTTAAAGCTAAAATGATAAAGGTCTCTGATTTAGACCACTCACGCACTGGCAATGCTGCTCACAGGGCTACGACCATTAGGGATGAAAACCTCTGTTACCAAGAATCTCTCATTTACTATCCAGGAGTTTTACGCTCGAGCAAAGAATTATATCGCCGCTGAAGACGCTAAGCCTTTTAACAAATGGCAAAACCAACCATCCCAAAACAAGCACAACCGATCACCTCGATGATCCTCATCTAAGCAGGTCTAGCAAAGACCCCCTCAACCACGAAGGTTTACTAGCTATACACTTTTGAATGAGGTGCCCAGTTAAGTCCTACTCCAAATTCAAAATAAGCCCTATGTCAGGTGGTCTCCTCACTCTACAAAGAACGATTCGAAAAAATACAAGACCCAATACTATCACTTTCACCGAGACTATGGCCATCTAATAGACGAATGCAAGAAGTTGAGAGATGAACCAGAATTCCTCATCTGAAGTGGTTAACTCCAAAGGTTCATAAGTGCGAAGAGAGAAAATCTCCCTCCTCGGGGCTCATGTAATGCGAAACGAAAAAATGAGCAAGTCGATCAACTAATCCCAGCAGACGTTCACAACCGACCAGACATGGTGATCCTCCAAGTGCAGAATGGATATGACTCCTTGGAGCCTTACCTCTCGATCCATATCTTAAGGAAGCTATATCAGCACGATCACACACGGTCAAATGAGAAGGGGTACTTATTGCCCCAGTCTTCCAAAAGGCGGAGCCGTCCAGCCCCACATCCAAAGAAGTTCTTGCCACTCGTACCAAGAAGTAGCCTAAGAAGAAAAGGCCCATAATCGATTTCAGTGATGACGATCTGGTAGGAGTCGATCCTGATTAGCACGATTCTCTTATCATTACCACAAAGATCAGACAGTATGAAGTTAGAAGAATTTTCGTGGACCAAAGAGCCAACTACAATCTCTTTTATTGAAGTGCCTTTCAACAATGGGATTCACCCAAACACACCTACAACCTCATGTTGGGCCCAACTAGGGGTTCACATGTGAATGAATATACCCCAAAAATGTTATCTCACTGCTCGTTACCCTCGGAACTCTACCAGACTACACAACGGCCTCCATCATGTTCAATGTGGTCAAACTCCTCTTATCCTACAACGTTGTCTTGGGATGACCTATCTTAAATGTCTTGGAGGCACTGTCGAGCACAAAACACATGAATGTCAAGTTCAGGACCTCCACCGGTATTGGAACACTACCCTGTGATCTGGAACCCCCGACACACCCTCCTAAGTAAACTTTTAACCTCTCTTAGCTCGCTTTCGTTGTATTATTTATCGATTGCTCTATGATATCTAACCTTAGCACTTGTCCTATTGGCTATATTATGATTACTCACTTGTAATGATTTGTTTCATTGATCTCTTTTTGTGAGTCAGTTACACTGAATACTTGCTGCGAGACCTCTTTCAATCAAATGACGTGTCAAAAATGAGGGATCTATCTCCCCGAATGGGCAGACATTGCCCATTCCTCCCGAATGGAGTTTATCGTTAGAAATCTATCTCACTGAATGAGCAAATATCGCTCAATCCTCCCAAACAAAGCTTACCATTAGGGATCTATCTCCCCAAATGGGTAAATTCGCATAATCCTCCCAAATGGAGGCTATCTCGGAGATTTATCTTCTCGAAGGGGTAAACATCACCCAGACTACCCGAATGGAGTCTATCGTAAATGATTTATCTCCCCGAATAGACAAGCGTTACCTATTCTCTTAAACAAATGTATGATCAACGCAAGTAAAACCCTCACTCTCAGGCAAATATGCCCTCAGCTAGGGATATATCTCTCCGGTAGCACTCTACTTGATAAATACAAAAGGAGTAACACTACCAATGCAGAGTAAACAATAAAACTTTTCATTAATCTTGGTAAAAAAGGAATATAAAAGAAGAAGTCACAAAAAAAGAAAAAGGGAAAAAAGGAACCTCAATCAAGAGGGAGTAGGAACATCGGACTCTACGAGGATAGGAGTAGACTCGAGATCAGGGGCAGGACCCTCAGCATCTGGGGGCATGGCACTCGCCAACCCTACTTGATGAATAATCTCCATGGCACAATGAAATCTCTCGGACAATCTATGATGAAGGCACCAGTGTTGATCAATAGTACTTGTAACCGTATCACCAGTTCGATAATTTTTTGCTTGGCAGCCTAAAGGGACTGCCAGCGTATATCGGCTAGCCTCCTTACGGCTTGCAAGGATGCTTCATGCACTTTAGCCTCCACCTCCAGTTCCCCATACCTATTAGAGACCATTTTATATTGATGGAGTGTCGCATCCCGTTTAGCCCTCAACTGCTCCATCTCCTCATTGTGGGCACTCAAGACAGCCATAGACACTCTCTCCTTCTCGAGCTCCCTTTTTCTCTACTAACAAGTATCCTCCAATTGGGACATGTCTGCCATAATCTAATCAGCTTAAAACCTCATATGGCTCATCGTCTACTCCCTTCTCCGCCTCTGGAACTCTGTGGTAACTATAGTCTGAGCAAACAAATGCTAGTTAGTAAGCGGAAGGGAGAAAAGAAAATGGATGCTGAAGGAAAGAGGATATCGTCAAGGCAGCGAAAAACAAAGTCTTGTCACCCTACTCCAACGAGAGCTTGTTTAACTCCAATTCCGAGTAATGGAAATCCAACCCATCGGCTATTCGTTTTCCCATGGTAACGTCCATATAGCTGTAACAGTTGTCCTTGGCATAGATCATCATCGTTGCTTACTCCTTCGAGTCTCGATGCCCATCGAATGACCAAACAGGGATCGCATAGGGAAACGCTTCCTCCTCGGGCACTATACACTTACCTTTGTTTATAGGCAATAGCAAGACAGCGAAAGAAGGTCCTACACCGAGCCCCCTTATCAACTCAGGGCAAATGTCTTTCAGGGCACTTTGGGGGATATGCCTCCGTCTCCTCAAGGCCCTCAAAAACATGGCCCTCGGCCGCCTCCTCGCCATCTTCGGCCTCTATGCTGCCGGTGTGCCAATGCCCCGAAGGAACTGCTACCTCTCCACAAGCCTCGGATCCCTGGTCTTCGACATCAATAACTCTCAGTACAACTGAGAGCTCTTGTCTCACGGCCCTCCTCTTCCTTCGCCCTAAAGATGAAATGGGAATGGTGTCAACACTTGCATCAGAAGCGCTCTTTGCCTCAGTCGCCTCTCTCTTCTTGGGTCTCATTTGCTGGTTGGTAGTGATCTCCTTGAGATCTTTCTCTTCCGAGGAAACAAGAACGTCAACAAGTTTCTTGTTCTTCTTCTCAATCTAGTGAGACATCTCAATCTTCCTCTTCTCCCCTAGCAGCAAGCACGCCAACGACAACATCTCACCCTCCAGAAGAGACTCAACCTAGATGCATCTCTTCTTGGCCTTGCGGTAGCTACTGACCGAGTGTATGAACCTCGAATGGCAAGATGGTGGATAAGGTTTCAACATAAGAAGCGACTCCTCCTTGACTTCTAGAAATCTGCATATCAAGTCCTTGTTTAAGAACTCCACAAAAAAAAAAAAAAAAAAAAAAACTTATGCATCTAATTTTTTTCGATGGTCTCCTTGTAAAATAATTTTCGATTTGACTCAGGTCGGGTTTGCAAATAGAACCTCTACGGAGTTGTTGTGGGTGTACCTCCTAAAAGCGAACACATATGCCAAAATCTCAAAATTAAAACGGAGGCGGCAGAAACTCATCAAAGATATTATGGCGATGACCAAGCACCAAGTACTTGGAATCAGTATCGTTGAAAAGATATTCCAACAAACTAAAACTCTGGTAATATTGCCCATATACGACACTTTTAGGCCATATTTAACGCTCTGTCTATATATCATAACACAGCTTTCCAGTGTTCTATTGGCTCGATCTTTGTCAATGGTCGACAAAAGGACATAGTCACCCCCCAACAGCATGTTGCTCTGAATATCTCACAACTCCTTCTCAGTCATAACGCTTTTGATTTCATCAATGATTGGTGAACCTCTAGTCATTTCTTCTTAGATGATCTTTCACAGAAGGCTAAACCGTTAAGAAAACTGTCAAAAAAGTGGAAGCAGTAGTGGAAAACTAATCAACATACGTGCAGTATAAAAAGTGTATCGAGGATGGTTCATGAGAACCAAAACGGCACGTGTTACATTTAATTCATTAATTTGCAAAATCCGAAAGGCCTCCTCTAGACAATACCCTTGAAGTCTCTTCTTCGAAGCCACCACAGGAGTGGGGACAAATAATAACACATAATTAAAATGGCCCCAAATCATGATGGGCCGAAAACTAACCCTTAATTTGGTGAGCAACTCACGAAAACCCTGTTTTCAATCTGGTTGGCATGCACTCAGCCGATCTATCATCTGGTCAGGCTGGAGGCTTATTGTTATGAGGCCTAAGATCCACCGAGTCGACAGCCCAAGAAGCAATCAACCAAAATGTGTCATCAAGAAAAGATATAACTCATAGACGGGTAGGCACGACCCACACTCTCGATATCTACTGATTATATCTTGCTCGGTAGATAGCTGCTCAGTACCTCCTCGGTGCCCGATAATCATCACTCAACCCGTTGAGATAATATTCACTTCCCCTGAATCACGGGAGGTAATCTTACGTAAATGGAAGTCTCTATGGAAAAGAGACTTATGTCCTTAGTCAATAAGGAAGAGAATCTATATGGCAATCTAGACTTTTCAAACTGATAAGAGTTCAAAATTTTTGAGAATTGTACATGATAATTCCCAAAATCTCAGGAAGCTCTCGTAAGAAAACTAAAGTTTTGACATCCCAAATGCATACAACTCTCACACACGAAAAGTATATAAACGTCATTAATCTAACCAACTAGATAGACATACTCTCTCTCTACTTAGACATTACAATCAATACAATACTTTCTTTCAGTCTATTTCTTCCATTTTCAAAAACTGCTTTCTAATTTGAGTGTCAGAATCTTTCTTGTCGGAGCACCCTATGACGGTTCTTTGCAGATTTTGTCATTCTGGATCATCAGACTACCAAATCATCCCGTTCAAGTTAATAGGGTCATCATCTATGGAGTAAAACTCATTTTCAATATTTATATATCATAATTAAAAAATTAAGTTAGTGGATCAAACATTTTAACATTGAAGAAAAACAAAATTTGAAGAAAAACAAAATTTGCAGAAGAAAGAAAGATATGTCCATCGAAAGCTCCCATGCCATGATGATTTGGTCATTTCAATTCAACCATCGTTAGGTTGAGTATTTGAAAATGCACTGATTTATGTACAGGTGTTTTTACATTTTCATTTTCCCTTTTCTTTTTAATTTTTGTAAATCCTAAGGTCTCTGGGTTCTACTAAAAATAGTGTCTGAAATGCCAACCCTTTCTTTTTCACAAAATGAGAATAATAAGAGCAATTTGGACTTTCCTTCTTCTCCTTCTCCTTCTCCTTCTTCTTCTTCTTCTTCTTCTTCTTCTTCTTCTTCTTCTTCTCCCCAAAACTGACAATGGTTAACTTAAAAAGAAATATTAATAAATGGTTATTCATTTTTGTGTTACACTGCAAAGTCAAAAATAAAATATCGTTAAATTAAGGTAACAATTTCCACATGAGGAAAAGATTAAAAGGGAAAAATCCAAAGTAAAAAAATAAATTAATAAATTTTCTCTCTTTAACATTAATTTTTTATTTTGAGAGAGCTCATTTTAATTAGGTATTTCTTTTGATTTTACCGGTTTGTAATATAATGGATTTAATTTTTAATTTTAATTTTAATTTTGTATTTATTTTATATAAGAAGATGCAGGATCGAATCGAAAGAGAAAGAATGAAAATGAGAAGATTTTATCGCTTTCTTTGTGATTTTGTATTTTTGAGAGAGAGAGAGAGAAAGATTGAGTACAATATTGATTTTTAAATTCTCATTTAATTCATACGAGATAGAGGGAATACCAAAATTAACTAGGTGTGCAATTTATTTCATATTGATCCAAAGTTTTTTTCCCCAAAAATCAAAATATAAATTTAAGTACTTTAAATTCCTTTTTCTATTTTTTATTTCAAAATTTTAAATTGATAAAAAATAAATTCCTCCGTAATTCTTTTTTCTCTTTTTCTTTTAAGTTTTAATAATCAAACAAATTTAATCTTTAAATTAAGCCCAATTTTCAAGGATTTTTCTCCATTATCTAAAAAGGACTTCAAAAATAAAAAAGAAATAATTCAAATCAATGAAATTTTTTCTTTTTTCTTCATTCTTTCAACGACAAAGATATAAATAAAAATTTTAGAACTCGCTAAAAAACCAACTCAAATAAGTCAATTTATTCCCTTCTAAAAGAAATTCATTAAAACAAAACCCAACAACCAGACCATAGTAATATTTATATCTATTTCTCTTTTTCATAAAACAAAAAGCAAAAATGGAAGGAAAAAAAAAAAAAAGCATTCCACACTTTGATGCATCGCATCAACCATTTAACACACACTTGAAGTGATGGGCTTGTTGTTGAACCTCAGGACAGGTGTCACCCGAATCAGCAGACCCATCATCAAGGCTATCAGGGTGCACGAGTTCATGATGTTTTTGAACCCCAGTTGCCAAGTGATGATGAAGGGGGCCATGGCCATGGCCATGGTGTGGCCATGAAACCCTCGGGCATGGTTCATCCTCCCTTTCTCCTTCCTCTTTCTTCTTTTCTTCTTCTCTCGGATTTTGAGGTTTCTTCGTTTCACTCGTGGCCATTTTCAGATTGGATTTGCTTTGTCCCAAACTCCGCGCTTTCTAAACCCTTTTTTATATAAAGCATTTGCGGCTGGGGAGGGTGGGTCGGTCACGGTTACTTGTACACGGTTGTGCTTATGTGTCGACTTCCAAAGGCAGTAACGTGACAAGTGGCGCACCAGGGACAGTCATTGTTGGTCAATTTTGAGAGCAACTCGGAGGCCTTGGAAGGACCCAAAAAGCCAATATGAACCACAATGCAAAACATTCCCAAATTTTCTTCTCTCTCTCTCTCTGACAAGTTGAAGCAAAGTTGGGGAGCCAAATTCTTTTCTCTTTTCCCCCCCTTGTCTAGTTGAAGGTTTTCTTTATTTTTTTAAAATAAACATTTTTCCTTCTGTGCTAATTATTTTGATAACACGTAATGGATCTTAACTTCGAGTAACCATCTAAGACTCCTCAAACACTCAAATCAAATTAATTAAAATATGATTTCAAATACTAACAATGAAAACAAAAAATAAAAAATCTTAATTTCGTGAAAAATTGTGTTTGTACTAGTTTTACCCCTATACACCTCAAGCAGGGCTAGGCATAAACTGAATTATAATGTTTAAATTTGTTCACTTATTATATAAATTTATTTTGTTTATTTTATTTTATTTTATTTTAATTGAAAAAATAATTTAAATTTAATTTACTCAACTAATTAAATGAGTTCAACAAAAGTCTAAAGAATCATATCTAATATAAACGAGTGAAAAATATTATATTCAAGCTAATACTTGAAAATTGTATTTAACTTCTTTTACTTGTTTAATCAAGGGAATCGATGACTATGAACATAAGAAGAGTTCAATTTATTTACGATCTTTTCAAATAATATAATTCGATTTACACATACTAATGCATATCTATTTCATGCATGCATGACAAACTATATCGTTCCAAAATTCCAAATCAATTGGTTTTTACCTACTTTTTGAATATTTTAAAAGTTAATCATTATCAATTTTTTTTTCTGTTAAGTATAAAAATAATAAAATTTTAATCATAATGCGATACAAAATATAACATTATTTCAATAAACTCGTGTAGGCAACTTGTTTTTCTTGTTGATACCTCTTGTGATGCTAAGCAGGGGAGAACATGACTCAAATCGAATTAAGTTAAAGTTATATCAAATTTTGTTTTAACTCATAACTCAATTCATACTTCATTGAAATCTCTTTTTTTTTTTTCTTTATGTTTTTCTGACCCGATTAACATTGAGTTGAGTGGTTGACTTCACTCGTGATAAACGTATTAAATTTTTTAGTCAAGTTTCGATTTCAAAACTAAAAAATAAAGAAATTATATTTGGAGAGCTTCCTAAATTGGACCCGATAATACTTAAATCAATTTAATCAGAACATAAAAGAATTTGCTAATAGAGAGTCGATCTTATGATAAGGGTATTAAACTTTTTAATCAACTTTCGATTTCAAAACTTGAAAATAAAGAAATTATATTCACATAGCTCCCTAAATTGGACCTAACAATACTTAAATCGAATTAGTCAAAATATGATTTCGGATATTTGTTGGTTATACCAAAAAATCTAATTGAAATTATAACCCGATATCCAAATAAAAAAAAAATTGACAATAAAAACTAAAACAAAAATAAATAATTTAACACTAAGAAACAATCACAACTAGTTAATTAACGTCAGTAAATTGATTTATGTAAGTTAAAATTTTTTATTTATGTATCGTCAATTTGATTTATGACCTAAGCTCATTGCACCAATTTATCAAATCATAAATTGCTCATAAATTGTCTCAATTACCCCCTAATACTAAGATCCAAACCTAATCCTTTTGGAATGGGGCTGCTACAGTGACTAGGGATCATTTGCCTTCCCCGGGACAAAATTGAAGATTGGATTTTTGTATATTACACTGAGAAAATTATAAATTTACAGAGAATTTTTGCTAAGTGTACTTACCTAATACACATTATTGTTATGAGTTGTATATCTCCAATGAGTTTATTAATTTATATAAAAATAAGGGTCCAAATTTATATCACTGTAAATACGAAACCGGCACATTAAATGATCAGAAGATAATGATGTTTGAAGATTAATATTTTCACCCTAATATGGCAGCTTATTGTGATGACAACTCTATAATATATATATATATATATATATATATGTATATATTTTGTTTAATCTTATATTATATAGTTTATTTATACATTGATCAGATAACAATAAATTATTAACAACGGCAAATTTGAAATATTCAAAGTCGAAGCAAATGGTGTTACTAGGCCTACCGGGCCCCAGCCCTGAAATGGTTAACTTTGGGCCTTGGTGTGATCGTAACTTTGAGAGGGCTCGCCATCATCTTATTTTTTATTTTTTAATAAATTATTAATATTTAATAATTATATTAAATTTAATTTAATTTAATTTAAATTGAATTAAACCCTTAAGAAATAAAATTTTATTAACACTTGTTTTCATCCTTATATAAGATTTAAATTTAATATTTTACTTAAAAAACATCGATTACTGGTTATTAAACCTAGGCATTAGTTGGGTTAAAATTCTTTTATACTTACTAACATGGGTTTTTTATTTTTTTGGTGTTGAAAATGAAAAGAAATTGAGGAATTGCACGCAATTAGTTGTAATTTGGTATTATTCTTGAAGTTTCTTTTTAGAGAGAGAGAGAGAGAGAATATAAACAATCAATAAAAATAAAAGTTGGGAATGTTCTCTTGTATACAAGAGCTAATTTTAGACAATGGAATTCAAGGGGATGGCTGACTCGCCAGTTGGACCGTTGATTAAATCGATGGAATCTAACCACCACCATCTGGTACAAACTCGGTTGATCTGTTTTTTTTCTTTTTCTTTTTTTTTTCGCTCTAAACTTGACATGATTGTCAAGTATTTAAAGTTTTACCTTGACTAATTTTGATCGATTTGCTATCGACTTCGTTATAAGAAGGATGTTTTCCTAACGTCATTTTTATCACTATCAAGATTCGAATTTCAATTCTTAATATAAAGTGTTAGTGTCCTTTTTACTAAATCAATGAAATATCGGTAATCGATTTATCTCTTCAAGCCATCAAAAGAAGGCCAAATCTAGCTAAGGACATGGGTTTGCAAGTCCCTTGTTACCCAATGTAATTAATTCTCACTAAGGTACGCCATAATTATATTCAATTCCATTAAATTTGGTTTGAGACATATTAAATTCTTAAAATATAAAATTCTTCTCATATCTATTTTTTCTATACACAAAATTTAAATTCAAAATATTTAAAAAATATTAATATTTATTCACTGAACTAACAAACCATTCATTAATGATTACACGAGAGGAACTTCAAATTTGAGAACATTTCTTGCGAAGCAAACTACTCAAACTTGCCACAAATTTCTACTATATACTCTATTGCTCTCATCTTCTGGAAACTATATCGTCTCACCTATACCTTAAAATTCTACCCAAGGACTTCCTTTTCCATCAAACTTGCCATAGCCATGGCGTACCATTACATATATATTCACATGTGCGGGCGCCTTTTTTGGCCGTGGGATACCATTGGTGCTTCTATTTTTTTTTTTTTTTTTTATATATATACTGAGAGTCGAATTCGAATCTATTATAAAATAAAAAGAGAAGATACTAATTGAGTTGAAACTCATTGACATCGGTGCTTCTAACTGTCATCGTAGAATGCTGAAGTAATTTTTTTTGGGGGGAGAAAATTTCAGACATGGTATTTCTTATTTATTTGTTCATATAATCTTAATGCATAAAATAAATTCTCAAAAATTGTATATATTTCATTAAAAAATGACAAACCCAAAAGAAAGGACACCATATTAGAAATTATTTAGTAGGATAATTTGACATTTAACTTCAATGCTCAGTAAACTCAATTAAGATCAAAATAAGTTTTTAATATAAAAAATATCCATAAAATAATAATTTTTAATTTTAGAGAATTTAATCTCTATTTGTAAAATCCTATATTTTAAATTAAAATTTTTTATTTTAAATAAAATATTATAAGTAAAATATATATATATATATATTAAAAAAAGTAACACCAAAAGTGCTTAATTTTGACCAACCGCCTATGTGTGAAGGTCGTTTCCACGTACACATAAATTACCTAAGGTTAGTTGAAAGAAAATAACCCAATAGCAAAGAAAAAAAAAATCTAATTAACGATATTAAAATATTTTAATTATTTTAAAATTTCAGTCTCATTCACATTTAGAATACAAATTATTTTTTTTTAATAATATTGAGATTATGAATTTGAAATATAAAAATAATTTTTTTACAAAAATATAAAAAAAAGATTATAAATATATATATATATATATTTATATATACATTTATCTTTTTTCCTACTTTCATATTAAATTGAAGAGAATTTTCTTCACGGATCTCGTGTTTATGCTGTTCTGGTAGAAGAAACCGAAATGAAAATTAAGGCATTAAATTATTATAATTGCTTCCGTCAAACCCCCACAAAGTTGACAATTGTGGTTGTTGAGTTGAGTGACATCACATTGAATAGATGTGGGTGCAACAAATTAATAATCACTTCTTCAAATGGATATAGATGAGGTGGATCACCAACTATCTTTCCACAATCATATGTTTTTTTTGCTTTGTTGGTTGAAAGTATTTAAAATTTTTGTCCATAATATTAAAATACTAATTTAAGTATATGCTGTAAAGTATTACTTTAATGAATATTAGTATACCAAATTATTTTGATATAAAATACTAATTTAATATAATTATTTGGAATTTATGTATCGTTATATCATCAATAATGAATATCAGTTGTGTGTGAAAAAATTGATAAAGGTCCATATTATTATTGTTATTTGTGGAAAAATTGATATTAGATTCAATTGAGAGAGAGAGAGAGAAATATTTATTTATGGTGAATTTTTTTAGGGTTCTATATTTGTTTATAAAATATTTCATGTGTGAATAAACATTTTTTGTAAGGTTGTAAATTTCAAAAGATAAGAAGTATTCACGTGTGGAATGGTAAGAGGTCAACGAGAGAGAGAGAGAGAGAGAGAGTCTCACACCCCACATAAAAAGGCATAGATAATGCTCATAGGGACATTTTACCTAAAGATAAAAACCCTTTTGAAATTTAAATGGGGATGAGTAACTCCCATTACCCATAACTTCTCCCTCTATTTTAGTGAAATTTTCTTTCTATGTGAAAGTGACTAATTTTTCATTCCAATTGTGAGTTAGTTATAATATAGGAAACAAATTGGGATTCTCATTTGACTTGAGAGAACAATCATGATCTAGGGTTTGATCATTCTATTGAGAGACAAATTTTTACTATTGTATTTTTGAGAAAAAAAATACACTATTGTAAGGGTTATCAAATTCCGAGTAGAGAATTTGTTTTACGGCGATCTATTTATCGGGCTATGATTTGCGACGTCGTGGGATCGTAGTGATAATTTGATTTGTGATTATCACCCCAACTATGAAAAAGATTGAGACAAAGGATTTGTGATTTCTGGAAAATTCTATGTTACTCATTGAATTTTACCCAAAAAACCTAACTTTTTATGATTCTGAAAATTTTGAGTATACTTCCGTTGTATGATAAAATCATCATAATCTAACATTGGTATTAGAGCGATGTTAGATTTATTTTAAAATAAATTTTCAGAATAATTTTAGGTATAAAATTTTAGGTTTGGATCACAATGAGTTTCGTGAATGTGATTATATCACGTTGTTACCCTTGTCAAGTAAATCACGAAAACAATTTTTTCATAATTTTCTGAATACGTTTAGGTCATTAAAATTTCGGTTGAAATTCTCGACCGTGAATAGTGATTGAAACCATTAAACCCCAGATTTGTCAAAATTTAGGGCAAATCAATACATGAAAATGGTAGATATAGTTTCCTAATATCAAGATCTACGTTTTGGTATGCATTTTGCATGCTAATATTGTCAGAAAGTGGAGTTTCAAAATTGGTCGCGAAGGACCAGAATTTTGGACTTAAAATACGTCGAGATTAGGGTACAATTATTCCAAAAATCGAGTCAATGATGGTTGAAATAAGTTGAATTAGAAATTTCTTAAAAAATTCGATGAAAATGGAGCTGGAAAAGTGGTTTTTCGGCAGCCGGGTTGAAAGACTCGGTTGCAGGAACCGTCGGGCGAAAAAGACCCGACTCGAGTCCTAGGTGTGTGAGCTCCCGGAGTCCGATCCGGGTCGGTTCCGATCCATATCCAGACCCTACCCATTCCCATGACCTGGAACCCGACCCAGCAGGTGGGTCGTGCGCATGACCCATGCCCCTATACACGTGCAGGCGCGTGCCAAATGCGCTGCGTGTTTAGCACGAGCTCCAGGTTTTCCCAAGTGCGTGCTGGAGAGTGGGGATGCGCCGCCGGCGTGTGGTGGCGTATGGAGCCTCCGGGCAATATGTAGGCTTACCCAGAAATTGAATTTTTCCAATTTTTAAGGGTTTTATGCAAAAAATATGACTAATTGTGGGTTTTTTGTGTCGAATTCTAATTCGAATGATGAGATGTAATCCCGGATTGTAGTGTTTGGTATTTGTTGACTCATACGCTCGTTTTGAGGTCTGTATTCGAGTCATTTGGATCTTGATGATTCGTAGGGTACACAAAATTATGATATTAAATATCATTTATCACTAACGTCTCTCTTTTCTATGTGACAGAGACATCGCTGCAACAAAGATTATCATTTTGGATCTCGTGAAGGGAGACAAGTTGAACGGTGATAACTATGATATATGACACCGGAAAGTTCAGTTTATTTTCAAGGAACAAGAACTCGAGGAGGTTCTTAAGCATGAGATGGTGGACCCCGGGGAGGGTAACACGCCATAGGCTAAGCGAGATCAGGAGGCATATCATGCTTGGAAAAAGAAGGATGACCAAGTTAGGGTGATCCTTCTTAGCAACATGCATGTTGAATTGATCCCGATATATGAGCAATATCATACTACAATATCGACCTGACTTGCTCAGAGAGAGCATTATGGCTCTCGGTCAGCTCCTAAGTTGAGGATGCTGACCTATAAGTTTATAGGCCTGATCATACTATGAAACAACATTTGATACATATGTCGAGCATAATTGTCTCTCTGAAGAGTATGTGGGGAGCCTATGTCTAATGAGTTTCAGGTACCGGGTGTGATCTAGTCTTTGCCTGACTTCTGGGATATTGTAAAGACCTATCTCACACACACTGAGAGTATTCGTACTTTTATAGATGTGAGTAGGCATTGTGAGCTCGAGGAGGAGCTCCAGGAGATGGCTAGGTCTATTTCAGCTCATGCTAACATCGCAGAGTCGAGTAAGAGCTCTCGGGGCATTAAGCGCAAGTAGTGCAACATGTGAAGAAGGCCAATGGTCAAGACAAGAAGAAGCAATCTGTCAAGATTGATAACAAAAGGTAGAAGTGCAAGAAGATTGAGCTCGATAAGAGTAAGGTCTAATGCTATATGTGTGGCAAGCATGGGCATTTTGCACTCGAGTGCAACGAGCGAAAGGTACGTTCTTCTTCTTTACATGGTTTGAATTATGTGTTATCTAGTGTGATGCTAACTAATTCTTCTCCTTTGTGGATTGTAAACTCAGGAGTCACGGACTATGTAGCTCGTGACAGGAGCGCATACGTGGAATTTTGCCATTTGAGTCCCCATGCGAGGAGACTGTATGTGGGGAACGGAACATTTGTGGAAGTGAGAGGGATTGGTGTGTGCAAGTTGATGCTACAAAGTAACCAAGTCATGTATCTTCATGAAGTTTTGTATGCTCCTGAGATTCAGTGGAATCTCGTGTCTGTCTGATATCTAGATAGTTAGGATATTCTGTTTTGTTAGGAAACTCTAGAGTTTTCATTTATAATGACAGTATTTTGATTTGTTCCGCTTGGGTCTATGAGGGACTCTATGTACTGGATTCGATTTCATTTTATGATAATTTTCCTTCATCTCCCATTGCCTTGGCATCTAATAGTATAGTGGATGATGTGATTATATGACATAGTAAACTTGACCACATAGGGCAAGTGGAGATGGATTGGTGAGCTGTGAGTGGCTTGTTAGGCCCGCTAACCAAGGTCGAGTTGCCCTTGTATGAGTTTTGCCTTACAGGCAAAGTTACGAAAAAAGCGTTTGAGAAAGCAATGAGAGCTATGATTCTATTGCAGTTGGTCCATTTCAACATTTACAAACCCATGAATATGAGAGCCCAAAACAGAGCCACATATTTTATTACGTTTATAGATGACTACACGTGTTTCGGTTACGTCTACCTAATCTCGCACAAGTTTGAGACATTAGAGTGATTCAGGAGGTTTATTAACGAGATTGAGAATCAGCTAGACTTGAGGGTGAAAACTTTTAGAACCGATCGGGGGCGCAGTATCTGTCTGAACAATTTAAAGAGTTCTATTTCAAGAGAGACATTACGAGATGGCTGACTATTTCTGTTACTGCTTAGCAAAACGGAGTAGCCAAGAGAATGAATAGGACTCTGTTGGAGATGGTGAGATCAATGATAGCGCAGACCAATTTACCTATCTCCCATTGGGAGGATGTGTTATTGATTACTGCCTACGTTCTTAATCGTATTCCAACAAAATCGGTAGTCAGCACATCATACGAGCTTTGGACAGGGAGACAGTCTGATCTTAGACATTTGAGGCCATGGGATTGTGCTGCATATGTTCATAATTCCTCATATCAATACGACAAGTTAGGCCGCGAGAAAAGAAGTGTATCTTTATAAAATACTCTGAACACTCCAAGAGACATGTGTTCCTAGGAGAACATACGGACGACACTATCGCTGAGGTTGAGTTTCGTGATACCATGTTTCTCGAGAATGATTTCCCTAAGAGATGAAAAATCGATCAAGACTTCACCTTCTATGAGATGGATGAGCCTATTGGCTCAGCTGGCCCAAGCGGTGGGACTCAAGAGCCAGTTACGGATCTTGGTCCTTGTGGGAGTGGTCCATCTGAAGGTGAGGAGGCTCTCCCTCTTCGTAGGAGTAGTCAAGGATATGTACCTCATCGTCATTTCCCGATTGAAAATGAAATCCTCATTATGACTCCCGAGTACGATAAAGAGCCGAGGATATTCGGGGAGGCTTTCGAGAGTCTAGCGAAGGACCAATGGTTATAGGCTATGCGGAGGAAATGGAATCAATGTGAGTCAATGGGATCTGGGACGTAGTTGACTTACTTGAGGATAAAAAGGCCATTGGGATCAAGTAGATTCTCAAAATCAAAAGGAAGGCAGATGGATTGATCGAGAGATATAAGACCCGTCTGATAGCCAAGGGTTATACATAGACAAAGTTCATTGACTATGAGGAGACTTTCTCCCCAGTAGTCAAGTTATCATCAATCCGTTTACTTTTGGTGATTGTTGCTAGTATGGATCTGAAGTTACACCAAATGAAAATTAAGACCGCTTTCCTTAACAGGAGTTTGGATGAGGAGATCTATATGGAACAACCCCCTGAGTTCATTCTAGTAGGTCAGGATGATAAAATTTGTTGATTTTAAAAGTCGATATACAGCCTAAAGTAGTCATCCAAATGGTGGTACCTAAGATTTCATGAATATGTGATATCTTACGGTTTTAGAATCATCGAGGAGGATCATTGTGTCTATATTATACATTCTAATAACTCCTTTGTAATCCTGTCGTTATATGTGGATGACATAATGTTGGCTATAAACAACATTGAGTATCTAATGATCATTAAAACGTGGTTGTCATCCAGTTTCGACATGAAGGACATGGGTGAAGCTGAGTTTATCATCGGAGTTCAGATCCAAAGGAATAGCTCGAGAAAGACGTTGGCTCTTTCATAAGAGATCTATATTAGGAAAATTCTCAAACGTTTTAGGATAAGTGATTGTAATCCCATAAATACTCCGATCGCCAAATGTGACGGTCTGAGTCTGAAAATGTGTCCTAAAATTCAGGAAGAAATGAGAGAAATGAGTAAAGTACTTTACTCCAGTATAGTAGGAAGCCTAATATATGCAATGTTGTATACACGACCGGACATATGTTATGCAGTCGGTCTGATGAGCAAATATTAGACAAATCCTGGAATGGGCCACTGGAAAGCAGTGAAAAGAATTTTGATATCTCAAGAAAATTGCGAACTTCTCCATGTGTTACGGAGGAGGCGATTTACGTCTTATGGGTTATTCAGACACTGATTGGGGAGACGATTTGGATAAATATAAATCGACATCAGGTTTTGTTTTCTTACTCAATGGCAGGGTCATCTCTTGGAGCAGTAAAAAGCAAACCTGTGTTACTCGATTTACGATAAAGGCTGAGTTCATGGTTTGCTCAGTTGTAGTTCATGAGAGTATTTGGCTTTGGAGACTATTTGATGACTTAGGGATTATAACAGATGTAGGAGGCCAGTAATGATTTATTGTGATAATCAGACCGCTATCGCTTATATTCGAGACCCTAAGTTTCATAGTAGGATCAAACACATTGACAATTAATACAATTTTGTGAGAAACATCATCGAAAATGGTAAAGTGACCGTCAAGTACATTTCTACACATAGTATGGTGGTTGACCCATTCACCAAACCTATCACTAGAGACTCCTTTTTAGGGTATAGAGAGTCATTGAGTTTGTGTATTTATTGATATTTCTCATTTTATACTATTTTTGATGACATTGATACTTATTGATTTTTCTATATATATGATTATTGTACATTATTCAATCACACTAATATTATATTTTATTTAATTCACTTACTTTTATTATCACATATATGCTCTGTGATGTGATAATAGATATGTCAGGTAGACGAGGTCGACTCTCTCACACGAATGACTACCTCCAGCTCTGAGTGAGCGAAGATAAGACAGTTTCTAACTGTAAGAAGTTTTAAGAGTAGCCCTACTAGAACGTAAGTTACCCTTATACGTGTTCAAGATGAGGTCATATGCGATATGACTGATATGGACGTACTCACATTCATGTTGCATGTTAGTAGCTAGATTTGAGATTTTAGATATCACATGCGATCTATGTGATTGTCTCTGAAGTAATCTCTCTAAAATCTCTGGATAAAATCTTATTTATAGACTAAGTCTCATACTTGTACAGTGTTATAGAAATATGATATATGTCATTTGAGAGATTGAGGAATAACACTGTGATACATGTTTCATACCACGTGTGATAAGACGACTAAGAAAGATATTTATCCTCGAGTCCCATTGTATGAGACCCGAGATTTATTGGGTGAGATCTCTAGTACCCTTATTATTTTCGGCTGTCTCTTGTGGTCTTGATTCAATATTTATGACTTTAGTCTGTTTACCGATGGCTCGAAAGATAAATTGAGATATGAGGGATAGGTCTAGGAAAACAGTTGAGTTGAGACTGATAGATTTGAGTTTGGAAAAAAGAAGACCAATTGACATTGTATCATTGTGTTGTATTCACCGACTGATCTTTTATGTTCATCCACATAAGAATTTGAACATAATAGTGAATACATAGTTGAACGATTTCTGGAGATTATTTTTTATGAAGAAAATAGCTCAATGGATGTAATTAGTCTTGGATTTGAGGTATAACAAACTTATTTTTGTACTAACGATAACTACTCGATCATCTTAATAGGTGTATCGAGAAGTCATTTTGTTTGTAGGTGTACTCGCTAATCGCACGACGTCCAACTCTGTATGAAAGTCCAGTAGGATGATGTGGAGAAATCACATGAGTTGTGGTTTTATGATGATCATAAAATGCTCTCATGTGTAAGTGAGAGATATTGATAAATATCCATGTAGTGACATTTTACCTAAGGTAAAAAACCTTTTAAAATTTAAATGGAAATGAGATAACTCTCATTACCCATAACTTCCTCCCCTATTTTAGTGAAACTTTCCTTCCACGTAAAAGTGATTGATTTTGCCTTCCAATTGTGAGTTAGTAATAATATAGGAAACAAATTGAGATTCTCCTTTGACTTGAGAGAACAATCCAGATCTAGGGTAAGATCATTCTATTGAGAGAGAAATTTTCACTATTGTATTTTTTAGAGAAAAATACACTATTGTGAGGGTCACTAAATTCAGAGTAGAGAATTTGTTTTACGATGATCTATTTATCGGGTTAAGAGTTGTGACATCATGGGATTGCGGTGATAGTTCGATTTTAGATTATCACTTCAATTATGAGAAAGATCGAGACAAAAGATTAGTGGTTTCCGGAGTATTCTATATTGCTCATTGAGGTATACTCAAAAATCTTAATCTTTTATGATTATGAAAATTTTAAGTATATTTTTGCCGTGTGATAGAGTCACCATAATCTAACAGATTATAATTTGTGGATGAATTAGGTAAATAATAGTATTATTTTAGGACAATAAAAAGATGGTTTGACGGGAGAAGATGAGAGAATTATAATAAAATTTTATTGATTTTTTAATATAAGGATATAATAAATAAAAAATAAAAATAAGGTTGAGAGGAAGAGAGAGGTTTTTTAAGGGTTGTTTAAGTGATAAATTTTTTTTATTTGTTTTTATTTAATTATATTTTGTGAATTAAATAAAAAAGGGTGAGAACGCGTATAATTTATAAATATGGCCTCATAGTCTTTTTAGGAGTCGGGATGGCGGAGGCCATGGCCATACACGTCAGACATCTTTTGGACGGTGCGTAAAGCTGACCTGTCCCCCCTTCTCTCTCTAGCTGATATAAAATTTGTCCTAAACGGCTTTCGAACTTTCAAACTCTCTCTCTCTCTTCACTGTGTATCTTCCGTCATTTCCAGTACCATCTTTCCTTTACCGAAAACAGCACAACGCTCAAAGATTACTGCGAGATTTTAACTCAGAAATCTCCCAAAGTCTCCCAAAATGTCCTTTACTCAGTTATTACTGTTTCCTTTTTTATTTTGAAATTCAAACTCATCTATACCTTTAGGCTCAAGAGCTTCAATTCCATCCGGTCTCCTTTCTTGGTCTTAGTGTCTTCAATCTAGTTTCACAAGTTGTTTTTGACTTCACAAGAGGAGATGATGATCGCTAAATCAAGTCTGATTAGGAGGTTCTGATGATTTTTTTAAGCGTCTTATATCTGATGGTAGGTCTTCGATGATGCTGTTTAGGGTTTTTCAATCGCACGCCTTAATTCTGAGCATGGGAGTTTGTTAGGGTTTTAGAGTAAGCTTTGATCAGGTTTGTTTGTTTGTTTTCTTTTTCCTTCTTTTACACTCATTCTATTTACTATATTTCTGTTTTTGTTCTTCTCCATGTCTTGATTTCCACTTGTGAGTTTTTCTTCTTCTAATTAATTTCTAGATCACTATTTTTTGAAGTCAATGCTCAATATTTTACACAGTTACCTGTTCTGTCTGAGAGAATATTCATGTTCTACTTTTCTTTAGGGGTAATTTCTCCCTGAAGAATTTTGAGATTTGTAGTAATATGTGTTACTTCAGTTGTCAAACTAGAGTGTTTTTTTGGCTTGAGTTGAAGTCTTGTACTGAAGGGTTTTCAGATATAGGTCAAAAAGTTGACAGGGTTATTATTGAGTATGGCTGATTTTACTTTGGTTTGTTAACTCGGAAAATTTTGTGGTTCTGTTGAATAAATTTTTAGTTGATTAGTAGATAAAAAGTGTATTGGAGTACAATGGTTTCCTTTGTGATCTTCATCGACTGCATCGTTACGAGGTAGTTGTTGGTAAATTCATGTTTTGAGCATTTTTATGCGTATATGATAGGTTAGCACCTACCTTGCATGGACATTTTTACAAATGAGTATAATTGTGTCAAACGCATCATTTTAACATGACATGATCAACAACTTCGAACTTGCAATAAGATTAATTTTTTTCTTACTTTAGTTTTAAGTTCTTTACAACTTTGTGGTGTTGTGTCCAGTCTCCCTGTTACATATGAATCTCTTGAGATTTTTAAAATGTTCAATTTGATAAAAATTGCATTACTCTTGCTACTGTGGCTTCTCCAAGTGGCAGTTTATTGGTTATGGGTAATGATGCCTTGTACCAAAGATGCAGTCAGCCCTTACAATCTTTGATTTTGAGGTCGTGGTAGTGTCACTCAAAGATCACAAACTCTTGTAGTTTGTCCAGAAAGAGTTGCTTCTGGAGTACTGCGTTGTTTTTCCCAGTAAAGGAGGGCATATCACTAGTCCATCGACTCCTTAGGCCCTGTCAGATGACCTAGCAGCATTAAAATGCTATTGTGCTAGTTCAGATGTGTTGGATGCTCCTTTATTACTATGTTGAGTACTCTGCCTCCACTAGAGTGTCCCTACTCTGTCTTTGCTGTCTAAGGCACTTCTACTGTCAGGAATTTCCCCAGTCCTGTGGCTGGTATCACAAGTTCAGCATGCTAGTGGGATTGGGATCCTTCTGTCTTTAGAGCTCCTTTGTGGCAGTTGACTCCATTTGGAGTAATTGTGGAGCCTTTGTGTGTCTTTACTCCTTGGAGATATTTTGAGCACATGGTGTTGCCTTTTAGCTTTGGTATGCTCATTAAATGCATTAGAGTCCTGGCCTTGGCCAGGGTTACCATATCTGCCATGTATTTCTGTACTGATTCATTGGGCTGTGCTGTTCACCATTGGGGAAGTTGCAGTCCTAGTGCCATTAACCATTTTGAGGAGAGAGTGCATAATGTGCATGCCTGAAGGCATAGTAGCTTGAAGGCATTTATTTTTCTTAAGGAAAAATGGGCTACGTGGGAGAGGACATCTGTTTTCACACAACAGCATCTTGTCTGATGAGATGTATATCTGCCTAAAAAGGAGTCAGACTGTATGAGAGGGCTTGTGTGTGTATCTACCTGGGCCTACATTCATGAGTAGGTAAAAGTTTAATAGCTTGAAAGAATGTTTGGACTTTTGGAGCATACAAGAGGGCACTTGTTTGCCTTGGAACTTGCGTGCCCTAGGAGTTGTTATCTGGAAAGATGCATCTATGCTTGAAAGTGATGCAGCACAACTATTGGTTTAGGAATTTATGTACCGATAGCTTTAAAAGTCTTTGAGATATTCTTAACTTCAGGGAATAGGTTTATTCAAATATTTGATTAACATCTAAATGTTTACCATTGATTTTGTGTCCTTATTTTGATTAGAATGTGAAGCCTATAAGTAGGCTTCATATTCTTGTAATCTTCAGGCTTTTAATAATGGAATAAGGGGATAATATTTGGAAGTTTAGGACTATCTGCTCTCATATCTGTGTCCATTTTCCCTAAATTTTCAAATATTATTCCATTACTCAGAGTAAATTTTCAAATATTATTCCATTATTCAGAGCCTAACTATCACAGGAATATGAAACCTATTTATAGTCTTGCATCCAAACCAAAAGGAAACAAAATCACTGGCAAATATTTGAATTCTTCCTAAATATTTGATGACACCTTTAATATATTGTCTGAACCTAAGAATATCTCAAAGATTCTAAAATATTTAAAAAGCTATGATTACATAAATTCCTAAACTATTACTTGCGCTGCATAAACATTTACTTGTTTGACCTGTGCGGCATAAAAATTTACTTGCTCGATAATTTTCCTCCAGAAATAAGATGTGAATATAGAAAGGAGGCTGAGACCTCTATAAAGGCTGCATATTGTAGGGAAAATGTCTTCTTCAAGTGCTGCATGTGCAGATGCGTGTTGAAACAGATAAATGGAGAACCTAAGGAGCAAGGATCAGGTGAAGAGGAAGGGATCTAATAACCAAAAAATACTTGTAGAAAGCAGAGAGAGAAGAATAGAAGAACGAGAACCAACGGGGAATAAGAAGAAGCAAAAGAATAGAAGCAGGGTAGGGAGTTGAGTATATAAAGATGAGATAGTAAGAGGAGTAGGCTGCAGAAGAGTGGTGTCATTGTTACACTCTGATACCAATTAATACAGCAAAAAGTAGAAAGAGAGGATTTGAAACCACTACAGGGACACAAGGGCTACTGGCCCTTTATTTCCAAATATTTCAAAGCCTAACTATAACTATTACTGGAATGTGAAGCCTTTTTATAGGCTTTTCGTCCTGATCAAAATGAGGAAACAAAATCTTTGGCAAATATTTAAATGCTACTAAATATTTGATGAAGTCTTCCATGTGTTCTCTGAACCTAAAAATATCTCAAAGAATCTAAAATATTTAGAAAGCTATTATTACATAAATTCCAAACCAGTACTTGTGATGCATCCGTAAGGGAATAGGATGGTAGAACTTTTAGCTGCTTTGAGAGGTATAATGCCAGCTCAAGAAGACAAGGACATAGTTGCTTGATAAGGTTAAGTACTGGAAAAGAGAGATAGAAAGCAGCCAGATGGTGGTAATTGAGTGAGAGGCCAACAAAACAACTTGGAAGCGTAATGGGGAGCATGCCTATTTGTAGAGGCTAACAAAAACTGAGTTGATTGTGCAGCTGCTTGAAGAGGCATAATAAGATTAGCCAAATGAAAATAATATGTTGTTACTTGGCCAAGATTCTAGATGGTTAGGGCCATACTAGCTTATGAGAGTTTGAAGGAAGTATACGTATATATACGATTGCATAATGAATGTGAGAGAGTTTGGAGTGTGTGGGTATTGAGGTGACAATGGTAACTTTGAGTGATGATATGTCTTGAGGTGTTCTGCTGAGTTGCTTTCCATTGAGAAGATAACTTTACATTCTATATTTAGGATATAAAAAGGAAACAAATAGAAGAAAGGTGAGAGGCATAAATGGGTAGGAGTAAGCTAAAAGTGCACACGTCCTGCATGTGTCAATGGTGCACACGTCTGGATGTGTCAATGGTTAGGGAATCTTTTTGAGCCCCTAAGGTGGTTCTTGACCCATGCTCAAGAGATAGGTATCATGGTTCTACTCATATTGCATGATTGCTTGGTTTTAGAAGAGCCACATGTACAGTGATTTTGGGAAAGATCTGAACTATCTTCTACAGCATTTCTGTGTGTGTACATCTAGATTGATGCTAGATCATATGTCCTTTGATGCCATTTGTGTCACCTCTACTGTGCTATCCTCTTCTGCAAATGGCTATGTTGAATATAAGAATGAGCCAACAAAATGTCAAAATGGGAATGCTTACCTTCCTACTGAAACAAGTTTCTTTTAGATTATATAGCAGTTGATCATTACTTCCTGTAGATTATATTTCAGTTAATGATTATTTGTCTCTTCTTTGATCAGATCAAGAATCTGTTTTTGATCTTTTCCTGTTGGTGGGCTTTGGAGAAATAACAAACAACAAAGAGTATGGTGGCAAAAGACCAAAATAATACCATGGACTCCCCTAAAGTGGAAGTAGGTGAGATTGATACAAGTGCTCCATTTCAATCTGTCAAAGATGCCGTCAGCTTGTTTGGTGAAGGTGCTTTCTCTGGGGAAAAACCTGCCTTCAAGAAGGCAAAACCTCATTCTGCAGAGGTATGCTCAAATCTAATGTCATTGTTTATGTGAAGCTCAACCCTGATCGCTACCCACTCGAGTGGCATCAATTTCCTGTTTATTTCTCGTTTGCTGTTGGCAGCTGGTCATTTCTAATTCGTAGAGCCTGTGTTGAATTGCTTGTAACAGTTTCAGGGCCATGGATTATGTAGCTTGAGGTTATATAGATAAAATATTTTGATTCATGAAGTGGTGATTTGTTACTTTGGGAGAAACACATTCAATTTTGGGCAATTACATCTTGAAAATATGAAAGGAATCCAAATTCTGCATGCAATCTTCATCCATATAACATTACTGGTTAAAAAATTGTTGCGGCGCTAAATTCTTCAGACCTTCCATTGTTGAAACATGATATTGGTCATCGTTGACCTAAAGCTCTAACTAATTTTGTAAATTCCCCCCCTTCTTTGCTTCTCTTTTGTGTATTTATTTGCTATCTGACAATGTTTTTTGACCTTATTACTCCTTATCCACTAACCTCATCAAGTTACTATTCACTTCTGTTACCAAAAATGGAATGTGAATGAATACTAGCCTTATCCGCTCTGGATAAACTGTGAAACTCCCAATGGACATCTGCAATTATGCTTGTGAAACTCCATTTTCAGTTATAATTGCAGATAAAGAATCAGCAGCCTCGTTTATGGTTATTCTGATATGCATTATTTATTGAACCAAAAGGTAAAATTTACGTATTTTTTTAATCAAATTAAGAGGATCTGTGTTTTTACCATCTTTGTGGAACTCGGAACTGCTTTTGGTTCTGCATTAAAGATACTTTAGGAGGGCACTACCATGTTTTGCATTTTTTGGCAGAAGCTTTGAACTGTTGGCATGAAATACCTTTTCTGTGTAACATGTGTTTAATGTGCTATTATTTTGGAAAATTATGTTGAGCGTCTCTCTGCTAATTGATGTGCTCCTGCTTGTTCACTATAGAGAGTTTTGGCAAAGGAAACACAGCTTCACCTGGCCCAGAAAGAACTAAATAAGCTAAGGGAGCAACTTAAAAATGCTGAAACTACTAAGACCCAAGCGCTTGCCGAACTCGAAAAGGCTAAGAAAACCGTTGATGATCTGACTAACAAACTCAAAACTGTAAGTGAAGCAAAGGAAACGGCAGTCAAGGCTACAGAGGCATCCAAGAGTCAGGCAAAGGAATTTGAAGAAGCAAATTCTGGTAACTTTACTGTGAGTGGTTCATGGAAGGAGGAGCTGGAAACTGCAAGAGGACAGTACATGACTACAGCAACTGAACTTGACGCTGTGAAACAAGAGCTTAGAAGAATTCGTCAGGATTATGATGCGTCTTCAGAAGCAAAAATGGTGGCTTTTAAGCAAGCAGAAGATGCTGAGGATGCAACCAAAGCCAACATGGAGAGAACCGGTGAGCTTACTAAAGAAATTGCAGCTGTACAGGAATCAATTGGGCATGTGAAGCTTGCTTCTGCACAGGCCCAGGAAGAGCAAGTGAAGATAAAGGCCGAAAAGGATGTTCTTAGACAGTCCCATAGAGCTGCATTGGAAGAGGCAGCAAAGAAATTGCTTGCCCTGAAAAAAGAAATTGATCCTGAACTCACCAAAAATCTTGAGACACAGCTGGCTGAAACAGTGACCAAGATTGGGGCTTTGCAGGAGGAGATGGAAAATGCTAAGGCTTCAGACCTAGATTCTGTTAAAATTGTGACTTCTGAGCTGGATGGTGCTAAAGGATCACTGCACAAGATTGCTGAAGAGGAGAGCTCACTCCGAAACTTGCTTGAATCCCTTAAGCAAGAGCTGGAGATTGTCAAGAAGGAGCATTCTGAATTGAAGGAGAAGGAGGCAGAAACAGAATCTATTGCTGGGAATTTGCATGTCAAGCTCCGGAAAAGCAAGTTCGAGCTTGAAACATTCCTTGCCGAGGAAACCAAAGTCAGAGGTGCTTCTGATGAAATGATCTCGACTCTCACCCAGCTATCACTGGAAACTGAAAATGCAAAAAGAGAAGCTGAAGAGATGAATAGAAAGGCGGAAGAGTTAAAGAATGAAGCTGAAGCTGCAAAACTTGCTCTTCAAGATGCAGAGAAGAAGCTAAGAGTTGCACTAGAAGAGGCTGAAGAGGCAAAAATAGCAGAGGTTAAAGCACTTGATCAGATCAAAATCTTATCTCAGAGAACAAACGCTGCACGTGCCTCAACCTCAGATTCTGGTGCCCAGATCACTATATCGACAGAAGAATATGAAGCTCTGAGCCGAAAAGTTGAGGAGTCTGACACATTAGCAGAAATGAAAGTGGCTGCTGCAATGGCCCAAGTCGAAGCCGTGAGGGCCAGTGAGAACGAGGCACTCAAAAGGTTGGAGGCCAGTCGGAAGGAAATTGAGGAAATAAAAGTTGCAACAAATGAGGCTTTGAAGAGAGCAGAGATGGCTGGGGCAGCTAAAAAGGCAGTCGAAGGAGAGCTGCGGAGGTGGCGGGAAAGAGAGCAGAAGAAGGCAGCAGAAGCTGCATCACGTATTCTGGCAGAAACCCAGATGTCATTTGAATCATCTCCACAAAACTATAGAATTCTGAAGCAGCAGAACCCACCTGAGAAACTTGTTTCAATTCAAAAATTGGAGAAGGAGAAAGTTTCTGTCTCGAAGAAGGCATTACTCCCCAATTTAAGTGGCATATTTCACCGGAAGAAGAACCAGGTTGATGGGGGTTCACCTTCATATTTGCCAGGTGAGAAGCCTATGTGATACCACCTTTAAGATTAGATTTTTGTTTCAAGCGTTCAGTAATTGAGGAGTGCAAAAACAATGTTAAAGTCTTTGATCGTGTGTACATGTGGTGGGCATAGGGATCAATTTACTTGTTTCCTTATTCTATTATGTAGGTAGGAGAAGTAGTATGGCAAATGATTAGGTCTGAGAGAGACTTTTGGAGATGAGTGGCTTTTGTGTAAAGAATTAGGTACTCTGATAATTGCTTAATGTTGCAGCAATTCTATTTTCAAGATCTCTCTCTCTTTCTCAGAGACGCATAACAGTTAAAAGAGAGTTCCTTTGATAAGGCAGCGCCTCGCAGAACACCACGAGAGTGAATCATTGACGAAGGCTTTGATCGCAAGGCAAATTTGGTAATGCTTGAATATTGAAAATCTTTCCTCCGGAGCTTTTCATCATTTTGGTTCCTGGCCAGGTCTGTTCGGTTAATACTGGGCTCAGTTGGGCCCAAAACAAAAGATTGGGATGCCCGAACCCGGCTTGGTATGAAATTTGGGCCTACTGTAAAGGCACGTTGGATTGGATAACTGGGACATTCCGGCCACATATGTCTATATTAAGGTGGTTTGTCCGACCAACAAAGAATCGATCTAGTAAATAAAAGTATTAAATTTCTTAATTAAATTTTATTAAAACTTAAAAATAAAAAGAAATTATGATGAGAGAGTTATCTCTTAAAATAAATTCAACAATACTCAAATTAGAATAATCAAAATATACATATGAACGATGATTATTAATATACAAAAAAAAAATGGGTGCCCTCGCTCGGATTTATGAAAATATGAATGAAAATGCATGCTTGGTAATACACAGCTCATGGTTTTCAGAAAAGAGGTATCCATGTTTTTAAGTTAATACTATTTTTATACATTTCCATGTGAGACTTATACTCTATAATTATTAATATCTTTGTTGTCATCATTTGGCCACCATACCTATCCAACCATACCCTTTTGTCTCCGATGATGTTACCTCCATTCCTGCCAATTCAACTCACATTGACCATTTCCGTCTGCCATTGCCAATGTGATCCACCAACTTCATTGTTTTTAGTCATACTATCTTAAGTAGAATTTTCAATTAATTTGTTATGCTTATACCTTGTAATTCTTTCTGAAAATACTATCTATTTTATCTTTCTTGTATTTTAAATTGGTAATCCGAAAGTGGGGTCAAAAATTTTCAGATTAAGTGATTATGGTATTTTTTTCCTAAAAAATCAAAAGTATAGGATTTTGAAATTAAAATACATAATACATCACATGATAATAGACATCACTCAGTGTTATTATTTGTGAAAATTACTTGACAATACATAGACTCATAACTAGAATATTGTATTAAATAATATATTATATTATTTAAAAACACCGACAAGGGCTTTTTTCTTTTTTTTTTTTAAGATTTTCATACAATAGCTATAGTTAATAAATATTCTCTTTTTGTAATATTAACGATGACGTGACTCCTTATTTATATAAATAATAATTAAAAGTCTTTTTAAAACTAAATAATAGTTAAAAATCTTTTTAAAAATTGATACGAGGAAAGTTTAATATAAATAATCGTTTTATATGATTGCTTTTATGTGTTAGGAATAAAATTAATGTCAGTGGCCAACATAATCGATTAAGCTATTAACACAGAATAAAAAAAGATATTTTATATTTTAATTTTATAATTAGAAATTTTTTCTCAATTAGTGGAAAAAGAAAAAAAAAATAAAGAAAGAGGAAGAGGGCGTGTGTTGTGAGTGACACGTAGAGTATGAGGGTATTCTCTCCGAGTCCACAAGACGGATGACGGATGACCGTAGGTCCAACTCAAAGGAATACACAAATCTAAGACCCCTTCCCATCCATCGCATTCCCTTCCAATATCACTGGAAGCAACTCAAAAGTTAAAACCTCTCTCTCTCTCTCTCTCTCTCTCTCTCTCTCTATAGATCTTCCTCTTTTCATCCATGGCTAGCAACAGAGACGAGCCACTTTCTTTCATAACCCAAACATCATCATCCCCAATCCCAGTCCTGGACACAGACACCAACTATCTCCTTGACCCAAATTCCCAAATTGGAAGCGCCTCAAACAGCTTCCAAAGCGAGGGTTTGCTTGCTAGTGATAGCGGCAACAACAGTGATTTCGAGTTTGGGTTTTTGAGAAGCGAATTTGGTCAGTGTTTACTTGTTGGCACTGTTGACAAGTATGATAGACACGTTTTTCTCTGTTATAAAAACCCTATGGTTTGGCCTCCCCATATTGAAGCTGCTGAGTTTGATCGTTTGCCTAGGCTTCTTTCCGCTACCATGAACGCTAGGAAGCCTGAGATGAAGAAACAGGTTTGTGGATTTTTCTTGTTTTGGAATATTTTTATCCGGGTATGGTTCAAAAGTTCATCTTTCTTTGCGGGCTGTTCTTGCTTACCAGTATTCTTATGTGGGTATGGTTTAAAATTGATGATTTTTGTTTGTGGATCTTAGTTTGTTCTCATGATTTCTTTTTCTTTTTAAATTCTTCTTTTTATCAGGTAAAGTTCAAAATTGATGATTTCATTGTGGATTTTGTTTTTCATTTTTTATTTTATGAATACATTTTTTTCGTGGGTATGGCCCAAAATTTATGATTTCTTTGTGGTATGGTTATTTTCAATATTTTGTTGATGGGCTGTTTTTGCTTTGTTACTGAAATGGATTTCTGTTGTTTGGATCGAGAATTCGGTTTTCTTTGAATGATTGCTGTGAGGATTTAATTCGATAGTGATGGATTTAGTTGAGGAGATGGTTTTAGATAGGAATGAATGGCGTAGGAGAATTTGTATAAACTAAATCTTTTTTTTTTTTGTGATTTCATTATTTGTCATTTGTATAGCCGATCCCAAATTTTGAGACAGAAGTTCTAGGTTGTTGTCATCGTTGATTGCTGTGAGGATTTCCAAGGAAAATTTGATGTTTATAGTATTTCTTAGGTATATAATTGGGTCATTTGAGTGTAAATGGTGCTCGAATTACTCCATTGGCAATAGTTGTGCCCTCATTGGTTTCTTCTTTGGCTTTATTGCCCTCAAGTTACTGAAGAATTTGATATTCTTACTTCAGCTAGGTCTTTGGCTTTTGTTCTTTTCTGTTCTTTTGCTGATAGTTACAATTGCAACTGTGTTGCCGTTGTGAGTTAACTCTTGGGGATTGGACATGCCATGGATTTGTTTCTTTCAATACGATCTGAGTTCTCATTTTCGTGACTTGAAATGTCTCCAAGTTGCAGCGCATTGGTGTTAGTTTCCATTTTGTATATTTTGTCTGGAATAAGCTATCTATGGAATTATTGTTCTGGCACTTCTCAGATGTCATAAATGTGTCAACTACTTAGGATGATCTGTGTTTCCTTGAAATTCAAGTATTGCCATAGAGGACAATTAATTGTTGTAGCCATCATTTGTTGCTTTCTCAGCCTTAGCAGAATTAGTGTGGGTTCCTGATCTACCTCTTCTTGAATATGCTATATGAAGAATTGCTATTCAGATGAGTTCCTAATTTAGACTTCTTGCTTTTCAATCTACAATGTGAAAAAGTGAAAATAAAGCATGAAGGAGGCCATTTGTCCTGCTAAATTTTCTAATGTCGGTTGAAGTTTTTGAGGTATCAAAGTTATTTCCTAATTTTGTTTTTTCCTCCAATAAGCGTATTCCCACAACTTGCCCACTGTACTCACCAAATTGTGATGGCCACATTATGATTTATGCATCCTCGTTTCTGTAACATTCCATCCTTATTGCTAATGAGTGCAATAAGCTATGTGTCAACTTCCAATCTTGATCAAAACTGCTGAAATGTGGCACTTCTAGGTAAGTGAAGACTAAAAACTGAGAGATTAGAACATAGTTCTGGGTTTTACAATCTGTTGAAAGAAGATTATATTTTTTGTACTAAATGCTTTAAACCATGTTAACATTTTATCTTTAAGAGTATTGTTCATTTTACATTTCTCATGAAACAAATATGGAAATTTGGAAAGTGGTCTAATCCTTAATTAATCTGTGAATGTTCATATTTTATTTCTTTTGTCTCAAAATGACAAACTGCTTCTCTGGTTCAACACATTAGCGTTTCAATGCTCATAACCTTATGTTAATTAATCAATTATGTATGAGATTTATTTCTTCATTGGAAGGTCTTGAGTGTCCCTGAGGACTAACATAGCTTATCTCCTTTCTATTGCCATCTCTTTCTCCCTAAAGACACGGCTAACTATATGTGAGGGTCATGATGGAACTGAGACGTCAAATGGAGATGTCTTAATCTTTCCTGAGATGATCAGATATAGGTCAAACTCGAACTCCTCTTTTTTACTGACTCTTCCTTGTGTTTCTTTTTGCTAATTTTTGGATGCATCATGCAGAAGGTTGACACATTTTGACGTTGATACCTTTGTTGAAGAAGTGTTGGTGAAGGATGGTGAATGGTTGCCCGGAACTCCTGAAATGTTGAAGGGTTCATATATATTTGTATGTTCTCATGCAAGCCGTGATCGCCGTTGTGGAGTTTGTGGACCTTCTATTATCACTAGGTTTAAAGAAGAGATTGAAGTGCGTGGTCTTCAAGGTAAAGTGTCTGTTAGCCCATGCTCACATGTTGGGGGCTCTAAGTATGCAGGCAATGTGATCATATTTGGATCAAATGTCAATGGAGAAACCAGTGGGCATTGGTAAGAAAAGATTTTATTATACTCTATTTATCCTCTCCAAAAACGCTTTTATGTGTTTGGGGAGTTGATGGCTCTCTGAGTTTTATCCTCATGCTCTAATCTTTCTTAGGTGAATAACTTACATCAGGATTTTTCTGTTTTTAGGTATGGATATGTTACTCCTGATGATGTTCCTATGTTGCTGGAGCAGCATATTGGGAAGGGAGAAATAATTGACGAGCTGTGGAGGTAAATTATCTCTCTGTGACATTCTGGTAGAGTGCTCTTGCCAGGAAAATAACTTGGACGCTTGGACTGCAATATAACTATGGCTGTGACTGGTTCTTACTTTCTGAATCAAAAGGAAGAGCACTACTATTGACAATTTTTGAATTTGACCTCATAAAGTTCAGTTTATGCTTTATTATTATTATTGATAAAAAAGAGTTCTACTTTTTGATACAGATATTGATCCATAGGATTTTGTGGTTTCTTAGGGCCAATGCTGAAATACTGGCTATGTAACTTTGGCCTTGAGCTTTTATATGCCTCCTTGAAGATATTCCTTCCCTCCCAAATTCAAAGACATTTCACTCCCCTCTTTCAGTTTTTTCATCTGACTAGCTTATTAATACTTTTGTGCTGCCCAAAAGATCAGAAGTAGTTCCAGTTTCTTGCATAGTTGTCTGATAATTGACTTGTTTGAGATGATATACAATAGTAACCTCATCATTTGGCCTCCATTTAAATTATATTTATTTTACACTTTCATTTCTAGAATTGCTATAAATGTCCCTAGTCTAAGCAGAACACACTTAGCATCTAAGGTTTTTTTTTTTTTTGACATCTTTAGATATTTCTGCTATTGATTTTTAGGGGTATTCTAGTATTTGTGAATTTCAATTTGATTTGTTTCTGTTATTGTTTTAGAGCTTTGCCTATATATTTAGCCACCAGGCTTAGTGTAAGCCACGCTTATGGATTTTGATATTGAATTGATTATTGGAATATTCAGTTCTATCCTTAGTGATGTCTGTTGGATGAACAGTAAGTGTCAAAGAAGTTTCAAGTTGGAAATTGGATTAAAAGTTTTGCGTCTCACGCAGACATGGCCCTTTGAAGTCTTATTGCAACATAAAATTTTTCTCTGCCCCTGCAGGTTCATCTTCTTCTCCCCTTTTTCCTTGTGATTCCGGTGTCAAAGTCCAATCGCAATAATCACAGCATAATGTAGAAGCAGTAGAGGGGAGAGAAAATGAGAATATGCAAGAGAGATAATTTATAGGAAAAGGAGTAATAGTCTTTAGTCAATTTATTAATCAAACCTGTTTCATATAACCTTGAGGTCTAAATGTGTTGAAAAAAACTCTAAATTATCTATACAAATATAACCAATAGAAGTCCACGTTAACAGCAATAAAATAATCCCTGCAGCAAGAAGAATATCTAAAATATACTGAGAAAACCTAGATATTGTTGCTGCTTCACTATGCTCAACTCTTTGTTTAATTCTCTACTTATCCAATCAATGGAAATCTTTGAAAATCTGTTGTAATTTCCTTCAAATCAGCAACCATATCCCAACATTTGGTTGTTTTTAACTTTATTCAGTTTTGGTTATTGTTGGAGGTGGGTTTTACTCTACAGATAATGGTTTTACTGACTCGAATGGGATGACTAGTCGTTGGACGATCTTGATCGACGAGACTTGCAAAAAACTGTCGGAGGGTGCTTTGGCGGGGAAGATTTCGACGCTCAAGTTAGAGAGCAGTTTACGAGAATAGAAACTAACAGAAAGACAGTTTCGTAATGCCTTTTGTGCGTTAAGTAGAGAAAAAGAGCAAGAAGTTCAAGGACGTCATTGCTTCTCCCGAGGAAGAAGATTTCATGAAGATCACCACCGATAAAGAGATGAGGCCAGGGTTGAAAAGGGAGGCGACGGAAGCATCGAACACATCTGACACGGGTGTCGACGCTGTTGTCGTTTCGTCTTTGGTGCAAAAGAAAAGAACTCAACCCTCGAACTTGTCGAGCGAGGATGTGGGAGAGAATAGGGGACAGGGTTCCTCGGGTGCATCGAAGGTGGTTGAGGTCGATGATCACGAGTCCGAGACTCAGGGGATCACAGAGGCTCGAGCAGAGGAGTTGGAGAGCACTGAGGTAGACAACATGAGGGTTGAATAGAGAGAAGAGGAGGTTAGGGATGAAGAAAGAGAGGATGAGGTCGGGTGTCCTGTCCCCAAGAGAGGAAATAGAGGGGCAAGACCTCGGGGATATTGAAGGTGTTCAGCTTGGGTCGATGGGGGAGCCTGATGTTGGACTGTCTTCCTTTGTTCCTCTGACGTTGAAGAAGGGCAAGTGAAGGGTGCTTGGGGGGATTGCTCTTCCCCTCGTCATTCTTGTTGTTCCTATGACGGTCATAAAGGACATAGGGAAAGGGGTACCGTGGCGATTAATGTAGGTGATCGTTGGTACAACTCTGTCAATAGTAGTGAGGCTAGAAGGATCGCTGATCAGATGGATTTCTACTGTTCAGAACTTGAACTGAACAAGTTGTCTCTCGAGTAGGCTGACGAGACCATCATGTCCTCGGGGCTTATGGTTTGATTGCATCAGAAGGTAATTTGTCCGTACTTTTGGTTCTCGTGTATGACCTTTTTAATTTCGTGTAAACCATTATTTTTGTGAAGTTTCAAAGGCTGAGAAGAGAACAAATGATCGATCATCTGAAACACCGAGGAGACCAGATGGGCGCTGATGTTTCTCGGTTGCAAGATGCTCTTTCGCAGGAGGAGGAGGTCGAGGAGGAAAAAGTATCGGCGGCCGCTTTTAATATAAAAAACAAGGAGATGAAGCATTTGAAAATTGGCACTCCAGTGGTGTGAGGTGGTCTCCAAAAGGTGCGAAGAATTGGAGGCCGAGGTCAGGGTGTGTGAGTCACGCCTACAAGTTACGGAGAGGCTAGCCGAAGTACGCGGGCGGTCCCTTCAGGCTGCTGAGTAAAGGATAGTCGAGCTGGGAGGGATTATCGCCAAGACTATCGATCAACATACACGTGCTCGGTGTAGGCTGTCCGATAAGCTGTAATGCACTAGGGAGATCATCTGCTGAGCAAGATTGTCGGGCGCCATGCCTCTGGATGGTGAGAATGCCAACTCCGAAGAGCCAAATTCGAAACTTACACTTGCTTCTATGGGTGAGGTTCCTCTTGAAGCAGCGGACGAGGATGTTATTGCCAATACGTCCCAAGCCAACTTGGTGTCCATAGCTTTTCCGTCTCCTACTCCTTGATCGCAATATTCTGTTTTCTTTTTACTCAAGCCTTAGGTTTTTCCTTGTGGACTACGGGTTCTTTTTTGTTTTCTCTTTGTTTGTATACCCCTACACTTTGGTTAATGAAAATTCGTGATAGTTTTATCAGTGTTTAGATCATCGTATTGGTAGCATGTTTCATTGTGTACAGCCACAAGAGTGGATCGCGCCTACCCATAAGGGAGATACATCCCTTATTGATGCACATTCGTTCGATCGAGAGAGTAGGTCGTGCCTATCCGTCAGGGAGATACATCCTTTGTTGACGGTACATTCTTTCGGACGAGAGAGTAGGTCGTGTCTATCTGTCGGGGAGATGTATCCCTTGTTAAGGGCACGTTCATTCGGTCGAGAGAGTAGATAGTGTCTACGCGTCGGGGATACATCTTTTGTTGATGGCACGATCGTTCGGTCAAGAGAGTGGGTTGTGTTTACCCGTAAGGGAGGTACATCAATAAAGGTACATCACTTATTGATGGCACCTTTGTTCGGTCGGGAGAGTGGGAGCAGAGCTCGGTCACATGCGTTCGGTGCAATTGATTTATTACGGAAGGACAATAATAAAGCAAAGTGTCACAAGGGAGTCAACCATAATGTAATTAGCAAAACAAACAGTAGGTCTAGGTGTCACGAAGTGTCTAGTGAGTGGCCTAAAGTCGTAAACGTAGTAAGGAGAGATTAGAGATTACTTAGGAGGAAGTGTTGGGGATTCCGAATCGCATGACAGAGTTTTAATGCTAACGGAGGTCTTGAACTTGACTTTCATATGCTTCGTGTTCGGTAGTGCCACCAAGGTGTTCAAGCCGGGCCAACCTAGGATGACATTGTAGAGGGCAATTTTACCATGCCAAACACTACTGTAGCCGTTGCATGATCGAGGGAGTCCACGGGAAGTGAAATAGTGCCTTTAGAGTATATCCATTCGTTTGAGAGCCCATTTATTGGCCCGACATGAGGTTGTAGGTGCGTTTGAGTGAAGCCCATTTGCCGGAAAGCGTTCCAGTAGAGGAGGTTATAGCCAACTCTCTGATCCACAAAGATTCTCCTCACTTCGTATTGTTTGATTTTTGCGATGATAACAAGAGAATTGTGTTGGTCTGGATCGATCCCTACCAGATCGTTGTCGTTGAAACCAATTATTGGTATTTTCTTCTTGGGCTGCTTCTCAATACGGGTGGTAAGGACTTCTTTGGAGATGAAATTAGATGGTTCAGTCCTTTGAAAGATTGGGGCCACCGTTTGCACTGTCTCGTTCCATTCTGTATACTCTCGATTGTATTGATGCAGCGCCATTAGGATGTGAGTTGGAAGATAAGGTTCTGATTGATTGTATTTGTTCTGTACTTGGAGAGTTAGCTCATCCGGTCGGTTGCGGGCAACCCTTGGAATCAATTGCTCTTCTTACTCATTCTCATGCCTCGCAGCGTGTGGGCCTTGAGGAGGGAGACCTTTATCCGCGCTTATAAACCTTTGGAGCTAACCGCTTCGAATGAGAAACTCGAGTTCGTCCTTAACTTTCTGCATTCGTTTGTCAGATGGTTGTAATCCTAGCGGAAGTGGTAGTATCACGTATTGTCCTTTTTTGAATTGTCTTCCGTGGAGCAAGGGAGCCACATGACGTATGGTTTGTTCCGGATCTAAAACAAAACTTGACTTGGTGCCTCATTTAGGGGAGTGTAGCTTGTGAACATTTGTTGCTGTGGGGGTTCTTGTTGGGCCCTCTTAAGCAAGGATTGTCGGGGTGATCGACTGTGTTCTTTCCGAGCTGGTCGATTCCGTTGTTTGTTGATCGCTTCAGCGTCCTCTGTAGCATTGTACTTCACACGATTATAGAACTCCTAGATAGTAGATGGGGGATTCTTCATGATGGACGTTTTCATTCTCGACGGTCGCAACCCAATAAGTAATGCTGCTAATGCAATAGAATGGTCTAAACTCGAAATCTTCATCATCTCAGTTTTGAATTGTCGAGAAAGTCTCTCAGCAACTCGTCATCCCTCTGTCGTAATGAGAGTAGGGATGCAGACTTCTTTTTGGCCCCTCTATTGAACACAAAGTGGGCCTTGAACTACTGCCGAAGCTGAGAGAAATCTTGATGCTAAACGGAGGAAGCGAGTTGAACCATGTTAACACGTTACTCTTTAAGGTCGTAGGAAAGTGCTTACACATGGTCGCATTTGACATGTCTATTGAGATCATCACAGTTACGAAATGAGCCACATGGTCCCGGAGATCGATAGTGCCATCATATTTTTCCATAGGGGGGAGAAGTATGTCACCAGGCATCAGTTTTGTGGAAACCTTGGAGTCGAACGGTGAAAGACCAATAGCATGTTGAACGAGTTCGTCTCTTTTCATGTTGGCACGTTTTAGTTCATTTGCTACAAGTTCTTCGACTTGTTTTCTCATATCATCATCCGGGCTCGAGTCTTCGTGAATGCATGTGTCCCAACTTGTGGGAGGAGGATTGTGCTTTTGGTTTGAGGGTGCGGCTAAACTTCTCCAATTGCTTGCTCATGCCTTGCAACTTAGATTCGAGTCTTTCCATGTGGGGTAAAGTGGCCCTTTCTGGAGAGGCTGGAGTGGGGGTGGTATTGCTAGATTTTGTTGAATGACCAGTGGTTGGGTCTCAGGCTGATTGACAACGGTAGGAACCTCTGCAGTGTTTGGCATTACAGGTTGAACGATGTTTGTCGGGGTGGTAGTGTGGCCTTCTATCGCGGATGTAGCTCTGGAAGTGGTTCTGGTTATTCTCTTAGGAGGCATGGTCTTTGGCAGACGGAGCTCGGAATAAGGTTTTTTTTTTTTTTTTTTTTTTTTTTTTTTTTTTTTTTAAGTCATTTTGATATACGGCGTCAATTTGTTGGAAGTGAGTTTTACTCCACATATAATGACTCTGGTGACTCGAACGGGATGACTGGTCATTGGATGATCTTGATCAACAAGACCTATAAAAAACCGTTAGAGATTGTTTTGGTAGGAGAGACTCAGACGTTCAATTCAAAGAGTGATTTTCGAGGATAGAAAAAGATAGACAGAGAGCTTCGTAATGCCTTTCGTGTGCTAAATGTAGAGTCCAGAGAGTGTACTTGTCGATGGCCTCATGATGTATATATAGGTTGTCTGTATGAGTCTCATGTATGCTCGGAATGTTAACACCCTAGTTTCTTTGTGGAAGTGTCCCAAGATTATCGATTGCTTAGTAAAAGGTTTCTAGGAGATTTGAAATCCTACAAGTCAGGAAAGTCCAGGCTGCCATGGGATTACCTTCCTTATCGATAAGAGTTAAAGATTTCCTTCGTAATTACAAAATGTTATTTTCGTGACTTAAAGAAAGACGAATATTGCTGTGGGTAGGCCAAATACTGAGTACCGAGGAGATCATGGAGCCGATCATCCTGCTACCAAGAAGGGTCTGGTTGATGAATATTGAGAGAGTGGGTCGTGTTTGCTCGTCTGGGAGATCTATCCCATATAGACGACACGTTTCAGCACATTTTAACACGTTTTGTTTGTTGGACTATGGGGTCAGAGGAGTTCGAATCTTATGATAATGGGCTTTTGGACTGTGCTCCATTAGTCCCCGACCTTCAACTCTTCTAATTTGGTTTGAACTTAAGTCCTTTCTTTCAAGTTTGGTCCTTGATTTGATTCTCATTTTTCTAATTGACGATTGACATCATGCAGTCATCTCTTTTGGTCTTTGGAGAAAATAATGGGATACAATTAGAGTTTTGAAGAATCATCACAAATTCCATGAATATTGGGTGCACATGGAGAACGAAGCAAGCACAAAGTTGCTTTTTTCTCTATTGGCCTAGGTCTAAGTGCTTTAAACTAGATGAAAGAGGATGTACATAATGTTAATTAAATTTCTTCGATTGACACTCTTCAACATTCCAAAATTGATTTATCATTTTTTTTTAATGAACACTCATAGATTTGTAAGGCTTTGTTAAAGAGTCTCTCACTGTACTCACTTTTTGTTGGTTAGAAAATTAGAGTCTACAACCTAATCCAAAAAAGTTAAAAACTTTAGGACTTAAATTGAATAACTGCAGAAGTAGTGGGCTCCTTTATTGGTGTGCCTTACATAATTAGATATAGAATGATAAATATGGGATTTCAGTTTTAATGTAGCGTCATTTTTATGTAGGACAGTGGCACATCAAGGACTCACTTAATCTACACTCTGAGAACCTGAGATGTCACCCTGCTTGTACACCCAAAATTCTAGATGTATGATGCCCCAGTTGCATGGCATGACGGGAACCTAACTGAAGTCTTTTATTTGTTTGGGCATCCGTTTCTTAAGTTACTTCAGATCTCAAAATTGCTGATTGCTTGAAATTTGAATCACTTTATTCTATTCTTTTCTTATTACTCTTTTTTATGCTATTGGGGTTAATCTTAAGAATCCAAAAAATTTCTGCAATCTGAAGTACTGGCAGAATGTTGTAGCAATGTCAATGATTTCGAAGATGACATAGAAATTGATGTACCACTTCTACCATAAGTTTTCTTGGGGGATGGAAAAATAGGAAGGCATGGGAGGAAGGAACCTTTTTTTTGTCCTTTAGTCAGCTTGTTGTACAATGAAAAGGAAGAAACATCTTTTTATGTGATAAATCATCATTATAACGCCTTTGCTAAATCAGTACATGTTTAATGAAAGAGCAAAAAGGTGAATTTGATGACATAGGTAGAAGCTAATCTATGCCAAGTGAAGGAAAGGGCACTTTCCATTCCTTCTTATGTTGGGGTACTTTATGCCGAACCAAATAGAGGAGATGCCCCTTTCCTCCCATCAATCAATCCTTAAAAGAAGCAAGTGTAGATGTTTATGTATTCGTCTCTTATTACTCTTGGCAGCATGGAAAGTGCTTGAGCATAGTTACTTGCTGCACCCTAATAGCTATCAGAAATGTCCTATAAAGCATGGACATGGACATGACATGATATGAATACATTATATATATAATAACTATAAATGACATGAAATTAATATTGTTTTTATACATTATAAAAATTGTATTATACCGCTGTTTTTATTTGATAAATTTTTGAAAGTTAGTGCAAAAGCAATCCATATAATTCAAATGTTGCCCTTGAACAAGAGATTTTGTGAGTATCTAGAATCGTAGAAATGCATAATAACTATATGAAATATTTCTAAAACGTCCTATTTTGTGCTATAAGTTCTTAGTAACAAAACACATGCTTGACATTTGTTGTGCCTGACATGGTGTTGTAGAGGGATATAGCTTCCATTTTGTAGTGCGCATGCTTCATATACCTTGTATAGCTATTACTCAAAAAGCTGGTATATATATATATGCTTGACTTTTGACCCATAACCCAATACCAAGCCTCTGTAGCTTGAAGACCTAATCCTTATACAGTGGTGTGTGTATCAGCAATTCCAACCATGCCAGCATTGTCTGGTGGTTGAGAGTTTTAAGGGGCAGCTTATTGTTAGTTGACCAATTAAGTTGATCATTTGATTTGCCATGGACCTAAAAGACACATCTGTAGTTGAACTTGAACTAGATTACCCTCATGCATAGAGGGATTTTGGTTGTAAGCACACCTCGCTTACATGCTTTAGTTTGTTTCCTTTTGGATCTCATAACAAATGCGTTGAAAATACTAAAAACATAAAGAGTTTTTATTTCAGGGGTCAGATGGGTTTATCTGAAGAGGAGCAGAAGAAATGTCTCGAACAAAGGCTTCAAGTCAAGGGTGGAACTAATGTGGGGAAAAACACAAAAGAAGCTAGTGACACGAGTATCTCTGTAAATGGATCTCACATGGATAATATAGCTTGCTGCCAGGCAAATGGGGATTCTGGTTGCTGTCAAAATGATGGATTAACTTCTAAGATGATGGATAAACATGACCATAATGAAGTAGATGAAAAGGTAACAGCAGAGAAGACGATGAGAACCAAAAAACAGATTTCCAGATGCAATAGTAGCAAAGGAGGCAGCTCACGCAAGGTTTGTTCAATGCCAACATGGTTCGAGAGTTGGGAACGTGAAGATACATATGCAGCTGTCTCTGTTCTCTGTGCTGCCGTATCGGTAGCCATTGCCTACCACTGCTACAAACAGTTGAGGTAAGTAACTCTGGGGAAGTGTGCTTTTCTTTGCTTGAGTGCTAGCGAGTGAGTCAAATCCCCCATTCTTGTATCGCTACTTAGATGCCTGTGTCGCTGTAAATAGTGATGCATATAACCTACGACTCAAAATGTTTCCACACAAGTGAGTGCTTACATTGTACATATAGGTTATATGTGTATATTACTTTCCATTTGCAGTATTCCTTGTCAATTTTTTCATGCTTAATGGTTCTAATGGAATTTTCAGATCTTTGTTGGTGCATGTGTGAGAACACGGTTGATTTTGCATTTAACTTTTCCTAAACACCATCATCTAAGCCTTGGTGATTTGTCATATTGGCAGTTTGCTTGGCTAGTAAGGCTTGTTTAAAATGTAACAAAGGTGATTCTCTAGCTCTGAAACATGTGATAAAAGTGAAGGCACTCGTGTGTATACACAAACTATTGAAACCGGTCCATCCGTTTTAAAATTGTGCTGTCCTTTGATCCTATTCAAAACTGCACGAGTTTGGCTTTGGCTCCAACAAAGCAAATCTAGTTTGATGAACTTGAACTCGGCAGTTGTTAATGCAGCACATTTTGCTCTGAGTAGTCCTATTTGGACTGGACAAACTATCTTATGACAATTGACAAAATTATATATAACACAATCTCGTACGTCATTGATTGGAAGAAAGGATAATCTTTTAAGATAATGCAGTGCAGTAGTAAAATTTGTAATATGTTGCATTTATCAACTCAGTCACGATTTTCATTTTTTCTTTCTTTTTTGGGGTCCAAACATTGTTGTAAGTTGGCTTCAACTGAAGTACAACCAGGCTTCATTATTAAGTTAAGAGCAAAAACCAAGCCCCATTATTACAAAGAGAGATGCAGCAACTTTCCAAGGCAACAAAGCAACACACATTTTGCCACATTATTGGCTATACTGAAGCACCTCAATAGTTTTTTCTGGAAAAAAGAACAGATATAATGTGGCAAAAGACACAACGTTTGATCTTTAGAAATGTGTAACACCCGCCAATTTCCACTCCTCAGTTGAGTGAGAATCTCTTGATTTTCTGATGAAACCTGGCAAGACGGACGATCAGTTGAGTTTCTTTTCTTTACCTTTAAAAGGGGTAACAGGTTGTGGCGATTAATAGCTTTAGCCCATAACTAATCAAAATTAACTTACAAAATGGTTACACCACAAAGTGTTCTCCCTAATAAAATTTTCTACGAGATGTGTTAAGTCTACACCCAATGCTTACCGAACCTGCATTGACCTAATGCAAGCTTATGTACTATGAAAGTGTTAAACAAACTCTCCTGAGTTGATTGTCTCAAGATCATTCATCGGATTGGACCGGTTCCATTCTGACTACCGTACCTTGACAATTCTGATTGTATGGTTTGGGCAATCAAGACATCTTCAGGGTCTGCTTCTGGAATGTTCACATGAAATGAGCCTTGTGGGATTAGTGAAACAGATTCACCAGCCTGCTGTTTTATGTAGGTATAGAGCTGTTGGTGGAATGGATGGTCCAAAGAGAAACAGTTGCCCGTCGATCCATTTCCTGAATGCCTTGATGATCCAGAGCCTTCCCTCCTGCAAAAATGTGGGAGGGAAGCAAAATCCATGATCTGCGGAGGAGCAACAAAATCAATTGCCAAATCTTTGGCGCTCTGTATATATTTCATAACTCAAAAAGGGAAACCAAGGAATTTCTAGCCTGCATTTTTTACTGCATTTTAAGGTGTATCAGGTTTTGACAGAACCACTATTTATATCCATCAATCAAGTTAATATACAGGGAAAGCTCAAAGCAGCAATTCATAAATATTCCAACTTTTGGGGACAAAGCGTTATAACAAAGTGAAATGTGGATCTTTTTGAATGATGCAGCTGGAGCTCAACAAGAATACAAGAAAAAAAAATGTAGTATTTAAGACAAAACAAATAGGTAAGAAATATATGGATGTTGTTTCACCTTTAAGAGCTCATCTCTGCCATTCCCTTGCAAAACCTGAATTTTCCTTCTTGTTCTCTCTTGCAAAAGAGGTTTCACAACCTACAGAAACATTCAAGTACTAAGACTAATGTTTCCTTGAGAAAGAAATTGAAATATCCTTTCATAGATAAGTCCAACCTTCCAGCATGCCGAAAATACATATGGGGCATTAACAATATAATAGGTGTCGGTCTTCTCTGGGTAGTTGAGGTCATCTATGGTTGATATCACGGTAAGGAGCTGCATTAGAATAGCAAATTGCAGATTATTTTAGAATGCCCATATGCATACAATATGAAAATGAGAATATGTGAATCTTAAAACTTTGATGAAACATTGGGCAATGCATATACTATCTTATGCAGGAGAGAAATCTGTTTTTTCTCCCCCCCCCCCCAAACAAAAAAGATTATTAGTTCCCCAGCAGGGCTAGCCAAGGGTTTAAAGTATTTATGCTGAATCATTCCAAGAGTCATTTGGTTTCAGGTATTAATTATAATAAAAACGAGTGACTTCACCCACCATAAACCTTAAACAGATTCATGAACAACATGAAGTCACTAGAGAACCCACTAGAATGTCAACATATAAGAATTTCCATCAGTTAATGGAGACTGATAATGCAGATACCTTGATCTGGGTCAGAGCTGATAACTTAAGGCCTGTCATATCCAAAATCTTCACACAGGTCCCAATATGTCGTCCATGCTTCTTTGAAGCAGCAGGCTTCAGATATACAATTAAGTCAGCACAATAACAACAGAAAGGCTATCATGAGATTAGGTATCTGGAGACAATTTGGACTCACCAGTATTACACAATCTCTATATTCATTCATTTGGATGTGCGATTGAACATAATAATTAGCCTTAAAAGAGGGAAAGAAAGAAGAATGAGTCAGTCAAACATGTAACCTCATTAAGTACTCGCTCCCTGTCTCTCTCTCTCTCTCTCTATGTTGTCCACACAGGAGAATATTATTAAGATATACTCTAAACCTCCAAAATATGTTATCAGGTGACTGTTTTAAAGAGGAAAAACTTTGGTACCTAAAAGGAATGCAACATACAAATGATAACGAATAAAAAAGGAAAAAGGAATAAAATAAAGACTACAAACACTTTTTAGATACCACACCAACCCCAAAAATGGATCATTTTGCTAATCCAGAGTGTTTTTAATGCCTAGAAAACCAACCCTCTCTACGAGAAGCAGAGCTGATACGCAGGACAATTTTAAGTTCTGATCCAGATTCTTTTGGATGGTTATATAAACTCAATTAATGTGATGTCACTGGCAATCTGGAAGTTCGAAGTGCAGTGTCCCTAAACTAATTCCTCTTATTCTCCCAACTGTTGATAAGCCTAAAGTTCCCCAACAGATTGTGAAATTATTATGCAGAAATCTCCATCAGGAAAAAGATTAATAGCATGCTTATTACTTAAGCGAAAGTTGAAAGGTATCAAGATATATCCTTACAGATGCTTTGTCATATGTGCTTTGGCCTACGCCAATTGCAATGATGGGAAGGCCCTGAAAATATTTCAATAGTCAATAGTCACTACATGAATTGATCAGCTGGAGAAGTATCAGAAATGCAACAGGAGAATGAGAAAAATCCACAATGGTACAAACAAAATGAAGAACTGTGTATCTACTTTGGGCAAGAAGAAACACAACAAGAGAATGCAAAGCTATATTTTTTTTCCCTAAATAAATACTGAATTACAAGCACACCTCTTTTGAATAACCCGACATTCCCACAAGGTATGTGTCACGTACTGCTTTATACAGCTCAGTGGGTACAATTGGTTTCTGCATACAAAGTTTACCTTAATAAGTGAGAAGTTTTCATACACCAACAAGAACTTGTTCTGAGATGCTCATTTAAGAAAGTAGAAGGGTGAAGTAAATCACTTTGTTTGTCAGTTCATGAGATGAGGAATAAGTAGATTTTGTAGTTCTTAACATTGAGGAAGTTACACATAAAGCTTCAGTCCTCTGAAGCATTCAAAGAATGCTAATATGGAGTATTGGCGTCATCTTAACACAAATATGCCATTACGGTGTCATAAACATTTCAAACTCTTTGGAATTAGTAGCAACTGAATAGCATGCTAAAATGATAAACAAAATACTAGAATACTCACCGACAATATGTTGTCAATGCCATTCTGAACCCTCCAGTTTAAACAATCAACCAACTGGAACAACATTACATAGTTGACATGAGAATTCACTCACGTTTGAAGAAGAAATGAGACTGGAATTAAATGCAAATTGAAGATTTGGACTAACCATCTTATGGGCTTTGGCAACATTCCATTCCCGTGCTTTAAGAAACCGCACCAAAGTTTCAGTTAGATATCCTTGATGCATATTCTGAAGATCAAAGAAACATCAAAATGACAATCATGTAATGTGATGTAAGAAATGACTTTCCTAAGTAGATATAGACATGGCTGATCTTTTTCTAATCATCTAGCAATGGACATTACTTTTCATTACTTAACACTAACAAGTTGACAACCATGTAACTAGAGAATTATAAAACAACCGAGGGCTTTTCTGGTAGTAGAGAATTTTGAAGAAAAAAAGATTCAAATCCCTGGATTAATTCTTGATTTACAATTCATTTCAACTGTTTGGTTTCACAGCTCAAGATGCTATGGCATAACCAATCAATAATCAACCTGTCTGTGTCATATTCGATCAAAGGATAGAATTGATTCTCAGACAATCTTAACATTTCTAGAAGACCAATTTCGTATCCAAGATTTTATTGGCAATGTGGAGATCAACTCATATTCTAGTTCGACAGCTATAATTCTTATATTAGGAATATTGCACAAAAAGGAAAATCACATGGTGCTCCATAAGGCTACAATGCCGAGAATTAGATGTCCACTGATTTTGTCATTATACAGGAAAAACTAAGGAATACAACTTTACATCCCTGAAATTCCGAACTAAAAAATTTTGACAGCCACAAACATCCTAAACCAAAATAGAAGTGGAAATGTGCACCAATAAAAATAAACTCATTATAAGCTCTCCGCATGAACTGTGAACATAGATTATGACAAAAATTAGATTATGCTCCTACTCAAACTATATTAGATCTAACAATTGGTATGAAGATGAAGCATATTCAGGTTTTGTAGGTAAATTGGGTTACACTAGAGGTTTAAATCGTAGCTAAACTTCATACTGGCTATACCTACAATCTTTGCTCAACTAATTAACAAGCATAAACACCAGATTACACCTAGAAAAGGTAGTCAACTGCAATGAGTAAAAACAAAAGATAACCCAGTAATCTAAATCTAAGAACAATTTTAAAAAAAAAATACTTTAAAACCCACATTACAAAATGAACAGATCCACCAAAATGTATAGAGAAGGGGGGGTTAACCTCGAATGTGATCTTGAGAGACTGATCAACTGCATACAGAAAAGCATCATGTTAAATGTCAAATTGGAGATCGAGAGAGAGAGAGAGAGAGAGAGAGAGAGAGAGTTGACCTTGATCCATCAAAGTCTGAAATTGCCTAATGGCTTCCGCAGAATCAATCGACATGCTCTCAAATAACTCAACTCCAGAAGCTCAAAATACAACAAACTTCAAATACCAAAGATCAGAAATTTAATTTAAATTCTCTCTCTCTCTCTCTCTCTCTCTCGGGCTTCCTAAACCCGAAAAATGAAGCAAGAATTAACTAATAAACACCCAAAATCTAACACATATATAAACACCTACACATTTATATATTTATATATATATATATATATAGAGAGAGAGAGAGAGAGAGAGAGAGAGAGGAGGTCAGAAAAGTTTTGCTCTCTTCCGAAAAACTTGAGCCTTTTCCACCTCCAAATTCAAGTTCACTACTCTCTCTCTCATCTTTCTCCTCTGTCCCCTTCTTTTTATATAGACTTGTACACACAAACATGGTCGTTAAAATGGTTTTTATTATTTTCGGTGTTCAATTTTTGATTTTACGAGGAAGGGCTTTTCTTGTGTGCTTTCTATTTTTACAGTACCTACAAAACCCGTGCTGGCCGTTGATTGATAGGAAGCTTACTTTGGATAAGTTGATCTAACGGTTGTAGCACGGATCCTGTGGGCTTCTAATTTGCAACTAAATATTTGCTTTAAGAGGGAATTCAGCGAGAGTCTCTATCCACTGGATTTTTGCAAGAAAATTACTATTTAATCAGCCAATAATTGTATTAATATTAAATTTTTAATTTTTAATAATTCTATACAATAACCAGTAAACAACTTATTTTTTTCCCAATTTTTGTAATGAAATGTTTAAATATTTTATTTCACTATTAGATAAAATACAAAAAATCACTTAAACCTTACTTTTTATTGATAAAACTTAATATTGATTATTATTATTATTATTATTATAAACCTAACATTGATAATGATTTGAAATTCACATGATAACTCTTTATCTTTTTATTATATCATGATTTGAATTCGAGATTATCGGATTAGAAAAAAAAAATTATGAATATTAGATTTTTTTTGAGGACACATGACAACCTTTATGCCAAAATCAATGCCCTTTTATTGTTTTGAGATTAATAACTCTTTTAACAAACCCAAACTACAAAATTATATTTTATTATCTTCAAAATTCCTAATAAAAGAAAATGAGTAGGGTCCATGAAGTAGCTATTATTCACAAGTATGGCACTAAATCATGACAAGTGCTTTAAAGATGACCTTTAAAAAGACTAATTAAATAACTTGTCACTCTCTATACCACCTAAGCAGCTTTTGGATTGCCACTTTGCAAGTTAAGCATTGACTGCCATTTATTTGTTGAGACAGAGACCCAGAGAAAGAGAGGGGGGAATGAAAAAAAAAATCATGTTTACAGAGTCAAACTTTAAATAGAGTCTTTGTTGTAGTAGACGATTAACTTAAATTAATAAAAATAAGAGAGAACAATTTTTAGCATTAGGATTGTGATTGTTAGCAACAAACCTTTGGCTTTTATCATTCTTTTTGCATTTGCTGCTCACATTCTGACTTATGCAATTGGTAATAATGTGTTAATTTTATTTTATTATATCGCGATTTGAATTCAGAATCATCAAATTGTGAAAAAATAATTGTAACCACTAAATTATTTTCCTGGTGTGGGAATTGTAGAACCCACAAGGTAACATAGATTTATCAAAGAAAAAGAAAAAGAAAAATTATGATGTGATGAGGTTTATCAATTTGCATGACCTAAACATAGATTTTAATTTAGATGACCATGTAAAGTTGTATTTGGAATTAATTGTATTTCATAAAAATTGTTGAGTATAATTCTAATTTTGTAAAAAAAAAAAATTATAAATTTTAAAAAAAAGAATTATGAACTTTACCGGAGTTAATATAATTTTTCAAAAATCGAACTTTTTTCTTTTGAAAAAAGAATTGGTAATTTTTATACACTTGGTGTCACTTTTTTGAATTTTTCCATGTGTGATTCGGACTTTAAATTTCAAGAAAAGCCCTGGTTTAAATAATTGAAAAATGGGTTGGGGCATTTTTCTTATATTTATATTTATCTTTTGTTGAATATGTGACATTGATATTGGTTGTTCTACATTTTTTTTTAATAAAAATATCATATTTATAAAATTTTGGGTATCATTATAAGATATTTATGGGTTGAATTTGTTAATGAATTTTTTTTTTTTTGGTTATATAGGGTTATGAAAATTATAAAAATATATGCGTTTATGAAATTTTAACATGAGATTTTAAGAAAAACAATTGAATAAGAGTTTTTTATTAATTGGGTGTATTTTTTTCTCTTTTTTTCATATATTCTTGTGTTTTAAGGGGAAAAAAGGAAATTAGGGATTTGACTGTGAGGAATAGTGTGGAAGGTTTGACAACATAAAATGATTCTACCAAACCATACAAATTGTCATATCATTTGGGGTTCAATGTTTGTCAAAACGTGCCACCTCTTCCATGTTGATAGCCACCGGCTTGATTACATAATTTTGGTAAAAAGAAAAATAAAAATAAAATATTCCCAAATTTTTTGACAAAGACTTGTTAACCTGGTGACCTCTTTTTTGGGTGAGTCACCTTTCAAGTTTAAATTAAAAAAAAAAAAAGACCCTTAAAGATCCTATACCATCTCAACAGCTGGGGCAGGTGTATAAGACCATGTTCGGAATATGAGAATATTTACTTTTAAATGTATTTGGGTTGGAGCCAAAGGTTGGGAATTCAAAATTCCATGTGGGTTTTGGAAATATTGTCATCACGAAGTTGAAAAGTTTGAACCTTGAACACAAACCCTAGATCTGTCTTCTTGTGTGTTGAACACAAACCCTAGATCTGTCTTCTGGTGTGTGCTTTCCCTCTTGGAGTTTACTACCTTATCCATTTCATTCCAATTTTTATCGTATTTGGGAAATTTCCTAGCATGTGACATGTACTAAATTATGACATTCGTATTTCAAAACAGTGATGTATAAAGAAAATGTTTTCTATTCTTGGTAAAAATTTTCAGCAGCCACACACATGGTAAATTTTTCCACAAATTGGGGCTTGGATTGCATTTCCATATATGACAAGAAAACTATAATAATGCCAAGAAGGGAAGTGAAGGAAAAACAAAAAGGGGGGAAATATATGATTTTAATTTCTAGGAAGAATTTTAAACATATGAATAATGAATTCAAAGAAAGAAATTGTTTGTTAATTGTTCATTCTATCTTTATAGGAACATTCAAGTAGTAAAAAGTTATTGTTCAAATATTTTTTACGAGATCAAAGTATTATAATTTTAAATGCTTTTGATTTTATGATTTTTATAATTTTTATCTAATAAGGAAAAAAAAATACTTAGGATTTCATCATTTCATTGTTACCCTTATAGGTGAGCAATCAATGAGAGAGAGAGAGAGAGAGAGGTGAATTCATTAGGTATTGATTCACACAAGCATGTTTGAAAAGCAAAGAAATCTTTTGTGCACATCTTTCAATTCAACCACAGGCTCCAATCTCCATAATACAATTGAAGTTACCCCTTGTCTCTTATCTTTTGACTTAACAAACATAGGATAATAAGAATGACCCAAATGTTGTGGTACGCATTAAATCACTTTTTGCATAATTATAGGCTTTTTTTTTTTTGGTAGTGGCCAAAGGAATATTGAGTACAACGTTATTCTTTCGTTAATGTAATTAAAGATTGTTTTGTTTTAAAACCTAGTTAAATAGAGATCAATAATAAAAATTCTAATCAAGTAGTCGGTCATTTTTTTTTTTTTCGTGGTATAGAGAGATGTAACTAAATAGGATATAATCAAAAAATGAATAATGAAAGTAAGAAAACTCTACCGTTTGAACTGTCTCTAAAGGAAGAAGTCATAGCCCACAAACTTAACTTGATGACAACAAATTAACCATTTGATTGCTATGTAATAGATAGAGATTGCAAACCCTTCGTTTACGCACACTACATTTGATAATGAGATTATATATACTAAGAGATCGAAGCAGAAGACTTGAACACCAAATTTTTCAATAATGTATTTCTTTTACTTGATATATACTTAATTTTTAACATCAACTTAAGGAGATACTTTTGTTGTCGTATAATTGATTAAATTTTATATAACTTATAACATATGTTTTATATCAAAATTTCTTTAAGTAGAAAGAAAAAGATTTGGAATGTAAAGAAAATAATAGAAGATGCAAGAGCCAAAAGATAATTTTGAAGGGGGTCAATCTATTCTCTGCAAAAAGCTAAAAGAGATGCTGAAAATTGTTCAATATTATTTCATTTGCTTTGTTGTGTATACAATGGCAAAAGAATCAAATTTCATTATTTAAAAGAACCCAAAGGTAGTATGGTAGTTGCCAAAGGGAGATCATGATTCATGCCACGTAAATCACATGATGACCACGTGCTCCATTTGTCCAATTCTCAATAATATAATATTTTCCCTCGTCACTAAGCTTAATATATTCTTCCTTTCCATGTTAGTATGTAACAAGTCTGTTCTAACTTTGTTTCTTCCTTTTTTTTTTTCAAAAATAAGAAAAAAATTATGTTTCAATAATTATAAATATTAAATTTGATACCGTAAAATTTTATTGCTAATAAGATATAAATAATATATATTTTTTTCATTCATTACTAAATATCAAATATTTTACTAAACGTTATTAGATATTTAGACCGGGATGTTAAATGCATAAAAGTAAAATTATCTTAATACTCTTCTATAATCATCTCAATTGAAAGCAAAAAATTTTTAACTCGTAATTGTACATAAGAGTATGAAAATTTTGATAATTTTTAATTCATATAAATTTGTTTTTATTGTTGGGCAAGTAGGAAAGTGAAAGTCACTTCTTCTAGAATTACTCTAGGATCTGAGGGTATAACAAGGGAAGCATCTTGCGGGGATAGCTCAGTTGGGAGAGCGTCAGACTGAAGATCTGAAGGTCGCGTGTTCGATCCACGCTCACCGCATTTTTCTATTTTTTTGCAAAAATCACATCCAACGGCTGTAGTAAGATCACAGCATCATCATTAAATTTGTGCTGAGCTGAAGTTCTAAGGGATAAGAAACTCTGTTGTTATTAATCCATAATTTTTTTTTGTGGGTATTTTCATACATCTCTTATTAAAGAATGCTAAAGAGATGGGGGGTTGGAAATTTCTAATCCAGTTAATTGCAAAAGGGTCCTGTTTCCCTATATGAGTGAAGATTGGTCATGCAAGCTTGTGAATATCATAAAACAAACAAAAATATGGGACCACAAATGTGACCTCATTGATCTACCTTTAATTCAATGCTAATGTGACACCCATAAATGAAATCAAACAAAGAATACTATGTTCACAGAATTTGGGACTTGAAAGGACGAAAATGCACATTTTTTTTTTCAGCAATACATAAGGAACTGCTCAACCAAAAATAAAAATAAAATAACAGACCAAAAATCAAACATATTCACTTATGAATTTCAGGAGCCCTAAGTGCAACAACATCATCATCATCCACCGTCTAGCTAATGTTCAGAAAACCTCTACATCTTCCCTTCCACTGAAAATTGCAAATCAAATAGCATCATTTTAGTTTCTGAGAATCATTAAAAGAAATCAAACTCCAGATAATTATCAGAAGTTTTCTGATCCAGGGCAGCAGCAGCAGTGCCGGTTTTTTCACTTGTTGACCCTGTTGGGGCCGGATCTCGCTCAATCTCAACAGGTTTTGGTATTTCAGGTGGACTAGCACAACGAATGAGAGCCCAGTTTACACCTTCGAAAAATGGGTGCTGTTTGATCTCTGTTGCCCCACGTTTGTAGGCCAATCTCTGTTGTGGCTCTTTGACTAGCAAGCCCCTAATCAAGTCCCTAGCAGAGAAACTAACCACGGGCGACTCTGGGAACCGTAGAGGGTGACCAACTACATTAAATATGGTTTGCCGGTTTCCCGATCCCTTAAAAGGAGTCTTTCCAAACAACAATTCGTATAGGAATATCCCAAGAGTCCACCAATCAACAGCACTTCCATGACCTTCACCTTTGATAATTTCAGGTGCCAAGTACTCGTGTGTTCCAACAAATGACATTGACCGTGCCCCAGTTGGCTCTGCAATGAGCTCTGGTAAAGGGTTAACTTGGTTTCCAACTTCATTCTTGGGCTTTCTCTCTTTCTTGGACTTACTTGAAAATAATCGAGGTGAAAAACATGTTGTGGGGGCAACACAAGACGGCTGTATGCAAGAAGGCTCAATGCAGGCTGGTTGGACACAATAGACATGGTTCTTCCTGAAAGGATCAGACTCGATGGTTGTCGACTTGACAATGGTTGGACTCACAGCACATCTAAGGGAAAGATCAAAGTCCGATAACATTATATGTCCATCATCCCTCACAAGAACATTTTCAGGCTTTAAGTCACGGTACACAATTCCAAGCATGTGGAGATATTCCAGAGCAAGTAGAACCTCTGCAACATAGAACCTGCATTTCAAATATCAAATGAACGATAATGATGATCAGACAAACCAAATTTTCGCTGAAACATCAGTTTAGAGTATAAGATCACCACGCAACCAAGCTATATGCTATCTGAGTTTCACATGTAAACACAACATCTTGACTCTGATTTTCTAATTTTTCCTACATGTCATACAAACGCAAAAGCACACCAACCTGAGGACATAAATTATGCAATTGTCTCTCTATTGTTTATCTTTATCATATCGAACAAGTTAATCCTAGGTCAAATGCACAGTCAATTTCATCTCCTCCAAGTTACTTGAGGTACATAAGGAGATGTCAGGTTGAGACTGAACTATGCACTAAACATCACTAACAATGTTCCATCTTCACCACTACGAAATCACTAGCACTTGTAATAGTTAAATGAATTTGAAAACTACAATTACATGCAACAAAAAACAGTGGCAAATCAGCTCCAGACGGATTGTAACTGTTCCTAGTTTTATGTAAAGCATGAGATGATGGATTTTGGCATCACATGACATTACCCCCTTCTGACTCATCTATTCTTCTTTAATGAGAATCTTGCTATTTCTATATCAAGCCCATGTTACCCTCACATGGCCAACTAAAATTTTTGTTTATTCCCCTAGAATCAACATAGAGACACATGGAAGCCTGCAGTTTTCAAGATATGGATTTCATAATTCATATAGATCCAGGTATATCACTAAACAATTTGGAAGCTACCAAATGCAAAACGATAACCTGCTATAAGGTAACATGTGCATTGAGAGAAAATGGGCGAACAATAGCATAACACTTAAGGTATAGAACAATCCCACCATAAATCTTTGATAAGCCCAAAAAATTTCCTTAATAAGCCTTTCTGACCAAAGAGGACAATATTTGATCATTCCCAACTTTGTAGTATCAGAATAAAAGAATCCCTAAAGGGAAAATATAACAGAAATATACAATGCCATATGTCCTATTCATTAACACATTGAAGGGAATAGTATAAAATGGTAACCTAAACAGACAAAACTACACACAATATGTCTGAAGCTCAACCCCATCTTATTTCCACCCTCGTATCGCAAACAAAAGGCACCACAGACCTTTTTTCATACCTTTTGTTGAACCCTCAGGCAACATACAGCCACAACAAACAAATAATGGAGAATGGGGGGGGGGAGGAGTCCAGTTTGTGGATAGATAGGGCAACATTTCCATTTATAGATGCATTTGAATGCTGCAGAGTAATGATCCATATGACTAGCAAAATAACTTGGCAGTATCAAAAAAGAACAGTTGCAAACCCCACCATCTTAACATGACAAAAACAATGTTAATCATCCCATGTGTTTCAAGAACCATTTTGTTACCAAATTCAAGATGCATTGCGTTAATCCTTTCGAATTAAGATGATATAAGATTAAAACAGTTCTTCAGAAATAATGTGTTCTAACTTCCCAAATCATAACTGAAGTTATGTTAAAGACAAGAAGCTTCAAAATATCTCATCAATCACCAAAAGAGCCTTATACATAGGCCACCTGAACAGCTTAAGCAATAATGAACATAATATATAAATGACATACCAATGGCCAAATCCCAGAAGCTGAATGATGCATAGACATGACAATGAGGCAGCCACACTGCCGTTTAACAATAGCAACTCTCACATTGATATTCACACACAACTTGCCACTCAATCCACAGCACAAAGATGCAACTATAAAAACGTAGCAGCTGTGCATATAAATGTAGATACCATATATATTTTTATTGTAATATATTTTACTGATTTAACACTCAATAGCAGATACAGTTTAACTGATACAAAATTGCACTACTACCACTCCGATGCGTCTAATTTTCATTTAAGCCAAGAAATGGGTCGTCTTAAATACTTTGAGATAAAACAGAAATTAAGTTAAATACTTTTAGGTGCCACAAAGGCCTGATGAAATGGCCTTAATTTGATGAATTACATTGATAGCTCAGGCATGCACCTAACAGACGAATACATATCAAATTTAAATTCATCCATAGGAGTGCACATAACCTCATATTGCATATGCAGATATGAAAAATAGTTGTAAGATATAATGATTAAACTTTTGATATCATCCAATGTGGTTTCAAGTTTCTTGAATGACTCTAAATCATTCGCAAACTAAATAGTTGGGTCAAGATTGGTAAATTCATGATGAAAAAATTGAGAGAGAAATTTGCTGCTAGTTATCACTATCTAGCAATATTTACGAAAACCAATTAAAAATAGTATGTTCTACAAGTTCAGTAGTTCATTTTTCTTTGTTACCAAGTAAGTGCAGCTAATAGAGCCACCATATTGCATTCACCTTTGTTTATCCCAAAAGGATCTATTAGTAAAACAATGGATAAATATTAAACAGCCAGCATGTCTAAGCTTTCAAAGAGAGCATTGGATGACGACACCATTTTTTTTTAATATTGTAGATATGGGAACTTTTGGAGCCATAGTTCCCCCTCTTTGAGATCCTAGCTCCTCATCAGGAGTACTTCGAACTAATAACCATGGAAGTGGAAATCAATTACCCCGGATGTTTGAAATTTGAAAGTGGAAATCAATTATCCTGGATGTTTCATAGTAAAATATCGTGGAAACCAAGACAACTCACTGATAGCCCATTAAAATATTAATATAACAAGAATAATGTCATCAACAAAAAAAAAAAAAAGGTGAAGGTTCAAAGAAGAAAATCATCAGAGAGGGCACAATTTCAGGCTAGAGTTTTTCCCTCAATACTCAAGACATAAGAATCTAGAAAGCATACAATCGGATGTTATTTAACAACTTCCAGCCATACAGGTACTTAAAAGTTGGTGGTGTTTCGGATATTAAAAGAACATAGTGGTTTTTGTTAGGTCATCATGCTTTTTATTTTTAAAGAATATAAGAATTAATTTTTCCCCAAATCTTGATGATTTATTGATGCAAATGCAAGCGCTGACCACAAAATCTGTTACTCCTAGAACTAACCTTTCCTGTATCCTAGCATTCAAATCTATCAATTTTCCTAATCCTAATTCTACACCTGAAAACAAATTTTGTGGTCATAACCATGTAATCAAGCTTTTACATTCATGTACTAAAATCTAACAGGGCTGGTTACCATTCATTGTTATTGCTCAGAACTGATGGGGTTCTGCCTTTGACAACAACATTCAACCCCGAAATTCCCACTTTTCCTGTAATCTTCAGGGATCAAAGAGCTCCTTCAGAAAGGCTTCACTCAAAAAGCTTAGGCGCCTGTGGTACACCACTATACCTCAATATTTTTTCACATGGATGCAAAAATGACACATTAACATTTGTGCCATAGGAGAACATATCACATTTCACACAATTTTCTTGCAGGGAACTAAATATATCAAAAGCAACAGCAAATATATATACATATATATATGTAATTGTGTCCTGGAGGTCCGGGGTTTGAATCAGCCTCCTTGCAAAAAAAAGCAAGGGGAAGGCTGCCTAGGTATTCCCTTCCCCAGAGCCCACAATGTGGGAGCTTCGGCACTGGGTACGCCCTTTTATATATATATATGTAAACATTAGAAAAGCAGTTATTATAGACAGAAATACAATAAAATAAAAGCAAGCTAAGCTGCATCACCAACTAGTATAAATGCATTATAGGGAAAAGAGCCATACTTGACTGCTTGTTCAGTAAAATGTTTCCCAGGTTGTCTCTGCCGCAACGTATGCAGATCACCTCCTGGACAAAACTCCATGACCAAACATGAGAACTTGTCTGTCTCAAAATGGGTATACAAGGATGGAAGGAAGGGATGATCCAGGGACTGGAGTATCTCCCTTTCTGTTTGAGCCCGAAGCAACTTCTTGCGGCTGGCTAATGACCCTTTATCCATGACTTTCATTGCGAAATAACTCTTTGTTCCACTCAACTCTGAAAGATATACACTTCCAATATCTCCACAGCCCAACCTTTTCAGGAGTCTGAAATGGCTCAAACCCAAGACCCCATCTCTTGCTCTAACAGCTTGGATGGCCTCCCATCTTGAGTCATTTGCTTTGTGAGGCTTATTGATGCAGCTGCTTAAGCTGCTACAAGAGCTTTCATCACTTACATCACTGCTAGTGCTTCCCCTACACATGCTGCTCTTGCCACTCTCAACAAACTCCGCACGGTCACTAATTTTGGCACTTCCACTTGTCTTTGCAAGACTGCTGGTTCCATCACTAACTTTAGCAGAAGCCAAGCCATCCTTCGCAGGCCCCAGGCCAGATGTTTTCTTTTCTTTCTCAGCAATACTTTCAAGCAAACCCCTTTCTTCAATTGATGTAGAAGATGTATTTTTTGGTATTACTTTCTGATCTCCCAATGATAAACTTGAATCTAATTTCTCAGACAAAGGATCGACAGAACCCTTCTGACTACACTGGCTTTTGTCCACTTTCGCTTCTGCTGTGACTGACTTAGATGAAACCTGTTGCACACTTTTGGGGGCCTTTTTTGGGGTAACTGGCTCAGACTTGCCGGTCTTTGTAATTTGCAACGGTGAAGCTCTGCCTCGTGAACTTGACTCTAAAGTCTGACCACCACCATTTGTCCTCTGCTTTTCTGGGGAACACCGAGCACTAGATTCTGAAGCCATAGAATCATACACAAACTTATTGAATCAATCAAGTTAACCAAACCCATCACTCAGCTCCCAGCTTTAAACCATAAGACCCTTCATCAGCATATGCAAGAGACATAATTTCCAACTCCATCAACCAGCATCCTTAAGAAAAGCTCTGAAGCTACACAAATGGATAAATTATTACTTGCTACATCAAATATGCCGGCCTATGTCTTCATTAATCACAGTTGTAAAGTTACAATATAAATATATATATATATATATATATATTTATTTATTTCAGCCCACAAAATCCATCAACTTCACTAAAATTATTTGACAAAATTTAAGGATAACAGGAAGCAAATTGCTATTCAATTGACAAAAAAAAAAAAAAAAAATCAGATCATAAGCCCATAAAAGGGCAAACAAACTTTCTACGTAGATCTACATAACCCAATATCCAGACTCCCCCAGACATCTAAACTCAAAGAGTCCACAAAACCCTTGATCATAATCTTCTCTCTAATCATCAAGGAAGGTTTGATTCTCAAAAATTGCATTAGTGAGGTTTTTAACCATCCTTAAAACCTGTGTGATATTTAGACATTCATTCTCAAGTAGATCAGATTAATCGAGGAAAATACACTATTTTGTCCAAAATCACGGAGATATTCTGTGACACACTTGCAAGATATTACTCATATAACCTGAACTATTATAAAATAACATGTAGTCTCAGGGAAATGAACAAAGTAATGTGAAGAACTAAGTTTGAGACTGTCAGCTACATCATTCAAATGTCAACATCACAATAATCTAATGGTCAGTTTCTCAAAAGCATTCTACTAAATTATGCTTAAATTGGTCAGGTCATTGCACTGAACAAGTGATCCCCACTCAAATCAGATGGGGAGCATCTTACAAAGCCTGATCCAAACAAGGCACTACCAGTAATCTTTTACAAGAACAGAAACCATCTTTAAAACAACGGAACTTGTTCAGAACACGCACAAAAATTCTCTATTAGCAATCCCTGATATAACTTTGAAGGCTGCATGGCAATCCTCACAGACATGAAGATTTTTCATAATCCTAATTGGGGTTCCATTTGAGATGTTTAAAAGTCCAAAAACCAAAGCTAGTTCCTCGTTATGGTGGTACAAAAGATTTTCCTTCTCACTTTCATCAATGTCTAAAAGAACTACTGAAAGCTTCATTTCTTCCAGTACTTCTCTCCACTTTTGAGATATCATTTCAATCTGAGGATGGTTTTGATCTCCAGCAACAAATTCATGAACCTGTCTGGTATACTAATCAAACTCCAGCCAGTTGTTTTCTTGACCCCGTCATCTCTCATCAACTTTCTCACTCTTGCCACATCCTCCCACCACCCTGCTTCTGCATAAATATTTGACAGAACACACAACCCATCATTAAGCGGGTCTAATTCCCGAAGGCATGAGATTGCTTTTTCAGCCATTTTAATGTTTTTGTGAACTTTGCAACCACCAAGAAGAGCACCCCACACAACCCCATTTAATTTCAAAGGCATATCCTTTATGAAATCGTGTGCTTCTTCAAGATGCCCTGCCCTACTTAAAAGATCAACCATGCAGCCATGGTGCTCAATCCTTGGAACTATTCTATAATCCCTAGACATGCTTTCAAACAACCTTCGGCCTTCATTAACCATCCCAATGTGACTAAAAGCACGAAGCAGTCCAACAAATGTAACCTCATTAGGCTCAACATCTTCTTTCTTCATAATATCAAATAGTGCCAAAGCTTCAAAGCTTCCTTGGCTTGCCCATGCATTGCAAGCCCCATCAACATAGCCGACCAAGAAATTACCGTACGCTCCTCCATGTCATTGAAAACTTTACAGGCAACCTCCAAACATCCACATTTAAAATATACACATCAATCAAAGTATTTGATAAATGAACATTTCAACCATAGCCACTCTGATTCGAATGCTCATGAACTCTGCTGCCAATTTCCAAGGCACTCAAATTGGCACAAGATGCAAGAACAACCACAATAGTTACCTCATTAGGCCTCACTCCCACCTCCTCCATCTCCAAAAACACTAATAATTGCCTCTTTTGGCCTCCTACATTGCACAAAACCAGAAATCATTGAGGCCCATGACCTCATAATCCTTTCAGGCATTCTGCAAAACAAATCATAAGCACCCTCGACATCACTGTTTTAACCAAGTATTCCACAACATGATATCTTTTTGCGACATTGTGCCAAACATCCAGGAAGCATCACCAAAATCTCCACAACTTTAATACAAGTGCAAAAGCATGTTTTGAAAAAAATCATTGAATTTAAAACCCATTTTCTCAACAAACCCATGAACCATTTTAGCAAATGAAATGTCAGAGCAACTTGTGCAAGCTTCAAGAACAAAAGAACAAGTGAAATGATCAGGAAGGACATTGTATTCAAGCAAGTGGACAAATAGTTGAATTGTATTACTGGGTGAGTTGCTTTCAGCGAAGGCTTTGAGACAAGAGTTCCAGAAATGAATTTCAGGCTTGTCTGACTGTTGGAAGATTTCATAGGCATAAGAGAAATGGCAAGGCGAGACAGAGCAGGTGCGAGCAAGTGTTGGTTTTGATGAAGTGGGCATGGAGTTGATTGAGCTCAAATAGGGTGTTGAAGTCGTTGAGAAGGTGAATTGAAATGGTGGGTTTTGTGGTACTTGTTGGAAAGTTTGCGTTGTGGGGGTTTTGATTTGGTTTTGTCGTTGGGACTGCAAGGAAATTGTTTGCAAATAGTGAGAATGCCATATCTGCTCAAAGTCAGTTTAGTTTTTCAGGGATCAAATGCCAGACGTTTTCAGAGTGAACTAGGTGCGTCCAAGAAAAGGGAGGAAATATATTTGTGTCCAAACATATTTCTCTCTCCTTCCTCTCTCTCTCTCTCAATTTTTTTTCCTCTTCCGTTTTTATTGTATTGGTTTTTTTCTAACATTAGTGGGGGACGATAGATTTTGAAGCCATAAAATCACACACAAACTTATTGAATCGATCAAGTTAACAAACCCATCACTCAGCTCCCAGCTTTAAACCGTAACATCCTTCATCACTACACACAAAAGACATCATTTCCAACTCCATCAACCAGCAACATTAAAATAAGCTCTGAAACTACACAAGTGGATAAGTTATTACTTGCTACATCAAATATGCCAGCCCATGTCTTTATTAATCAAAGTTGTAAAGTTATAAAAAAAATAATAATAATAATCATATCTTTCATCCCACGAGATCAATCAACTTCATTCAAATTATTAGACAAAGTTTAAGGAAAACGGGAAGCAAATTGCAATTAAATTGACAAAAGCAAAACATAAGATCATAAGCCCATAAAAGGGCACGCAATTTTCATACATAGATCTACATAACCCAATATGCAGACCTCCCCAGACGTCTAAACTCAAAGAGTCCACCAAACCCTTGATCATAACAGTTAGAATCTCACAACATCAACAGAAGAACATCAGTTAGTCAAAAAGAGAAGGTCTAGAAAAACACCTGTAATGTGCAAACCCAGATCAAATTTTACATACAAAGAAGACAATCAATAAACCCACGAACAGAAATTGAGGGGGGGAAAATCATAAGTACATATAAAGAGAATCAAAAATCATATACCTTAAAAATGCCAATTGCACAAGCATTAGCGCACCACATAGACCACCATCATCAAAAGATAAAGAGCAAGCTAACTCGAGAAAAAAGAAGAGAAAAATAGGGGAAAAAGAGGAAGATAATGAAAAAGCTATCAGATCTCAATCAATAGACCCACAAACCCTACCGCCCCCAAAAAGTCCCAGATGCAAGAAAACAAACAAATTATCGCAAAATTGCAAAACACAGGCCCAGTCGAGAGTGAGAGAAAAAAAATGTTAAAGACCCAAAAAGAGTACCTGGGTTGGGTTTCAAAGTTCAGAACTTTAGGGTTTTTGCTCTAGAAGTGGAACAAAAGAAGAGCACTCACACTGTAGAGGGAGATAAAGAATGATAGAGAGAGAGAGAGAGAGTGAGACCCTCCTGAAAAAATGCGTGGAGAGAGAGAGAGAGAGATGAGAGGCAGAGAGGGGGGAAGCTTTGAGAGTGTTATAAAGTGTTGGGTGTCTGTGGCTGCAACCATGTAAGAGAGAGATGCGGAGGGTCAAAGCTTAAAGTAAAAGTCATTTTATTTATTTATTTTATATATAATTTTTTGGTGGTGGGGGAATTATAACAATATATTTTGTCCCAAACATGAAAGTCTTAATCAAACGTATGGGCCTTCAACGCCTCCAATATGTCTCTCACGCTTTCATCGAGTAAAGTTGGAAGGTTGGATCAAGCAATTTTTCCTTTTCCAACTTTTTTTTTTCTGTTTCCATTTTTACCCTTTTCTTCTCAGGAAAATGATTTTTTTTCTTTTTATTTTTTTAATCGACAAATTCGAACATATACGATGACCCTATTTAAGAGACGACTTTCTAAATGTAATTTTTTTTATTCATAAATTTTGAATTTGAGACTTAATCTATGAATCTAATATCTCATTGAACTAATTATCGATTGATTTTTTTTTTTAATGATATCCTTAATTTTTGTTGTGTAACCCAAAAAAAGAAAATGGTAGTCGAGTGAATCAATGGATAGGGTTTCATTATCCACATGTCAAAAGCAAGAAAGATGAGCCAATTGATCAATTTGAAAACTAGAATGGGACTTGGAAGTCACATTTTGCAACCCTTGTTTGAGGGAAGAAATCAATCACATGCTCAATTTGGCCTTTTTATTATATATTTTATGGATTTTATACGGTTCTTTTTTTTCTCTTAATTTTTTTCATTAATAAATGACTCTAAAATTAAAGAAACAAAATGGTAGACAAATTTGAAAATTTGAGAATGTTTGATAAGTAATTTTTATAAAACAAAACTAATGTTGACTTTTTCAAATGGTATTTATGTTGAAATTTCTCATTAAGTATATATGATAAATAGAAATTTTTTAATATTAATGTTAATTATTTTTGAAACATTCTGATATATTAAATTAATTAATATTTACATAAAATTTCTTATACTTTTATATTTATATATTTTTCTATATTTAATAAATTATTTATTTATTTAATTATAATTATAATTTTTATATTACTTATTTTATGATTAATAATTACATATTTGATCATTTTAATTTTTTTATAAAATACTCCTATTCTATTATTTTTATAAAATAATTAATATTTATATAAAAATTCTTATATATCTTTTTATATCTATACGTTTAACATTTTCATTTTTTATACTTTTATAAAATATTATTTTATGTTCGTTCTCCTTTCTCCACAACCAAGCTTACTATTATCTCTTGGCTCCTACAAGAAGAATGGCAAGAACAAATCTCCTCTCTCCGATCAAGAAAAATATTAAAAAAAAATTAAAATTTTAATATTTCTCTCTCTTCGACTCCTTCACTTTCTAGGTATTGTGAATAACAATTTTTTAGGAGACCTCATTTCTCAACATTCTTCTTTACATCATTTATTTTTCTTTTTTCACTAGTATTACCTAGTAATTTAAAAGATATTTACACATTAAATTAACAATTGTGGGAGTCTTCTTGCTATCATTATCTTATCTATTTCCTTCCAGGGTATTATATTTTTGTATTAAAAATGTACCTTCGTGCTTCGATAGGATTTTCTTCAAATCTCAGATTTTATTCTTAGTTTTTTATTTATTTAAAGGATTTTTTTTGGTGGCATAAGACAATAACCCTTCATAATTAATCTTAGCATGCTAGAACCCATGACAAAAGGTAAATAAATGAATACAAAAATAATTACTATTTTTGATACTCTTTTGTATGATTTCTTAGTTGACGTCCATCATTGTAAATGTCGAATGAATTAGTAATTGATTTCTTATTAAAATTGATGATACATGTCTCAAATCATATTGGTCTCAAGTTAGTGAGGTTCACAATCCGTCAATGGACCCTCTCTCTCTTTCTCAATAGCTAATTGCTCGGTATTTCAACTGATCGATGATCCATATGCAATCTGTTAATGTAATATTCACTTTTCCAAATTATGGGGAGAATCTCACGTAAATAGAAAAGAGACATGTAATCGTGATTGATAAGGAAAAGAATTTTCGTGATGATCTGGACTTTTCAAATCGGTAAAATTTTACATCTTTGAGCATCCTACAATGTGATTTCTCGAAATTTAAGGATAGTCTCACAAAGAAACTAGGGTTTCATCATCTCGCTTACACACAACTCTCACATGCGGAATCTATATAAGCTCTAATGCCCTTACTAGACTTGCAATTTACACACAAGGCATATAGAGCTTTTTTTTGTTAGTATGTTTCTCTCTTTCGAAAATTGCTCTCTAACTTGAGCGTCAGAGTTTTCCCTACTGGAGCACCCTCCGATGATCTTTAGCAAGTTTCTTTGGTCAAGACCATCAGATGATCAAGTCAATCCGTTTGAATTAGTAGAGCTATCATTTATGAAGTTAAACTCACCTTCAACAAATTAGCGTCATCCATGAAAACAGACTGACTTCCCAACCAAATATGCTCTTATTATCTTCTTCTTCTGTCCATCATGGCCTCAATCAAAAGAGAGAGACCCACAATCGGTTCCGACAATGATGATCTGATGGGAGTCAATGTCAGCCGAAACAATCCACTGATCATCATAGCAAGAATTGGTTCTTACCTTGTTAAAAAGACCCTCATAGATTAAGGAGCAGACCGTAACATCCTCTTTTGGGATGCCTTTCAAAAGATGAGTTTCATTTCATCTCACCTTTAATCTTTTGATCAACCCATTAGAGGACTCGCTGGTGAATGTATACATCCAAAGAGTATTATCTCGCTTGTCATGTCCATTGGGAACGGCTCCTTATTATGTTGCTACCAGAACCACCTTTTACGTGATTAATCTCTCGTCCCCTACAATGCTATCCTAGATCATCCTAGCCTAGACGGCCTCGAAGCATTACTGAGCCCTAAACACATAAAGGTCAAATTCAGAGCACCCTTGGGAATTGGGACACTCCACAGCGACCCCATCCATCAGCCATCCCTATATCGAGAGCAAAAGAAGAAGTCTTACTGGAACTCAGAGATGACACTGGGCAACATTCGAAATCTCAACTTGGAGAGGAAGTAATCGAAGTATCCATCACTAACACACCTGATTGAACTGTCCAGATCAGCGCTCACTTACTAACATCTCTACAGAATGCAATTACGGATAGCCAACAACGTCATTCCAAAGTTTTCATATGGTCCCCCGAAGACATGTCAGGCGTTCACCCCTCGGTTATAGTTCACTGATTGATTGTAGATGCCAACCGCAAGCCGGCCAAGCAAAAGAAAATGGTGTTCGCATTAGAACGCCAGCATGCAATACAAAAAGAAGTTTAAAAGCTCTTGGCAACAGGATTCATCCGAGAGGTGGAATTTCCCGAACGGTTAGCCAATATAGTCATGGTAAAGAAAGTAAACCGAAAGTGAAGAATATATATAGATTTCACTGATCTCGTTAAGGCTTATCCTAAGGACAACTATTCACTTCCCAATATCGACAAACTAGTCGAAAAAATTAGTTCGTTAACCTGCACCAAAACATCTTCAACAATCCCCTTCGGGTAAACATAAGAATGGTCAATTAACTGAATAACAATCTCAACTTTTTTTAAGAGATCCAATATTACAGCACTATAAATTGAATAAGACATGATATTTACGGGTGCTCTTAGATCCAGTATGGCATGCTCAATTTTTTTCTTACCAATAACATAAGGTAGAGTGAATATATTTGAATCCGCACATTTTTCAGGTCGAGTTCTCTTGATCACATTAGACACATTCTCACCTATCTCATTATCTCTTATCTTCTTAACTTTCTTCTCATTTTCGTTCTTCTCGAAAATCTCCAACCTGTTAGGAAAAAGTGATACAATTACGTTAGAAATGTTAGACAAAGATAATTCGGATGTTACGTTGATTGAATTTTCATATATGCGCTCATCTTTCTTGTCCACATCCTTCCCTTCATCCACCTTTTTAGATAGAGTATAGATCGAGTGAAGTTCATTCCCACTTCTCAACATTATCGCACTGACGTTTTCTTTGGAATTCACTACCATTTGTGAAGGTAATTTTCCTGAAGTTTGAGCCTCCAAATTACTAACCGAAATTGCGAGTTGAGTGATTTGATTCTCCAAATCTTGTATGCTCACTCTCATTTCTTGTTGAAATTGTTGAGTGTTAGTTGTGAGAGTCTTAACGATATCTTCTAAAGACATACTGGAATTTGAGGGTTGTATCGGTGCGTGTGTTGGTCTATTAAATTGCTGAGGAGGATATCTTGTCTATCCTCCTTGGTTCCCGTAATTCAGATTCAGATGATTTCTCCACCCGGGATTATAATGAGTGGAATAAGGGTTGTACTTCCTTCGAGGTTGACTAGGAAATCCTCCTATGACATTTGCTTGATGAGTAGAATTTTCTTGTAGGGATGGGAACATATCTGTAGGATGTCCAAAAATTGAACATATGCCATAAACCTTGGTTGTCTGCATTTGCCCTACAGCCATCTGATGAACCAAAGCTGTCAGTTCAGAAATTTGATTTTCAAGGTGGGAGTGATTTACCTCATTAACACGTTTTGTAACTTCATCTGTTCTCATCCCAAATTATTGAGAATTTTCCGTTATGCTTGAGATCAATTGTCTGGCTTCTTTAGGTGTTTTATTGACCAAGACTCATCCGTTAGCTGTATTTACCATATTTCTATCCATGGGTAGAAGTCATTCATAAAAATATTGAATCAAGAGCTGATCCGATATTTGATGCTGTGGACATCTAGCACAGAGTTGTTTGAACCTCTCCCAATATTCATATAATGTCTCTCCACCAAATTATCTGATCCCACATATTTCCTTTCTGATATTAGTTGCCCTAGATATAGGAAAAAATTTCTTCAAAAATAATCTCTACATTTCATTCTATGTATTGACCGAACCAGGGGGTAAATAATACAACCAATATTTTGCCTTATTATTAAAAAAAAAAAGGAACGGCTCTCAATTTTATCTGATCTTTGGTCACATCCTGGGGCTTCATGCTCGAGCAGACAACATGGAATTCCTTCAGATATTTATGTGGATCCTCATCTGGAAGACCATAAAAAATAGGAAATAAGTGAATCAAATCAAATTTGAATTCGAATGATACCTCAAGAGCTGGGTATTCAATGCACAAGGGTTGTTGGTTCAAAATTGGTGCAGCTAACTCTTTCAGAGTCCTTTGACGATCTGTCATCTTTTCTTTCTCTTTAAAAATCAATAAACAAGTGAAAAAAGAAAAAAATAAGAAATTAATATAGTTTCCCGGCAACGGCACCAAAATTTAGTCGAGTTGTCGAAACGCTCAAATCAATATTGATTCCCCAAATATAACATAATGTAGCAATAGTGGTACCGGTTCGAATCCCACGGGAATTAATTCGCATAATCTCTTAGTTGATATAAAAAAATAAAAATGGAGGCTTTTCGAATAAATTTCCTAAATGAAAAATTAAAAATCTAAAATTAAGAAACAAATTAATAATGTAAAATACTAAAAAAAGGAAAGAAATCCTATCTACCAAACTCTGATCCAAAGGTTCATACATTCGATTGTTTCATTGATTATTGGTTAAAAATATTATTCTTATAATTCAAGCATTTAACTTTACATTTATTAGGATAATCATAATAAATTTTACGTTTTCCTAATTTAATCGATCAAATCCAGCATTCAACCGAAACTTATTATTAATTGACTGAACACGATAACGTTTCATATCAATATAATGACAGCATTAAGTTCTTTGAAAATAGTTAAACCAAAATATAAATAATTGGGATAACCTCAATTATTTGATTTTGTTCCATCAATTCGTTAGGTTAAATATGAATACCGATAAAAGTGCTATAAACAAAAATAACATAATTGCTATTTGTATCATTCATTCATGATAATTACAGATCATTGAAATCCTGATAGTAATAGAAAAATTAATATTGAATTAAATTTTCAAATTAACCAATACCAATCTTTCATGTAAATAATTCAAGAACCAACGAATATTTGAATAAGAAGGGTAAGAAATTAAATTAATCATATAACTTCACAGTAAAGACAACTGAATGAAATTCTCCTTGAATCAGAAAAATAAATTAGCCACTCATAGTGGTGAGTTTTGAACAAAAGAAAATAAAAATAAAAAGAAAAGAAAAAGAAAAAAATGTTCTAGGGGAGAAAAGGAATAGTTGGCGCTTCTTGAGAATGTGGAGAATGCAGCCCCTTTTCAATGAGTGGCCGCCAGCCTCTTGTTGAGAAAATATGGACAGTCATACGCCAACCCTATTTTTCTTTTTCTTTTTTTTGGAAAGGATATATGCTACCGTAAACAAAATGCTAAGTCCCCTCTTTTTTTTGGTTTGTTCTCTGGGTCAAAAGGGAGGGAATGTTTCCAAAAAGATGGGGACTCCTCAAAAAATAGGTAAAAAAAACAAATTTTAACTCTACAAATAAGTTTTACTAAAACAAAAATAAAAACTCTCCTAAAATTAACTAAAAATAAACTCAAATTTCTTCTCTTCTTCAATGTCCAATAAAATGTTTGCTCCATTTAACTCCAAAATTGCTTCTTTAACCACATTTTGATCCAAACCTTCAAATTCAATCTCCTAAAAATAAAAATCTATAAAACAAATTATTAAAATATTAATCAGTACAAAATTAAATCATAATATCAACAATAAATTCAACAATTTGTACGTTATCACATACTCCGGCTACAATCAAATATAGATGGCCTCTGAGGATGAGGAAAAGACCTATTTCATCAAAGAGTTCGGTACCTATTGCTATAAGGTCATACCGTTCGGTCTCAAGAATGTCGGGGCAACTTTTCAGCACTTGATCAACAAAGTTTTCAATGAACAATTTGGTAGAAACATGGAGGTCTATGTTGACGACATGCTCGTCAAAAGCACTGATGCTAACGATCACGTTACAGAACTAGAAGAGACATTCTAATTGTTAAAATGGTACAACATGAGACTGAACCCTAGGAAGTGTACCTTCGGAATTACAACTAGGAAATTCTTTGGTTTTCTAATTACCAACCGAGAAATTAAGGTGAATCCAGAGAAAAACCAAACCATACTCGACATGACACTGCCAAGGACAGTGAAGAATGTGCAATGCCTCACGGTCGCGACCCTCAACCGATTTATATCGAAAGTGAGAGAAAAGTATAAACCGTTCTACAATGCTTTAAAGAAGTCTCAGAGGTTCGTATGAACATCTGAATACCAAACTGTGTTTGAAAGGCTCAAAGAGTATCTTATGTCGCCCCCACTCCTCTCCTGACCGATCTTTGGTAAAAAACTCTATCTCTACCTCTTTGTTTCTGACTAAACGCTATGTTCTATCCTTGTAAGACAGAAATTCGCCACATAGAAGCTGGTGTACTACGTCAATTGTATACTCCACGAGTCAGAGGTTAATTACCGACCAATCAAGAAGATAACTTTCGCTCCAGTTATCACCACCAGATGCCTTCGACCCTACTTTCAAGCCTATACCATCGTGGTGCTGACCAACTAGCCCCTAAAACAGATCTTATAGATTAGGGACACTTTAGGTCGACTCGTCAAGTGGAGTATCGAATTAAATGTGTTCGACATTGAATACCAATCGAAACTAGCTATCAAGGGCCAACCCCTCGCGAACTTTATCCTCAAATGCACATTTCTAACATCTACTGAACAATCCCCCACCGACGACCGAAAAGAGCACTCGTAGCCCGATTCAACCCTCCATGTGGACAGATCGTCTAATTCTTCAGTAAGCGGAGCCAGATAATTTCAAAATATACCCTCCATTTTGACTTCCAAATGACTGACAATCAAGTTGCATACGAAACCCTTCTAACCGGGTTGCAGATCGCAGCGTCATTAGGGGCCCAAATTATACAAGTCTTTATCGACGCCAGCTGATCGTCAAACAAATCAAAGGGGCCTACGAGACCAAAGGGTCAAATATGGTGAAATATCTATCAAAGATACACCAAGCTATAAATAAGTTCAACAAAGTGGACATACAACAGATCGCTCGATTCAAGAATGCACAAGCCGATACGCACTCTAAATTATCCAACTCTGACTTAGTAGTGACTATCCTCACCGTTTACATTAAGAGTTTACCGTATCCCAATACCAAAGAGTCTGAACAAATCTTGTCGGCAAATAACTTACCAAGTTAAAAAGACCACATCAAAGCCTATCTGAAGTATAAGCAACTATCGAGTTCACTCTTTGAAACTACAAAGTAAGGCGCAAGGCCGCCTATTATGCCATCATTAACGGTGACCTCTTCAAGAAGTCCTACACCCATTCATATCTGAAATGCTTAATAGTCGAAGGAAACTAAATGCTCAGATAAATTCATGAAGAGATATGTGACATTTACCTAGGCACTTGAAATCTGGTGAATAAAACTCTTTGACAAGGGTATTACTGACTTACAATGAAGGCCGATGCGAACGACTATGTCAAAAGGCGTGATAAGTGCCAATGCTTTTCATCGGTACCACGCCAACCTTTTACCGAGCTTAACCCGATGGCCAGCCTATGGCTGTTTACTCAATGAGGAATGGATATCTTAGGACCGCTCCCTCCAACTATCGAACAGTGAAAGTTCTTGGCTATAGACATCGACTACTTCACCAAATGGGTGGAAGCTGAGCCGTTAGCTCAGATCACCATGGGCAAGATGCAACATTTCGTATAGACGTCCATCATCATCCAGTTCGGCGTGCCTCATGTTTTGATTACTAACAATGGCAACCAATTTGACAATAGAAGCTTCCAAACTTCTACAGTAGACTAGAGATCCAACATTGTTTCATATCCGTCATCTACCCGCAAACCAATGGTCATGCAGAGTTAACTAATCGAATGATCTTACAAGAGCTAAAAGTCATGTTAGATGAAGTTAATGGTTGTTGGGTAGAGGAACTCTACAGCATTTTTTGGGCCTATTGAACGATGCCTCGAAGGGCAATAGGAGAAACACCGTTCAACCTGACATACAATTGTGAAGTAGTGATACCAGTTAAGATTGGCATCCATTCGCTACGGGAGGACCATTATGAAGAGGGGCATAATGATTCTGTGTCGCACGAATGACTAGACTTACTTCCTAAGTTAAGGGAAACTGCATCCGTCTGAATAGCCATTTATTAACAACAAATAACGAGGTACTACAATAGGCAGATCAGGAGTAAAACATTCAAGACGGGCGACCTAGTGCCTATGAAGGTAAAAACCATCGGTCAACCCCAGCTAGGAGACAAACTCATACCCAACTAGGAAGGTCTTTACAAGATACGCTCAGAAGTCTGTCCAGATACGTATCGTCTCAATCATCTAGATGGTTCGACCATACCTAGGACCTAGAACTCCGAGAATTTGCACATCTATTATCAATGAGGAACGACACTCTCCCGGAGGAACACACGTCTCTCCATGCAGTCAAATGATCAGGTAAGACTTCTATGGCCCCTTACCTTGTTGTGCTACCTTACCTACTGACCGGTGTACTTCTGTGTTGATGTTTCACTGAGTCTGTCATTAAGGATCTATTTCTCTGAATGGACAAATACCACTTAGTCCTCTCGAATGGAGTTCGCCCATTGATAGAGATCCATCTCCCTAGTCCTCCCGAACGGAATCCATTAATTGAGATCTATCTCCCTAAAAGGGCAAATACTGCCTAGTAGTCCCGAATGGAGTCCATCGAAAGGGATCTATCTCTCTGAACAACTAAATATCATCCAGTCCTCTCAAACGGAGTTCATCCCGAATGGAATCCATTGATAGGGGTCTATCCCTCCAAACGGATAAATATCATCCAATTCTCCCGAATGGAGTCCCTCAATAGGGATTTATCTGCCTGAATGGACAAATATCATCTAGTTCTCTCAAATGGAGTCCATCAATAGGGATCTATTTTCCCGAACATGCCAATATCACCTAGTCTTTCTAAACAGAGTCCATCTATAGGGGTTTATTTCCCCAAATGGGTAAGTGTCGCCCAGTCTTCCTAGATATATCTCCTGAATAAGTAAACGTGGCTTATTCCCTTTGGCAAGCGTACAGTTAATACTCACTCTCTCAGTCATAAGAAGGATAACAAGTACAAGAAGTTGTGTCCCATGCCTAGCGACTAAGTAAGCCTACCGACTAAGACGTCTCCTATTGATCAAATCCTATCGGACATGCTACCCACTTAGTGGTTCAGTGTTCATCATACACATTGATAGGTTGTGAACGGATGAGATAATCATTCAAAAGCAAGATCGACAAGTAAGTAATAAAAACTTTTCTTTTATTTCAATATGATGAATACATATCAGAGTACGCAGTCAAATATAATATAAGATTTATAAGTCTGATCAAAGTCAGACCGAGCTACATCAAAAAAGATACATGCAAATCCCACAATGGAAGACCAATTGGAAGCAAACTGAGAACCGAAAGAAGCATCGCGACCCGTCAGTAGCAATGATAAAAGAGGATGAAAACTATAAATTAATTCCAGCAAAAGCTGGAAAGGACTTGAAAAGGAGTTAAGAAGGGTAGAAAGAGACTGAGGATGCGTTAAATCTATGGCCATCTCCTACTCCTTCTATCCACCCGACCGAAGGAAATACTAAGGAAATACCTCAGCCACCTGTTACACCCGGGGATTAGATGATGGCTCTGACCTTGAGAAGGGAGCCTACTCTGAGGAATATCACCAACTCCTCAAGGTCAAGAATCCTGATGAGAACCCTGATAGATTCCACCATGAAGTCTGAATGCCAGACGACATGATGGAACCTCATGTCAGTAGACCCATTCTTGATGGAACCTCGTATCGACAAAACCCTTTTAAATCATAAGGTTTTGTGACTCAAAACCCATACTCACGATATCTCTCAGAGACATTAACTCTCAATAGAAGGGATCCATAGAATTGCTCTCGAAAGTACTTTGTATCATTTGGATACAATGTTGTAATCCTCTATCCCCTATTTATAGTTGAAGAGGTATGATCTTTGCGATCTTAGGCAGACAAAACAACGTAATGAGGAACATGAGTAATGAATATGGCATTTCAACCTCTTTAACTTCCCACAAAACATTTATTTCGGGATCACTTAGTTAAAAGTTAAACTCATTTATGCTCTTGCGACCCTCCAATTAACAACTCTTGACTTATTTCTTACACCTCTTCTACAAAGTGATATAAGGAGTAAGGGGCAAGTGATGGTACATGACCCAAATTACATTAGACCCCAAGTTAGTCAGGTCCACAGCCTGTCAATGGACCCTCTTGGTACTCTCCGACACCTTTCTCTCCCTCGATAGCCAACTGCTTGATACTTCAATTGGTTGGTCCCAAGACCTCCTCAGTGCTCGATTGTCAATACGCAATCTGTTAATGTAATGTCCACTCTCCTAAAATCACGGGAAGAATCTTACATAAATAGAAAGAAAATCTACAATTGTGGTCGATAAAGAAAAAAATATCCGTGACAATCTGGATTTTCCAAATTGGAAAAATTTTGCAATCTTTAAGCATCCTACAACGTGATTTCTCGAAATCTCATGACAGTCTCACAAGAAAACTAGGGTTTCATCACCTTGCCTACACACGACTCTCACATGCGAAATCTATATAAACTCTAATGAGCCTACTGTCCGGATAAATTCTTTTGACCTACACCTTATACACAAGGCATATAGAGCTTTTCTTTCTCAGTCTATTTCTCTCTTTAAAAAACCACTCTCTAACTTAAGCGTCGAAATCTTTCCCACCGGAGTACCCTCCCATGATCTTTTGCAAGTCTCTCTGGTCAAGATCATTAGATGATCAAGTTATCTCGTTCAAGTTAATAGAACCATCATCTGTGGAGTCAAACCCACCTCCAACAAAAATCATTTAAAAAATACTTATATTATGTGCAATTTATTTATGATAATACAAAAGAAAAATAAAAGTATAACCCCTTTTGCTTGTTTTTTCTTGCTTAACATATAATCTCAATGGCCATTCTACATAACCCATGATTCCCGATTGCATAATATAAAACAGAATCAACCCCTCCCCCAATATAAAAAGTGCATAATATAAAACTAGTTTCTTATATATTGTAAGAAGAAAGTAATCACTTTATTATTGGTAAAATTTATGAAATTTTTTTTAATAAATATGGTATTGAAAAATAATAAATTATCTATTTTAGTTAAAGTTGGTCAGATGTACAATTTAAACCAAGTTTTCTTCTTTTGCACAAAACAGGTGTGTATTATATAGCATAATTAAAAAGAATTTGTATTAATTTGAAATTCTAATATTTCGGAGAAAATGAATCGATAATTAATTAGTGAAACCAATTATATCTTTATTTCTCTTCCTTCCTTTTTTTTTTTTCACTTAATGAGAAACTAATAAATCATAAATTTTTTATTGAATAAATTATAATTTTTTGACAAAATATAGCTACAAATATAATGCTGAAAAATATGTAACACAGATTTCACTGGCAAAATGACAATGCTAAATTCCTTTGCTACAAGTACTTATATTTATGTTGATGTGTCACCATGGGCGAGGCGAAACAAATAAACGACTGAAATATATAATTTTATATTTGATTCATACATATGTAAAAATTTTCAAATAAATTTAGAAAATAACACCGTTCTCTTTTTTCAAATTCTTTTATATGCCAAAAGAGTGAAAATTTTATGACATGAATTAATCCTAGCATTTGCTAAAATTCTACCATTAAATTAATCGCTAAGTAAAGAATATTAAACATTAAAGAAGAGAGGCCAATGAGCAATACATCAACTAATATCATTTCTTTTTTCTTGTAAATATCTTAAATTCGAATCTCTTTATATAAAAAAATAAATAAAGAAATATAGAGAAGGAAAAACAAGCACATAAACAATGAGGATTCTAGTTGTGGATTGGGGTCTATTAACCATAGATAGAGGAGAAAAAGACTTTAACTTAAATGACATCACTTTCTCTCTCTTTCATAATAGATTTGAATTTGAATTTTTTCTATGTTAAAAAAAAAAAAAATAGAGGGGAAAAAGACTTCTTTTGGGTAATCCTTGGGCCGACCAAGGGACAATTTTGGGACTATAGGAATCTTCTCCCCTATCAAAAAGGCAACACCTACCCTTCTTTTAAGGGTTACCCACAAAACCATTTGAAAAAATTCACAACACAACTTACACACAAATCAGGTCCAAACCAGAATTTTTATATTTTATTTTATATAAATATAAAATGAATTAGGGAAAAAAAAAGAGGACAAGTTGGACACAAGCCGTTTCTCAGTGGGGCTAGTGCGTACAATGGTGCATAAATTGTGCACCGTGGTTCAATAACAGGCTCAAGGTTGGTCTCTATGTGATTCAATACATAATTTTATAGGATTTTGTGATTGATACTAAATTTATCCAAAAAATCAAAATTAATAATTTTAGAATTATTATGGTGAGAGGTCCAAAATCTTAGTTGTGGTGGTCCAGTGAGACCCCTCCAAAGCACTTGACGTAGACATACTTCTCAATAAGCCCTAATTAATGTGATACGGGTACTCCAACTACAGGAGAAACTTTCTTGTCTTTTTTTTTTTTTCAAAATAATCATTAGTAGACAATTATAAAATAAATTAGAATTTATAGAACCAATTTTTTTTTAAAAAAAATAATTATATGCGCACTATTAAATTTCTGTTTGTATATATTTTCTTGTTAAAATATAATAAATAAATGAACAAAAGTGGGGAAAAAAAGTAAACAAAAAGATTTCTTAGACACTTAAATGCATGGCGTTAATTTGTAAAAAAAAAAGGTAAATTAAGAGGTGGGTCTTCTAGCAAAAGCTATAAATGACGGTAGTCCCCCCTCAAAGTTCATTTTTTGTTTCGGAAAATTGACGTTGCCTCCTGATTCGAGAGAGAGAGAGAGAGAGAGAGAGAGAGAGAGAGAGTTAAAAAAATGTAGCCTTTATGAAATCCATTCAAGAGTGCGATGGAGAGGGAGGAAATGAGACGTAGATACCACCAGACTTGTCAAGTTTTGCTTAATTTGTGGGAGACAAAAGATTCCCAAGCTAAATTCTGAAATTTTTGTTCAATTTTACCCTATAGGAAATCTAGCCTGTCCAACAAAAATAGACCAAGCCCGAGATTAATAATTATATATATATTTTTTATTCTCATAATTATATTTAGAGTCATATTTCAACTAATATGATTTGAGTATTTATGAGGACTCTATCTAGGACGGCTCTTCTAGCGTTTTTTTTATGCATAAGAAGGTTGGAAATTAATTAATTCTTTTTTTAAAAGGAGAGGGATATTGTGTCAAGTGAGTTTTGCTGACATAATTATTTTTATTTTTATTTTTTGAATAGGACTTCGAGAAAAAAATATATTTTTTTTCCTTTTTGTTTATAATATTTACGTGAATGAATCTAATTTGATGATTAATTTAAAATTGAATTTAAGTCTTGTCGGTTGTTAGATGACACCAATGCCATGTATTTATTTGCTATAAATTCTTTAAAAAAAATTATTAGAACACTGACAACATTAAAATTCTCAACAACAAATAGGAGATTTTAAGAGGAAGAGAAGAAAAGTTATATATATATATATATATATATATATATATATATATATATTATATAATGTATATAAATCAGTTATAATCTAAATTTGTGAGATTGAATATTTTTCATTTATTTGGTCTCACATAACACAATATCAAATGAGAGGATCTACGCAAAATTATCAAGTCTAACGTGCAAAAAAGAATGGATTCACGAGTTATAAAAATGTTGGACGATAGTCTGACGATAAGTGCAGCTGATAGACTTCACACACAGAATTAATGAATAGTTAGTTTAGTGAAACGTGATACTAAATCTCTTAATTAAGGTTATAGGTTTGATTTGCAACTTGAATATGGAACAGATTATGTTGTGAGGGTAGTCTCTTAAATGAGTCACTCCAAAACAAAATTAATCGAAATATGATTTCAGATACTAGTTGGTATAGTATCAAAAAAAAAAAAAAATAGACTTTATAGAGAGTGATTTCGAATTCTAATACTTAACTCTCATTACCGACGTGAGTTGGCTCAACTAGATGTGGGGTTAAGTACCTTTAAACATGACCGAGATTCGACTCCCGCTGAAAGCATCGAGCCCTCATGTGTATGAAGTGTTTTTTGTTGGGAGACCCGTTCTCCAAAATGAGTCACTGCAATAATCGATTCGGATTAGTCGAGATAAAATTTTAGATACAAGATGGTGTCCAAGACATAGTAAAAAAAAAAAAAAAAAAAACTCATTTATTTCATGAATATAGAAATGGGGGCTACACTATCGTATATTTTCAAACCCCCTAAGTCTCTTATTGCAAAGAGAGAGAGAGCGCGCTAAATCCAATTGATTGTTTTGGAATGATTAATTCACCCAACAAGTAAATCATTCTGGATATTTTTCATTTTTTAATCAACACTTAGCCCAATAAGTCTATACACATGAATCTTAATTCATATAACCTCTCTCTCTTTCTTTTTTTTCCCCAAATTACGTAAGAACCACAAAAATACACGTATCCACATAAGAATCACAAAAATACATATATTTACATAAGTTTGTTTCGAAAAAATATTTAAGTGAAAATTTTTTATCATTCGAATGTCTTACAAAAATAGTTTAAGCTCTCTAAATACCACAGAATCAGAATTGAGTGTGGGTCAAGAGTTGCACGTGCTTTAGGCTAACAAATTTCAATGTTTGTTTTCACTTGGCCTCCAAAAATCTTGCAAAAAGATTTCCAGAAAAAGTATAAAAATGAGAGAAAACATCTGAAAATTTCTCAAACATTAATATATATATATATATATATATATATATATATATATATATTTATACCTAACAAACAAACAAGCATAAATCTTTTAAATGACAAGTTTTCTCAGAAAACATCTTCACGTGAAAATGTTATCCAACAAATAAAAGAAAAAGAGCATAACAATATAATTAAGTTCTTTTTAACCCTCTCAAGGCTGGTTTGGTTCTTAAGGTCAGAAATTCCTGAATAGTTACAAAAAGTATCACATCAACATTGCATATCAACTGTTGTCATGGGCTTTTAAACCCCCGCCCCCCAAAAAAAAAAAGTGTATAAGAAAATTCACTTTTGTTTGCACATGAGAGAGAGAGAGAGAGAGAGTGAGAGCGTAAAGCATGAAACTGAAGTCAATGACCAAATTTGAGAGAACCTTGAAAGATGCTCATAGGCTTGTGAGATGCCAGACCACAATATGCCTTCTAACAATTTGGACCATAATAGCACATGTTTGGCAGAATATATGACAAGAAAGTAAGAGGGCTGCTCTGCCCTTTGGCTTCTCCATTCAATGGTCACAAAATTAAACCTCGAACTCCAATTTTATAAAAAAATTCTCAACGTTGCTCAACGTGATATTCACTCTTCCCTACGTATGGACATATCACGGACACATGGTGGCTATTAAGAGACCAAGGACCACACTTTGTCCTAATACTTGAAACAAAAAGGGAGATTCCTTAATTCGGGCCGGGTATATAGGCTTCTCTATTGCTAGAAAGGACAAATGTCAAAATGCAAACAAACTGCACATGTACATGCAAATAAATATATGTTCTGCAAGACTTACCAACTTCCTAGATGAAGATGAATATTTTATAAACTCAAACATCATGGTATGGGGATATCCATAAAATGAAAATGACCTGCATCTCCTCAGTGTTAACTTTGCCATGGACAACATTTTTATGTCAATGTCATATTCATACAAGAGCAATGATCCCTCCCTGGGGGTTCCGCTCCTTTTCACTGAATACCAAAATTGATGATCTTGAATGCTCAGGAGAGCACAGTCACATTTGTCCTCCAAGATCTTCACTGCTTCAGTGAATAGCACTTCAGGAGGCAAAGCTCCAGTTGATTCAATTGAACCTGCAGAAAGATTTCAGATAAAATTTTAGCTTATCCAAGTTACTACAATATATTAGAAATATGATTTTACCATTAAACTGGTATTTATACCAACATGAAATTGAAAACATACATATAAGACAGCTTCCAAGTTAAACATCTCCTAAAAATACCTTAATTTTTAAAGAGCAAAAAAGAAAAAAAGGAATGGGAGGGGTTCCTTTCAATACACCAAGTTAAGAGAAAACTACCTCTTGCACAACCATATTCATTGACTGGAAAGAGACTGTAACAGTTGCATGCAAGACACCAAACGGGTCTCTTTTATAATCTCCCCTAATTGATATTGGTACCATAACTAAGAAATTTGAAAGTTTTGAAGATTTGTAAATATTTAAATATTTTTAAATATTTGGAGATAAGAATTTTGAAAATTTTAAACTCTTTGTAATTTGTTATTTAGTAGTTACCTAAAATTTAGGAGAGTATTCTCTTTAAAAGTTAGGTTAACTCATACCTATTTATAGGAATTATGTTGTGTAAAAAAAAAAAAAAAAAGAGAAGAGAGAAAAGGGGGCAGCCGCCCCCCTCCACGTCCAGCATCACATTTTTTTAGCTTTTGTTTTTATTTTTGGTTTGCTTCAAAACAACCTGTGGTTGCTGCTTCTTGCTGGGAACAAGTCGCGGCTGCACATTCATGTCATTCATTCACGCAAGAAGCAGGACGCACTTCCTTTTCCATTATTCTAAGAATTGTAAAACTTTATTTTATTTCAATAAAATTTTATGAGTTTCTTTTTTTCATGTTTTTATTTCGATTTTATTTTCTAGATGAAAGGTTTTGAAACCTTGATGATTGATGAATGTGAGATTTAATTGAGTTTATTAAATCAATATCTCATAATTATTTATTTGATTCCTGCACTTCATGGATCATGATTTTTTAGGGTTTATTAAATAGTGGTCAATATTTAATAGATCTAGAATAATCTACAACTAATTAAAATGGTAAATCCATAATTGTTTGTTGGTTTTAATAAAGTGGTAATTGACATTCGTGTCATGGGAATGACATTTGTGTCATGAGATTAAATAACTTAATTTAAATGAATCCGATGTGTATTTGTTAATTAGAATTTGGTCTCTCTAAATTTTAATGTTGTTTAGACTTTTAATCTTAAAAATTTCTCTAGAGTTGACTCTCGATTAGGGAAATAATTAAAGAATTTCTCTTAATTATCGACAAAGTAAGAAGAAATTGGTCGTTGGGCGTTTGTCGACGGCTATAACCAATTTATTTATGAGTGTTGAAATATTTAGATAAATCAATAATCAATCACATGAAATCAAAGTGGATATAATTCGTTTGACTAGAAAAATTGATTTCCATTAGTTTTTACTTTTATTTTTGAATTCTTTATTTTTGGTTAATTAGTTTAGTTAATTTTTCAAACCCCTATATTTTTTTTTTATTTTCTTAAAAGAAGTAAATCCACCGTTCCTTGTGTATTCAACCCTGCTTACCCTAGACTCGTCTCTGTGAAAGTAGATTTGTTTATTTTTGATTGTTTGCGACACACCAAATTTTGGCGTCGTTGCCAAAAACGGCGTTAAGTGATTTATTTCTTTTAAATTTTATTTTCTTTTTATTTTTGGGGACTAATTTTTATAGTGAACTTATTGACATTTGACGGTGACATAGAAGAGAAGAATTTGACGAAAATATGGTCACACAAAAGACTTTAAGGGAGTTGTTATTTCCTAATTTTAATGAATATACCTTTTGTAGTGATTTTTCTAATATTGGGACTTCCCAACAATTTAGAATATGACAAGATGTTCTAAAGAGGGACAATAAGGTAAGTGATTTTACCCTTCGTCAAAAATTGAAAGAACTAATTTCTCTTATATGCAATTTTATTGTAGGCAAATGCGATTGGTACAAACTTGTGAAATTTGTTCAGAGATTGATCATCTAACCGATAAAGTGTCTCAATCTTTATAATGATCCATATTCGAACATCTACAACCAAGGATGGTGGGATCGAGCAAACTTTAGTTATGGAAATTAGCAACAAAAGTTCTCACAACAACCACAATATCGACTATATTTTCAATCTCAGCAACCCTCTTTGAATCAAGGTACGTCTCTAGAAGAGATTGTTAAAAGTTTGGCTAACAGCACTTTGTTAATTTAACAAGAAAGCCAACGATTTTAGCAAGATATAGGAGCCAACATTCGAAATTTGAAAAATCAAATATCACAATAAATGGCAACCATGAGTTGATTGGAAAATTCATCAAAAGAAGTGGAAGATAATTCATAAAAAACCGAAGAAGATATGAAAATCGAGCAAAAAAAAAATATAACATTAAAAAAACCCCCCGAGGAGGTAAATAACAAATCCAATACTTTCAAAACAAAAATTTTGATTTTACCATCTTTTCCTAACAAGTTGGCACAACCGAAAGAGAAGAAAGATAAAGAGATTTTTGAAACTTCTCCAAAAGAAAAAACCAACATTCCTATTTTAGAAGTAATAAAACAAGTATCAAAATCATTCATGGAAAAAGTCAAGACAAAAATTAATGCAGATTTAGATACTCTAACTCTTGAGTTTGATAGTAAAGTTGATACTTTTAATATTTTTGATGTTATAAAATATCCAAATGATTTTAAGTCTATTTTTCATGATAGCATGGTAGAGTTCATTGTTCATGATAATTTTATGCAAGATGAATTAGATTTTATGTTTAAGGAAAATCTGACAAACAAGGTTGTACAATGGGATAAATTTTTTGATAACAAACTCTCGCATTGGAAACAATCATTGATAGGCCATAAAATTATTCACTTCAATTCAAAATTGAAGTTCATGCCAGGTATATTGAAATTTAAATGGATCGGACAGTATTTGAACGAAGTTGAAATAAGGAAGTAATGTCGAGCCAAAAACATTAAACAAATGCGCTTATTGGGAGGCAACCAAATATTTTCTTTTATGGTTTTTATTTCACATTTATTTGTTTTGATTTAAGTTTGATTTTGATTTTTTTTAGGTGAATAAATGCTGCAAAATTTGATGACCATAAGTGCTCTGCCATTAAAGCGTGCTCATACCTTAACAAACCTTCAATGTTGTCCAAGTTTTGTTAATGCTCTCAAATGATCAGAATTATACATGAGTTAGGACGTGCTCATACCCTAAGAAAAGGTCAATTGCTACCACCAAAACTTTTTCTTCAAAATTTGTTGAATTTGGTCATCCATTAACCACTCCACCCTAAGGAAGTTTTGTTTTCGCTTTATTTTTTTATTTTTGCTTTTATTTGATATGATAGTTATTTTTTTTCTCTCTTATTTAGTAGATATTGGGGACAATGTATGATTTAGGTGTGTGGGAAATTTCATATTTTGTTTTTGTTAGTTTGTTTATTTTTCTACAATATATTTAGTTTTGTTTCATTTTATTTAATAAAAAAAGACAAAAAAGGAGAAAAATTATAAAAAAAATCTCGAACTTTCTAAATTAATATGTATTATTTGGTTGGCTAGAAATTTATGAAAAATAACTCGTATCAATGGTTTTTTGTACTTGTAATAACTATTAATATCTTTAATAGTTTTCTTTGAATAATAAGCATGCAAGATTTGACACAAATCTCATTTAAAAGTGAGGTTTTGAGCCTAAAACGAGCAAATTCATTCTTTGTATTCGGAATTTTTTTTCTTCTTGAGTGAATATCACACTTGTATTGAACATTCTAGAACTTGCAATGTTATGCATTTCGAGATCACATCTAGAATTTCATGCATTGAAATGATAAAAACACATAGATTTTATCTCATTTTGGTTTTCGTAAAAATCCCTACCCTAAATTTTATTCCCTTTAGTGAACCAATTTGAATCTGAGACCCTTTCTTTCTTTAAAACCTTTCTATACAACACCTTAACCCTATTTTGGCTTGCATTTCAACCCTCTTATACCAAGAATATATGTAGTTAATTGTATCATATTAATTATATGATTATCTCATGAGATATGTATTGATTAGAGTTCTGATAATGATATTTATTACATATGAAAAAAAGAAAGAAAAAATTTAATTTTGTTCATCTTTCATGCTAAGAAATTCTTCATGAAAAAAAAAAAGAGAAAAAAAAAAGCGAAAAAAAAGAGAAAAAAAAAGAAGAGAAAAAGAGCAAAAAAAAGTGCTGCATCTTTTCATTTCAGTCATTGATAAAAAAGTCTGACATTTTTGTATATTCTAGACTGTTGTTATATTGAGCATGTGTGGATAGTGAACTCATGTATTTTGACATGCTATTTATGAGAGGCAAATGTATTATCGCAAAGAAAAATTGTGTAATTAGTTGTATATTTTTCTCGGTACATTTTAAACCTTTTATATAACTTTTTATCCTACTCTTAACTCTAACCTCATTACAACCAAATGAAATACCTTTAAATTGATGCATGAAATTCAAATTTATAAGTGATGGAGATTTGATATATTTACAAGCATATGGTAATGTTAATTTCAATGTATTGATTTGAGTATTATTGATATATTTTTCACATCATTTTGAGTGAATTTGAGTAAACCTTTGGAGAGGATGTTGAATCTTGCAGTTTTGATTTCATTGAGAATTGTTGGGATTTGTAATAGTTGTTCTCGTACGAATCACTATGAAGTACTTGTTATTTTGATTATTTTTCTAGTTTAACTCGCATGGCATATGTTGGTTTAGTAATTCGCAAGAAAAATATGTTGATTTCAGTAGTTTTAATTTTATTTGAGTTAAGAATGCTTGATGACAAGCATTATCTAGGTGTGGGAGAATTTGGTTGGTTTAGTAATTCAAAAGAAAAATATGTTGATTTCAGTAGTTTTAATTTTATTTGAGTTAGAAATGCTTGATGACAAGCATTATCTAGATGTGAGAGAATTTAATAGGATATAAATTGATATAAGATTTATAATTGATTTTGTTCTATTTTTGAATAAATATTACACTAATTATTGTGTTTTATGGTCATTGATATAATAGGAAAAGGAAAAAAAAGAAGATAATTTGGAAGTTTTGAAGATTTGTAAATATTTAAATATTCCTAAATATTTGGGAATAAGAATTTTGAAAATTTCAAATCTTTATAATTTGTTATTTAGTAGTTATCTAAAGTTTAGGAGAGTGTTCTCTTTAAAAATTAGGTTAACTCACACCTATTTATGGGTTATATTGTGAAAAAAAAAAAAGAGAGAGGGGGCAGCCGCCCCCCTCCACGTCCAGCACCACATTTTTTTAGCTTTTGTTTTTATTTTTGGTTTGCTTCAAAACAACCTGCGGTTGCTGCTTCTTGCTGGGAATAACTCACGGCTGCATATTTATGTCATTCATTCACGCAAGGAGCAGGAGGCACTTCCTTTTCCTTTATTCCAAGAATTGTAAAACTTTATTTTATTTCAATAAAATTTTTTGAGTTTCTTTTTTTCATGTTTTTATTTTGATTTTATTTTCTAGTTAAAAGGTTTTGAAACCTTGATGATTGATGATTGTAAAATTTAATTGAGTTTATTAAATCAATATCATTGAGTTTATTAAATCAATATCTCATAGGTATTTATTTGATTCATGTACTTCATAAATTATAATTTTTTAGGGTTTGTTAAATAGTGACTAATATTTAATAAACCTAAAATAATCTACAACTAATTAAAATGACAAATCCGTAATTGTTTGTTAGTTTTAATAAAGTAGTAATTGGCATTCGTGTCATGAGAATGACATTCGTGTCATGAGATTAAATAACCTAATTTAAATGAATCCGATATGTGTTTGTTAATTAGAATTAGGTCTTTCTACATTTTAATGCTATTGAGATTTTCAATTCTAAGAGTTTCTCTAGAGTTGACTCTCGATTAAGAAAATAATTAACAAATTTCTCTTAATTATCGATGATGTAAAGAGAAATTGATCGTTGGGCGTTTGTCGATGGCTATAACAAATTTATTTATGGGTATTAAAATTTTTAGATAAATCAATGATCAATTACATGAAATCAAGACGGATATAATTCCTTTGATTAGAAAAATTAATTTCCATTATTTTTTACTTTTATTTTTGAATTCTTTATTTTTGGTTAATTAGTTTAGTTAATTTTTCAAACCCCATATTTTTTATTTTTTATTTTTTTATTTTCTTAAAAGAAATAAATCCACCGTTCCTATGGATTCGACCCTACTTATCCTATACTCGTCTTTGTAAAAATAGGTTTATTTATTTTTAATTGTTTGACAAAACACCAACAACCTGCGTCACTTGAGTTTTCCCCAAGTAATTTGCCACCGAGAGCTCGCCTGAGCTTTCAGGTTCAGCATGAGCCTTTCGACCCTTCAACAATACATACATATCATTTTAAGATTTAGCACTATATTACAAATTCTTTGCTTTTGATGGAATCAAATCCAGTAAAAATCGTGGCTTTAAAATGGATTAAGGAGGCAGTGAAACGGACTGCTGGTGTGTAGGTATTTCTGTCTAATTACTAGATAGATACTAACAGCTAACCCATGTCATACGTTAAGCATACAGGATCATTAAAACAATCTACCGGATACAGATAATCTACATAGATTTCAGAGAAATGCAGGGCACGTTTATGGGCATTTGAGGAAATGAAAGCAGCACACCTATAGTATGAGAATAGAGTTCTGAGAAAACTTTATCAAATGATAAACCTGAAAAATGAATTTTGACAAAAAGATAGCAATGTGGAGCACAAAATGTTCATTCTATAGCCACACTGCATTCCATCAACAAAACCAAGATGACACACCTTGGTCACAAAAACTGTAGATCTCAGGCAATTACTATGTAACCAAAAACAAAGAAAAAAGTAACACAGAGCAAATCCATCACTCACTAGTCAAGCATGAAAATGCAATCTTTTTTCCTCCTCTTCTTTCTTCTTCCTCTTTCTGTTTACATATATGACAAACAGAAAAGGATACAAAAAGATGCTGACTTATTTGGAAGTCTATATCTAAAAAGGATATTAAATGGCAACTGTACATTTCAAAGCTGCATATTTCATCTTGTTGCTGAAAGAAGCAGAAACCCAATGTACCACATTCCTCATTTTAACTTCAAGATTGTAGTTTATGACTAATTGGACGATTCAGCTGAACAATTCCAAAATTTCATATGCACGTTATAATAAGCAGAGGGACACCATTGGTAAGTCCTAAAACTAACTAAAACTCGAACCTTACTTTGATCTCCAAGAAATTTATTACCTACAGCTGAAATGATTTTTGACACGGCGAAGTGATACATATTTCTCCCAGTCATCCCCTCGTATACATTCCCTACACAAGGGTACAAGCATGTGGTCTGGCTACAGTTGCCCTTTTCTTACCTGTAAAACAATCACATCAGGGATACCTTTAGTATATCGAAAGACAAAAAATCACCATAAAATAATAAGAAGATTATTAAGTGACCAACCACAATTAAGAAAAAAAAATGTACATTTCCATGCAACAAAGCTGAATTAATCAAGTTCTCTAACCAAAGGATAATAAGGTACAACTTTTCAACCTATAAACTACTAATTAGAAGTTTCCAATGCAAAAGTTAGATACCTTACTTTTTCACAAGTTCTTCTGCCCTCTCATCCTCCATTTCTTGCAGCAAAACAATATACATGAGAATGTGAAAGCTTAAAAGGAGCTATCTTAGAATAAAAAGAACAAGGATAGTCAAACAGCAAATTTATACATGTCCTTTGAAGCATAGAAAAACAAATTACCTCAGGAAGATATCTGCACCAAGCAGTGGCCACAGGGGACCACTTTGCATGCGTTCTAGCTACACCTTAACAGCATGAGCTTCAAGTTCAATTTCTACAGAGATGTCAGTATGGTTTGTCATTAGAAACAGAATAGAAACACAACTGCTGGCATAGCTGTTTTCTTAATAAGACTTGCGCAGTTAATGGGTAGCAGGGATACTTCAAAACAGAATGATATTTGTAATGGAAATGGATTGGATATTATACGCCATGGATACTTATGGGATACACATAGATGCTCATGTGTTGTATTCATTTTTTAATTATGTGTTAAAATACCGTATTTGCGGGTACTTCTCAAAAACTTGATGGATACTTCATGTGAACATTTTTGTTACAATAATAGTCAATAATTTCATGTATTTTTTCACTGGCTATACAATATCAGAATGAAGAAACCACAATTCTTACACCTATTTGTCATATCTCATTAGCACCAACTTTTAGATATTTTAATTAATAATTTGCCAAAGAACTTATTTATAAATAAAAATCATATAAAAACAGTATATTTAGTCCATATAAACATATTAACTTTATTATTAGAAGGTCATATCTCCATATCCTAGATTTTGGAAATTTGCTGTATCACAGTGTCAGTATGGTGTCTGATACAATACCTGTGTCTGTATCTATGCTTCTTAGCCTGCTTTTGTCCCCCCCCCCAAAAAAAAAAGAAAAAAGACTTTCCCTTTTTAATAAAATAACTCTTAGGGTATTTTTAGTCAATTTACATTTAAATTCCTACACTTTTGGAGCATCAACATTCAAAAATACATGGTCCCCCTTGTCAAACTCATATCGCCCATTTTAGTAATGAAATACTAAATTCACCATGTGGCATGTCAGACATGTTGGTGACTCAAACAAGTGCGCGTCCAATTTGGGCTGTCCATAGTTCATAGGTAGAAGTAATGTAATTCAATAGCTTGAATCAGAATTAGATAAGAACTCAGATTATCAAATACATGTACAGCACTGATGCTTTAATGGATGATTACTGGTAGTGAATCGAGACAACTTTTGGAAACACATTCGCAAGAAGCTAGTGGAAAGATGGTACAATTATTAGGTAGAGTGATTACGATAGCTCAAAAAGAGTTCACTTGTCAAGTCTGCTCCACCTAAGTTGGTGGCAATGGTGCTACATCAAGGAAGAAATAGGGATTTATATCAGAAAGTAGTTTGGATTTGCCTTTCACACATTCATTTCATTTCTTTTAGGTAAACCAAGTATTTGACCAAGGTGAAAGAAATAGATTTAGGGAAGTATTTCCACCCCCAAGTTCAGTGCTAACAAATCATAGCCCTTCTACCACCAATATGTGGATTCTAGTGGTGACAGGGGCTCCTCTCCTGACTTGAGTTGAGGAGTTTGAGCCCGTCCCCCTCCCCCAAGTGGTAATTCCCTCCTTTGTAACCATAATAACTAAATCATATCCCTTCTGGTTTCCGGCTTATCAACAGGATGCAACTGGAGGAGAAACTAGTTTTAGGCTTGCCTTCAATTTTGACGATGGGAGCAAAATGATAGTGAGGACTAAACAACAATAAAAACAACAATCTGGACCTTAATTCCAAATTGGGGTTAGCCAGGAGAAATAAATATCGTAGAAAAAATAATTTAATTGGTGCAAATTCTTTTACACCATTCATTCCTATCGAAAATCATTTCCTCAACTAAACGCTTAACTATCATGTCTTTACGGATAACATGTATCCAAGTTTTCAACGATATATCTTTACGTTTTACTAAATCTTCTCTATTTAACTTCTCGGTCTTCTTAATTGGTGCGTCTTTGGGTTTCCGTTACATATATCCAAACCACCTTTGACGATATTTTTGTATTTTATTCACAATTGAACTAACTCCCAACTTATTACGTATCTCTTCATTTCTAATTCTATCTTTTTTAATTTTGCCACACATCCACTTAAATATCCTCATTTCAGTTACAACCATTTTATATTCTTATCATTGTTTAATGGCTCAGCATTCGGTGTCATACAGTAATGCAGGCTTTATTGCAGTTTTATAAAACTTTTCCTTCAAATGCAATGATATTGTGCGATTGCAAAGAATTCTAGATACCCTTTTTCATTTCATCTAATCTGCTTGAATTCTATGATTTATATCCTCATCTATATTGCCATCGTTTGAATGATAGAACCAAGATATCTAAAGCATTCACTTTTGATACGTCTTTTCCCTCTAGCTTAATCGTTTCTTCATCATTCTACTGATTGCCACTAAACCTACAACTCATATACTCCATTTTGGATCTACTCAATCTAAATTCTCTGCATTCTAGTATGTCTCCATAACTCTAATTTAGTATTGATAGTCTCTCTAGTTTTATCAACCAACACTGTATCATCTGCAAAGAGTATATACCATGGTATTTTATTTTGAATATTTTTTGTAATTTCATCTGTCACTATTGTAAAAATGAACATAATGACGAACCCTGATGATATCCAATGTTAATAGAAAAATTATCAATCAGACCTCCACAAATTCTTATATTAATTACAACTTGCTCATATATATTTTTAATAAGATTAATATATTTCAAGAAAATCATTTTTTTCAACAATGTCTACCACACTACTTCTCTAGGAACCCAATCAAATGTTTTTTTTAGATCAATGAATACCATATATAAATCTCTCTTCTATGTCCTAAATGTCTCCATTAAATGTCTTAACAAGTGAATTGTTTCAGTAATGGATTGTCTCGGCATAAATTCAAATTAATTCTGAAATATACTTATCTCCGATCTCAATCTATACTCTATCATTCTCTCCCATAACTTCATAGTATGACTCATAATTTTAATTCTTCTATAATTGAAACAATCTTATATGTCTTTTTTATTCTTATATAGTGGTATAAGTGTACTCGCTTTCCATACTTAGGGTATTTTCTTGGTTTGCTAAATTTTGTTAAAAAGATCCATCAACATTACTATACTAAATTCACTCAAACATTTTCACACCTCAATAAGAATGCCATCAGATCCTATGGTCTTACTATTTTTCATTCTCTTTAATGTTTTCTTTACTTCATGGGGATGAATCCTACGTTTAAAGTCTTTATTAGTCTCCTTAACAGATATCTTGATATTTCCTATGCCTCTTGTACTCTCAACGTTAAAGAGATTATTAAAATAATCCCTCCAACACTTTCTTATGTCATCATTCCTTATAACCATATTATTGGTTTCACTCTTAATACACCTAACACTATTTAGATCTTTTCCCTTCCTCTCTCTTAGTTTGACAATTCTGTAAATCCATGAGAACTAAGTAGAAAAATTTATTTCAATGGTTTCATAGTGGATAGAAAAGACAACCTTCATCCAAGGGTTATGCACCTACCCTTTTCAATGAGACTTGTTTTCCCCGGGTTGAAAGTATAACAATACTTTGTTTTGGGGACACAGTCCTTACAATTGAACTGTTTTACCTTAAAAGTAAACTTAGGTAAAGAGAAAGCTCAGGGTTGTTAAAATCAAGATCCTACCTCACTAGTTTAATAGCACAATAGCTCAAGTTTAGATTCTTTAAGAGTTTGAGTCTCCATAGTTATATGATTGTAAAATCAACTGACCTAAGGATTTAACAACTTGAGTATGCTCGTATAATTCATGCAAAGAGATGGATTCTCCCATTTTCGGATCTTTAACCATTATATACTCCGTGTTTTCATTTGGAGGCTAGTCGACAGATGGTGAGATATGAAACCCTATTGTGAAGGTTTTGAAGAAAATTAGAGGATGGAAGTTTAATTATGTGTTCAGAGGTGGTAAACTAGGGTTTGTTTGGTACAATATTATAGCCATCTAATGCAGTTGACATCTTATTTTCCTATGCCACTTGTTGACCAAAAGTTGGAGGGTATGCAGAAGCACTTCTTATACGGAGCTCAGAAGGGGTCCCAAGGTTCAATTAATTAGGGAAAACAATCAAGAAGGCAACCAAGGATGAAAGGCTAGGAATTGATCCATGCTTATTCATGATGCTTTTCTTCGAGGTACCTGAGAAATAGTATTGGCAATTGGCATTGGAAGGATTGTAGTGGATGCATTTAAAGGAGCTGAGGGTGCTGTAGGGCAATGGCACCAGCATCTAGAAATCTTCTTGCATGATAAGTCATTATTGCAATGATGAGATATGTATTCAGACGTGACAGTTTTCTGGTCATAGATCTTTCCAAGAGTTTTCTCAAATCTACTCTTGCCAGTCATGATGCTTCGGTAGTAGACTTCCAACAGAGGAATAATCTAAGAATTTCATTTCACTTAAAAGAACATGGTATGCAGTTGCAAGGTCTTCAAATTTTGGTGTTTTAGTTGTGCAAATTCAAGGAAGAGCAAGGATGATGCACAAAATATGTATCATTTTCAGTTTATGAAAGGCAATAGAGGAATAATATAGGAAATTCATTGTACTGGAAAGAACATGGTATGCAGTTGCAAGGTCTTCAAATTTGGATGTTTTAGTTGTGCAAATTCAAGGAAGAGTAAGATGATACTCGAAATATTTATCATTTTCAGTTGATAAAGGCAACATTCAAGTCACTTATTTTTCACTATGTATTTAAATCATCTGAATGACTAATCTATGACCCAACATTACAGTCCGAAAATTTCTATGGGTAAAAAACTAAATATATGGAATCAAATCATTTACAAAAATAAATAGGTAAAATTTACCTTGCCGGGACCCAACTTAGCGAGGATGATATTGGGTATTTTGGACTAAAAGGATTGCTGGAAAACTCTGGCAAGGTATCCTGACTGCAACTAAATGACATATAGGTTTTCAGTTTTGTCGTTGAATTTGAACCTTGTTTCTTTGTTGCCAACACAAACTCACTTCCATTTGGTAATCACTTCAACTCATCTGACTTCACTGCATTATTCATGAAGCATTATCATTTTCATGAAGATGAAGATTAAGGTAAAAAGTAACTGGTAACTACAGGAAGAGAAGTGCATTTAAGATTGAAGAAGGAAAGGGGAAAGGAAAAGGGAAAAGACCTTAGCATTGGCTCTGGGCCACCACCTACAAGGTGCAGGAAATATACTTGTGATGCATGGACTACCTCATTCACATCAAACATGGAGTTTGAAAACTATAGTATTCTTTTCTGTAGGTGCCTCGTTTTCTGCTTACACGACATATATTAAATAGCATTCAACTGAACATGTAAACATAAGAAGAGATTGACCTGACATTTAATTGAACAGCCTTGGATCAACATTAAGTGGAATGAGCCCAGCCACGAGAAAGTACCTCATCTTGTATTACTGACGTATTATTTGCAATGAAGACCTTTTCAATGGCCATAGTGGGAACCTGCATGCAGAAGCAGCAATCTTAAAGATTTACCACAGATAAATTGTCCCAAACATAAAGAAGGAAATTGATATTTATGCACTTATGTATCCAATACAGATTAGCTTCTACAAAGGGGCAAATGCATAAAGTATTGAATTATTTATCAGTTTTGAAGACTGTCTTCACAAACTAAGAAATATCATATAGGTATTTAAGCTATGGTGTTCACCACAAATAAAATTAGTTAAACCTAAACCCAAAATGAAAACAAATTAAATAGTATACTAACTAAACCTAATTCAGCTGTAAATAAGCAAAGAATCCCAGCTAAAAGCTAAGCAGAACTGATTAACTTGTATAATAGTCGACTTGAAGATGCCTTTAGTAAAAACCAAAAACATATACTGTAATCAAAGTGGATTCAGAATGCAATTTTAACAACAATATGAAATATGACACATCTCAATTGCAACATACTATGCTAAATTTGTGTGATTCGAAACTAGAATATAGTGAAAGGTATATTATCATGCTAATGAAAATAACCGTGATACCATTTATATGATTCTACATTTTAACCCACAGAGGTTTGAGGTCGCTGAACCCTATCATACATACTATTCTACAAATCCCCCGTGCGGTTACAAATTACATTTTGGAGACATTATTTAAAGAACCAATATTCAGCTCACTTTCCACTCCCCCACCCCCTCCATGCAATGCAAGTCATCCGTTTTTGGGTTTATGCAGTAGGAGATCCCTGATTTTGCCTCAGCAGTCCCTTTCTTAAGCCACCACTCCAAGGAGGGCAAAATCGACTGGAATTTCTTCCCACAATGTCAGAGAAGAGGAGAAACACCATTGAACCAACCTCTATTGGTCTTGTACCCATCTTTTTCATCACCTTTTTGTTCCCCATTCACTTCTTCCACAAAAAACAGTGTGTGGCAAGAATCTAGGTAAACTTAATTAACACCAGATGTTACACAAGTACCATTATCATCACAAAAAGCACATAGTAATAAGAGAACGAAACCAATATATATATTTTAATTAAAAAAAAGGACAGTACAATGATTCAAATTAAAGAACAGTTCCTGTTCCTAAAACTTATTTCAACAAATTCTGCAGGGGAAAAAAAATTGAATTCAGAAACAAACCTCAGCTATAAGAACTCGTCGAAATGCATTGGCAATAGCATGATCAATCCCAACCATGTTAAACTCCATATTTTCTTCAGTTAACCTAGTCACTTCCACCTTAAAATTACTGAGAAATTTATCAAGTCCCTCACAATTGTCCACTCCCATGGACGCAAAAGCACCGGAGTACTGGATATTCTCTGTCTATATATCACAAAAATGTAACCAATTCAGAAAATAGAAAACAAAAAAGTAGAGAGAGAGAGAGAGAGAGTACATACATGAATGGGAGCACCCAAATTGCAGAGATCGCGAGTTCGTTGGAGCTCGAGGTGAGGAGAGAGTTGTCCCTTTGGGACATCGGGCATGTCCAGCGTTGAAACCTTAGGCATTCTCTCTCTCTAGGGTTTAGCGTTTTAGAGGAGAGGGGTTTATGGGGAGTAATGCACGCTTTTGACACTAAAAATAAAGAAAAAAATAATTAAAAATAACACAATGCGAAATTTTTTTTTAAACCTAGCACTTGCATGTAGGATTTAAAAAATTTAACATGCATAATAATATTTATATAAATAGTATCATATTAAATTTTTAAAATTTGACATGCACAATATTATTCATAAAAATAATATCATATCGAGTGTTGAAAACTCGATATAAATATTGTTTATGTATTACTTATATCGAGATTTGAAAATTCGACATTATAGAACAGTGTCATATCGGATTTTTAAAACTCAAAATGCATAGTATTATTCACGTAAATAGTATCATATCGAATTTTGAAAATTCGACATAGGTACTGTTTATGCATTACTTATACGAGTTTTAAAAACCCGACATGACACTGTGTATGTCAGGTTTTTAAAACTCGACATATGGGTACTAGATTTTGATTTTTTTTCAAATGTGTTGTTTTAAATTTTTTATTTTGTGTGTTAAAAGCGTGCATTACTCGTTTAAGGCAGTGTTTTCAAATCCGAAACGGCCAATCCGATCGGGAATTGGACCAACAACGGATCCGGGTTTTATAGCAAAATTGGATTTTAATAAAATCGATCAAACTCGGTCAAACCCGGGTTGGACCAGGTGGTCGAACTGGGAACCGGCCCGATCCAACCCAGATTTTTTAATTTGTGCAAAAAAAGTGGTGTTGTGCTGATTCAAATCCGAGAATTAGAAGTGCATTGAATATTTTTTAAGTTGTAAAAGCCATCGGATCACAATGTTATGAGTAATTTTTTTCCTTTTGTTTTTGCTTTCTCCTTTTCTTTCCGTCTCACTCACCTTTTAATTTTCTTTCTTTTTTTTAATTGTTTTTTTCTTTGGTTATTCTTTTTCCTTTTCTTTTCTCATTGGCTTTTTCTTATTGTTTAAATTAGTTTTTGACATATTCAACTTATTATTTAAATTAAGTTTAAAATATTTGAATAATATTTCGTATTAAATTATATAAGATATTTAGATAAATAAATTGTGTTTTATTAATATTATATATTTTAAATATAATTTGATAATATTTTGTAATTAGATATATAAATTTTTTGAATTATTAATATATTATAATTTAAATTTATTTATAACATTATTATGATGTCATTCGAGTTTTTTGTTTGATCTAATTGGTTTGATCCAATGACCCATTAACTCCTTGACGTGATCGATTCGTGTTCCGGTCTGATCTTTAAAACACTGGTTTAAAGGGACAGAGGAGCTTGTGGGTAGCAGACGACTAACTATTTTCTGGTGTTTGTATGTTGTTTTGGTTCGAAAGTTTCTTACTTCTTAAATACCAACTCAAATTACTAGGTTAACACAAAGCCCACCGTATAATTAATATATTTGTACGCATTCGTCTTCCTTTTTAATTTCTCTATATATATATTTAAAAAAAATCTTATTAATAATTAAATTATGATTTTATATCATTATAAAAAATTATGATTTTACTTCATATATGTCTATATAAGAATATATATATATTATTTATATTTTTGTATATACCCTCTATAAGCAAAGTATTGTTTTGGATTGATAATCAATTAAAATTTTTCAATTGACATATCATAGTATAATCTACTCTCTTTTGACAAGAAAAAATAAGTTTCTTTGTTGTCGTAGAAATTAACCTATAAGAAAATATGAAGAATGTTATAAAAAAAGAAATTTAGGTACTCGATCTCAAACTTTTTTGCTTAAGAATTTTCTTTTTTTAAAAAAAAAAAAAATTGGTATTACTTTATACCTCAAAATTAGAATTATTCATTTACTAATGTATTGGTATGTATTGAGTTATTGTAAGACCAGCAACATAGCCAATTGCTAAGTTTCTTTGCCCACCATTGATATACACACAACGTACAGTATTGAAGCCAATGATCATAATAATAATAATAATAATAATAATAATAATAATAATAATAATAATAATAATGAAATGCATCTTATCTTGCACCTCTCTCTAACCAAAATCCAAAGTTTCACTGCTAAAAATTTTATTATGGAGGTTTTAAACCATCCGTGGAAATTGTGTGATCTTTCGAAATTCATTCTCAGTTTGATCATATTAAACGAGGAAAGTACACTAATTTGTTCAAAATCATGGACCTCTTCTGTGTGAGACACGTGTAAGATATCACTCATATCACCTGAACTACTATAAAATAACATGTAGTCGGGAAGAACTAAAGTTTGAGACTGTCACCTATATCATTCCAATATCAACATCAAAATAACCTGACGAACAGTTTCTCCAAAGCATTCTACTGAATTGCTCTTAAACTGGTCTAGTCATGGCACTGAACAAGTGATCTCCACTCAAATCAGAAGAGAAGTATCTCACAATACAAGGCATGAATCCTAACAAGACACCACCAGTAATCTTTACAAGAGCAGCAACCGTCTTTAAAACAATGGAACCCGTTCTGATCACCCACAACTCTCTCTCTCTATTAACAATCCCTGATATAATTTACAAAGCACCATGGCAATCCTAACAGACATGAAGATTTTTCATAATCCTAATTGGAGTTCCATTTGAGGCGTTTTAAAAGTCCAAAAGCCAAAGCTAGTTTCTCGCTACGGTGGTACAAAAGATTTTCCTTCTCACTTTCATCAATGTCCAAAAGAACAACTGAAGTGTTTGGTACATAACCATTCAGCTTCATTTCTTCCAGTACTTCTCTCCACTTTTGGGATATCTTTTCAATCTGAGGATGGTTTTGATCTCCAGCAACAAATTCATGAACCTGTCCATCTATACTAATCGAACTCCACCCAGTTGTTTTCTTGACCACTTGATCTCTTACCATCTTTCTCACTCTCCCTGCTTCTGCATAAATATTTGACAGAACAACGTAGTACCCATCATTAAGTGGGTCCCATTCCCGAAGGCGTAAGATTGCTTCTTCAGCCATTTCAATGTTTTTGTGAACTTTGCATCCACCAAGAAGGGCACCCCACACAACCCCATTTGGTTTCAAAGGCATATCCCTTATGAAACGCGTGCTTCTTGAAGATGCCCTGCCCTGCTTAAAAGATCAACCATGCAGCCAAAGTGCTCAGTCCTTGGAACTATTCTATAATCCCTAGACATGCTTTCAAACAACCTTCGGCCTTCATTAACCATCCCAATGTGACTACAATCATGAAGCAGTCCAACAAAAGTAACCCCATTAGGCTCAACCTCTTCTTTCTTCATAATATCAAATAGCGCCAAAGCTTCCTTGGCTTGCCCATGCGTTGCAAGCCCCATCAACATAGCCGACCAAGAAGCAACCGTACGCTCCATGTCATCGAAAATTTTATAGGCCACCTCCAAACGTCCACGTTTAATATAGATATCAATCAAAGTATTTGATATGCGAGCATTTCTCCCGTAGCCACTCCAATTCGAATACTCATGAACTCTGCTACCAAGTTCCAATGCACCCAAATCGGCACAAGCAGCAAGAACAGCCACAATAGTCACCTCGTTAGGCCTCACTCCCACCTCCTCCATCTCCCAAAACACACTAATCGCCTATTTTGGCCTCCTACATTGTACAAAACCAGAAATCATTGAGGCCCACGACCTCGTATACCTTTCGGGCATTTTGCAAAACAAATCATAAGCACCCTCGACATCACCCCTTTTAACCAATTATCATAGTATTCCACGACACGACATCTTTTTGCGACATTGTGCCAAACATCCCGGAGGCATCACCAAAATCTCCACAACTGGCATACAAGCGCAAAAACATGTTTTGAAGAAAATCATTGGATTTAAAACCCATTTTCTCAACAAACCCATGAACCATTTTAGCAAATGAAATGTCAGGGAAACTTGTGCAAGCTTTGAGAACGAAAGAACAAGTGAAAACATCAGGAAGAACATTGTTTTCAAGCAAGTGGACAAATAGTTGAATTGCATTACTAGGTGAGTTGCTTTCAGCGAAGGCTTTGAGACGAGTTCCAGACATGAATTTCAGGCTTGTCTAACTGTTGGAAGATTTGATGGGCATAAGAGAAATGGGGAGGAGAGTGAGAGAGCAGGTGTGTGCATCTCTGAAGAGAGGAAGGATAGAGAGAGACTAGTGTTGGTTTTGATGAAGTGGGAATGCTGTTGTTTGAACTCAAATAGGGTGTTGAAGTTGTTGAGAAGGTGAATTGAAATGATGGGTTTTGTGGTACTTGTTGGAAAATTTGCGTCGTGGGGATTTTGATTTGGTTTTGTTGTTGGGACTGCAAGGAAATTGCTTGCAGATAGTGAGAAGGCCGCTTGTGCTCAGAGTCGGTTTAGTTTTTCAGGGATCAAATGCCAGACATTTTCAGAGTGAACTATGTCCAAGGAAAGGGAGGAAATATATCTCTCCTTCCTCCGTCCGTCCGTCCGTCCGTCCGTCTGTCTCTCTCTGACGTTATTTTGATTGTATTGAATTGAAAAGGATGTTGTGCAAACGATAACATCAGTTCAATAATTAATCACTTTATTAAATCTGAGTATTTTGAGAGAGATGTTTTTCTTGTCAATCAAGAAAACACATTTTTAAACACTTTGAAATGATCAAAAGTTTTGGGAAAATTGAAGTTAGAATAAAATTAGATTAACTAAGATCTTGAATAACAAAATTTAAGAATATAATGATAATTTAAATTCTTTCAAAAGAAAATTTTAATTTTTATTTACAAAATGTTATATTTCTTAACAAAAATTTACAAGATAAAACAGAGTAGAAACAAAATAAAATAAATTGAACAATGTTATGATATTTCAAACTGCATTTGCGACATAGTGTTCATGGCCTGACATGAGATTTAAAACCTAGTTCTCAAACAAGCCCTCATCACTTGAAACAACTGCAGGCCACTACACCAGTGCCATTCTAGAAAAACACAAAATAGATGGGATTAATTTAAATAACCAAAATTTAAGACAACCTTTTCACTTGTACAACATGATGCAGATTTGGGAGAAACATCTACGATTTCGTTTATATAAATAAGCCTAACTGCACATCACAACCGAAATTTCTGAGCTTCAGCATTAATATTGGGCGCTGCTAGGATCAGTTCGCAGTTTCCTTAATCACTCATGCTGAGCTCCCAACCCAGATTTCATATATCAATGCTGGTTCCTTCTGATGCCCTATAAGAAGTATGGAAATTCAGCTTCGTGTTTAGTGATTAGGCTCATCTTCTTGCTTTCTTGTTTGCCACCTTCCCCTTGGTAAATTTTCTCTTCGAATCCCTGCTGGAAATTCAATTTTCACATTAGCAACTAGCATCAAAGGAGAAGAGTTGTTTTATCATCTGAAAGTAATTGATGAATGGGTTCAGTACAATGCATTTGTAAATAATGAAATTTCATGCAGAAACTAGTTTCAGGTTTTGCACAGAGTGACAAAAAGGAAACAGAGTCAAATATGGATAAAGCCTCTAACCTGGCTTTTGGGATTTCCTTTTTTGCAGGAAATTTTCTTTTCTTCCCACTGTTGTGGTTGGATGGGGATCTCTTCTTCCCATTTTCTGGAACAACACCCCCTTTTTTCCCATTTTCTTTTTTATTTTGATCTCCATCATCCTGTTGAGATTCTTCTCCAGCTTTGTTGATGCTATTTGGCTTTTGAATTTTAGCATCTGTATCTTTCTTGGGCTTTGTATTGCTCATTTTCTTCAACTGCAAGAAACAAAATGGATGCCATAAGAAACCAAGTCTCTTGTCAAATATACCAGTTAGCTAAGGAGAATCTGAGTAGGCAACAATTCCGTATCATCAATCATAAAAAATTTGTTCAAAAACCAAAGGCAAATGTGTGATGCTAGGTAAGTTTTTGCTTTACTTTTTCCCCTTTTTGGTGGCAAACAGGAAAACAAAATTTGGCAACTCTGGCGATGAGCATCTCTTACATCTTCCGTAATATGTGTTGAAGCCCAATAATCTGTTCCCAGTTAACTGTTATCTATCTCATTTCGCATGGTTGCAAACTTATTGCAATAGATCATTATTTACAGTCTTGTCAAAAACATCAAACTGCATTGGCTTTGTTAGGGAGGAATTCATTGGGGATCAATTAGGAAGGAACCAGGAAGGTTCAAGAAGTTGCTGTCCATGCTAAGGATTACATGAAGCCTGGGGATGAACAAGTCACTGCTGTGGAGGGATTGAAAGGCCAGGACAACTCTGCAGCAGGCCATCTGGACAATGAGGTGGCTGCTGAGGTGGAATCCAATCTGAAGGTATATCAGCACAGAAAGGGCGCTTCAACCAACCTCCCAAAAGGAATCTAAAGTTGTTAAGGGAATGAAGGGGTTAGAATGAGAATAAAAGGGGTGTGATTTGAGTGAGGGGGGGGTTTTATTTTCTGTAGATTGGACAGCTTTGAGCTGGAGGGAGAGCTTAGGCTCTAGATCAGGAAAATGGAGTTGTATTTTGGTCCGGAAATTTTCTGAGTTTGAGTTCCAATTAATTGCTTCCATAATCAGCTTTGTTTAAGGCATAACAGGCTTCCACATATTTCTGCAAAAGGACCAACAATTCTCCCAAAACAACCATATTTGGCGGACTGACTGGATAGAAGAAAATTTCGTTTTGGATGTCTCTCCTTGGGTATTAAACTACTGGAGTGACATTTTAAATGCAGAGCATTACATGATATTCAAGGCCCTAAAATATCCTAAGCATTGTACACTGAGTCATGCCATCACTCGAAACATACAGTGAAATTCCAAGTTGATCACTTCCCTAGAAATGGAAAGGACGTGAAGAGCTCTCAGAGTTTCTTTAGCACCACTTAAAGAACTAGTTCAAGCTCTATCCTCACAATGTGCATCCAAGCTGGCAGAGGAATCTTCAAGGTTTTATTGATGTTCCATATGACCCAAATACTTATTGCTCAACCGGATGTCAAGAGTTCCACCTATACACGGCTTCTAGAATTCTGCCCACATATGGTCCAAATTCAAAGCAAATTGAGTGCTAAAATTAAATTCAAATGAAATAGTTCAGGAACTTCCCATTTGGCGAAATATACCACATCAGTAGCAGGTTGGAACAGTGAAATGTCTAGCCAGACATCTTAAGATCACTTGAATCTGAGCACTTCCACAATGTGAATACTCAGAAAAATGTACCACTGACTTGGCATGTGCAGTGTCAACCAGTTTTTCCACACTAGCGCATGAACATCAAACTTAAAATGAGATCAACTACTCTCATTAAAGCATCACAAATTTACCTTCGCTACGAAAAAGCCATCCATGTTGTGAACATGGGGATAGAAACGCCTTGTTTTCTCTAAGGATGGATGGAATCGGTGTTCTCTGTAGCGGATAAACCTGATAAATTGAGAAGTATCAGTGAATGTAGAGATATAATACTTGTACTGCAACTGCACACTGATGATCTCTCTCTTACCCAGGTTGGCCAAAGTCCAGTCCACAAGGTACAAGTTTTACATCCCTTTTCCTGAGTGCATAGTCTATAACTGCTTCATTCTGTAATTTGCCAAATTTTTTTAAGAAGAGACGGTGAATTAATAGATATCGAAAGGATTTTGTCATTTTTAACAAACCTCAGGAATCATCATGGAACACGTCGAGTAAACGATGTAACCCCCAGTTTTTGAAGTCGCATCCACCACGTCGATTGCTGCAAGTATTAGTTGCTGTAAAACAAAGAAATTGCTTGAGACAAGATGTATGGACACCAGAAGCAAGTTTACATTCTTTATGGAATAGATTGCTTGATGTACCCCAAATCTCACGCAATAGGACCACTAACATAGGTCATTCATTTGAAGATAATCATCTAGGCCCACTTAGAGCACTGAGATCAACATATATATATATATATATATATAGAGAGAGAGAGAGAGAGAGAGAGAGAGAACTTAATGTACCTTCTGCAAATCAGCACACTTGAATATCTCCTCAGTGCTTTTAGAGGCTTTAACAGACTCATCCTTTGATATTACCTGCATAATAAATTGGATCAACATTGTCCATCAAGCAATAGGTTGTGAGAAACATGAGAATACTGATCAGATAAGACTCAAGTATTCTTACTCCGGTCCCACTGCAAGGGGCATCTAACAAAACCCTATCAACAGAGTTGACCCCCAAAACCTTAGGCAGCTGGGAAAAAAAATCAGAAAAACATTAACTGGTTGGTTGACATCAGCTTTAACAATTGAAAAAAACATCAGTCTGAGCATGAAACGAGCTCCCTCACTTTTGGATCTGTTCATGGTGGCTGCAGCACGAGATAAGAGGGGCAGATGTGTGGCTTATGCAATGGCTATCATCTAATTACTTAAATTAAAAACAATGACACTAAATACTTTTTCACACCAACACTTAAGATATAGACGAAACATTCTTGAATATGCAAAACAGAACTTTCAAAAAAAAAAAGACCATAAAATCTAGACTAAAGAAAGTAGACTATCTCTATAAAAATTTTTACCAACATGCAAATTTTTTAATAATGTAATAGAGAACGAAAGAAAACAAGCAAAAAGCTAACCTCCCTCCCATCATATTTACACACTATGCTGTTTGTTACGCCCATTCGATGTAGATTGGCTGTAAGTGACTTGAGTCTTGGCTCTTTCATCTCATTTGCATAAATAATTCCTGGTGAAAGTTGTTCAGTGGCTAAATATATCAAAAGAAAAAAAGAATCCTGTAGCTTGCACATGTAAAGAAATATATAGAATAGAAGACAACACACATGTGCAGTCTAGTAATGACTCTATACTATCTCCACAGTGCAGAATGCGTAACATAAATTGTACGCAGCAAGCAAAAAACTTGACAAAATAAAAGCAGGGTAAAAATGATGACAAGAAACACCAGATTGTGACACCAAAAAATATCAGATGCTTTTCCTTAGACGATTGCTCAGATATAGCACCAAATGATGCTGAAATTTTCAACTAAAAACATGCAGATGCAGCATACATGTCACTAACACACTAAACATGATATTATTGTGAAAACGGTGGTTTCAACAGCTGTCCCACAAAAACATATGATAGAAAAGCAGCCGGTATGAGAATTTAGAAAAATGTCGCCAATTACTCAAACCATGCTACCGAAGTTGTGGGTTCAAGATGGACCACTTTTGGATATCCTCATTTTTGTTATTACGAAGATGCTTCCAAAAATTGAACTAAAGACCTCAAGTACAAGAAAGCAACCTTAACTTGCTAACGTTCATCCATATTACAATTTCCAAGAACCTTGGTGTCAAGCTGTCTTTGCTTTACAATTCGAAATATTTGAGTTGATCAATACAATTAGTTTTCCTTTTTAATATAATAGTGATGAATTTGATTCACCTCACGCAAAAATGGTTTCTCCTTCCCTTGCTGTTTATGGACTGGCACAGCCAGTAATATATAGAACAACTTTTTGTAACTTAATTTAGCACTAAACAGTGATGTACACCCTTATATTGAATAAGTAAATTTTACATAACGGGAAATGAGCATGAGCAAGGATTAGGATACTCGTTGTGCCATATTAGTTCCAATTTCGTTAAAGATATTAGCATACCTGCATTATTCATTAGAGCAGCAATATATGTAGTCTTACCACCAGGAGCGGCCCTGAAAAGCAGAGATAGCTATAAATGTAGGGAACATATAATGATAGCTGATTTTGTGGTTTCAGACGAAGGATCAGAATGCATCTTAAAATTACTCAAGCACAAAAGACAAATCTTCTCCAAAATCATCAGAACTTCCCCTTTGCCCTCAACAATCCTTGAGCAAAATCAGGGGACAGATTCCAAGTTGTAGAAGAAGATTACAAGCAGTTATAAAGGGATCTGTGTATAGCTATAAGCTTGTATACAGCTAGGATGCCATAGTGTAGAAGCAACCTTGCACAACATCATCAATTTCACCATCCTGTTAAATGTTGATTATATCCCCAGCACAGAAAAGAATTTCTAATCATTTTTAATCCTTGCGATTCTAAATGTTTTCTTCATTTCAGTTACTATTTACCACTTGTCTACAATCATAACAAAAATCATATAATATCATCTATCCATAAGATGTACTAAAAAATCTTATCCTAATTATCTTTTATATGTTCTTCCATTACAAGTGCAGCTACTATGCCTCAACTTACTTTTCCAAGTTATCAATGAACAAAAAATACAAGAATCGGAGGGCCGTTTTCATTCATTCAAACCCAAAATATTCCTTTTTTGGCTATTTAATAATTCAAAATCTTTGTTAACCTTGAGCTCAAATAATCAATAATCTAATTTAAGTCTAAGAGACTAGTTCCCTAAAAGAAACAGCTCTTCATTTCCATTGTTGTAAAAATTTACAAGGCAAGAATGAGAGGAGCAAAAGTTTGGCAGGGAAGGTAGGGAACATCTCTCTTCGAAACCACAGTTGGGGGAATGATACACTAGAAAGCAAAAACTATCATCCCATCATTCATATAAATGCAAACAGCGAACATCGAATTTATGAAACAAATAAAAAGGATATTTTTGTTTACTCATTTTTAAATATAGTTATTAACGATGACAAAAGAGATCAAAACAACATGTACAAAATCTTCATTATTTTGAACAAAGAATTGCCACTTACGCCATATCCACAATCTTTTCCTTCTCTTGGGGAGCAAGGGCCATCACAGGCAAAATGGAGCTAGCACTTTGTAACTGTAAGCATACAACAGAGAATTCAAAGTTCAGAAATGGAAATCAGAAATGTAGTTATCCTGACACTGGAGTACTAAATACCATGTAATGACCAGCCATATATTCAGGAGTAGCACCAATAGGAACTTGAGAATCATACACGACCAATCCAACCTGCATGGAATTGAGGTGGTGCGTTAAAATTTGCCAAAATAATAGCAACAACAACAACAACAACCACTAGAACTTTAATCCCAAATTTTATAATCGGTCATTTGAGACACAAATTTAGGAAAGAAAAAAAAAAACATAAAATTAAAATTTGAAAATAAAATTAGAGAAGATAACGCTAAAAAATAAAAATAAAAATAAAAATAAAAATAAAAATAAAAATACAGATAAAAATAAAAAATAAAAATAATAAAAAAAAGAGAAATCAAAATAAACTATCCATAAAAACTTAAAATAAGAAGAGAGATATTTAACTACTTCGGAATCTTCTAACCAATTTATTCCTATCTAAAATCATCTTCTCAACTAAACTCTTGAAACTTATATCTTTACAGAACTTGCATTCAGGTTTTCAACGGTCTACCTTAACGTTTCACTATCTCTATTATATTTAAGGTCTTGTGGTGCGTCTTTAGGTCTTACTTTGCCAAAAAATGGGGGGGGGGGGAGGAGGTGCAAAAGCACCTCAAGCACACAAAAAAGAAGAGTTGGAGGGAGGGAGACGAGAAGGGTCTTGCCTTGGACCATTTGCTCAAGGGATCTAAGTTTACACCTCTGTTTATCAAAACATCTGCCAAAGCCCTTCTTCTTGTCTGCAAACAGCCAGAAAAAAAAGGTAAGGATCCTTTATTTTGCTTGTAAGTTGGTATATCTGATTTGACCGTCTCATCTATCAATAAGTAGAAGATCAGAAAAAGAAAAACCTTTAAAGTGTTAGTTCGTAGACATATAGGACGGGGCTTTTCAAATGCTTCAATTAGTTCCATAAGTTCAACAACCGGAAACATCTGCATTAATAAACATGAATCCTAGTGGCATTTCAAAAGACAAAGTAATAAAGAGAGTATTGCAACAGCAGCATGTGACATAATGAACACATAACAACCACCAAGTCATGCATTACCTCAACTAAAACTCCGATGAGAAACTCATTGTATCCATAGTAAGAACTCAAGTCGATCTTAAGTTGATCAACATAATCCTTTCGTTTTGTACCATCGTGCTTCAAATCTTTAAAATTTGAAAGAATTCGAACAACTGAAATCATAGGTCCACAATCAGATTCAATAAATACTAGTCAAGGAGCCTTGTGTAACAATTACACTTAAAATGATGAAGACAACACAAAACCACACTTACTCTCTTTTATCCTCTTCTGGAGATTTGGAAGATCAGGAGGTCGTTGTCCCTCCTCTTCGAGCTCCTAATGTATGATCAAGTAAATCAAACTCGGCATATAGGTTATTTAGATGTCTTTTCCTAAACTAAAATGATATTTCGGAGACAGGGTGCATGCAGATTCTCCATGTCTCAAGTTTGCTTTCTCAACTTAGGACTACTTCTGTGCCTAAATTTTCTTTTCTAGGGTAACTAAGCAAATGAAATATCTCAAAGTTTTTGAGTCTCAGCACCTTAACCCACCTCTTTCTTTATTTTAGTTGGCCAAAAAAGAAGAGATCATTAAGTTAAAGAAAGGGAAGCACCCTCCTAGAAAGAAACTAACAGCAAACTTCAAGGGGATTTCAAATAACAAGAACTTCTAGTCCCTCTCAATATCCTCAATGCACATTCTGCTGGAAGTCTCCAAGCCAGTCTTACCCACATTTCGACCACCCAATTATCAAAATCCAAAGCCAACTTGCCCAAACACGCGGCCGATAAGCATGGTTGTTAAAATTGGGATTTCACATGACTAGTTTCAAAGACGGAATTAAAGACCAGGGTGATTTGGGACTAACAAGTTCGAATAATTTCAGTTATAAAATCACTGTTGGTAGAATCAGATAAGTGGCTACATGACATGCAGGACTACACCTCTAGTTTATACACAAACGGAGATGAATACAGACCGAGTCAATTTACACATTCGTCTATATATACTGTAGCAAACGCAAATAGAATATTCCATATTAAGCAACAAGAATAATAAATGAAGACCTTTTGCGTTGGTAACTGGAACTCATCAGGCTCTTCCTTAATATTGAGCTGCAACTCAGCATTTGCTTCCTCTTCTTCTCTTTCTCTCTCCTCATCTATCGCTCTTGACTTCACTTCCAAGTCCTCGTCATCAGAATCGGAGTCCGACTCATCACCCGAATCCGAACCTTTCTCTGCAACAAAAATTTCCCATAAAAATAAATAAAAAATAGAAACACGACTCAAAAATATAATTAAGAGACCCTAATATCTGAAAAGGAAGAAAGGACCTTCTTCATCTTCGTCTCCTTGAAGAAAATCGTCCGTGAAAGGATTGTCTCCGTCGGAATCGGACATTTCTTCGTCGTCAATTTCTTGTTCGATGAGATTGTCATTTTGCAGTTTGGAGTCACTTGAATTGTCTGAATCTTCGGGTAGCTCGACCTTTTTTGTGCGCGAATTCTTCTTCCTCTTTGCGGCCATTGGAGAGAGAGAGAGAGAGAGAGAGAGAGAGTAGGGTTTATTGGCGAGGGTTTATGGAAGCAGCGGACGCATGCAATGTGTTGTCCGGAGTTCGCCGACCGAAATTGCAATTAACTGTCCAGAGCCTAGTCTAACGGGCCAGGCCGGGCCACTTATTTGGGCCTTTTGGTCCATTTAGGCCCAACACAATGATGAAAAAATGAACCCCCAAAAAATAATTCTTATCACTTAAATGGAAATAAAATAAAATAAAATAAAAAGTGAGAGATGCTTAAGGCTTAAACTTTGAAACACATATTTAGAGCAAATATAAGCTGTGAAAAATCTTGCATTATCCTAAAATATTAGAAAAAATTTGTATAATACATATTATTATATTTAAAATATATTCATGGTATTTCTTGATCAGAATCTCTCCTCCCAGTATAAAGATTTAAAATTCAAATTTCTGTATAATAAAAAAATTGTATTTCTCGAATAATTTAAATAAATTGTGTATTAAGTTGTGTTTTTTTTTTTCCTAAATGATGTTTCCTTTTTCTCTTAATTTTAAGCTAATTTATGGCATGTCGAGGTCTAATAGATTTACAAATTACACACGCATTGGCAGAAAATAATTAAATAATTGTCCAATAAAATTTGTGTTCCTACTCCACAAAATTGATGCAATTTAGGTGAATGCTACGTCAAGTTTGAGATTAATCACGTTTTAGAGAAGCTAATGGCTCAGTGGTAAATTCCTAAAGTCAAGTTTAGTTACTTGTCATCTTGGGCATTTTTAGACATTAACCATTAAAATGGTGCTCTGTACCTACCACCGTAATGCGGTATGCGAGCTGTTGTAATTGTAAGGCTATGATTTTGTTATTTTAGAATGTGTTTCGAACAATATTTTTTAAACTTAGTAAACAATTCGATAAATCTATCAATTCATTAATTTATTAATCAAATCTTTTAAATATAACAACAACAATAACTCAGACCTTCTGTCCAAAAAATTTGAGGTCGACCGTATGAGAGATAAATAATGAACTCGTTAAAAAAAAAAGAAAAAGATTTAGTTTGTGCGGATTTTCCTACGCTACTCATTCCTATTTAAGACCATCTCCTTAACCAAATCTATCATTATCATATCTTTACGAATGCATTGCATCCAAGTTTTCAATAGTCTACCTTTACGTTTTATTAATTCTCCTATATTTAAGTTCTCTACCTTCCTAACATGTGCGTTCATAGGTCTTCGCTGCAAATGTCCAAACCATCTCAGACGGTATTCTCGCATCTTGTCTACAATTGAACTAACTCCCAAATTATTACGTATCTCATCGTTTCTAATTCTATCATTTCTAGTTTTACCACACATCCACTTAAACATTTTCATTTCAGTTACAGCAATTTTTTGCTCTAGTTGTTATTTAATGGTTCAACATTCTGTATCATATAATAGAGCAAGCCTTACTGCGATCTTATAGAATTTTTCCTTTAAATGTAGTGGTATTGTGCGATCACAGAGCACTTCGGATGCCTTTCTCCATTTTATCAAACTCGCTTGAATTTTATTATTGACATCTTCATCTATATTACCATCATTTTGGATAATGGAACCAAGATATCTAAACCTTTCGCTCTTAGAGACTTCTCTCCATTCCAATCTAATCGTTTCTTCGTTATCCTGATGGTTGTCACTAAATTTACACCTCATATACTTAGTTTTAAATCTACTTAATCTAAATCCTTTAGATTTTAATGTATTCCTCCATAACTCTAATTTAGTACTGATACCCTCTCTAGTTTCATCGACCAAAACTATATCATCTGCGAAGAGCATACACCATAGTATTTTATTCTGAATATTTTTTGTGATTTTATCAATCACTATTGCAAATAATAAGGAATTCAATATCGAACCTTGATGTAACCCAATGTTAATAGGAAAGCTATCACTCAACCTCTCGTAACTCCTTACATTGGTCATAACTCCTTCATACATATTCTTAATAAGATTAATGTATTTCAAAGAGATCCCTTTCCTCGTGAGCGCCCACCACAATACGCCTCTGGGAACCCTATCATATGTTTTCTCAAGATCAATGAATACCACATGTATATTTCTTTTTTACGCTCTAAATGTCTCCATCAACTGTTTGAGCAAGTGAATTGCTTCAGTAGTGGATCTTCCGAGCATAAATCCAAATTGATTCTGAGACACATTTATCTCTCGTCTCAATTTATGCTCTATCACTCTCTCCCATAGTTTCATCGCATGACTCATGAGTTTAATTTCTCTATAATTGGAGCAGTCTTGAATATCCCATTTAATCTTATAAAGCGGGACAATTGTGCTCTCTCTCCATGAGTGAGCATTTTCTTAGTTTGCCAAATTTTGTTAAAAAGAGTCGTTAACATTGTTATTCCGAATTCTCTCAAATATTTCCACGCCTCAATAGGAATATCATCAGGTCCTATGACTTTGTTATTTCTCATTCTCTTTATAACCTCCTTTACTTCATGAGGGCGAATTTTACGTTTAAAATCTCTATTAATTTCTTCTATAGATATCTCTACATTTTCTCTATTTGTTGTACTCTTCACATTAAATATGTTATTAAAATATTTCATCCACCTCTTTCTTATATCCTCGTTCCTTACAAGTATACTACTTGTTTTATTCTTAATACATCTAATTTCATTTAGATCTTGTCCCTTCCTCTTCCTTAGTTTGGCAATTTTATAGATCTCTCTTTCCCCGTCTCGAGTCTCTAATCTCTTGCATAATTCGTTATATACTTTACTCTTTGATTTATGGATAATTTTCTTTATGTCTTTTTTTGCCTTTTTGTATTTTTCATAGGTCTCGTTACTACTATCATTTTTAAAATTCCTATAACACTCCCTTTTAATTCGGATCGCACTTTCTATTTCTGCGTTCCACCACCATGACTCTTTGCCTCTTGGGGTCCCACTCTTAGATACTCCAAGAATCTCTCTACCTATACTTTTAATATTATTGGACATATCATTCTACATTATTTATGAGTCATCATTAACCGACCAATTTGTTACTCCAATTACTTTATCCCTAAAAATCGGCACATTTTTCCATTTTAGTTTCCACCACTTAATTCTTGGCTCCATATATGGTTTACATTGCTTTTGTCGTTTAGGCACTCGTACGTCTAAAACTAAGAGTCTGTGTTGAGTCGTCACACTCTCTCCCGGTATGACCTTACAATCCTTACAAATTGTTCTATCACCTCTTCTAGTGAGAAAGAAATCTATTTGACTAGCATTTGATCCACTTCTATATGTAACTAAGTGTGACTCTTTTTTCTTAAAGAATGTGTTTACTAGTGCCAAATCAAACGTTATTGCAAACTCTAGAATTGTATTTCCCGCCTCATTCCTACCGCCAAATTCAAAATTTCTATGTACGGTTTTGAATCCCTCATTTTTCTCTCATACATGTCCATTTAGATCTCCTTCAATAAATAACTTCTCATGACTTGGTATGTTTTGTATAAATTTATCTAAATCATCCCAAAATTATTTTTTACTAATTGCATCTACACCTATTTGGGATGCGTATGCGCTAACTATATTACTTACTTTTTCTCCATTTACTAACTTGACAAGTATCATTCTATCTCATTTTCTTCTTATCTCTACGACCTCTCCTAATAGGTCTCTATGTATAATTATTCCTATTCCATCTTTAGTTCTATCTCTACCTGTGTACCAAAGTTTATGACCATCTGGTTCTATTACTCTAGCCTTCTCTCCCACCCATTTGGCTTCTTAAAGACACATGATCTTAATTTTTCTTTATTTATTACTTCACTTATTTCTCATAACTTTTCGCTTAGAGATCCTATGTTCTAAGTAACTAAGTGAATCATATCCTCATGAGCTATTTTATTTGTCCGCACCCTAACATCCCTTGGTGACTTATCACTACACTCGGATCCGATGTAGCGCGTCGCTGAGGAGGAAACGCCCCATACGTTTTTCCATATTTGTCTCCCATTTGTAATTTGACAAAAGATTTTTACGCTGGCTGTCAGCCTACCGCAACCCTACTCCTTTATCTGGCCCTTCACGTGTGTCCATGGAAGGGTAGCATTTAATACCAATGTATAAGGTAATTTTGAAATAAGCATGAATCAAATCGATCAAATCATTTTACAAAAACAAATGATATTATCATAATGTTATAATATATAATTTATATATTATATACTTTAAAATAAAATAAAATTCATACATCTCTATTAAAAAAATGAATTTGTTTTATCAGTAACATATGAAAAACACTGACTGTAATGAAAAAATCGATGAACCGGTTTGAATAGTTCATGATCGATTTTAAACATTCTTGACTGTATTTGATCTCATCCGATTTAATAATAAGAATCAAATCGAATTATATAGCGATTTCAGGTTGAACCAATTTATCCGATTTGATTTTTAAAACACTGCTTTCGATGGCTTCACGCCCTTCACATGTGTCCAGGGAAGGGTAGCATTTAATACTAATGTATAAGGTAATTTTGAAATAGGCATGAATTCCCAAAATCCCCTTCGAACTTTAACTTAAAGATTCTCATACTTTCTACAAATACCATTAATTTACCTTGAACAACCTTACCAAAGTTTAAATGCTCATTTCCACCCACAACAAATTGAGAGAAAAAAACATAGGGGAGAGAGCATGTTGAAAATTTGGAAACGCATGGATAGTTGATGGAGATCTACTGTGTTACACCCCCAAGTCTTGGCATGGGCCATGGCACGCGCTGGACGCATGGGGGCCGGCGCACACCACACTAAGTGCATGGGCAACTTGGGTCCCAAGGTGTAATTTGGGAAAACTACTTCAAGCATTCAGAAGCCTATAGTGGCTAAGGAAAGTATGAGCAATCAGTTGGAGATTTGCCAAGGGTGACAGAATGGCTAGCATGCATGGCAATGCATGGGCGCCCACAAAGTAGCTTTGGGCAGATGTGCTAATTTTGGAAATGTGGCTTAAGCAATCCACATGTATTCCAAAATGGCACACTGAAACCAAAAATAGTATGAAAAGCACGTGGGGATCTTGAGATAGCCCGCGGAGCATGTGTAGGGGCATGTCGAAGGCTGACGTGTATGAAGGAGTTTCGGGCGGATGTGAGGATTTTGGAAAAGTGATTCGAGCAATCCTTAGGGATTTCAAAATGGCTCACTGAAACCAAAAATAGAAACAAATGCACGAGTAGATCTTGAGATGGCACATAGAGCATGTGTACGGGGCACACGCCGACACATACCAGCATCATTTCGGACAAACTTGGATTTGATTGAACTAATGTCAAATTCTAAGTGGGGAAGGCCTAGAAGATTGATTGGAGGAGTTTCCTTGTAAGGCAAAGTGGACTTGACACTTTAGGAAGGTGGCTAAACACATTAGGAAGGGATCCTTGGTCCAAGCTTCAGCAAGGCAAGTCTAGGAAAAGTAATTGCGACTACAACATTGAAGGAAGGTTCTCTTTGTCAATCCCTTTATGGAAGGAGATTTTTTGAAAATGAGGAAACCCTAGATGCATTGGAGGGAAAGTCCAACACCCAAAGAAGAAAGGATTGGGTGATTTGCCATGATTCTTGCATGTAAACTTTGGGAAGGTCAAGCCAGACTTTAGCTATATATATGGAGCTCATGGGAGTGCTCAAGACATCTCTAAATCACTAAGCACAAAGGGGAGTGCTAGAGAAGAGAGAGGAAATAGAGAATTTTGGGAATTCTCTAGGATAGCAATCGGGTTTGCTATTGTGAGTGTGTAAACAATAAGGGGTTGGGTTACACAAAGCTCTCGGGTGGGAGAGCTAGAGTAGGGAGTGCCGAGTGGGTAAGCTCTCAGGTGTGGAAGTTGTTTCGGGGGAAACTTGTAATACCCTTTAGACACTTGTCCTTGTACATTGAGTTTTGAATGTATAAAGGTTGGGAGTGAGTTGTCCCGTAAGCTTGCTTGTGTGATTGCTTGCTTTCCATTATTGCTAAGGGAGTGCTTGGGAGAGTGGGCCAAGCGAGCTAGTCGCTGAGTTCATTGCAAGGGACATTGGACTGTGATCACTCCGACGAAAATTTATAGAGGGTTTTCGACGGGTGTGACATACTGCACTCCTTGGGTATATCCCAGATGGGGGAAGCCATGATTACCTCAAAAGAATCCAGGAACATGATTAGAGAATTTACCTAAGTTGGTTATTGATGGGACGTGGCCTATTGGTGTGATACTCAAAGACCCAAGGACCTAAATTACAGAGCGTAATAACAAGGGATTTATCTTCCTGAAGAGACGAACAAAGGCCGATCGTTTAGCAAGTCCCTGATGAAAGCGAGTGAACTGATCCTTAGAAACGTTTGGTAAGTCCGAACTAATGCTTCCCTTTTCTCTACCATTAGAAACGTTTGGTAAGTCCGAACTAATGCTCCCCTTTTCTCTACCAATGACCAATAGCCCCCTAAGAAATCAATCGATTCGATTCTCACCTACCAAAGGTAATATTCAACCGAATCTTATAACGATTTTTGTTTTCTATCCCGACATAAAATGTATCTTCTTGATAAAGTAGGAGACCCTTGGAATTTAATCAATAAGGGAAAAACTCCCTCATATTATCAAACTTCCTAAATGATAAAAATCTCAAATCTTTCGAATATTTTAACTATCGAATTTCGAAATCTTTGGATATCTTCGTAAGTAAACTAGGATTGTAACACCTCGAGTACACACGACTTTGGTAGCATCTTATATAAAAGCCTTTGGCACACCAAAATCCAGGTACGCTCTCTGAGATCCAACACTTGACACACAAGTTACAGGGAGATCTTTCTCTTTCTTGCTCTCAATTTGTTTTATTCTTATTGAAAATCGCTCTTTTTGACTTGAGTGTTAGAGTCTCTCCCACCAGAACATCCTCCTGACTATCTTTTACAGGTTTTAAATCGTGCCCTCAAGCATCCGTTCGAGTTGAAATGAGTCATAATCTGTATAATCAAAATCCACCTCTAATAGATTAACGCCCGTTCGTAGTAAACTAGATTGATTCCCTAGACAAAACGAATCACCTATCTCTCATCACCACTCGGAATATGAAATAATTAAGAGAAAAAGGCCAGTTACTAGTTTCGACGATGACGATTTTACTGGAGTTTACCCTAATCGAATGATCCATTGGTTATCACTATCAAAATGGAATCTTATAATGTCAAAAGGATACTCATTGATTAGGGAGTAGACTGTGACTTCCTCACTTGGGACACCTTTCAACGAATGGGGTTTAACCCATCTCACTTTCAGCCTCTTATCGGATCCCTAAAAGGACTTTTCTGATGAGTGCATTTATCTAGAAGGAATTATCCTCCTCACCGTAACTCTGGGGACCCCTTCCAACCCTGTAACTGCCAAAGTTATCTTTCATATGGTGAAACTATTTTTGCCATATAATGTCATCCTCTATCACCCAACCCTAGACGAACTGGAGGTATTGCCCGGCACAAGACACATAAAGATAAAGTTTAGAATACCAGAAGGAATCGTTACCATTCGTAGCGACCCTGACCCTTACGCTCTCTTCACGGCCGAAAGTGGAGAAGAGAACTTTCTGATCTACACTCTGGAACTCAGAGGCGATACCTAACCAAAGACAAAACCCAAGCTTGTGGATGACTTGATAAAGATCCCTATCACTGATGATCCTAGCCAAACTGTTCGAATAGAAGCCAGCTTACCAATGCTACTGCAAGAAACGATCGTTGGTTATTTACAACGGCTCTCAAAAATTTTTGCTTGATCACCTGAGGACATGCTAGGCATTCACCCTTCAGTTATATTCCATAAGCTAACCATCAACGTTGATTACAAGCCGGTTAAGCAAAAAAAAAGGTGTTCGCTCTCGAACGCCAGCGTGCCGAAGAAGTCCAAAAACTGCTAACCGTTAGATTTATCCGTGAAGTCAAGTATCTAGAAAGGCTAGCCAATGTGGTCTTGGTAAATAAACCCAATGGCAAATGGAGGATATGCGTGGACTTTACTGATCTTAACAAGGTGTGCCCGAAAGATAGCTATCCACTCCCCTGTATCAACAAATTAGTGGACAACTCTTCAGGCCATCAACTCCTGAACTTCATGGATGCCTACACTGATTATAATCAAATACGAATGACATCAAAAGATGAAGAAAAGACAAGTTTCATCATTAAATTCGGCACATATTGCTATCGAGTCTTATCTTTCAGCTTAAAGAATGTAGGGGTGACTTTTCAATAGCTTGTCAATAAAGTCTTCGAGGACCAACTCGGCAAAAGCATAAAGGCATATGTTAATGACATGCTCGTTATGGTACTAATGCGGAAGCTCATGTTGCTGATCTTGAAGAAACCTTTTAGATACTAAAACATTAAACATGTGATCGAACCCGATCAAGTGCACCTTTGGAATCATATCCAGCAAATTCTTGGGGTTCATGATCACCAATCGGAGAATTGAGGCAAACCCTGAGAAGATACAAGCCATACTGGATATGTCGCCGCCCCAGACGTTCACCGCCTCAGATGTTGAAGGAAGTGTAACGCCTCACTGACAAAATATTAGCCTTAAGCCGATTCATATCGAAAGTGGGGGAGAAGTACAAATCTATCTTTGACACCTTGAAAAGATCTCAGGGGTTCACATGGACACCCGAGTGCCAAGCTGCCTTTGAACAACTTAAGGAATACCTCATGACTCCTCTGTTACTCTCTAGTTTGTCTCCTGGTGAGGAGCTATACTTATGTCTTTTTATCTCTAACTGGGCGCTTTGCTCTATTCTTGTGAGATAGGACTTAATCGTAAAAAAATCGGTCATTACATCAGCCGGATATTAAAAGAATCCGAGATTAATTATTGACCGATCAAGAAGATAGGATATGCTCTAGTTATCTCAGCCAAATGCCTTCGGCCACACTTTCAAGCCCATATCATAATAGTGCTCACTGACCAACCGCTGAAACAGATCCTTTAAGAAAGAGATATCTTCGACCGCCTTATCAAGTGGAGTGTAGAGTTGGCAAATTTGATATTCAATACCAGCCAAAACCTGTGATTAAAGGCCAAGTCTTGACCGATTTCATTCTTGAGTGTACCCTTTCGGTTCTGACCAAACCCGTGTCTACCGATAGCCATGACGAATGGTCACTACCAGACTAGAGATACACATTAACGGGTCTTCTAATTTTTTAGGCAGTGCCACTGGGCTCATACTGATGAGTCCGAATAATTTCAAAGTAGAGTATGCCATTCGTTTTGACTTCAGGGCTACCAACAATCAAGCGGCGTATGAAACCTTATTGACAGGACTCTGAATTGTGGTGAATATGGAGGCCCGAAGCATTTGAGTGTTTATCGACAGTCAACTGGTTGTCAAACAAATTGAAGGGATCTACGAGACCAAGGACCCGGTCATGACCAAATGTTTAAGCAAGCTGTGCGAAATGATGAGCAAACTAGACAAAGTTAACATTTAGCAGATCCCTCATTCGGAGAACGCATGGGCTGATACACTCTCTAAGCTGGCCAGCTCGGATTTGGTCGTCTCTAGCCGAACGGTCTACATTGAGAGTTTACTACACCCAAGTATTGATGAACCCGATAAGGTCCTCACCATGGATCAATCCCCCAGTTGGAAAGATTCCGTAGAAGCATATCTAAAACATGACCGACTGCCAGATTTACCATTAGAGGCTGCCAAACTAAAATGAAAGGCAGCTCACTACGCAATCATCGATGGGAACCTGTACCGGAAGTCTTTCATTCATCTATACTTGATGTGCCTAACCCCAAAAGAAGAAGACTATGTCTTCTGGAAAATTCATGAAAGGATATGTGGTAGTTACCTAGAGGCTCGAAATCTAGTTCACAAAACCCTATGCCAAGAATACTATAGACCGACCATGAAGACTGACTTCTACAATTATGTCAAGAGGTGCAATAAATATCAATGTTTCTTTTCGGTTCCACGACTACCCTCAATCAAACTCAATCCGATAAAAAGCCCCTGGCTGTCTGCCCAGCGGGGAATAGATATACTTGGACCATTTCCACAGGTGACCAAACAACGGAAGTTCCTTATAGTAGCCATCGGCACTTTACCAAGTGGATGGAGACCAAACCTCTAGCCCAGATAATAGCAGCCAAAACCCAACCATTCGTGTAGACTCATATTATCACCAGATTCCATATACGTACGTCCTCATCACGGACAATGGGGAGCAGTTTGACAATGCTAACTTCCAAGAGTTCTATAACAAACTAGAGATTCAACATCGATTCTCGTCGATTGCTCATCCACAGACCAACAGAATCGCTAAGATAACTAACATAACGATCCTATAAGAACTAAAGACGACGTTGGACAACTCCAAGGGACGATGGACAGAGGAACTCTACAGTATCCTCTGATCATACTATACCATGCCCCAAAAGACAACTAGTGAAATGCTATTCAACTTGACATACGGAAGTGAAGTCGTCATACCGGTGGAAATAGAAATTCATTTGCTCTGAATAATTCAATACAGTACGAAGCAAACCTGCTTTGCATAAGCGATTAGATCTGCTTCCAGAGTTGCGAGAATCTGTATCTATTCGAATGATCATGTATCAACAACAGATGACTCAGTATTATAAACCGGTGAATTAGCCTTAAGGAGGGTGGAAACTACTGGTCAACCACAATCCAGGGCTAGCTTACCCTTAATTGGGAAGGTCCCTATCAGATACGTTCTGTAGTTCACATGGGGACTTATCATCTCAACAACCTGGACGGATTGACTGTACCCAGGACTTGGAACTCAAAGAATTTACGCATCTACTATTCGTGTATCACATCATCTCCCATGACTGGAAGAGCTTCCCACCGAGTAAGGTTCTCATGCCTTTTCCCTTCTGATTGTCCTATAGACTATTTCTCACTGGCGTTTTCCTATCAGCTGTTCCCTGTCGAACGTTTCATATTAGCAACGAGGGATCTAACATCCTGAACGAGCCTATGTTGTCCAGATTGATCGTTAGGATCAAACTCCCTAAACAAGGCTATGTCATCTAGACCGATCATTGGGATCTATCTCCCCGAATGGGTCTTTGTCATCGAGACCGATCATTGGGATCTAACTCCCCGAATGGACCTATGTTGTCTAGTTCAATCACTGGGATCTATCTACCCAAACAAATCTATGTCACCCAGATCTACCATTGGGATTTATCTCCCCAAACAGGCTTATAACATTCAGACCGATCATTGGGATCTATTTCTCCGAATAGGCCTATGTCGCATAAACCAATTATTGGGATTTATCTCCCTGAATAGTCCTATATCACCCAGATTTACTATTGGGATCTATCTTACTGATCGGACCCATATCTCCCTGACCTATCATTGGAATCTATCTACTTGATCGAGCTTGTGTCGTACTCACGGGACAAGTTAATTACACTCTGTCTTACCGATCGAGTAAATATGAATACCATATTTCAAGTCATTCACGCATGTGTGTCTATCGCATGGACACACTGACAGAAACGCTACTTAGTCCAACATATAAATGTTATCAGAAGAAATCTAACCAGAGGCAGAAGTCAACAAGTAAGTGAAATAAAAATTTATCTTTTATTTCCATATGATGAATACACACCGAATTCTATGGATGAATACACTTTTCAAGTCCCTGGGTCGGCCGATGGCATCGAAAGAGATACATAAAAAATTTTACAGCATTGTTCCTGGACAAAGAAGCTATAACGTCATGACCAATTGGCAGCACTAGAGAATACAAAAACAGTAAAAAGAGAAGACGGAAGAAGAAAATTTAAAACCTACATGCAGTCAAACTTGGACAAAAAAATTGTAGAAAAAGGGGGCCGAAGGGATGGTCAGGTATAGACTGTGAGGACGTACCAGGATTCAAACTTTCTACCATTGGCCAGCTTCTTGAACTCAACCAGTACATCTTGTCGCCTGACCTAAGAAATCATGAGCTGGATGACGAAATCAACCTCGAGTTGGAGTGAATCTGAAACTCCCCTCTGAAGTTGAGGACCCCAACGGGAATTGTAACAAAGTCCACCATGACGCCTGAACATCGAACGACATGACGAGACCTTGTGTCCGTGGTCCCATTTTTGACAAGACTTCGCATCGGTAGAAACATCTTATGCTATAGACTTCGCAAACTAAGACACTCCATTGGAAAATCTCTCAAGGAAGGATAACTCTCAGAATAAAAGAACTTTCTGATGAAAAAGAATGCACAAATTCTTCTTGATGCAATACGGGGTCCTACTACTGCTATTTATAGCCGTGAGGGAAGAAAATCTCTGTGAATCGCTGGGCAAATGGAACAGTCCGATGGGAGTCATGCGAAATAAATGAAAAGTTTAAATCTCCTCAACTTCCCGCACTGTATTAAATTGTTAAAAGGGTTTAATGCGTTAACACCCTGGGAAGACGAAATGGTTAAGAGAAAAGGGGGGTTCACTTTCAATTCCCTTTAATTCTGCATCATACGAAACGTACTGAAGACGATTCACACAATCAGGAGTAACGCACGTAACATTAAAAGCTCTTGCATCTTCCAACTCCTTATAAACAGTTGTTACTCAAAGACCGAAGGACCCGAATTACAAACCATAGTAACGAGAGATTTATCTCCTCGAAGGGGTGAGCAAAGGTCGATCGTTTAATAAGTCCCTGATGAAAAGCGAGTGAATTGATTCTTAGAAGCGTTCGGTAAACCCGAACCAATGTTCCTCTTTTCTCTACCGATGATCAACAACCCCCTAAGAAATCGATCACTTTGATTCCCACCCACCAAAGGTAATATTCAACTGAATCTCATAACAATCTTTATTTCATATCCTGACACGAAACATATCTCCTTGATAATGTGGGAAACCCTTGAAATCTAATCGATAAGAGAAAAAACTCCATCGTATTATCAAACTTCCTAAATGATAAAGATCTCAAATCTTCTGAATATTTTGACTATCGAATCCCAAAATATTCAGAGCTCTTCGTAAGAAAACTAGGGTTGTAAAACCCCAAGTACACATGACTCTAGCAGCGTCCTATATAAAAGTTTTCGGCATACCGAAATTCAGGTATACTCTTTGAGATCCAACATTTAACACACAAGTCACAGGGAGATCTCTCTCTCTCTCTCTCTCTCTCTCTCTCTCTCTCTCTCTCTCTCAGTGTGTTTTATTTCTATCGAAAACTATTTTTTCTGACTCGAATATCGAAACCTCCCCTGCTGAAGCATCATCTAGTATTTTTTTACAAGTTCCAATCGTGCCCTCAGATATTCGTTCGAGTCGAAAGGAGTCGAATCTATGGAGTCAAAACTCACATCCAAAGTTATCAAATAATTGCTGCTCTACATCTATAAAAGGATATCCTAAGAAGGAAAAAACAATTGATCAGCAATTGACATCAATTGTATGTGATGGTACATGACTGTAAGTCCCACAAATTAGGTCCAATAGGCCTATAGCTAGAAAAGCCCACAAACCATTAGGCAGTCTCTTAGTAAACACTCTAACACTCTTGGCCTCTGTTCAGTTGAAGTCTATCTCTCTATCCAATGCTCTTCGTGAAACGATCTCTCGGTCGCTACCTTACTTCTCTCCAGACATTGCTTGGTCATTCCCTTTCGGACCCCTTGGTCTTCCGACCTGTCGATCCCCCCGGTCACTAGAGGAGTAACTTCCATTACGCCACGAATTCAAGTGTGATTAACCAATAAGGAAAGAAATTTTTAAAAAATTTAAATTTTTTTTAATCTGATACGAATTTACTGTGATATCACTCGATTAGTAAGTAAGTCTCTTAGCAATTAAGGCTTTCCTATCTTAGAAAACTCTGAATCTACAGAAAATCTATCATAATGATTCTTGTAATCTTGGAAGATCTTCAATGGTCTTTCCACAAGGTGAGTAGGGTTTTTACGCCTCTCAATACACAAAAGACTATATATACCATGCAAAGGCAACTTGCCAGATACGCACACATACACACACATTGCTCTATACTTTACATATAGTACATAGAGATTACATAGGGTTCAGCCTCTTTTAGTTTTGTTTCTCTTTACCGCTCTTTCTGATTTAAACATTAGAGACTCCAATAGGTTTTTGCAATTTCTCTCATCGAAGAAGATCCAACAACCATGACTTTATCGGTTTTCCGTTTGGATCAAGAAGGTAATTTAACTGTGGAGTCAAAATTGGCTTCAATAGCATGAAATCTTATCAATCTCGTCTTTCTAGATTACATGTAATTCAGTTTCACAGTTTAGCATGGTATACAAGAATTAGCGAATAGTAATAGCTGGTAATTAGCGTTTTTTGTTCTTGTTTGCAACAATCCAATGATTCAAATTTTGAAGTGCTACATCAACAACATAGATTGTAAAATAACCATAGTCTAGTTCTTGTACTGACCTTGTTACTATTTATTGTTTGTAATTATATTTTCAACATCTTTTCGCATTTTATTCTGTGTATTAATCATATTTGTATCGAAGCATACTTAAATGATCCATGCTTGATCTAGAGAGTTTAGCCTTTTTCAAATTCTACACTCACTTGAATAGTTTATTACCTTTCAAAAAAAAAAAAAAAAAAATCCGACGGTAAGCCATAAAACCAAAAACTTAAATTTTTCTCCCACTATACTTGAAATTAGATCGTAAATTTTTGTGAATAATATACATACTACTGGTATTTCACGTGTAAAATCATAGCAAAAATTGTCATTTATTCACAAAATAATAATATATATCACATATTTTGAAATAACCGGAAAACAACTATAATGGCTCTAACAACTATAAAAACTAAATATACAAGAGCTAAAAGTATGAATATATTTATTTTTATAATTTTTTTGACATTTTATTTAATATTTTTTTAAAAATTTAATATTTAAATATTTATAAATATATATATTTTTATAATTTTTATGATAAAATTTTAATATTTAGTTAAAAGAAGACTCTATCACCGAGAAATCTCGGATCCAATTATACTAAAAATTTTTCACTTGACATGGGGTTTTCAGATTTTTAACTCACCCTCGTTTCCCGATCTCGAGCGAGTCAGGGAGCCTGACTGCATACACAGAAATTAATTTGCCTTTGGTGGCGGAAACGCTAACCCACATACCACATGGTAGGTGGGATTACAAGGGCGAAAATCTCGAGACTCGCACTCTATTTGCGGGATGATTCCCGCAGGAGCAATTAATGGCAGAGTCGAGGGGTATAATAGGTAAATAACATTTTTTTTTTTTGCGGAATCTAACAACTTATGATGATCAAAATAATTGTGGGTTATGACTGAAATGCATCTCTATGTAATTATACGAAAATGAGTTGCTCCTATAAATTCCTAGCAAATAATAATAATAATAGTTTTCACTTTTTTTTTTTCAGTTTTTGTATTTTTCTTTAAGGTTCTCACCGTTTTTTTTTTGGATAGTTTCAGTTTCTATCTTTTTCAACGATTTTCCTTCTGACTTGGGTTTTAATTTCAAAAATTAAAAATTGAAAGTAAACCAATCTTTCTTTTAATTTTCTTTTATTTTAATAATGTGCCAACTCATGGAGATCCATTGTAATGCCTATCATATAGCTTTGGTATAAATCCATAATGGTGTGTTACTAAAGCATCATGACTTGGATTAAATTATTGATCTCAGAATTCCTATTTATTATAATAACCTTCTATACATATTTTATTTAGTAAAATTAAAAGATAGTCCAAATTAAAATTCTTTTCTCAGAATAGTTTCCCCTTTCAATCTTTTCTCCTTTAGGAAATAATCGTCCAAATTTTTATTTGCATGCTTGGGTTAGCTTCCCCTAACTCAACCCTCCATTAGCCACCTTTTTGACCCAACCATGAAAAAATCTATTTATAATACTATTAAAACAAAATTAATTGTCATCTCATAATATCAGCAATCACAAATTTTACACCAAAGAAATTTAAAATCTATTTACAAATTAATTATCACCTTTTCTTTTCTCAATTCTTTAAGATAAATGTTCATAAAGGTTATTTTATCAGAATAGAAATTTTAGTTTTTGATTATGTTTGTAACGTGTTTGAACTTGGATTGTTGTTGTTCCTCTGGAAAAAGGATTCCTTATGTTGGTTGGTAGGACCTTTGTGACAAGATCAATGACAGGGATGAGGTTCATTCATTGTGTGTGTATATAGGTACCAAACTCTTTTAAATTGAATGATCAGATACTTTATACCCTTAATTAGAGGAGTCAAGTTTGAGTTTTGAGAATGACGAAAAAAGATTTGGGAGAACCAACTCTTTAATAGATCCCACAGTGTTCTGACCGGATTAATCGGACAAAATACGGATACTGGTCGGTGAAAAAGAAAAAAAGTGTGTGTATGTCAATTGATGAATGAATGGTAACTAAATTTAGTTAATTTGCCTAAAATGCATTTTGTCATTGAATTTGAATCGGAATAGCTCATTCTAGTGGTAAAAACTTTATAAAAATTGAAGACTCGTCGAGAACCCAAGATCTAATTTTTGTCACCTTTACTTTTTATCAATTGAAAGGTTATGATGCCATGTGGATGCATCTTTTTTAGTATTACAATTTGAGATTTTTTGACGGTTCCCACATATATGATGATAATCGAATTATTATTCAACCGTTTAAATCTTTATCTCATCCTTCAAGTTCACAGTATCAAGACTTCTAGCATGTTTGTGAAGATAGAAGTGTGAATCAGACATTGATGTGAGGATGGATTATACATCTCTTCAACATATGGTTAGCCTACATCTAATGTGAATCAGACCCTCCTTTTTCAAGATTTGGGAACTCTAATTTATCTGTGATTATAAATAGTACAAAATGTACATGCGTAGATTTTTTTTCTTCTTTTTTTTTTTTTAAATATATAGGACAGTCAATAACTTCCATTTACCTGGGTAATTTTGAACATCATTTTCTTTAAATTGTATTCCAATATAAATAATTACTTTCGTTACTCAGAGTTAAATGCCAAATACTTTGTGATGTGTCTAGGGTTTTCAAATTTAACCATGTGACAATGGGGTTCATTGGCTCGAAAACCTAATGAGGCTCCCCATGTGCTTGCGTGGTCCAGAGAGAGAGGAGAGAAAGAGTTGATGCAAATGGGTGATGATAGCAAATAGAGAAGCATGTTCCCCCAAATGTTACCTCCATCCTGTCAAGAAAAGATTGTAATGGCTAAACCAACCAAATCTGATTCAAAAAAGAAGCATTTCCAACGTCAGACATTCAATTTCAATTATCAATCTCATTGACAGAAACAAAATTCGGATTTTCCCCTACAGTAACAACTTAGAACACCAGAAAGATGACAGAGTTCAGTTGCTTCAAGACAGAACAGAACTTTATCCACTAATACAAAATCACAGGAAAAGTTCGTGGGGGCTCCCCAGTTTAAATTAATAGTTTGTTGTGTGATTTCACGATTTTTGTGAACCGACCTCCACAAATCAGCAACATCATCAGCTCCAGGCAGCAACAATCTGCCATAGTACATGTCTGGCCAAAGCAAGGTTAACTTGAAGCAAGGCTGATGATCACATGAAGCAAACCATTTGACAACTACTTAAAGAGTTCCGGATTCAACCAGTCCCTGTGTAAAAGGAAAAAAGAGAAAAAAAACTCTGTCAATGGAGAACCAGGGATAACATATATAGGTGAGAAATTTGTCCTCCAAAGTATAACATAACTCCCTTTGTGAAAGAATATAATAATGTTTACGACATTAAACCATGCAAATATGGCCTTTTTTTTTTTGGTTACGAAGAAGGGCATTGCCATAGAGAATAGAGATAAAAGCCCAATGTCAAAAGGGGAGCCACCAGACTCAAAGGCCATGGTGTAGTTTTGTTATGTTACCAAACTTGCTCTAGAGCAAAATTGCAAAACCATAAGAGGAACAAAATTTACTTGCTGATGTCATCAAGGTGGTCATCGAAATCTACAAGATCCTCCCATTTCTTAGATGATATATAGTCCAACAGTACTATATTTGCCGATGGTTCTCTGGTTGTCAACCGGCTGCTCCCATCCGCTCCAACTAGCTTCCAGCTTCTGGATGAATCCTTAGAGTAAAGCTGCTCACAAAAGTGAATCAGTGTACTGGTTCCAAAGTTCAGTGATACCACAGATTCATAAAAACCAGCAAAAATAACCTAGAGTTTCAATATAACAAGACAATCATGCAGAGGAGACTAGATAAGATAAGGAATATTATACGTTTTATATATTTTATCTACTCGTCAAGGTGCCTTATGTATCAACTCAGCAGAGGTCTTCAAAGACCATATGTGGCAGTACCACCTTAATTTCTTAAATCTAGAAAGAACACAGGCACATACAATTGTTACCAGAAGCAACCATCAAAATCCTAAATCCTAACTTGTGTAACTGAAAAAATTTCCAATATTTTTTCTTTATTTCCAATTCTTTCTTCCAAGTGTATATTTCTTTTTGCATCAAGTTATCTTTTAAGTTGGGTTTTTCTTGTTATACATATTTTAGGTTTGTAACATTAGAAAGGGTTTGATTGCTTTTGTGGATAGATAAAATAATTGTACTTGATATGGTAGAAAAATTACGTAAGGCTAAGGATGAGAAATCCTCCCAGGCAGAAAAACAAAGAGCAAAAACAAGAACTAATATAGCAAATCCTTTCCAATCCTTCTTTAGTCCTCCAGACGATAATTTTTAAACACTCCCCAAAGAGAAGAATAAAGACAATCTTGTCCCAAAAAAAAGAGGGATCAATAGGCTCATTTTTAAAAAATCCTAGCATACCACTCCCTCCAAATACACCAAAGAATAACTATGAGAACACTCCAAAGCAAAAGAACAGCCTTCAGCCCCCCATCTAAACTTTGAGGAAAGCAAGTATAGTTCTTCACCCATGAGCAAGTCTATCCACCCCTCCCCCCCCCCCCCCCCAAAACAAAAAAAAAAGAAAAAACCCAAAAAAGGTCCCCTAAGGTAGGATCATCATCAACACTGAAATTTTGATACTCGAATAGCCACCGAACACACAGCATTTTGGGGTGGCCTTGTAAGGACTTCTGGGCTAAGTCTTACTAACAAGGAAAAATGACTTTGAGCACCAGCTAGTGTTACAAAAGCGTGCATTGTTTTCATAGGGTGGCACAAAATTTCTACAGAGGCTGTTTCTGTTTGCAATAATGTTTCCTACCAAGATCATTTCCGACCCAATATAGGATGTCAGCAGAAGTGTTTCCGTGCTTCTTAAAATTTACTCAACAAGAGAAGGGAGGGGATTTGGCACTTAAGGTTTGAATTTGTCAAGGGCCAAAGGCACATAAGAGATGCAAGTGATGGCCAGAAAGAAAGGCAAAGGACCCCAACCTCCAAGTACCAACATAAAATTAACTTGAGAATAATTAGAAGTCCCTGACAGGTTTTATTATCCAGCTTGATGAACGAAACTAATAAATGAAGTTTCATTAGAAATCATTTGGTTGCAATTGAGAGATCTTTGTGCCAGCTGGGTAGATGTGCTAGACTTGGGCCAATTATTTCAAAAGCCAATAGAAAGACCCAGAGCAAAATGGTTATGAATAGCTCTTTCTTTGTTACATCACTTTCCACAACTCAAATTTGTATAATTTGATAATACAAGAAATAATACCTTAAAATGTGTTGGAGAAACACACACACAAAAAAGAATAAATTTGGCTCCAAAGAAAGCCGGAAAAAAAGCACCAGATGAGGCTAAATGAAGTGTATGATAAGTCCTGGCTGGTATCACTAGCAACAAAATTTCAACATATTCCAATCGAGATAAACTTTTTTTCCCCCTCCCTGAGAAAAGCCCATAATCCCAGTTCTAACCACTAAGTTTATACAACTTTCAGTATGTTACATGATGGCAATCAAATTGTTGAATGTAACACTCTGAAAATATCCTACATTTCTGAAGGGGCAACAAATAAGGGCGTTATCCAATTACATAACAGTGTTCTATTTGGTGTGTTAATTGATGTTCATTTGGTAAGGAGAAGGGCCTAGATAATAGTGAGAAACTGAGTTAAATTCAAGCAAACATTTAAGGGTCATGAGTCTAAGCTCCTCCCAGTCACACACTTTCATCCATTGAACATAGTAACACTCAATCTTTCAGATTATTTTCACATGTAATTGTGGTGCATTCCATCCTGGTGCCCATCATCCGTTGAGCAATCGACTTACCAACACACAATAGACACTCTCAAAAGACAATTCAAAAAGCATTCTCAAAATAGCGCATACAAAAATACAGGCACATTTATACCCTATATCAATTGCCTTAACATCATAAACAATTTTGTATAGCAAATCACTCAAAGGAAATACAACAATACGTAATGTGACAGATTACCTGCATGACAGGACTCCGATCATTCCCTTTACTCAATGCCTCGAGCTTTTTGTTATCTAACTAACAAATCATGAGAAATTTAATATCAAGGACTGAGTGCCAAAATAAACCAGGTAACTGTAAAAGCTATTATAATTTTAAAAATTACTATTATAATTCTAGTTTTTGAATCACAAATGTGGAGTTCAATTCTAACTAAAAGACAGTGTGGATTTGTAAATTACACAAACACTCTCCATCCAAAAAAAAACTACATGAGTCATTCCAACCCACACAGTTGCTTCATCGTTATTGGCAAATGTTGGAATGGAACTCTTAGGTTTCACAACTGAATTGAATTCCATTTTTAGCTTTTGGTTCCACACAATGGCTTCAATGAAGTCAAATAGGCTATGCTTTAAATCAGATGGGGGGAAAAGATTTAGTTCCGAATTTTCTAATGGACTTCATTTCTAAATGAAACGTGTCCTACTTTGGAACCAGAATATTAAGTAATAACTGATTACAAAATAATTATGAGGAATCTCACTATAATATGATTAAAAAAATCCACACCTTTTATGGACTTAGAATCAAACAATACAATTTCTTTTTTTTTGGGGGGGGGGTGTACCAAGCAACAAGGGTATTCATTTAGAAAATAAGTCAATCAAAAGAATTCAACCAAAGAGAAATACCAAAAGAAGAGAGGCTTGAGGAAAATAACGGTGAATATGATCACCAATGTTCTTCGCCACATTACTCAGCTCAACATCATCGAATCTCTCGTTCGCGTGAAAGTATCCAACGATACTCAAACCCTTTTCACTAAAGTACTCTTCCACCTAAAGCCATAATAAATAATTTCAATGAAACAAATTCAAGAATAAAAGCCCTAGATTGATGAATTGAGAAAGAGACAGAGACAGAGACAGAGACCATCATGAGAGCGATCTCCAGTGAAGGCAAGAGGCCTATCTGAGAGTGGAAGAGAGGGATGGAATCGGAGATCTCGACGACGTCGTTGACGGCGGAGAGACGGCCGATGAGGATGCCGTTGACGGCGGAGGTCTTGTGCTTGAAAGCATGGAGCACGAGTTTGATGTACGCGTTTTGTCCGATCTCGTATCTCAATTCACCCCCCATTTTCGACTCCACAGAGAGAGAGAGAGAGAGAGAGAGTCTAACTGCGTTTACCTAATGGCCGGGGAGGGAGAGGAAAAGGCCGAACGTGTTTTGGAATCCTAAGACCGTCCAAATTAGAGAACGACGCCGTTTAGAACGTCGCAAATTTGCATTAATTAAGTAATGGGGAATTGAGATTCTCGAATTCATTAACCAAGTGTTATAAAAAAAAGTTAGATACAAAAATAAAAATCTATTTAAAAAAATAGAAATTTTTTCAAATTCTTTTCAAGTTCTTTCTTTCTCTTCTTAAGTTCTTTTTTTTCAATTTCTTTTTCTTTTTTAGATGACTTGATTCTAAGAATTAAGAAGGGGATGTAATATTTATAAGGAAATTTAGGTGATGAGTCAACATGGTGAGTTAGCATGATCAGTCGGCGTGGTGAATCAACGTGATGAGTCAGCGTCTTATTGCATCAAGTTGACACTTGTTGGACACTTGATAAGAAAATGACACATATCTTAGACACATGTCATATGGTGGCATAAGATGTCTAGGTTTAATGTATATCTAGACAAGGAAAGTGATGAGTCATCTCCTTAATTGCTGACACGTGTTTTGGATGGTTGGTGCTTATCCACAATGATCGATTGATATTTATTCACAATGATTGGTTGGTGACAAGTGTTATGTAAGTTGTTGAATCATTTGTGCTTGTGTCTTGATAAATGTCTTATTATAATAGTAGTAAAGTTGTAAATTTTGATGAACATCTACCAAATTATTCAATATTCATAATACTTCTCTTGGATGTCCATTACACAAAAATAGGTTTCGTTAAAACCTTAATAGAAAAAATCCAATGGGAAAAAAATTATAGTGAAGGAAAAAGAGTACACTATTCTAAATGTATTTACTTCCCATGTTGAGAATATTTTTTGAGATCTTTAAGTCGATGCATTCCAATTCTTTTCACCAATTTTTCGAATGTAGCAGTCGGTAATATCTTGGTAAATAAATCTGCTAAATTTTTACTTGATCGAACTTGTTGCACATCAATTTCACCATTCTTTTGAAGATCATGTGTGAAGAAAAATTTTAGTGAAATATATTTAGTTCTATCTCTCTTGATATATCCTTCCTTAAGTTGAGCAATCCATGCAGCATTGTCTTCGAACAATGTCATAGGAAAATTTTAGTGAAATATATTTAGTTCTATCTCTCTTGATATATCCTTCCTTAAGTTGAGCAATCCATGCGGCATTGTCTTCGAACAATGTCATAGGAATATCTTTATTTGATGATAGTTCACAGTTCTTCAAAATATATTGAGTCATTGATCTTAACTAAATAGATTCTCGACTTGTTTCATGAATTGCTATGATCTCAGTATAGTTTGAGGTGGTGGCGGCTATAGATTGCTTTGTGGATCACCAAGAAATAGCAGTACCGCCATATGTAAATAAGTATCCAGTCTGAGATCGTGTTTTGTGAGGATTAGACAAAAATCCAGCATCAGCATATCCGATTAATATTAGTTTAGAATTAGTTGAGTAGAATAGGCTAAGATCAATCGTTCCTTGGAGATATCAGAAAATATACTTGACTCCATTCCAATGTCGTCGTGTTGAGGAAAAACTGAATCTTACTAATACATTTATAACAAATGATATATCAGGTCTTGTATAATTAGTAAGATACATAAGTGCTCTAATGGCACTAAGATATGGTACTTCAGGACGAAAAATTTCTTCAACTTTTCCTGGTGGTCTAAAGGATCTTTTTCACCATCAAGTGATCGAACAACTATTGAAGTATTTAATGGATGTGTTTTATCCATGTAAAAACATTTTAAAACTTTAGATGTATAATTTGATTGGTGAATGAATATTCCATCTTCCAAATGTTCGATCTGTAAGTCAAGACAAAATTTTGTTTTCCCAAAATCCTTGGTTTCAAATTCTTTTTTCAAATATTCAGCGGCTTTGGAAATCTCTTCAGAAGTTCTAATAAGATTCAGATCATCAACATATACTGCAATGATCACAAAACCTGTTTCAAAATTTTTAAGAAAAACACAATGATATATTGGGTCATTTGTATAACCTTTTTTCAGTAAACAGTCATTTAAACAATTATACCACATTCGTCCTAATTGTTTTAAGCCATATAATGATCTTTGCAATTTAATAGAGTAAATTTCTCGAGAATTTTGGTTACATACTTTAGGTAATTTAAATCTTTCAAGGATTTTTATATAGACATCATTTTCTAATGTCTTATATAGGTAAACAGTGACTATATCTATTAAACGCATCTCGAGTTTTTTATATACTACTAAGACCACAAGAAAGCGTAATGTAATCGCATTTACTATATGGGAATACGTTTCATCATAATCAAGGCCTGGTTTTTGATAAAATCCTTGTGCTACAAGACGTGCCTTATATTGCACCATTTCACTTTTCTTATTTCGTTTGCACGCAAATACCCATTTATATCCAACAGGTTTTACACCTTTAGGTGTTTAGACTACAGGTCCAAAATCTTTACGTTTAGCTAACGAATCCAATTCAGATTGGATTGCTTTTTTCCATTTTGGCCAATCATCTTTTTTCTGACATTTCTCAATAGATTTCGGTTTAAAATTCTCGATTTCTTCTATAATTTCGAATGCAACATTATATACAAAATTGTCATCTACAACTGTTTCAATTCTATCCCAACATATCCTTCTTGCGGTGAAATTTATGGAAGTTTTCTTTACATATTCTTCAAGAGTTCAAAATTTATGCTCTTCAGGAGCTATGTTAGGCTCTGCAGGAGTCTGAGTTTTATTGTCAGTAATCTCATGAGATTCATTATCATTCGATTTCTTTAAATGATCATGATCAATAGATCATCTTTTCTTTCAAAGATTTTTATTTTTAGTGCCAAGAGGTCTTACACGTTTCAAACGTGTATTAGACTCATTTGCTACAATACTTGGGGATTGTCCAGCTAGAATATCAAGTTTAATTGGTACATTTTCTGTAAGAAAATGTGACTTCGTGACTCTTTTAGAGTTAGTGAACCGTCAGATAATTGATTTGCAATCTTCTGCAAATAGATTATTTTTTAAATTTTAAGTTCACAATTTTTTGTACGAGAATCAAGAGTTGTCAATGGTAATGCATTCCATATAATTTCCCTTTTCGGTTGTCCTTGTCCTCCCCCTAATGCTGGGAAATTTGTTTCATCAAAATGACAATCTGTAAATCTTGCAATAAAAATATCACCTATTAAAGGTTCAAGATATTGAATAATAGAGGATGAATCATATGCAATGTATATTTCCAATCTTCTTTGGACCCCCATTTTAGTTCGTAGCAGTGTCACTACAAGGACATAAACCGCAGATTCGAAAATTCTTAAATGGGAAATATTGGGCTCATAACCAAAAGTTAATTATAGAGGGGAATACTCTTGGTAGTATGTTTGTCTTAAAAATATAAGTGTTGTTGGATGTAAAATAGCATATCCCTAAGCTGATGTTGGGAGTTTGTTCTCATCAATAATAGTTTAGCAATCAATTGCAACCTTTTGATAAACTATTCAGTTAAACCATCTTGTGTATGAGTACGAGTTACAAAATGTTCAACTTTAATACCAATAAACATACAGTAGTCATCAAAAGTATGAAACTAGTATTCACCAGCATTGTCTACTCGAATTGTCTTAATCGAATAATCCAAAAATTGTGCTTTTAATTTAATAATTTGAGCAAGATGTCTCACAAACGCCAGGTTATGAGTTGATAGTAGACAAGCATATGACCATCTTGTGGATGTATCAATTAATGCCATAAAATATCTAAATGGTCCACATGGTGGGTGAATTGGTCAACATATATTACCATGAATTCTTTCCAAAAATACAGGAGATTCAGTTTCTACTTTTACTGGTGAAGATCTTGTAATAAATTTTCCTTGAAAACAATTAGCATATGTGAATTCATTTGATTTCAACACCTTTTGATTTTTCAAGGTATGACCATGAGAATTTTCAATTATTTTTCTCATCATAATTGATTCAGGATGCCTATTCGATCATGCCAAATAACAATGTCTTTATGTTAGTAAACTTCTGGTTTACTAAATGATGAATTTCAACTGTATTGATTTTAGTATAATATAAACCAGAGGAAAGAGATGGTGCTTTCTCTGCTTTATGTTTCTATCTAGAAACAACAATTGTAATGCACAAATACTCAATATTGTTGTCATTCATTGTCTCAATGTGATATCTATTTTGGTGGATATTTTTAAAACTTAGCAAATTTTTATAAGATTTAGTAGAGTATAATGCATTATGTATAACTAATTTTATTCTTTCAGGAAGACATATATTTGCTCTGCCAGAGCCCTCAATCAATTTTGTAGTACCACTTATGGTATTGACATTCGTTTCTCCCAACTTCAGGTTGAAAAAATAATTTTTATTTCTAAATATCGTATGAGTTGTAGCGTTATCAATTAGACATATATTTTCTCATACGTTCCAAACTATCAGCGATATCCATATCTTATTTATGAATAAAATAAAAGAGATGATTAATTTATTTGTATAAAATTATAAATAAATAAATCAATCAGAAATAAATTGCATCATATTGTAAAGATATTAAAACTAATTTATTCATTTATAACATACATCTAGATATTTCTATCATTGATTAGATAATCAATTTTTTTTTTGGGGAGTTCAAAGAAATCAGCCATATCAAGATGAGTTATATCTATATTAGCATAATTATATAGGTTGACAAAATTTGTTTTTACATATTTATCATTTTTCTTTAAAGAGATTTGATATAATTCAACAAGATGTTTTGGAATTCGGTATACACGTGACCAATGTCTCTTAACATCGCATCGGTAGCAGATATTATCAGAATCTCTTGAGAATTTCTCCTTTTCTTTTCCATCACTATCATCTCACTTCTGGTGGTGATATTTGTCCTTTTGATTTGATCGACCCTTGATACAATCATCATTATTGTATTGGATATTTCGTTCGCAGCCATATCCGCGTCCACGACCATGACCATGACCTCGACCTCGATCTCGACTTTTTCCATATTCATATCTAGTCTCATTTGCTTCAGGGAATGGACTACTACTAGTTGGTTGAGTCTCGTGATTCTTCATCAATAATTTATTATTTTGCTCTGCACAATAAGACATGAAATCAATTCAGAATATTTTCTGAATCCCTTTTCTCGATATTGCTGTTGCAAGAGCAAGTTCGATACATGAAAGATGGAGAAATTTTTTTTAACATATTTTCTTCAGTTATATTTTCTTCACACAATTTTAATTGAGATATAATTTTGAATATCGCAGAATTATAGTTACCAATGGACTTGAAATCTTGTAATCTCAGATGTATCAAATCGTATCGTGCCTTAGGAAGAATGACCATCTTCAGGTGGTCATATATTTCCTTTAGATTTTTCCATAACTCAAGAGAATTTTTAACAGTAAGATATTCTGTTTTCAAACTTTCATCAAGATGATGTCGAATGAAAATTATTACTTTTGCATAATTTTGTATAGTAACATCTTTTGTTTTGATGGTGCCCCCAAGACCCATCGCATTCAAATGCATTTCAACATCAAGAGCCCATGATAAATAATTTTTTTAAGAAATATCGAGAGGCTGATATTCAAATTTAGCAAGATTCGTCATTAGAAAAAAATTGATAAAAACGTACATCAGAATCTTTAAACGGTGAAACCTCTTTTTCTAAATGTAGATTTATATTTGGTTGATGTTAGCTTTGTGCTTTTGGCAGAATCTTGTGCTGATAATATGTTATAAAAAGAAGTTGATATAAAAACAAAGATCTATATTAAAGAACAAAAACTTTCTCAAATTCTTTCCAAGTTCTTTCTTTCTCTCCTCAAGTTCTTTTACCCTCAATTTCTTCTCCTTTCTTAGATGACTTGATTCTAGGAATTGAGAAGGGGATGGGGTATTTATAGGAAAATTTGGGTGATGAGTCAATATGGTGAGTCAGCATGATGAGTCAGCATGGTAAGTCAGTGTGGTGAGTCAGCGTCTTGTTGTATCAAGTTGACACTTGTTGGACACTTGGCAAGAAAATGACGCATGTCATGTGGTGGCATAAGATGTCTAGGTTCAATGTATATCTAGGCAAGGAAAGTGATGAGTCATCTCCTCAATTACTGACATGTGTCTTGGACGGTTGGTGTTTATCCGCAATAGTCGGTTGATACTTATCCACAATGATTGGTTGGTGACATGTGTTATGTAAGCTGTTGAATTATCATGTGCTCGTGTTTTGATAAATGTCTTATTATAATAGTAGTAAAGTTGTATATTTCGATGGATATCCACCAAATTATTCAATATTCATAACAGCAAGCAGGTTATTTCTCAAAATATTATAAAAAATTTTAAAAATTACAAAAATATAGTACTTTTTTTCTTCAATTTTGACAATCTCGACTTCATTTTCACTCCATTTCACTGCCTAATAAGTGTTTTTTTTTTAAAAAAAAATTGAACACGAAATTGCCAAAATCGATTTCAAAGTCGATTTTGGCAGAGCTCGACTTTAGATGATTCCTGATACTGAGAAAGCTATGAATGTGGTAGAAAGTTGGAAGAGGGCACCGGAAAGATAGAGCAGGGGACTGTTTAGCATGTGAATTATGAAAGTTGAAGAACCCAAGTGAAAGCAAACACAAAGTTGTGTTCCTCGACAGCTTACATGAACTGTGCAAAGCTGCATAGATTCTCCTGAAATTGATCTCTTCATGATCGACTTCAAAGCCAATTTTAGAAAGATCGACTTCAAGTGTATTTAAACACTCTGGAACCATTTCTCCCTTAACCCATCTTTTTGGAGTTTTGTACGAAAATAGCGTTTTTTATTAAAAATAAATAAAATAATACAGATGAGAAAAAAATTCCAAAATTAGCACAATATGTTGAGTCTTCAAGATCTGATATGATATGTTGAGTGTTAAAAACTTGACATGTTTTAAAAAAAATGGTGAACAGTATATGTCGAGTGTTGAAGACTCGACATGTACTATTCATGTCGAGTCTTCAACACTCGACATGTTCTTTCTCTCTCCTATCAATCGTCTCCCTCCTTTGCTCCAGATTTGCTCCAAGAATTTAGCGGTGTTGTGGATTAGTCAGTCCTTCAACATTAACAAAATCCGAATCCGAAGAAATGGAGGCCGAGAAGAAGGCATCTACCGTATCAATATCGACACCTGGGCGATGAACGTTGTGAGCTGTACGGTATTTTCATGGCCAACAAGCAGCTTATGTCCCCCAATGGATACGCTTTTAGCTTCGGTTTGTCGGTCTCACCCTCTCCCTAATCTTGCATTTGTGATTTTCAAGATGTCAAATCCCAATCTTGCATTTGTGATTTTTCATTTATTTCTTACTCAAACATGTTGAATCTTGAAAACTCGACATGAATAGTACATGTCGAGTCTTCAACACTCGACATGTACTGTTTACCATTTTTTAAAACATGTCCAGCTTTCAAAACTTAACATTTGGGTTTTAAAAACTCGACATATGTGTGTTAGATTTAAAATTTTTTCCCATCTTTAATGTTTTAATTTTTTTAAAAAACACTATTTCCATACAAAACTCCATCTTTTTTCTATCCCCTCTCTCTCTCTCTCTGTTATTTCAGTGTTTTGAACCCGTTCACTCCCTATGATTCACTCCCGACACTTTGAACCATTTGTTGCACTTCATCTTTTGCACTTTGAACCATTTGCTGCACTTCAACCTCGGCACTTAGAACCTTGAATCTCAGCTATGTAATTTTTTTTTTTTTAAGAAATCAATTTTTTAAGAAGTTTGTTTCATGTAGAAAGTTTTATGGTCTGTTTCCAGTGACGACAACACTTCATTTTTGGCAAGAACAACACTTCGTTTCCGACGACGACGACAGAAGGTAAGTTTGTTTTAATTTCTTTTTTGTGAAATTTAATTTTTTTTGAATATGTTTGTTCCCAGCACTTTGAACCTTATTTTCTATACTTTTAGCCTCCAATTTTCATTTCCTGCACTTTAAACCTTGTTTTGCATGCAAGTTTGTTTTATTTTTTTCATTGCATGCAAATTTTGTTCCATTGCTTGCAAGTTTCTGCACCTTTTTCCCCATTCCATTGCATGCATAGGTGGGCATTTGAACCCTAGATATATAGGCAAAATATGTGTATATTTTGTGGGCAATATATATATAAATATATATATATATATATATATATATATATATATGAAATTATATTAGAAAAAGTAATAATTTGAAACTCTAATATTCATGAGATTAGAAGAAATAAGTTAAGATAGATTTTAAAATATATTACCCTTAATTATTTATAACTCAAAATAACAACAAACCCATAAGTATTTTATTTATAAGAAAAAATTTTTTGTCCATATATAATAAAATATAAAGTAAGGGAGAGTTGTAATATTTATAAAATTGTAATAATTAGCAATGGTAATAATTATAAAATTGTAATATATATTCACAATTAGTAATTTTAATACTCATAAAATTATAAAAAATTAGAAATTTTAATATCCATAAAATTAGAAAAAAAATATAATTAGAAATTCTAGTATACATAAAATTAAGAAAAATTAAAGATTGTAATTTTCATAAAATAAATTTCGTAAAATTAGAAAATTAAAAGAGTAAAGAAAAAAATAGGAATTCTAATTTTCGTAAGATAAGTAAAAAAATAATTAGAAATTGTAGTATTTTTAAAATTAGAAAAAAAAAACTAGAAACTTTAATTTCAGTAAAATAATTTAAAAATTAGAAATTGTAGTATTTATAAAATTAGAGGAGATTAGAAATTGTAATATTCATAAATTATAATATATATCAATTGCAGTAAGCCCTTAATGGTGGAGATACCTGAAAATAAATATTTTAATTATAAGTTTAAATTTTTCTTCCATATTTAAATTTGTGATTCAAACTTTTTTAAGACTCATTTCTTAATATGTGATGACATAACATGATTAGAAAAGTTCTGTCTAACGACAAATATTTATCCAAGAAAAGAGATATTTAAACGAGAACAGATGAGATCCATCTCTTTTCTGAGAACTTTCTTGGTATTTCCTACTATAGAACGGGTTTGGGTTGAACTGAAGTGAGGTTTACAAATTTATATAACTGTAACTACAATTATTCTATACTCTAGATTTTAGAAAAAATAATAATGAATGAACAAGATTTTATCATCACCTAATGAGTTATTTCTCAAAATATTGAGTATTTTGATAAAAATTATTTTGATATTGTGAATTTAAAAGGTTCTCCAAAATGGATTTTGTCAAATGTCATTTTCTGAAAATTCATTAAGGGTTTGCTGTCATTGAGGTCGATTATGGTTTTAGAGTTATAGGGTTTCAGAAAATCTCAAGTTAAGTGAAAATGGAAATTTTTGTCTTTACATTAAGGTTTTAGGGTTTAAGATTGAAGTTGATGTGTTTTTGTTAATAATAATTGGTTATTCTTTTAATATTAGATTTCCAACAGAGTTTTTTTTTTTTTTTTTTTAAATGATGAAATATAAAGAGAGTATGGCTGACAATCGGGTTAAAGTCTTGCTCTATTATGGCGGCGAAATTAGAAGAGGGACAAATGGATTTGAGTTGAATACAACTATTTAATATACGAAATTAGTTAATAATAATTAGTTTCAAATAATAGTTTAATTAAATATAAAATTAATACTATGAGTTGAATACAACTATTACACACTCTAAGTTAGAGATTTATGAATTAAAATTGAAATTGATGTGATTTTGATAAGAATAATTAGTTATCCTTTTATTATTAGAATATCAACATAGTGTTTATTTTTGTTATGATGATATATAAAGCGAAGATGGTTGAAAATCCGGTTAGAATATTGCTTTATTGGGGAGACGAAATTGTAACAAAGGCAAATGGTTATGAGTAAAATGGATCCCCTAGAGAGGGTATCGTGGTTGATAGTCGAATTAGATGGCAATGGTCATTAAAAATTTTGTACGAAAAAATTGGAACTGATAGAATTCAATTCAAATTGAAGGTTTCATGTTGATATCCTATTCTGGAATATGGTGGCTCGGTGAGTTATATGGTGGTATCATTTGATGATGATGACTTCTTATCTAAAGTCTTATCAACTCCGAAATGTTTTTAGGGACACGTTTCAATGGAGTTATTTTTAGAGCTGGAGCCTCTTTAGAACTATCTGGAGGGGCACCTGAGGTGGGGTGCTCAAGTGGTGTCGACACTTTGAATGTTGGGAGATACATAGAATTTTTAAATGATGAAATTGAAAGCGGGATCAGTGTTAAGATGTACACTCATATGAGTCAATTATTTGATATTAGAATAATTGGAGATGAATGGGTCCAACATAAGGTAATGTTAACAAGTGATGTTATTGTCCCACCTCCAAACTATAATGCTATTTCGCACCAAGTAACCGACCCGGCATAGCCTAGTAGCATCAAACTTGATTCTGATCCCATAAAGACATTTATTGATGCCAAAGATGCAAAACCAGATTCGAGTGAGGACAATAACGAAATGGGTGATGGAACGGATGAAGGGGAGAACGTTGTTGATGATTTTAATGACGAGATGTGTGAAATTCCGTATCTATCTATCGTGAGTGATGAGGAGAACGTTATTGATGATTTTAATGACTAGAACCAACTAGTATGGCAAAATGATGAGACGTCAGTTCCATAGGTTGGCATGATTTTTAAAAAGAAGGAGGGGTCCCAACAATCTGTTAAATGTTAGTCGATATTTGAGCATAGATTTTTCAAAGTTCACGAGAGTTTGCAAACCATTTAGTTCGTTCGGTGTTTTTACTACACCAGAAAAACTGATTGTGGTATTTGCGAGCAAAATAGAAAAAGAGTCATGGGTTCTTTGAAATAACTAAATGAATTTGACACACACTTCCCCAAACAACCTGTAGCTGATCACCCGAACCTTGACTCCAATATGATAGATGGTTGGTACAGAACCATCTAAAGGAAAATATTTTGTAATGTTGTTGAAGATGTCAGAACTTATGGAGTCTATGAATGCTTATGACCTTTCACCCGGTGTCCCTCCACGAATGAATATGCACCACGGGCACCGTAGTAGATTATCTTTAAATATGGAGTCTGAGTTGATGATACCTACCTTTGATGACACTGCCTAGCCATCTCACAGGTTCGCTCCTCAACCCACTAGATGTCAGCCCCGTAGAAATGCTAGTCGTGCTCCTTGCTAAACTTAGGGTTAATGTCTTAGTTTTTATATTTTTGTGTACAACTCAATTCTATATCTTTTAATTTGTTATTAAGTTCTCAAATTTGTTGCAAAGTTGATTTCAACTAAAAATCCATTTTTAAAAGTTTGCAACAAAATTTGGAAAAATTCACTAAATTGAGAATCCAAACAAAAAAAATTTAAAACTTCACTAAAAATTTAAAAATTTTTAAAATCAATTCAATAATACAAAAAAATCACTATAAATTACTCAAATTTTTAATTCCCAAAATGATGTTAATCAAATAAAAATTTAAAACAAAAGTAAACAATAATATATTTACTTCTCTTGCATAATAATCTTCCCTTGTTAATAAGCAAAAATAAATAAACTGATGTCATCTTCCACAATAAACAAAATGATGTCATCTCTCTTGTAGACTTACTTCTTTGCATTTTCCAAAACAATCCATTCCAGCCTGCTAACTCACCAAAGTCGATATTCTGTGGGTCCCACTTTCCACCTGATTAAAAAATATATGCATGTGAGAAAGAGAGAGAGAGGGAGAGAGAGAGAGAGATTTATTTTTGAGAATCCACAATGCCCCCACAACTCATTTGTTAATTATATTTCTCATTGAGAGAGAGAGAGAGATAGAGGTGCAAACAGAGAGAGGAGGAAGAAAAGAGAGAATGGAGGATGCTTCAATGCCAAAGGCCAACCCAAATACACCACCACCAAAGACCACGCCACATATAGATTTCCATACCAGAGAATTGGACATGGAAGAGGAAGACTCTTTGCAAAGGAGCACTAAGAAAGTTAAAGCTAATGAAAACTCAGTCAATGAAGAAACTGCCATGCAGTACCACAAGCTATCCTTTAAAGAGATGCTCATTGGCAAAAATCAGTTCTTCAGCAATGTAAACCTGTCCATTGAAGTGGCTTCTGCGTCAGATGATGAGCTTATGAACTCTAAACCACTAGTAGAGGAGAATACCACTCAGAGCATACCCAAAGTAGCCATTATTGATGTTAAACTTAAAGAATTATGGAGACCATGGAAGCAAGGTCTTATCATCAAATTGCTAGGCCAAAACATTGAATATCATCTCTCGCATGCCAAGATGCACTCTCTGTGGAGGCCTAAAGGTCCTATTGAACTATTAGACTTAGGAGAGGGCTACTTCCTAACGAGGTTTACTCTAAAACAAGACCTCCTAAAAGCACTCACAAGGGGTCCTTGGATGATACATGACCACTACCTAGTGATAAGGAAATGGCATCCATGGTTCATCCCAAAAGAAGCCAAAATAGAACATGCAACTATGTGGATCCGCCTCCCCCACCTACCCATAGAATTTTTCAATGAAGATGTCCTATTCGAGATTGAAAAAAGCATAGGCAAACCCATTAAAATAGACTCCAACACAGCTAATACCTTACGAGGAAAGTATGCTAGAGTATGCGTGCAAATTGACCTCAACAAACCTCTAGTTCCTAAAATCCAAATTAGAAACAGAATTCAGCAGGTTGAATATGAAGGCCTCCATACTATCTGCTTTAAGTTTGGAAGGGTGGGGCACAACAAAGACACCTTCAAGGATGAAACCAAGCTAGAAAACTCAAACCTAATGCCAAAAAACACTGCCCAAGCCAACTCCAATACAAAGAACTCCAATAATGGTCTGCATAAGGAAAGCCTGGGACCTTGGATGCAAGTCCCTAGGAGGCAAAGATTAGCTAAATTTAGCAATGGAAAGGGAAGAGACCAAAAGCTCCAGCTGCACAATAATAGATTTGGTAGTCTCACAGGTGACCATTCTACCTTGGGGGAAGTTCACACTGAGCAAATTGCCTCAATTGAGGAAAGCTACAGTCCCCTAGGTCCAATTACTTAGAAGACATATCCTAGAGTCTATGCAGGTAAAGCAAGAAATAAAGCTAAGACTAAAAAACAAAAAAGTGATAAGAAGGAGGAAGAAGTCAACGTTTCATACAATATTCAGAAGCTTAAGGACAAAAAGGAAGGGGACATTCAGCATGTGCCTTCTGAGAGACCAAGGAATCTGAGGGCTATCGACAAAGGAAAGGAATGTGTTATCCTGAGAAGGCCCTCCAACTATGGGCTGAGAAACCATGTACCAACCTACCTCAGTTGAGAATTCTTAGCCCAAAACAAGATAACCCAAGCTTTTCCGCTTGGAATCTCACCATTGCTGAAACCTTAAAACCTAACCACCTTGTTCCCCTTGAGCTTGGTCCTAGCAATAGGCCCAGCAACAGCAAGTTAGAAGAGGAGGACTTGTGGTGTCTAGACCCTAGAGAAGTTGACAGGAATGGTAAATCAAACCACTTCCAAGCAAGTGATGATGAGATAGCTTACTATAAAGAAGAGAGGTCTCATCTGAAGCTTAATCAGATTCAGCAAAAGACATGCAGGATGAAGACTAACCTGCCATGGCTCTTCCCCTTTTCATATCTCTCTCCCAATGAATACAAAGATAATAATGTGAAATTATTGTGGCATAAGAAACAATAAGTTCAAGAGAGCTTGTAAAGAGCTTTGTAAAGTTTATTACCCAGACATTATGTGCTTAGTTAAAACTAGAGCTGAGAAGAATATCCTTCCAAAATTCTTGTAATCCCAAGGGATGGATAAAGACTTCATAGTCCTAACTAATGGGCAGAAAGAAGGATTGTAGCTATATTGGAACTTTAGTAAAGTTTCCATCTCCATAAAAGAACATACCAACCAAGCCATTCACTCCCTTGTTGAAGATGGTAGTAGAAGCTGGTTGCTATCCCTAGTCTATGTTCTGCCTTACAAACCATTCAAAGAAGCTTTTTGGGAGGACACGATTAGGTATGCTTGCAATGTTAACCTCCCAAGGTTCCTCATAGGGGACTTAAATGACATTGCCAATGCTGATGAAACCAGTAACCATAAAGCTAAAATTAATAAAAGATGTCAATGGTTCAAGTTCCAATGGGACAAATGCAACCTTAGAGACATAGGAGAAGTAGGTCCCAAATACACTTGGATTAAGAGAACAGAAGGGAAAATCATCCTCCAAGAGAAGCTTGACAGGGTACTAGTCAATCACCAAGCTTGTATCTCCATCCCTGGGATGAAAGCTATAGTATTGACCAGAACTCATAGAGGCCACAATCTCATTATGCTTCAAATTGCCTTGACAAATCCCCCTAACAAGCAGAACAGACCCTTTAGATTTGAAACTATGTGGCTTACTCACCCCCACTTCAATGAAGTGTTTGATAAAGCATGGAAATCTACAAGTTCCCTTCATCAAGCCATATGTAATACTGTAGAGGAGCTAAAAGCTTGGAAAAAGAATGTCTTTGGGAACATCTTCCAAAGGAAAAGGACCCTGGAAGCAAGACTTGGGGTATCCAATCCTCCAAGAACTATAAATTCTCCTCTTTTCTGTAAAACCTCGAGTAGGACCTTCTCTCAGACTACCACAGAACCCTGGACTAAGAGGAGTTGCTGTGGCACCAAAAGCCAAGGATCAATTGGATATATGAGAGAGATAGGAATACCAAATTTTTCTATGCTACTACAAAAATAAGGAGGAATGCAAATAGAATAGCCAACCTTAAGATCAATAGTACTCAGAGCCAAGATCAAAATGAGTTGAAGAACCATATTTCGAACTACTTTAGCAACCCCTTCAAGAGCAAGCCTTTCTCCGCTTCTAGTAATAGATATATCCGGTATCAACTTAAAATTTCTACAGAAAATCACAACTCCTTGATGAAAGAAGTCACTAATGAAGAGATCAAGCACGTTGTCTTTGCCATGAAAGGCCTCAAATCCCCTGACCCTAATGGCATCCAGCCCATATTCTTTAAAAGAAGATGGGATACAATAAAAGACAGCATCTGCACTTTCGTTAGGGAAGCCTTCGGTGATGGCTTTTTCCATCCTGAGTTCTCTAAAGCCCACATAACTCTTATTCCCAAGCTTAAAAGGCCATAGAGTGCAAGAGACTTCAGACCCATTAGCCTCTTGAGCACCTCTTACAAGATTCTTACTAAAGTGATTATTGATAGGTTGAGAGAGGTCCTGCAATCTGTCATAGGTCCCCACCAAAGTAGTTTCCTCACTAGCAGAGGAATTATGGACAATATCATTATTACTCAAGAAATCATCCACTCCGTCCACAATTGCAGAAGAAAGAAGCCTAAGATGGTGATGAAAATCAATCTCCAAAAGGCTTTTGACATCCTCAGTTGGAGCTATCTTGACCAAGTGCTGCTGGATTTCAACCTCACTCAGGCCCTAGTCAAGATAATCATGTACTCAATCTCAAGTGCAGAAGTCTCTATCCTGTAGAATGGAAGTATCCTCCCTCCAGTCAAACCTAGTCAAGGGTTAAGGCAAGGAGACCCCCTCTCTCCTTATCTCTTCATTCTTACCATGAAAAGATTCTCCTACATGATTAAGGAAAGAGTTAGGAAAGGGAACTAGAAGCCTATTAGACTTGCAAGGAGAGGCCCCGCAATCTTGCATCTCTTTTTTACAGATGGTCTTATGATTTTTGCTGATACAGACCACCATAACATGGATAATATCCTCAACTACTTGCGAGAATTTAGTAAGGAAAGTAGTTTTCATATAAATCCTTCCAAATCCAAGCTTTGGATCTCCCCAAAGGCCTCCTAGTCTCTGAAAAATTTCTTGGCAGAAGCTAGCAATTTCAGATTGACTGAAGACCTTGGCACCTACCTGGGAGTCCCCATAATCCACAAGAGAATTGAAAGAGACACGTACAAGCCTCTCGAAGACAAAATCCAAGCCAAGCTTGCCCATTGGAAGATGAACCTTCTTAGCTTAGTTGGAAGAGCCACTCTCATCAAATCTGTTATTTCAGCAGTCCCTATTCATAATATGCAAACCTCTTGGCTACTTGAAGGAACTTTTAAGGCCTTGGACAAACTTAGTAAAGACTTCATTTGGGGAGATCCCCCTGGAAAGAGAAAAAATCATCCTATTAACTGGCAGCAGGTGTACAAAAGGAGGTAAGAAGGAGGCCTAGGTTTGATAAGCTCTAGGAAAAACAACATTGCTCTCTTTATTAAGCTTGCTTGGAGAGTCTCTCAAGAAGACAAAGGTCTTTGGTGTCAAATTCTATTGCACAAATAGAAGCCTACTTGCTTCCATGTTTGGAGAGGTATAATTAGAAGCAAAGCTTGTCTGGAGAAGGGCATCAAATGGAGAATCGGAGATACCTCCGACATAAACTTTTTGCATGACCTATGGGTGGGAAAAGACAAGCTTGCCAATCATGCTCTTATGCAACATGATCAGATTCAAAAAGAAACAAAATTACAAAGTTGGACAGATTGGAATTATGAAGAGCTCAAGAAAATCCTTTCTGAGTAGAAAGTAGAAGAGATTAGAGCTTTGTTCCTCCCCTTTTTAAGGAACAAAAAATACCTCTTCTTCTGGAATGGCTCTTTGGATGGTATCTTCTCTATGAGTTCAGCATATAAACTTCTTCAAGATGTCCCCCATCCTAGTACCCATGCTCCCTCTTGGAGGTGGATTTGGAGAATTCCCTATCCAAAGAGAGTTAGATCTGGTTTGTCGGTAATGAAAAAATATAACCAACCAGGAGAGAGCCAGAAGAAGAATCTCCTCAGACCCCCTCTGTCCTATTTGTAAAAGATATGAAGAGTCCATCCTCCACCTCCTTAGAGACTACAACTGGAGAATGAGAGTTTGGGAATTGGTGGCTTATAGCATGCAGGCTTCTTCCCAATTTAACTCCTCTTCCACTCTTGATTGGTTGAAGCTAAATTGTAACAAGATACCAACTCTCTAGTTTAGGTTATGACATTTTCAGCAGTCATTTGGCACATTTGGAAAGCCAGATGTGGCTTCATCTTCGACAAAGTTCCTGTAAATGCTAACCTCACTGCTATGTTAGCTATAAGATTTGTAAGAGACATTGCTTCCTCTCTTGCTGCTTCCCTCATTCCCCCTCCCAGCCAAGCCAAGCTGGTTACTTGGTCCCCTCCTTCTTCAAACATGTTCAAGCTAAACACAGACAACTCAGTTAATATCAACTCCAACAAAGCTAATGCAGGAGGCATCTTAAGAAACTCTAAAGGCAAATGGATCTTTGGTTTCATGGTTAACATTGGCATCTCAAACAGGCTTATGGTAGAATTTTGGGGGCTTAAAGAAGGTCTAAGATTGGCTGTAGATCATAACATCAGGAGCCTGATCATTGAATTCGACTCCCTGACCTTGGTTTATCTCCTTTCGTCCACAAGCTCCACTCCCTCTCCCCTATTATAGAAGAATGCTCTTAGCTCCTCCGAAGGTTGAGAGCTCCTCCCATCATTCACTCCTATAAAGAGGGAAACAAATGTACTGATCATTTTGCCATACTAGGGCACTCTTGTTCTCTTGGCTTGCATGTCCTTCATAACCCCCTAGCCAGCGTGAGTAAGCTTTTGTATGAAGACGAAATGGGTATCTCCTTTGTAAGGGGTTAGGCCCTTTCTTGTTTTTTCTCTTGGGCTCTCCTTGGTTTCTTTTCCCTTTGGGCCTTCTGGCCTTCGTCTTTTTAACCAAAAAAAGAGAGCGGGGGGGGGGGGGAGAGGAGAAAGGAATCCCAAAAAAAATATTCTTTTCCTACGCATCACCCCCACAAAAACGGTTTCCTATGCATCCTCCTCAAATGTATGCATTTGTCATTGTAAATCTGACAAAACTAGCAAAACTATAGGGTGCCTAAAAGCGCTCTTCTTAAAATCGACTTTGAAGTTGATGCTACCGATATCGACTTTGAAGTCGTTCATATCAGTATCGACTTTAATTTATTTTAAAAAAATTAAATGGGGAAGCCTCAACTTTGAGTCGAGGTTGGGAACCTCGACTTTGAGTCGAGGCTCACACCCTCGATATTTATATGTTTTGAAAAGAAAAAAAAGACTATTTTATGTAATTTTTGAATTTTTTAATAATAATCTGAGAAATAACCCCATTAATATCAATATTTCCTTTTTAGCAATTTGCAAAAACCAAACAAAATTAGGGGGAGAAGAGAGAAAAGGAAAAGGAATATTTAAATTCAATTTAACAGATTAAAATAGTGCCAACCGAGGGGTTATTTCTTAGATTATTATTAAAAAATTCAAAAATTACACAAATATTGTCCTTTTTTTTCCTCTTCCAAAAGTATAGATATCGAGGGTGTGAGCCTCAACTTCAAAGTCGAGGTTCCCAACCTCTATTTCAACTGCCGGCATCTCTTACCCATTTAATTTTTTTTTTAAATAAACTGAAGTTAATACTGATGTGAATGACTTCAAAGTCGATACTGGACCTCATAGTTGATTTTGAGAAGAGCACTTTCAAGCACCCTATAGTTTTGACAGTTTTGTCAGTTTGCAGTCACACATGCATATATTTGGGGGGATGCATGGGAAACCATTTTTGTGGGGGTGATACATAGGAAAGGAATTTTTTTTGGGATTCCTCTCTCTCTCTCTCCCACATGCATACATTTTTTTAATCTGGTGGAAAGTGGGACCCACAGAATATCGACTATGGTGGGTTAGCAAGCTGGAATGGGTTGTTTTGGAAAATGTAAAGAAGCCTAAAAGGGAGATGATATCATTTTGTTTATTGTGGAAGATGATATCATTTTGTTTATTTTTGTTTATTTACAAGAAAAGATTATTGTGCAAGAAAAGTAAGTACATTCTTGTTTACTTTTGTTTTAAATTTTTGTTTAATTGACATCATTTTGAGAATGAAAAAATTGAGTAACCTATAGTGATTTTTTTTTTTTTTTTGGTTTTACCGAATTGATTTTTAAAAGGATTCTCAATTTAATGAATTATTCCAATTTTTGTTGCAAAACTTTTAAAAATGAATATTCAATTGAAATCAACTTTGTAACAAATTTGAGAACTTAATAAGAAATTAAAAGATATAAAATTGAGTTGTATACAAAAATATGAAAACTAAGACATCAACCCTAAGCTCCGCAAGAAGGATGACCAGCATTTCTATAGGGCTAACATCTAGTGGGCCAAGGATCAGACCTGTGACATGGCTAGGTAGTGCCGTCAAAGGTGGGTATCATTAGCTTCGACTCCATATTTTGAGATATTCTACTATGATGCCGGTGGTGCACATTCATGCATGGAGGGACACTGGGTGAAGGGTTATCTGTTGTCACGTCGTAGGGAGGCGTAAATGGACTAAATATCATATATATAGAGTCGATGGGGATTTGTGTCGCATCATCCTCATCCACCTGTCCTGATGTGGACCGATAACATGTATAGTCTGCCTTTGTAGAGGTCGAGACTCGAACATCATAATAGACTCGTCATGCATGAGTCGTTAAGTCTCTAAGTTGGGTAGCTCTAGTATCGGATGCATAAGAGCCCATCATATCGCTCACAATATAATGCATGTGCCTGACTAATCGACCGTGCAATGACTGCAATGTTAAATAATTAATCAATGACAAAAAAAAGAAAGGATTTGGTGAAAAATAGTTGAGTTTTTGGAACTCACAAGAACCTCTAACAGTGATGCTATAGGCCGAAATCCGGTTGAATAATGATATGCCGGATTAGCCACGTAGGTACGTGTGATGACGCGATACCATGATATGTAATCCGAACTCATCATCATAGAACCATAAAATGGGTCTCCGTCGATAATGTAATCTCAACATTTCTCCCATCTCTGTACATGGGCTGTGTGAGTGGTCTTCCAATCCCGACCCACTCTCTCACACTGGTTGATGCGATACAAATTTAGTCCAGTATTGGCAATGCACTTTGGATACCAAACTATCTGCGCACCCCATCTGAAAGATGGTACTCAACAATCTCAAAGCAAATAAATGGAACCGATGCACTCCAAATGTCATAACCCTTTCGATATTAAGGTTGCAATTCATCAAAGTCTGACTCCGAATATGGCATCCAAATGAACTGAAAATGAAAAAAAAAATATCAACTGCATATATAGTAATAGAATGAGTAAAAGAATGCATTGCAATATGATAGTCATGAATATAGCAAGTTAACTTACCCTATCCTAGCTCATATAGTCCATTTGATCTCTATAACTTTAAAGGACGTGTGATCCCACATCAGTAAAGTTGTGCGAAACATCCTATCTATTTCAAAACATGACAAAGTAAATAACTAACGACACAAAAGTGATAATGAAATGTACACGTCGCTATTTGTTAGCATAATTGTGACTTACAGTGATCCTCTTCGCTTGCTCGACAAGCCGGGTGCAGTCAGCATCATATCAACCATAAGGTGTCAGACCGATGTGAACATGGGTAATTTCTCCCACAACTGATCATAAATGAAAAAAATTAAGTTGAAGATGAAATATATGTATAAAAAAGAAACAAGTTTCCAATGCTCGATATTGTGCCTGTAGAAGCAGAACTGGTCCCGTTATCTGTTTCACCTTATTAACAGACGTCAGGAACAAAACTCAGTACAATGTAACCAAAACTGCACTATCCTAACTAAATCGACTGGCTACTTCTATGTCTCGCAACAGCTCTAAATACATTAACTTCACCTTAGATCCTGACTTGTCTCTAAGTAAATTGTCCAACAACTGCATAATGCGCCCTTGCGTATGAAATAAAATAGCTGCTCACTCAGAGTTAGGGTGTAGAGGCTAGAAATCTAGAGCCCTGGTGATAACTCTCAACTTAGACCGGTCGCCATCAAAATCATCGGCATTGGGAATGAAACCCAAAAGGCTAAGACAAATCTCTTGCCACTCAGCTAAGCTACACTAAAAATCAAGATCGGTGACTCTCCATCCGTAGGTGATCCCCATAGGACCTCCATATCCTGTAATGTAATTGTGATCTCACCAATAGAAAAATGGAATGTATATGTCTCTTGTCTCCAACATTCGACCGATGTTGTAATAAGCGTATGGTTAAAGTGGATGTAATAACACTGATAGACTCGATAGAAACCGACACGATACAAAATATGTTGTACACGAACATCCAAGGGCCGTGCAGACCAAAATCTATGATCAGAGTGGTGGATTTCCAGTGTGGTTTCGCTTCCAGTCTCCCAGATATGCTGCGAGTGATGTGTCTCCTGGAGGTATAATACATAGATGTTTTGTGGATTCGATTATAAGTCTGAATAATCAGTTCCTACCATTGTCAAGATCTATAAAACATATTAAGTCTAACAATATCTTGAAAAACTATACGACATAATGCAGGAACATAAAATCATTCAATGGATGACAAAAGTCATAAAACATGAAATCCATTATTACATCGTCAAAATCATTTATAAGATCCAATAAACATTTCAAGTGTTTTTCAAATCGTTCTTTACATGGAAATAAAGCTATTTATTGGTTTAAGTGGGCCCTCTATCTCAGTCATTCCATATTGGGGCCAATTGTTTCAATTATGGCCCCATTCACCACAGGCCTTGCAACGTTAAATCTTTCGTCTATCCATCTCATTCTTAATCTTCATGCTTTATGGTCATCTTGATTACTAGTTGAGATATGAAACATTGGCTACTAACTGAAATGAACTTGAGGGGCTAATAATCCTTGTGTTCCAATAGATGAAATCGGCAAGAATACCTAAAAACCTTGTTATGAACTGTGAAAATTATCAACAAATCTGACGACCTGACGCTCCATTCTTTCACAGACCTTCGATATATGGGAGTAGGGGAGTTTAAATATCTCAAATTTGCAACAGGTACTAGAACATTCATTCAATATGACTTTGTACTTATTCCCACTACTACCCCTATGAACTTTGATGATTATCTCGTATTCTCCAATTGACCTATCAAAAATAGTAACGTGATGGCATTTGGACTTCATCTCATTTCAGAGTATTTTATCCATTATGATCATTGATCTCTTGCCACCCTTAAGATATTGTTCAATTTCATTCCAATATTTATTAAAATATGCAACCATACGATAAAGTGTCGCCTAGACAGATATAGTGATCGGCAATTTTCTAACTCCTTTTAACATTCATTAAAACTCTCAGATTTATTTGTTGTCATATTATGCAATCGTCAGCCACCATCGTAACACATGCTCTACTTGTCAAGTAGAGTATCTATTAACTATCGAAATGCGAGCTCACTCAATTCTTTGATCTTGTTCATCACCGTGTCAAATTTCCAGATTTGGTGAGCTACAACAGCCTTATAACTCCGTCAATGACGTGTTTTAAAACCCCTTGCTAAACTTTGCAATTAAATGATGCAAACAAATTCGATGGTAAACAAATGATGGTTGTAAATAGAGATCCCTTTTGATGGCTTGGAGAATTCCAAGTGCACTATTTGAAATGATGCAAATCTCTTGGCAATCGCCGATAACGTGAATTCTCAAGTTATATAAGAACCATGAATAGTTTATCAAAGTATCTTCATCGACTACTACAAAAGCAAATAGCAGAATATGACCATTAGCATTGAAGCCTACAGTAATAAGAATTTTCTCTTTGTATTTGCCATACTGGAAAATGTCGTTGATAGAAATAATGAGCTTGCAGTGTTGAAACCTATTAATTCAGGGTTTGAATGTCCAAAAAACTGATTGAAAAACATTTGAGGACTCACCACATGCGTTGAAAAACCTCCAATCGACCACTGTGCCCGGATTACTAACTTGTAAAGCGACCATAAACTACGATAATATTGTGTACGAACTCTCCCAATTGCCATAAACCAGCTCAATGGCTTTTTACCTTTCCATCCATGCTTTTTTGTATGACACATTGACTTCGTAACATCTAACATCTTCAATAACATCAGACCATGTACAAAACTTTTTTTTTTCAGATGGTTTTGTACCAATCGACCTGTCATATTGGAGTCAAAGTTCGGGTGATCTCCTACAAGCTGTTCATGGAAGCAAGTGTGTTAGATTCATTCTAGTTATTTCAAAGAGCCCATGAATCTTTTTGTTTTGCTCGCAAATGCCCCAAGTAGTTTTTCTCGGTATAGTAAATTACCAAACGAACCAAATGGTTTGCAAACTCTCGTGAACTCTGAAGAACCTATGCTCATGTATCAATAACAACTTGCTTGACCCTCTCTTTTGTTTTAAAAATCACACCAACCTGTGAAACCAATGTCTCATCATTTTGCCATACTGATCGGTTGTAGTTATTAAAATCATCAACAACGTTCTCCCCATCACCCACGTTAGATAGATATGGAATTTCACACATCTCGTCATTAAAATCATCAACAACATGCTTTTTTCCCCTTCCCTCCCCCTCTCTTTCCCCCTCTCTCCCCCCCATTTTTTTTCTCCTTTTTTGCCCAAAAAAAACCCCCTATGGGATCGGACTCAAGTTTGTTGCTACTAGATTGTATAGGGTTGGTTACATGGTGCGACATAGTATTATAATTCAGAGGTGGGACCGTCACATCACTTGTTAGCATTGTCCCGTATTGGACCCATTCATCTCTAATTATTCTAACGTCAAATGTTTGACTTATATGAGTGTACGTCTTAGCACCGACTACCCTTTCAATTGCATAATTTAAAATTTCTGTATATCTCCCAACATGCGAAATGCCGACACCACTTAAGTAACCCACCTCAAGTACCCATCCAGGTACCTCTAAAAGGGGCTCTATCTTTAAAACTAACTCAACCAAATTGTGCCCCAAAAAACATTTTGGAATTGATAGGATTTCAGGTAAGAAATCATCAATTAGTACCACCGTATAACTTACTGAGCCACCTATTCCCAAATAGGATATCGACATGAAACTTTCAATTTGAATTGAATTCTATCGACTCCAATTTTTTCGTATAGAATTTTTAACAACTGTTGCCATCTAATTCAATTATCAAACTCAATACCCTTTCTGGAAGGTCCATTGTACCATAACCATTTGCCTCTATTACAATTTTGCTGCCCCAATAAAGCGATACTCTAACCCAATTGTCAACTATCTTCGCTTTATATATCATCACAACAAAAATAAACACTATGTTGGAATTCTAATAATAAAAGGATAACTAATTATTCTTATCAAAATCACATTAATTTCAATTTTAATCTCTAAATCTCAACTTAGAGTGTACTATAGTTGTATTCAACTCACAGTATTAATTTATATTTAATTAAACTATTATTTGAAATTAATTATTATTAACTAATTTCATATATTAAATAGTTATATTCAACTCAAATCCATCTGTCCCTCTTCTAAGTTCACCATCGCAATAGAGCAAGACTTTAACTCAATTGTCAGCCATACTCACTTTATGTTTCATCACCAAAATATATATATATATAATTTTTTTTTATATTTTTTTTTTTTTTTTAAATTTTTAAAATATTATCATTTTTTAAAAAAAAACCAACACAAAAAAACCCCAAACCCAAAAAACAAAAAAAAAAAATTATTTTTAAATATATCCCCCTTTCCTTTTTTCCCTATATATTCAAACACCAAAAACCAAAACCCCCCCATCTAATATTTTTTTTTTTTTTTATTTTAAAAAAAATATAAAATAAAAAAAATTTTTTTTTTTTAAAATTTAAAATTAAAATAAATAATAAATATATAAAAAAAAATTAAATTTTTTTTTTTTATATTTTTTTTTTTTTTTTTTTTTTTTTTTTTTTATTATATTTTAATTTTGTTTTTTAAAAATATATAAAACTTTAAAACCCCCCCCAACCCAACCCCAAACCCCTACCTAGCAAGGAGCACAGGAAAGTTCTCAAGAAAGAGGTAGAGCTCATCTGTCCTCACTTAAGTATCTCTTTTTTGGACAAATATTTGTCACTAAATAGAACTTTTCTGAACATATTCTACCATCGCATACTAAAAAATGAGTCTTAATAAGTTTGAATCAAATTTAAATATGGATGAAAAATTTAAACTTAAAATTAAAATATTTATTTCTAAGTATCTGCACCATTAAAGGTTTGCTACAATTGATATATATTACAATTCATGAATATTACAATTTCTAATTTCCTCTAATTTATTAATACTACAATTTCTAAATTTTTAAATTATTTTACCAAAATTAAATTTTCAAGTTTTTCTAATTTTAAGAATACTACAATTTCTAATTATTTTTTTGCTTATCTTACGAAAATTACAATTTCTATTTTTTCTTTATTTTTTCTAATTTTCTAATTTTACGAAATTTGTTTTATGAAAATTACAATCTTTAATTTTTCTTAAGTTTATGAATACTACAAGTTCTAATTATATTTTTTTTTCTAATTTTATTAATATTAAAATTTCTAATTTTTTTTATAATTTTATGAGTATTAAAATTACTATTTGCTAATATATATTACAATTTTATAATTATTACCATTGCTAATTATTACAATTTTATAAATATTACAACTCTCCCTTAATTTCTATTTTATTATATATGGACATAAAATTTTTTTCTTATAAATAAAATACTTAAGGGTTTGTTGTAATTTTGAGTTATAAATAACTAAGGGTAATATATTTTAAAATTTATCTAAACATATTTTTTCTAATCTCATGAATATTAGAATTCCAAATTATTACTTTTTCTTATATAATTTCACATATATATGTTGCCCACAAAATATGCACATATTTTGCCCTTATATCTAGAGTTCAAATGTCCACCTATGCATGCAATGGAATGGAAAAAAAAAAAAAAAAAAATTGCATGCAATGGAAAAAAAAATAGAATAAAATAAAATTGCATGCAAAACAAGCTTCAAAGTGCAGGAAATGAAAGTGAAGGTTAAAAGTGCAGAAAACAAGGTTCAAAGTGCACTGAACTTGCATGCATTCAACCAAGGTTCAAAGTGTTAGAAACAAATATCTTCAAAAAAAAATTAAATTTCACAAAAAAAAAAATAAAACAAACTTACCTTCTTTCGTCACCAGAAACGAAGTGCTGTCCTTGGCAGAAATAAAGTGTTGTCATCGTTAGAAACAAACCACCAAAAACAGACTACGAAACTTTTTACGGAAAACAAACTTCTTAAAAAAATAATTTCTAAAAAAAAAAAAAAACCTTACATGTTCAAGATTCAAGGTTCAAAGTGCCAACGTTGAAGTGCAACAAATGGTTCAAAATGCAGAGGTTGAAGGGCAGCAAATGGTTCAAAGTGCAGGGAGTGAATCGCAGAGAGTGAAGGGGTTCAAAACTCTAAAATAATAAAGAGAGAGAAAGAGAGGATAGCAGAAAGATAGGTTGAGAAAAAAAGGGTTCGAGAGTGTTTAAATACACCTGAAGTCGATCTTGTCAAGATCAACTTCAAAGGCGATCTTTCTAAAATCGACTTTGAAGTCGATAATGAAAAGATCGACTTCAAGAGAATCTATGCAACTTTCGCAGTCCTACAGTTTTAGTTCACGTAAATTGTCAAGGAATGCAGCTTTGCATCAGCTTTCACGTAAGCTGTCCCTGAGGGACAGTTCAAGCGGTAGAGCCTCCCCTCTTCCATCATCATTTTTTTGGTTCGATCTCACTTGATTACATTTCTTTATACCAAAAGAAAAGCTTTTACTGTTCACGTGCTAAACAGTCCCCTGCTCTAGCTTTCAAGCGCCCTCTTCTAGCTTTCCAGTGCATTCACAATTTTCTTGATATCAGGAATCATTCAAAGTCAAGCACCTCCAAAGTCAACTTTGAAGTCGATTTTAGCAATCTCGTGTTCAATTTTTGACATTCACTAGGCAGCGAGATGGGACGAAAATAAAGTCAAGGTTATCAAAATCGACTTCAAAGTCGAGATTCCCAACCTCGATATCCGTAGTATTGGAAGAAAAATAAAAGTACCACATTTTTGTAATTTTTGAAATTTTTCTTAATATTTTGGGAAATAACCCGAGATTAATGTCTTTAAGATAGAACTTTTATATTTGGTTTATGGAAGAAATAGGCTAATTCATATCTGATCAAGACATTATGGAAATTTTGTTGTAAACTAAAGAAAATATAAATAAGAAGAAAAATAGAGAGAGAGGAATTTTTTATTCTCATGAATGTGTGTAGAATGAGCTTACAAAAGGGGTATTTATATATCTTGGGGTGTGTACATAATTGAAAGATTCTAAAGTAAAATATTCTCCCAAATATGTGATGTTTCCATATTGTGATATTCACATATAAAAAATATTATCAATAACAATGAGTATCCTTCTAAAATATTTATCTTTCATTTATTGGATATCCATTCAAATTTCTTAGGATTTATAACACTTCTCATTGAATGTCCATTACACAAAGAATAAGTTTCGTTAAAACCTTATTAGGAAAAAATCCAGTGGAAAAAAATACTAATGAAGGAAAATGAGTACGCTATTCAAAGTGTTTCACAATATACTTACTCCCCTATTGAGAATATCCCTTGAGATCCTTGAGTCGATACATTCTGCTTCCTTTTACTAATTTTGTAAAGGTAATAGGTGGCAGTGATTTTGTAAGCAAATCTGCTAAATTCTCACTCGATTGAATTTGTTAAACATCTATATCATTATTTTTCTGAAATTCATGAGTGAAAAAGAATTTTGGTAAAATGTGTTTTGTTCTATCGTTTTTTATATATCATTTCTTGAGTTGAGCGATGCATGCTACATTATCTTCATTTAAGATTGTCGGTGCTCCTTTTATTGAAGATAAATCACAAGCTCCTTGTAAGTGCCTAATTACAGACCTTAACCATAAGCATTCACGACTAGGTTCATGGATTGCCAAAATTTCAATATGATTAGATAATGTAGCTACTATTGTTTGTTTTATAAAACGCCATGAAACATTGGAACCACCATATATAAACACATATCCAGTTTGTGACCGACCATTATTAAGATCAGACAGGTACCCTTTATCTGCAAAACCAAGCAAATCTGTTTTGCATAATTTAGGAAAATATAAACTCATGTCTTTCATACTTTGTAGGTAACGAAATATATATTTAACCTCATTCCAATATCTTTGGGTGGGACAAGAACTATATTTCGTTAATAAGTTGACAGAGAATGATATATTAGATCGTGTATGACTAGCGAGATACATGAGTACTCTGATTACATTTAAGTATGGTATTTCAGGATCAAGAATCTCCTCATTATTTTCTCGAGATCGGAAAGGGTCTTTATTTATATCAAGTGACCTCACAACCATTAGGGTGCTCAACGGATGTGTTTTATTCATATAAAATCGTTTTAGCACTTGTTTTGTATAGATTGTTTGATGCATAAGGATTCCGTCTTTTAAATTTTCTATCTATAATCATATACAAAACTTAGTCTTTTCGAAATCTTTCATCTCAAATTCATTTTTCAAGCATTCTACGACTTTTGAGAGCTCTTTAGGAGTTCCAATAATATTCAAATCATCAACATATATTGCAATAATAGTAAAATCATATCTAGATTTTTTTATAAAAATACATGGGCAAATGGGATCATTCTTATATCCCTCCTTTAACAGATACTCATTAAATCGATTATACCACATGCGACCAGATTGTTTTAATCCATATAAGATTTGTTCAATTTAATTGAGTAATATTCTCAAGAATTGGTATTATAGGCTTCTGATAGTTTAAATCCTTCTAGAAATTTCATACAGATGTTATTATCCAGTGGGTCATACAAATAAACTGTGACGACATCCATTAATCGTAAATCGAGTCTCTTTTGTATTGTCAAACTAATTAGAAATCAAAAAGTAATCAAATCCACCACAGAAGAGTATGTTACATCATAATCAATATCGTGTCTCTGTAAAAATTCTTGTGTAACTAAACGTACTTTATATTTCATAATTTCACATTTTTCATTCTGTTTTCATACAAAAACATATTTATATCCCATTGGTTTTCACCAATAGGTACACGAACTATTGGTCCGAAAACATTTCTCTTGTCAAGAGATTTCGATTCTGCATTAATTGTATCTTTCCATTTTGGCTAATCAGGTCTATGTTTACAATCCTCTATATATCTTGATTCAAGATTCTCATTTTCATTTTCAATATTCATTGCTATGTGGTACACAAAAATATCATCAACATTGACATTATTTTGGTTCCATATCAGTCGTAACATAATTTATTGAGATCTCATGACTATCAGTATTTCCAGGTACTTGATATTCTTCTGGAATATTATCCATGGTTGGTCTATCTTTGAGACATGCAATATTCTCGTTTGAACCATCTAATTTTTTTATTCCTTTTCTATCTCGAGAATTTTTATCTTTGCAGCCAATCGGTCTCTTATGTTTTGCGCGTACTTTAAACTCATTAGCAATATTATATTGTCTCTCAGAAACATCAATTCTAATAGAAATATTAATAGTCAAAATAAATGACTTAGTCACTCTTTTATGATCAATAAATACGTCTACCAATTGATTTACTAAGTTTTGTAAATAAATCATTTTGTAAACTTTTTGTTCACATTGTTTTGTTCGAGAATCAAGATAAGATAATGATAATTCATTTTAACTAATTTTATTTCCAAACTGTTTATTCCTTTCCCTCCTAACGTTGGAAAAACAGACTTATCAAAATGACAGTCGGCAAAACGAGTTATAAACAAATCTCATGTCATAGGTTCAATATATTTAATAATCGCTGGATATTCAAACTCAATCTGTATCACCAATCTCCTTTGAGATCCCATTTTAGTTCATTGTGGTGGAGCAATAGAGACATATTGTACATCTAAAAATTCTCAAATGGGAGATATTTGATTGCTGACTATGAACCAAATGAATGAGGAGAAATCATTACTACTTGCTGACCGGATGCAAATAAATGTTGTTATGTGTAAAATAACATATCCTTAAGTAGAAACTGGTAATTTTGCTCTCGTAAGTAATAGTCTTGTAATCAATTGAATATGCTTAATTAGTGATTCTACTAGACCATTTTGATTGTAAATATGTATTACAGGATATTCTACACTTATCTCAATTGAAATACAATATTCATCAAAATTTTGAAACGTAAATTCATTAGTATTATCAAGCTAAATTTTCTTGATTAGATAATCAGGAAAATATGCTTGTAATCTAATTAACTGAACAAGTAATCTCGCAAATGTCGAATTACGAATTGATAATAATGATACATGTAATCACCTAGTTCATACATCAATTAAAGCCATAAAATACTTGAATGGTCCACATGGTGGGTATATAGACCCACAAATATCTCCGTGTATACGTTCCAAAAATTCAAGAAACTCATGATTTATTTTGACTGGTGATGGTTTCAATTAATTTGCCTTGAGAGCAAGCAGCACAAATAAATTCATTGGACTGAAAAATTTTCTAGTTCTTTAAAGAATGTCCACATGAATCATTTATAATCTTTCGCATCATTATTAATTTGGGATAGTCCAACCGATCATGTCAAATAATAAAATCATTTAATTTAGTAAAATTATAGTTTACTATTGCATATACTTCTCTTGCATTAATATATGTGTAAAACAAATCGAAAAAATATGTCGATAATTTTTCGAATATTTTTTTTCAACCAAAATTATACTCGTAATGTGAAAATATTTAACATTTCATTCACTTATTGTCTCAATATGATACCCATTTCTGTGAATATCTTCAAAACTTAATATTGAGAACTGAGGGATATAATATTTCATCAATTTCAAATTTAGTTACCTTGCGCAAAAATATGTTAGCTCTTCCAGAGCATTCAATCAATTTTGTACAGTCAGATATAGTATGACACTGCTTTCTTGCATTCTCAAAAGAGAAAAATATTTTTTTCTTTTAATATAATGTACGTAGTAATACTATCTACGAGACATATATCTCCACCATTCATCACAAATCGAACCAAGAAAATATCTATGTTTTCAATAAACAAACAAATATTTTAGTATTCATGACAATAATAATACTTATGAATTCTAAAAATTTATTTTGTGACAAAAATATATTTATTTAAAATAAATATATCAATAAAATATTTAAATATAACAAATATTTTAGAATCCAATATGTTTAAAGTAAAATATAATTACATTTTAATCAGTTCTAAAAAACTTATTTTTTGGACACTCCCATCTCCAATCGAATGGGCAGTTTTCTTTCAACTCTACTGGAGTTTTCAATTAATCTCGTTTTTCCTAACTTCAGACAGGATAAGTAATTCTTATTTTAAATAGCAGTTGTTTCTTTCAACTTCAGGTAAGAAAAATAACACTTAGCGCAACACTATCAATGAAATATTCATCATTCTCGCCTTTTTATTAATCTCAAAATATTCTCAAAATCGTTTAGGAATTTATCGTCTTTTCTTATCATCATTGTCTCATTTTTTATGGTGATAAATTTGCAAGACCACTTCTAGTGGTTTGAAAATTTTGCATAATTATGACAATCACTACAATCACGATCTCTTTCATATAACAATATTTAATCACATTCACTTTAGGGAATGAATTGAAACCAATAGGTCGAGTTTTATGATTTTTTACCAAACATATTTTGTTCAATCACAATGGGATATAAAATCAATTTAGAATATTTCGAATCCCTTTTCCAAAATTGATACTGCAGGAGCAAATTTGAGACATAAAAATAAAGAATTTTCAATAATATTTTTTCCACAAAACTTTTTCAATCATAAAAACAACCATCTTCAGGTGATTGCATTTTTCATCCTTATTATTCCTTCAAACCATTTTAATAGTGTCTTCATCCTTATTATTTCAGCATTTAACACTCATAATAAATAATTCTTTCTCATAATATCAAGAGTCACAAATTCGAGTGACATTAACAACTATAACAAATAAAGAGAAAATAAATAATATATTTATAATATATATATTAATGAAAATTTATTGATTAAATACGTGGTATTGTTACACCACATCTATGTCTTATAAAAAATCTTTAGTTTGTAAAATCTGGTTTTCAATTTATACTTATTTAATAAGTAAGTTAGAAAATGATAAATACAATAAAACTATAGTAGTTCCTTTTTTTAATGTAAAAGATTAGACTAAACTATAATTCCAGAGCATACTTTGGAAAGACCATAATATTCAATAAAATCTCTATATAAAATAATAAATAAAAGTTGTAAAAAATTCATACCAAGAAAGTTTATTCTTTGTCGATGAGAATTTTGTACTTGGTTGGACAGAATCTCGTACTGATAACGTGTTTTAAACTAAATAAAATATAAATAAGAAAAAAAAATAAAGAGAAAGAGATAAAAACACTTGGACTGTATACATAATTGAAAGATTTCAAAATAAAATATTCTTTCAAATATGTAATATTTTCATATTATGATATTAATATATAAAAAATACTATTAATAACAATGAATATCTTTTTAAAATATTTATCTTTCATATATTAAACATCCACCCAAATTTTTAGATTTATAACAAATTTTATATTTTATATTTACACGAACGGATTTGAGATTGATTCACAAATGTCAATATTGGTACTTGGGCAGCTACTCGAATGAGTTTTGGGTTGTATTACTTGCAAAGGCCGATATATCACAATAGATGTGAACTTGTATCAAGTTTTAAGGGAAATTCTGCCACTTGAACTCTGGAACGAGTAAAAAAAGTAAAATTTTTCTGTTACAGTGATGGATGAGGCTCAGCAATATCCAAAATTCTCCAATTTTTGCTCGTCCCTAGTCATACAAAGGTAAAATAATGCTACCATTAGGCACCAAGGACATTTTTGTTTTTCAAGTTATTGAGACAACCATTTATCAATTTGCTTCAAATTAACATCAACCGGAAGTTAACTCCTCCAAGTGCAAACATTAACTAGCCATTCTTGCATGTTTCAATTGTTTGGAAGAAATGATCCGAATGGTGACCATTTACATCAAAATGCATTTTAAATTTTCATGATTAGGATAATTCTTTGTATCAAACATTTCACCGTCCAACTCACTAAATAGTTGGCATTTTATAATGGAATATGAATTTAATATAAAACACTTTCTATAAATCATTTAAAAGCAGCTTCTGAGAAAATTGAATGTGGAAATTGCAAACAAACAAAAACTTGAAAATAAACAAAAAACTAATTTCAGAACACAGGGTACGTGGTGCCAGCTTTCCTGTCTACAATTCCCCTATGTTTTTAATCTTTGGTGGAGGGGTGAAGCTCAATCGTTGTTAATGACCTTTTTTCTACTAACACAGTAATGACAAGCATCTGCAACATTTTAGTTCAAATCTAAAACAGAAGGCAACACAATGCCATTCACAGAGAAATAGATCAACTTGGATAAAAAAATTAACCGCTAATAACTTCATAATATAATCCTCTTCGAGGCAAGTTCGATTAAAATTAGGCATACACTTTCATCTCCAAAATATTTCAAATCTCAATTGTGGTTAAATGGCACATGAAAATGGACAACTTAAATATTTAATCAGAAGAATTTTCCAAGCACTTCAGGCACTTTTTTTTTTTTTTGGTTGTGGAGATTGGGAGTGTATAGAAAAGAGCACTAAAAATCCTCCAATCAAGATCCATGGCAATCAGGCACACCTGCATTCTTCAACACATGGAAGCTACACATAACACATACCGAGACCATGACTCCATATATTCGAAAAATGCGAGATTGTTAAATGACCCACAAGCAGGAAAACATATCAGCAACTTATTCAATAAATATTCCAACCATGGCATGGCCGACAGGCTGCATTGGTTTTCCTCTGGGAAATAGATAAGCGAAGGCCTCACCCAGAGCCTCTTACATGACCCTGGAAGCTAAATACTCTAGTTGCAGAAAGATGTTCCTTTGCATGATGCATGCAATGCACAATATTACAAGCAAATCGGCTATGAAAAAAAGGACCAGGCATATATCACTCCTTTGACCGATGCTGGGAGGCTTGTAAAGAACTATTAAAGACTAAAGTAAGACAAACCCTGCACCCGGTTATCAGGAAGATTCAAGCTCGTAGTTCTCAAAATCCATAGACTAACAGCTAAGGATAAAATTTTTGACTAAACATAATGAACAAGGGCATCCCACCCTTTTACCTGGAACAAATCCAAAGTGATATGTTTCTATGTTTACAATCTGGGAAGGTGGTAATCTCATTGATTCCTGGTGACGTTCAGTATCACATGAATTGGTGATATTTCTATCTAGCTAAACCACAATTGATTGTAGCAATCCCAAGATGCTAGGCATATAAAACCATCTAAAATAGAAATGGAAACAAAGCACTGGTCTATCTAGAATAAACTAACAGAAAAATATATCCCCAATTAAGAAGCTATAGTCTACAAAAAACAAACTTAGCAGTATGGTAGACTAGAGCATAAAAACTACATAACCAAATACTAGAAGTGAGCAAATCTGTAAGGTTTGTCTGAGCAATACAAATTAATGGTAGTCTAACACACAGACAACTCTTCTGATCGGCTAAAGCTTCACTTGCGATAGATGTCTCTAGTGCCCTCTGAGAAAGAACCTATCAAGCAAAGAGATAATAGGCAGGAAACTAGAGGAACCTGTGTGGAACTTCTACAGCAAAGCTTATAACTGCATGGATATTCCTTGATTCTACCTCGCATAAGGATGGTATCGACTACTGCCACTATAGCCACCACCTCTTCCACCATACAATCCACTCCCTCCACCATAATTTGAACCTGGGCCCGACTCATAGCCACCACCATAGCCTGATCCTCCATAACTCCCATATCCACCTTCTCCTCGGCCATATCCACCTAAACCACCTCCACCATAACCCCCACCAAATCCAGCACCATAAGGACCAAAGCGACTAGAATAACCACCAAGGGAAGATTCACCTCTGTAAGCACCTAGGCTACTGCCGCCAAAGCCCCCATAGCCACCACTGAAGTCACCACTACCACTACCACCACCATAACCGCCATATCCGCCAAGCCTACCACCAAGAGTACCAGGGTTCCTATAGGGACCGGGACCAAACCCACCATCAAAACCACCATAGGAGCCGCCATATCCACCATAGCCATCATTGAAAGAACGACCCCTAGAGTTGCTACCAAATGCAGGAGCAGGTGGTGGGTTTGAGGCTTTCTTTGGTTCAGCCTTCTTGATCTCAACCTACAACAAAGGAACTTAGTTAACCTAGGTTCTGCTGCATATAACTATAATGGGTCCTTGACCTGGAAAAATCTACACCTGTAAAATTCTCATTCTAACAATAGAAATTAGTCTCACTAAAGCACAGAACTTCAAGTGACGCAAGATATAATGCTTCGCTTATGTTAAACTCATAAATAATGCATGCCATTAGGGGGATAGAGTATGCAATGATGCAAACTCCATAGTAGGCAATATTTATTTTACACAGCAATTTCAGATTCATTAAATACCAAGAAACCAAGCTCACCTGGGTGCCAGCCATGTCAATCATATTACCCATTGATAACATTTCATCCACAACATCCTCACTGTCAAAAATAATGAAACCAAATCCTCTAGAACGGTTGGTCTCGTGATCACGTATGATCTGGTGCTCAACAACCTTACCATACTTTGAAAAGAAACTCATGAATTCATCTACAAAAAATAGAACAACATATCAAGAAAGAGGCTATTTATAAAATATCTTTCTGAACATCTTCATAGTCAATTTGCATCGTACTAAGGAATGACATTAGAACTTCCTTTAAAAAATAGCATACCTTCGGTGACAGTGGATGGGATCCCACCAACAAATATCTTCTTTGTTTTGAAGTCTTTTGACTGCCCTTGGCCTTTGGGTATCGTTCTTTTAATCTCAACCTGAATCAACATGGAGCCAGTGGTTTCCCACGTCAAAAATAATAAATCAAGACAATGTAATCTTGTCTAAATGTTCAAATTTATACCCATCCATAGCAAAAACATTCTTGAGGTCAGGAAAAACAACTGAAGGCACCAAAAGATACAAAGGAAGTAACTTGAGAACTCATAATAATGTATTCTAAGTAAACTCAACCAGACACTTACAAAGTAAGCAGGAATAGACAAGAACACAGAATATTTATCTGACTTACTGTAAATTTCTTGTTCTACACATGCAATCTCAATGGGAGTACTTTATCAAACTAAATAAATTTACATAGCTATATACCTGTTTTCCGTTGATGACATGGGTGTCCTCAATAACTTTGTCAACAACAGAAGGATCAGCATATGTTATAAATCCGAAACCTCTAGGCTGGTTCGTATATCTATCCTTCATTATCACAGAATCGGTGATCTCCCCATATTTTCCAAAGTGCTTATTAAATGTTGCTGTTTCAACACAAAAACCAAATCAGAACGGCATAGATCAAAAGTAAATAAGGGCGCCCAACAATACTTTTATTTTAGTCAAGTATTACACACACCCACCAAAAAATACCAAAAAGAAAAGATGCAAACATCATTTTTGCTAATTTATAGATTCCCACCTGAAATAATGTTTCACCAGAACCAATCAAAGAAAAGCAAAATATGAAGCACAAAGAAATTGATAAGAAACAAAGAACTAAATATCATCATTTATGTTCTAAAGAATCCCGCTATTAAATAAAAAAAAAAAAAAACAGCTTTTCATTTGCACGGAACATGGGGGAGAGGGAGATCAAATCTTGAACCACAAAAAATTACAAGCAGCTGAAAGAACCAACCATAGAAACAAAGCATACACATAAAGGTAACCTGCAAAGACATCAAGCGCGCACAAATCTAAAAAATAACAACTGAATTCATAGAGAGAGGGGGAGTTACCATATGTGGTATCTTTGGCTAATCCGCCGATGAAAATCTTCCTGCGTAGCACAAAGATGACAAACGAACTTGTCAGAAACCATCAAAACAGAACAATCCAGAGATAGAGGAGGAGAAAGATACCCAGGGCTAGCACCGTCGCCGGAATGAGGATTATCGCCTTTCTTCGACCCCATCTGCACTGATTTCGACTTCTTTCTAGCTAGACCTCCGATAAGACTGAGAACTGAAGAATATCGAAGATTAGGGATCGGGATCGGATATCCGGTTCGAGAGAGAGAGAGAGAGAAAAAGGGGGGGAGAGGCTAGGGTTAGGGTTTTGTTTTGGAGTTCGGATGGAGTATATTAATAGAGAGAATATTGTTCAAAATGACTATTATGCCCTTACCTTTAAAACACAGATTAGAATTGTTTATTTTTATTTTCATTTCTTTCCGCCGTTCTCTCTCTTTCTATTTTTGTTTTGCAGGTCACCAAATCTAAGGTCGGTTGTCCGAAAGGATCCCAGGCATTTTCATCCGCATAACAATCACAATTTTCTGTTCCTTTAATATAAATATAAATAAATTTTTAACATCTCTCGATAAATTAAAAATAATAATAACAATAATAATAATAATCAATAAAATATTAAGGATGGGAATGTTGCGTTTAACCACAACGAATAACATACTATTTATTATCGTTGCTAAAAAAAATTGATAATTTATTTTTCTATAACTATTGTCATATTAAAAAAAAAATTGACAGTACGAAAAAAGGTACGATGATAATAAGGTAATTGAATGTAATTAACAATAATAGTTTTATAATTAAAAAATGAATTATCCCAAATATATAGAAGTGTCTGACTATAAAATATTTAAAAATAAATAATATAAAATAGTTTTACATCGTAAAATAAAATGAAAAGAGAAGTAGAAACAGTATGGGGAGAGCACTTTCACAAATTTTATGGATTAAAATATATTTATTTTAATGATTCTAAAGTTCGAATGGATGACAAATTTCATGGTCATATGCATGCATTTAATTTATATATGCTTATATACGTCATAAAGCGACCCTTTGATTATTGTTGTTATATATTCATATACATTATAACTCGTAATGCATATATTTGATAATATTTTTTCTTATTTTTATACATTTATACCTAGATATTTTTAGCATATTATATGCTCTATTACAAAAGATCATTATTATTTTACTTTTTCAAAATAATAAAGTGCAACTTTCAATACATGTGTGAATTTGTACGTGCTCACATGCATCTGTTTTTCATTTTAAGTAAAAATTGTTAAATTCATTACGAAAAGAGTCCTAGTACAACTACAGAGATGCATACATTGGATCAAATAACAAAACTTGAGAATGGACTCCTAAAATATAAGTTTAATAGAGTAAAATATTGTTGTTCTTAAGATTTTGGTTTTGGGTAAGAAGTTAGAATATATATGTTATTGTTGTTGTTATTATACTCGGATATCTTTGTGTCTACCATTAGATGGGGCAGATTACATGGGTGCCTTCCTCAAACTTATCATTAGCATATGCTAATTTTTTTATATTTGACGACTGTTATCTAAAAATTTAACTAATCTGATTCAAACTTTAATTTAAAGAAGAAGATTTGAATTCAAAATTTTAATTAAAAGAGTTTAACGTTTTATCACTAGAAACACGGAATTGCGGTGCATAAAGAATAACTTCAACATCCTTTTATATTTTCATGTGTTATTGTTTTTCATCTGTGTGAATATATCTCAAATTCACTCAATACACTTTGATAGTTTCTCACCGAAAATATGCATAAGATGTCTTATAGATTTTGGAAAGTGTTTTGATGCCATTCATTTGTATCAAATCAAACATAATAAAGTTATTAAAATAGAAAAAAGAAAATTAAAATTTAAAATACACGACTAATATGAAAGTAAGAACTAACATGTGCTTGAGACACCGGCTGATCTAGGACTCAAAAGATAATAAGGGTAAATGTCAAGATAGTAGGGGTAATGGAGGCAAATATTAAGGATAAAAATATAAATAGTTTAATTTGAGACATTTGATATATATGGGGCAATTGCCCACCCTACTCTTCATGTGGCTCCGCCACCGGCTTGAGATATAATTTTCTAAAATATTATGGTATAATAATTAATGGTTTATCATAGCGTAAAATTGTTACCAAAAAAAATGATATTTTATTTTTTAATTAACATTTCCGTACCATTTATTAGAAAATATTTTAAATACACTGTGGTAATTGTATGTAGATGCTGAGGCCTATAAAACACGAAATGATTTACATTTTTGTCTATTTTTACTACTTTCTTTCTTCCTTTCTTTCTTATTTTCTATAAAAGGGGAAACAAGTAAAAGTTATTACTAAAAAAAATTCGAAACGAAAGGTGAAATTTTCTCTGATTCAACCATCGATGCGGTAGGAAAAGAGGAGGAATTCGATCGAAGACCTGACAAAAGAATCCACCCTTACTGAGATAAAAACTCAACCAATGTTAAGCCCAAAAAAAAATAAAAAATAAAAAAGATTATTAATTAAGATCTCAATGAATTATGTTGAATAGAATAAGACATCTAAATAGACGTAAACTTGAGTAATAAGCAAATAAAATCCTACAAAAATATTTTTAAAATAAGGAAACAATAATTAAAGTTTTAAAATAATTGAAACTAGAATTCTATAAAAGTACGTCTTGAAGTTTTGGAGAGAAAAGAAAAAATTAGTTAGGAGAGAAAAAAAAAGAAAAAAATTATAATTTTTTCTTCATATTATTTGGGAGTTTTATAAAAGAAAAGAAATCAAATTCATTGGGGATAAAAAGTTTTGTTTTTAACTTTTAAATGGTATTTTTAGAATATAAAAAATATTTAACTCTAATATTTTTTTCCCCTCCATTTTTAACTTTTGAGAGAAAAAAAATTTTAAATTTGGAGAGATCTCAAATCCATCCAAATCTCTCATTTTCTATCATATTTAAATTTCCAAATAAAAGAAAAGTTATAATTTTTTCTCATAATCTTTTCTTTTCTTCAAATCTTTTCATCAAAACGAACTGTAAATATTAGACATTGTTTTGTAGCAAAAAGGAAGGAAATAATAACAATAAAAATAAAAATAACAAGTTTTAGAAAAAGATTTAATCTTTATGTTGCTCAAATTGCTACATTGATCTGCATGGATCTTGAGTGATGAAAGGGCTGAGACATGAGTTTTGTCATAGGCTAGGATCTCCCTATGATCCTTAACCATGATAATTTCAATGTCCCAATTCAGTGTGTTTGTGATCCGACTTCTTGGCATCTTTTCTGTATTGGTTGCTCCTCTTTGATCATAAATTCAATCTCAAAATCACTCATTTAATTCAATATTGTCAATCTTTATCATGTTTGTTTCTCGTTTGTCGTCAATAACATAAGAAAATACTAATTTCATTAGAGTACATTTGGTAAAAGTAATTTTTATGGAAACAAATTTTATTCTCTCCTACCATACATGTCCTGGATGCAGAGACCTCAACGTTTTCTTTATTTACAATTGTTTTGCAAGATGAAATATGAAAAGAAAAGAATTTTGTGGTGCATCAAGGGATAGGGAGGGGCAAAAGAGAATTACAATTTTACAGGAAATGTCATGTGAGGGGTAGATGTGTCTCGTGCTTAAAACTAGTAGAAATGTCCCCAAGGAAACATCCTAGTGGTCATATATCTTTCTCTCCACATCTCATGATTCAGGATTCAAATCACGTTATAACAAAAAAAAAAAGTAGAATCAGGGAACAAGTGGGTTGTGTTTAGGGACCATGCAGGAGTTCTTAAAAGGGATATGGATCATGCATGAGAGTTTTGCAAATGCAAGAGCTTGCAATCAATCCTTACAAGATTTTATGCTTAAAATAATCAACTTGCTTTGCTGGATTACTCTTTAATCTTCAAAATGTCTAAAATAAAAAACAAAAATTCAAAATCCCTCTATAATTTTTCACCCGTGATCGCAGCCCACTGCCTCATGCAATGAACTTAGTGACTAGCCAGCTTGGCCCACTCTCCCAAGCACTCCCTCGACAATAAAGGAAAGTAAGCAAATATACAAACAAACTACAAGAAATCTCTTTCCCAACCTTTAAACATTCAAATATATAATGTACAAGGATAGACGCCTGAAGGGTTTACAAGTTTCCCCCAAAACAACTCTCACACCCAAGAGCTTACCCACTCCGCACACTCTATTCTAGCTCTCCCACCCAAGAGTTTTGCATAACCCAACCCCTTGTTTCTTACACACTGACAATAGCAAACTCTATTGTTATTCTATAGAGAATTCCCACAACTCTCTATTTCCTCTCCTACCTCTAGCACTCTCCTTTGTGCTTGTGGAGAAATGGGTGATTGGTGATGCCTTGAGCAATGAAAAAGCTCCCCTTTTATAGTTGAAGAATGGCTTGACTTTCCTCAAGATCATATGCAAGAATTAAGGTAAATTGTCCCAATCCTTCCATCCTTGAATGTTGGACTTTCCCTCCCTTGGAAAGATGTAACTATCCTTATCGGATGAAATTCAAAACCTTGCCTTCTTTAAACTTACAATCATCATATTTGAATTCAAACACATTTGAATTCAAAAACCTTCCCAAACTGCAGCTTGGACTTAAAATCTCTCTTTTTGATGCACCTAGGGTTTCTTTCTTTGCAAAGCATCTCCTCCTAAAGTGCCAAGTCCACTTTACCTTGTAAGGAAACTCCCCCAATTAATCATCCATACTTTCCCTACTTAGAATTTGACATTGCCCTAATCAAATCCAAGTTTGCATGGAATGATGCTGGTGTGTGTCGGCGTGTGCCCCCGCACACATGCTCCACGAGCCATCTTAAGATCCACATGTGCGTTTGATACTATTTTTTGTTTCAATGAGCCATTTTAAAATCCATGTGGATTGCTCAAGCCACTTTTCGAAAATTCTCATGTCTGTTCGATGCTCCTTCATACACGTCAGCCCTTGGTGTACCTCGCACACATGCCTCATGAACCATCTCAAGATTCCTACTTGCAATTGAGCCTATTTTTGGTTTTAGTAAGCAATTTAGTAAGTGTTGATGATTGTTTGAAGCACTTTTTCAAAACCCTCACATCTGCTTAATACTCCTTCATACACGTCCGCTTGTGCCCAAACACCGCCATACATGCTAGCCATTTTGCCACCCATGACAAACCTTCAACTAATTGCTCATACCTTCCTTAGCTACCATAGGCTATTGAATGCTTGAAATAGATTTCCCAGATTACACATTGAGACCCAAGTTGCCCATGTACCTTGGTGTGGTGTGCACTGGCCCCATGCACCCAGCACGTGCATGGGTCATGCCAAGGTTTGGGGGTATAACAATCTTCCCTCACCTAATCATCCAATACCCTTATTGGACTAGCTCTCTAATAGCTTTGAAACCGCTCCTCAAACTCCCACAAAGCTTGTTCCCTTTCCTCCAACATCATGGCCGCGAGCATGCTGCTCGGTTGCTTACAACTTAGCACGTCGGCCACTAGGTTGTGCCTCCCTGGTTTGTGCTACTATTCAAACTTGAACTCTGTAAGAAACTCTTGCCATCTAGCCTGCCAAGGACTGAGCTTCTTTTGAACTACAAAGTAGGTGTTTGCAACATTATCAGTGCACACCATGAATTTCGTCCCTAGCAAATAGGGCCTCCACACCTGTAGACAATGAACCACTGCAGCCATCTCCTTTTCATGGGTTGAATACCTCTATTCAGCCTCATTAAGCTTCCTACTCTTAAATGCAATTGGATGCCCGTCCTGTACCAGCACGGCCCCTAGCGTCCGGTCCGACATATCTGTGTGCACCTCAAGTAGTGCTGCAAAGTTCGGTAACTTGAGCATTGGCTCGGTTGATACCTCATTGGCAAGACTTTCCGTTGTCTCCTCGCACATGCATAGCCTGTTCTCTGCATAGGTAAGGGTAGTCAGGCATTTCCTCTTATCCTGACTAATGTCTTGTGGCGTCCGAGGTTGAAGTTTGTTGTCATGCCCCTTGCGAAGTAGCTTACGCTGCGACCCTCCTTGGTTTGGCATATAATGTTTGCCTTCCTTCGCATACGATGGCCCCTCCATTGAGCCAATATTTACGGATTGTGCCCTCCTGCACTTCCTTCTGTAGGACCAAATATTGAGAATCATTATGCACCTCCTCCCTAAGGTGTTGTGCAAATTCACCGTCACCCCATGTCATGCCCGCAAGAATGCTGTCCGATTGCTTGCAATTCAGCCCTTGCTCCAATTGTATGGTTGAAATCGATGATGAAGTCCCACCTTCAGCCTTTTTAGGTGGGCTTGTTGTTGGGCCAAGCATAGTTGATCCTCTGCCATGATTGAAATGTCCGTAGATGTGGCATGGGCATGGCCTTGGCTTGCACAGGGAACTCCAAGCCCAAGCACTATATCAAAGTCATCAAGGTGTACCACCAAGAAGTCGCACCTTCCATACCATCCTCCAATACTCGTTGTGAATCCTTTGGCCAACTCCCGTACCGGCCTAGCATCTGAATTCACCGTCTTCAGCCTGTTATGAGTCGCCATTGTTGAAATTCCCAATCACGTTGCCATGCGATCAGCCACAAAGTTGTGGGTCGTTCCAGTGTTGACCTGGGCAAGTGCCTTCTGCCTATTCACCCTCGTTGGCATGTACATGAGTGGCCTATAACTCCCGGCTCTCATGGACCCGATGAGCTGCAAAGGGTTCACCTATGCAGGCTCCTCCTGCCCCTCTTGCTGCTCCCTATCCTCCGCTACCAATGTAGTGATTTTCTCACACTTTGGACACTGTCACATGAGGTGTGGCCTGCTACAAATGAAATAGCTACTTGCTGCCCATGATTTGCCTCCTTTGGCCCTTTCGTGTTGCTTGAACTCCTTGCAGTTTTGGGCCTTCCCCTTGCCCTTAGCCTTCGGGCCAGGGTTGGTCGTTGATGCAACCGCCTTAAATTCCACCAATGCATCCGTTGCAGTTATGGTCATTGGCAAGTCCTTCGCTCTTTGTCTCTTTAATTCTGCCTACACCCATGGTTGAAGGCCAAACAAGAAATTAAAGAGTTTGTCTTCTTCAGACATGTTGGGCACCTCCAACAAGGCCAATGTGAACTCCCTTACATATTCCCAACAACTCCGATTTGCTTCAACTTCCTCAAGCTTTCTCTTGTAACCCATCCGGTGTTGCAAGGAAGGAATTGTGCCCGCAATTCCTATTGCAACTCCTTCCATATTGAAATTTGTGGCCGCCCTTTGTGCACGTCCTGTTGCTCCCGAGTGCGCCACCATAGCTTGGCGTCCTCGCCCAAGTACATGGTGGCCACCATGACTTGTCGGTCCTCCAATATTTTTGCAACTTTAAAGTAAAGCTCCATATCCCATAAGAAGTTGTTCAACTCCCTAGCCGATCTTCCCCATTGAAGGCTTTTGGTTCTAGGACCTTCATTCAAGATGAGGAGGGCTCGTCCTGCTCCTTGGCTGCAACAACTTGTTTTAGGATGGAGATCTATTCCTCTAATCTTTTAAGCCCATCTTACTAGGTTTCGTACCTGGGGACAATAGGGGTACGGATCATGCAGGAGAGTTTTGCAAAATGCGAGAGCTTGCAATCAATCCTTACAAGATCTTGTGCTTAAAATAATCAACTTGCTTTGCTGGATTACTCTTTAATATTCAAAATGTCTAAAATAAAAATTTAAAATTTTCAAAAAATGTACTAAATCAATTTTGGGAGAGTGATCTTTATTTGTCCCTAGGGGATAGCCCAGTGGCAACAGCCCTTTTCTCCCGATTCCATAATTCGGAGTTTGATTTTTGTTGTAACAAAAAAAAAAGAACAATCGTTATTTCATCTCTATCATCTATTGGCGTCAACTTACAACCTAACCTAGAACCATTAAGGTTGTGAGTGTGAGGAGGAAAAAAGGAACAATGGTATTCGAAAGTTACTCCACTCGTCTTTTTTATGCTCCTTAAAATAAATAAAAATTATTTTAATTTGGGTGAATGAATTATCTCTAATTTTATATTTAGTTTCTAAACTGTGCATGCTTTTCTAAATGTCTCTATTCTTCCCAAAAAAAAAAAAGTACCAAAATTTCAAAAAGTATACTAAATTAGCCCTAATACATGGGCGAGCTTCTTGTAACTTTAGCCATGTTCTTCAAGAGAGCACAATGGGCAACTTCCTTAGAAGTGTCGGTTTGCGGATTGGGCATCTTTTAAGTCCTTGCCTGCGAGATTTTTAAGCGTGTATGATGGGTTGTAATACATGTACTAGTAACTCCTAAACAAATTTTATTTCCAAACACAACCATCTACTAGGAAAATAAAATAAAATATATATATATATTATATAACCAATCAATATCCAAAATTATACTTATTATCAAGTTCAATTTATTGAGAGCACTTTTAATATAATACTTTTCATTTCCAAGTTTCGAATTCAAGATTTTATTAAAAGATCTAATACATTTATGTTGTTCATTAGTAAAATAAAACAGAATAAATGCTAAAAAAAGAAAAAAAAAACTATTGCTCTATTTTGACGCGTTTGGAGGACTCTGTTAATTTGTGACTTTTATAATGTTTTCCCCATAAGTCATCAAATGGAGGTAAAAAAAAATGATAATTGCGCGGAATAATTTTCAGTTGGTAATACCTTAGTTTAAGCCAAACAATAATAATCTGTTATTAAAAATGAATAATCAAATAATCAAATGGGCAAGACTTAGTTCATTGAAAGACATGAAGAAGGCAAGTGGGCAAGGTCTCTATCACGACTCAGCAACAGGTTCTTGCAACCTTGTACGCACCCTAGTCCTCAAATCCTCTGATTTGTCTGTTTTAATGCATAACCTAATGACCAAGAACATGGATGGTTACCTAGCAAAAAAAGGAAAAGAAAAAGAAAAATACACTTATGGTTGTTAATTTTCTATAATCGCTCGAGGCAACAGAGGCACATGGTCAAAAAAGAAAAGTAGAACAACCACAATACAAATCAAAAGACCAAAAGCTATCATCCCAAATGATCACAGGATCCATTGATCGAGTCTTCAACTGCTGTGAAGACCTGAGTTTCTTTCAACCTTAAGATCATGCTCAGCTCCCAATGTTTGTGTCCAGAAAGAGATAAACCTAAGAAAGAAAGGAGAGGAATTAAAAAAAAAAGGTTTTAAAGAGAGACATTGCAGACTAGTAAGACAAACACGAGCAGGGAAAGGTTTGGGTATGTCGGGTGCATAATCACAAATGGCATTAATTTTATGAAATTTACAACAAAAACAGAACCTCCTTTGCACTCACAGCATTAAGGAAGAAATTCTTATTCTTGCCAGAATCCCTTTTCTCCCGACATTTGGTAGGGCAAGTGAGAAAAGATACGTAACACCTTAAACTTGGGGCAAAGGCATGCTGCAATACATATAATTTGAAACATGCAAGTAAAAATAAGGGGTTTGTGATGGGTTATCGAAACCTTCAAATTAATACCGATTCCTCCAATACAATGATTGTAGTAATAGTGGTACCAGGTTGAATCCTACGGAAATTAATTAACTTAATCTCTTAGTTGATTTAAAAACAAAATAAAGATGAGGGTTGTTTCGAATAAATTGCTAAATGAAAAATTAATAATCTAAAATTAAGAAACAAATCAATAATGCAAAAGACTAAAAATTAAAAAGAAAATTCAATCTATCAAGTATTGATCCAAGGGTTTATACATTCGGTTGTTTCATTGATCATCGGTTAAAAAACGATATTCTCGCAATCCAAGCATTTAACCTTAGATTTAATTTATTAGAATAACAGTAATAAATCTTACGTTTTCCTAATTTAATCGACCAAACCCAGTATCTAATCAAAACTTATCATTAATCGACCGAGCATGATAGTATTCTATATCAACATAATGACATCATTAAGTTCTGTGAAAACAGTTAAACTAAAATACAAATAATTGAGATAATCGCAATTATTTGATTTTATTTCATCGATTCCTTAAGTTAAACATGAATACCAATAAAAGACCTATAAATATAAATAACATAGTTACTACTTGTACCATTCATTCATAACAATTACGGATCACTGAAATCCTGGATAGTAATAGAAAAATTAATATTGAATTAAATTGTCAGATTAACCAATACTAATTTTTCATGTAAATAAATCAAGAACCAACAAATACTTGAATTAAAAGGGGTAAGAAATTAAATGAAACATATAACCTCATAATGAAGACAATCGAATAAAAGTTTTTCTTGAATCAGAATTAAAAATCTAGTCACTCTAGTGAGTATTTAACACAAGAAAATCAAAGTAAAATAGTGTTCCTAAGAATTAAAGAAAAAAATGAAATAAAAATAAAAACCTAATGGAAAGAATGAGCAGCCGTCCAAGCACTTTCTCTCTTCAATGAACAGTGATATCCTCCTTAGGAATTGTGAATGTGTTGCCTTCTTGAATAGCCGCTAGCCTCTTGTTGAGAACTATTTTTGTGGCGTGAAGATTGAATTGCAGTTTCCATACCTCTAGTCTTCTAGATCAATTTGGAGTCTTCCAAATTGGCAAAATACAAACTTTTTACTCTTATTAAAAACAATTTTTACTTTAAAATAAAACTCTACTAAAATATGCTAAAACTAAAATTAAAGCTTCTCTCCTTTTTTTCATGGCCCAATAAGATATCTTGAGCCATTTATCTCCAAAATTGCCACTTTAACCCATTTTGATCTATACATTCAAATTCAATCACCTAAAAATAAAAATCAATAAAAACAACCATTAAAGTACTAAACAATCCAAATTCAAACCATAATAACAACAATAAATTCAACAATTTGTATGATATCACATTCCCCAACACCAAATCAATACTTATCCTCAAGCATTCACTATACCAACGTCTCTCAACTATTCTTGTTTTCACTCCTTCTCCTCCTTCATTTCATCATCCAACAATCTCAAACAGCACATATTGAAACATTCAAACTAAAACAACAATCCAGAGAACAGGTGATCATAGTTTCAAAACTTTAAAAGAAAACATAGGTATCCCATCAAATTCAATAATCTCATCAGAATTCAATATACCAAGATCCAATACTCTTACTAGGAATTCACTCTATGCACTCAAAGTGTTTAAAGGAATTTATTAATAACTCTTAAGATCAAAACATAACGTGATGTTACCATAAACTTACTTATTTATCAAATTTTCACCACTAATTATATGAATTCAAAATAAAAATGCGAGGGTCTTTATAAGGGTTGTAACTTGACTTGAGTAAAGGTAGGATAAAAGGAAAATATGATATGTAATGCATACCAAAGAAGCATGTCAAAGATTACAAAACATTCATACTATTAAACTCATCTCATAGTATAAAGTACAATCGACCCAAAGAAAAATATTCCAAGCAAGATCATCTCATTCCTCGATCCAAATTTCTGAGTTTTTTTTTCTTTTTTTTTCAAATTCCCTCATCTCAATTTTCTGAGAATTTTTTTTCTTTTTTTTTCATTTTTTTCATTTTTTTTAAAAAATAATTTCGAGAATGAATGAAAAGTGTATACATAAATTTTCTCAAATTGCATAAATAAATCTCTAAAAATAATTCCCAACATAAAATTACCTCATTTCCTTTACAAACAACCGTCCATTTAAACTCTAAACACATGCTTCTTTGATATGAGAACAAAAAAGAATGTTAAGTGCAAAAAAAGAAGGTTGTGTGTTAATTTATGCGTTATAAACAAAGAAAAATGGATAAAGGTTCAATTTGGTTCATTACGGGGATGAATATGCACGAGAAGATCTTTTTAAGATAGTTAAAATGTGTAAACCTAATTGCTCTCATCATATTAATGTATGTACTCATGGATATGGTCTCAAAATGCATAGCAAAACAAATTCTAGAATAAACACTCATGAAGAAAAAATTAGAGCAAATATGATGGTATGCTCTTAAGGCTCAAAATCTCGCAAAAGTATGTAATATTATATTGAATTTTGTACATCTTCATCTAATTCAATCATCAAGATCAATGGGACACTTAAAATATTTTTATCCAAAATAACTAATTACGCTTGTCTCATTTATGCGTTTTAACTCAAATCAACAACGTATACTAACTCAAAAATTATTTTCAGATGAAAATCAAAAGAGTATGAAATTCCAAGAAAAATAGAAGAATTGACATGGACACATAAAAACCTCTCTAACACCTAAATGCTACATTGTCCTTAATGATGCAAAAGTAATAAGTCTAGGTACAATGCGAAGGGAATTCACAACCAACACTATCCTAATCCAGAAACCATAAGCAGAAAATGAAGACTCTATGCAATAAGAGAGATAAAACAAAAAAAAATTGAGAAGATAACTAGAAAAGGAAGACAAGGAAGAGAGGAGAGAAAGAAAACTCCCCTAAGATGAGGACGGAAATGATAGTTGAAATCCCACAAAATCAGTGAGTGCTTGAATGTTTCTCTCCACCCTCGAGATTTGCTACTGCATGTCATGCACAAGCTAAGCCAAAGAAGTGGAAGGAGACTATCTTAAAGCATCAGAAGTGTCTGCAAAAGTAGAATAGACTCTCGATCGGTTGTCACCCGGTGAGGTAAAATGATAAACACCATCTATTTTGCACACAACACCCATTCGCATCAAGCATTCAAAATCCAATGGTTCGGTATGACAAGCAATGTTCATGTTGTGATGATCTAAGTCCAAAACCCTCAAGTTAACAGCCAAGTGAGTAACTAATGATCCTAGAATCAACGGTTTAGTAGAAGATGAGAGAACACTCCGAAATTGAGTAGCCAACCAATAACCAAAATTAATTTTCTGGTTTTGGGTCATAAACCACAGGAAAAATAGTTCTGGTTTGGAGTAAACAGCTGAACTGGCCTTTCTCCTATAAAAATTAAAAGCTAAAAACCGTTGAATTACCTACAATGCATGATCCTTAAGGTATTGACTTTTAGAGTAACTAGAATCAAAATGCTGAGGGTCGGTAGTCAATTCAGACCAGATACGTGAATAATATGAATTGAAATGCGATGTGTAGTCACAAACTGAAAAACAATCAGAAGAGCCATCTACAAACCCTAAGGCTTCATTGAATTGAGTCAAAGAGAAATGAAATGCATAATTCATCGGTCGAAATTCAATGATTCCTGGGGTGTCTGAAGTCCATTATGCATTAGTATCAAACAGGAATGTAATTTAAAATTCGCAAGTAAGTTCCCTAAATGCAGAGTAAGATAGATTCATGTAAGGACTTCAGCCAATAGCAGATAAATAACCATGGATTCTCTCAAGTATGCCAAGCGATTCTAATGTGGGGACATGAAAATATTTGCAGGGAATTACAGTTCTGGATGAGATATCATAGTACCTGCGTTTGTGCTCTGCAGAACTGAACTTGAGGTGACCTCCTAACTTCTGAGGAGCTGGAGAAAGTATTGCCTTGCCTTTTGCCACTTAAGACCTTGATTTAGGTCTGCTTGAAGATGATGGAGTCTCTTGGTCTACGAATGGCGGCTCTTTTGCCTTTTCTTTCTGACCATGATTTTGTCCTAGGAGTCCAAATAAAATGTTTAGATATTCTCTATATAGGCATTGCAACTATTGGGCCCTGTGATTATATTTATTCATTCCAAAAAATTCAGTTAACATAGTTACTGAAAAGTCGACATTTCTTAGTAAATAAGCCAGATTAGAGTTATTGTCAAATGAAACAACTTGCTAATCAGGTAGATGAACCTAAAGAGTATAAACTGTTGGCGTCATTTCATTTAGTCAGAATTTGTAAATTCACCATAAAGCTTCAAGAGGTGAGATCCATCTTCCTTGTTGAAATTCTTTTCTTCATCAATATCATTAAAGGAATTTTCATAAATAATCTGAAAACTAATAAAATCATGGCCTTTGAAAACATATTTGTAGAGGTACTTTATAAGGTTCAAAGTAGAATATATCTCTACATTTATATAGTAGTTTAGCAAAGCAAGGAAATATGGATTATAAGATATGATCCATCGATTTTCTAAATCATATCCTTGTACTTTAACTATTTTGTCATCATCCTTCCTACTATAATGTGGATATGCATTTTTTTCATGAACTTTGTAATTTGAAAAGTTTTTAAGATAGTGATTCTTACACATACCATTTTTCACACAAGGATAATTCATATCCATATCACCATAAGGACCATTAATCATGTGCTTTGATAATGAGTGAATATAAATGACGATTTTGTTGAGGATCAGGTATTTCAGTACAAACAATATTATCATATGATTCCAGATTAAGCAACCTAGACTGAGCTTTTAAAATTAACAGCAAGTGAACATGAGAAAATCCATGCTTTTGAAATTCAATAACATAAACACATGCTACAACTTCTCCAAAAATCTATTTCTTCAGAAGTTTAGATTTTGGCATCTCAAATTTGGCTCTAAAAACACATTCAAACAAATTTGGTCTATCTTATGGTTTTTCTTCATACTCTAACTTTTCTTGGATTTCCTTCTACATTAGATTACACATCATGGTCCAAAAAAAAAAAATATCAGGCTTTCCATATTTTTGGACCAGAGCCGTGTCATCTAAATATCACCATCTCATATTTCGTAAACCACCAACAAAAGAGACGGTAATATTATTCGGCAACCAACTTGACAACCTTGAGTCTGACCAATCACTATACTGTCTAATACTCCTTGCAAGATTTCTATCATAATTTCATTCTGTCTTTTTCTATAAAATTCAAGTTTAGATGTCTCAATTTTAATATAAATGTCTATCACAAACTGTTGTAGGAGTCTAAGAGAATGTAATAACGTGGATTGATTATCATCCCTTATTTGTAGTCTATAACAGTAGTATTCCCTTTTTGAAATAGCATACTTCCCATTCCTATTATCATCAGCAACTAAAAAGGGACGTCCTAGTTACAAATCTATGAATAGATAAAATAAACTAATGCACTTGCCTTTCTATTCCAAATTTATTAAATCTGCTAGAGCATTTACAGATAAAGGATCATTATATTCTTCTCTTCCTATCTTATAGACTAGCTTAATTCCATGATGCCACCTGGGCTTACCCTGAGGAAACAAAAGAGGATATTTTAAAGGATCATAGCATGCATAATAAAGCTGGACTCTATAGCTTGTACTAGAATGACTATAAACTTGGATGTGAGGGACTAAATTAATAGCTCAATCATCCGTTTCAGTCCAAATAGCAGCAACTTGTGAAGCAGTAAGAAGATTATATATTTGTTGATCCAATGTGGGATAACAATTAAAAACAATCTTATAATTTTCAAGATTCGAAACATTTCTCAAATCCCTAAAAATTCTTGCATGAGGATTATCATCAATAATGTTAAGAAAGTGCTCTTTCAAAGTTTGTCATAGTTATTAACTCCTCCTATCATTGCTTCATCAGTATCATAAAAATAAAGTTGGATTTCACTTGCTTTGCCACCTGATAGCACTAAACTATCCAGCAAATGATATACTTGGCCTTGTACACGAAAAGTATAAACTCTATGCTTGTTCTTTGTAAGCTCCTTGTCATATTTTGCAGCATATGATATAAAGGTAAGATTATTATTATAAGTGCGAATGTTACTATTAAAGGTGCAGCTATGGATATTTCTCCTCTAAGATAGCAAAAGGAAGGAGGCTCCAAATGGAATCATTTGGCTCCACAATGTTCACAATCTAGAGCAAGAGGAAGCATAAGAGATTCCTTAGGGAGTTTGTCTAATATAGAAAGCTTTGAGCGTTTTGTCCTTGTAGAGAGTACTTTAATTTGTTTTATAAATTTCAACATCATCTTAAATCTTAACTTAAAATTTGAAGCAAAAAAAAAAAAAAAAAAAACCATAAACGTGCCTAATAGACCAATGACAAATTATAAGAGAGTCAACATTTTTAGATGTACAAGGCTGACATCGATTACCAGTTACAAAGTAAGTAGGATCTCCTAGAAAGGAGTAACAAATTGGTGAAGAGGAAAAGAAGCAAAATTTCAAAAAGTTGTAAGAAGTCTCTTTTTTGCCATAAAGGATGTTTAGATGCCATAACCATATAGAAGGAAAGTTAAACAAATGAACTTAAAAGAAAGGCAAATCAAAAAATGGTTATAAATAATACAAGAAGCCAGGGAAGCTAGGGAATGTCTAAAACTGTATTAAAGAATAATGTTTACAAAGAAGGTGCTATCGTGAAGAATTTTAAATTAATAATAGTAACAAAGAGTTGATTTTGCATATTTTAAAAACCGTATTTATACCAAAAGAAGAAGATCGAAAGGCTGCATTTGCTGGGGGTAATAAAAAAAGGTCGTTGATTTTGAACTTCTGTTGAAGCAATGGAGACACAAACATTATAATTTAGTTAGTTGACATTCAATATATATGAGCTTTGGCTAACAATAGGATCCATAGTCAGCCCAACAGAAAAGGATGGTCGATTATCAACTTCTATTCCCAAATTTAGCACACTAAGGGTAGTATTTGGTTTATTGATGTTTGAGCTATCTAAGCTTTTAGTTATAATTGCATCAACAATAGCATCAGTTGCATCAAATGACGCACGAGTAACATATTCCCTAGTTTTCATCCCATGAACATGATTTTATTTCTCTTTATAGCATTCGACTCTCGGCGACGACGCAAGAGTGCAGCTTTTTGATCTAACGGCATTTCTACATATCGCTTATGTCATTGAAGATTTTTATCCATTTTCTAGTAGCAATAATTGTTAGAAAATATAAAATAATAAAAGCATAAATATATATTTTAAAAACTAAAAGAGATAAAACACAAAACCATAAATAAACGATAGATTCACCAAATCCAGATAATTAGAAAAGAAACACAAAAGACAAATATGTAAAAAAGAGATAAGATGAGTCAAACTATGCACAAATGTTGAAGCATGTAATAGCACCAAATTGCACATAAAAAAGGTAGACACTTACCTGACAAAATAGTTTGTAGCAATAGAATAACAGAATGTAGAAAGCGAACACAAGAGTAAGCACAATTTCTACAAAACAGAACCAAAAGAAAAATTAACACAAGTTTTAAAATAAAGGGTGATATCTTAATCATGCATCTAACTATTAGCAATCACTGAAATAACACTTGAGCACAACCTAATCGCTATGTGCAGACAAAGATTGTCACGCCCCGAACCGGGAATCGTGAACAGCCGCCCGTTGCCTTGGATGCTAACTGTATTTCTACAGAAAATCGGGCAGAACCTCCCTATAAATCGGAGGTCTCCCATGTACAAATAAACTTGTATACCTGTAAAAATACAAAATCATCCTGTAATTTAAACACATGGCCATCCCGGCCTCTCCAAAACCAACAAATCCCGCAACCGACATCCAGAACAACGCAAGGCTAACAAATCACCAACAGTCCTAGCCACAAACCTCTACTGTCATGCTCAACTAGAACATGAGCAGCCGCTACACCGAGCGAGCCTAAATTTATTCAAATGTATAACAAATTTCCCAAGTAACATTCAAATACGTACAATCACCTCAATGCAAATGAAATATGAGAGTTTCACAATTAAATATACATAAATTATACAGTCATCCCAAAATATGTACACGGTCAACTACGGACCTCAACAAGGCCACGTAGGGTCGACAATAAAATACGAAACTCATCTTTTAAATTAAACTTTTATCTTACCTTCCTGAATCACCTAATCCACCAAGATCTCCAAAATCTGAGGCGTCGCTCCGGCACAACAATAATTATGTCTGGGGAGGGAGAGAGGAGGGGTGAATACTCGGGGAAGAATACTCAGTGAATGAGGGGATAATCTCAAGTAATAATAGTGTAGGTGAAAATTGGAGTGTCAAATAATATCATTCGTAAACAATAATTCAAGTTTTGCAGTAAATCATGATATGTTCGATAAAATGAACTCTTTTAATCATTCACACGATATCACACATATATACATCCATTTAAAAATCAAGTATAACATAGAGCTAGCCGAAAGAATCCTGGCAAATGTCAATCGTGACCAAGGACAGGCGCATCGGGGGTTTTGTTATGCAAAGTGTTTCAAAAGATGCTCTCTACCCCGATGTTGGCTCGTACAAGCAACTCCCAGTGCTAGACCGTCTATTCTGACGGACCTCCCCTTTCGATTCAACTGGGCCCATACGGAACATCACAATCATGTACAAGCAACTCCCGGTGCTAGACCGCCTATTCTGATGGACCTCCCCAATACCTGATTCAACCGGGCCCGTACATATCACAATCACGACGTTTGCGGATACCTCTGGCCAAAGCGTATCCGGGCAACTCGTGCCTCTACAAACGCCATTCGGAGCTACGGAATCAATCAAGTCATCATCATAGTATCACAAGTGGGCATCCCAGTGCCCTCATAGATTTTAAAACATTTCAAAGCCGTATGCCAATACATTTCATCAAAATCATTTCAAATCAACAACCGATACAATGGTAGAAAAGGAAACTTATCAAATTTTCAAGTAATGGCACAATTTTATTTCATTTCAAACATGGATGCATAATCATAGAAAACATAAGTATGACACTCCAATAATCACAAAACAGATTTAAATTTCAAATTTCATACGTCGAGATCATGCATATCAAAAGCATGTTTTATTTAAAAACAAGATAAAATCAGGTTTCACTATTTCATGCAAGAGATTAGGGTCTCACTCACCTCTAGGGAGGGTGTCCACTCCCTGTTTCTGAAATCAAATCCAAAGGACTCCCCTCGAGTCTCCAAAGGTCAACCTAGACCAATCAATACGGATAATCATCAATTAAAGCCCTATTAAAGGGTTTTCAAATTTCCCTTCTATTTAAAAGAGCTTAAATTTGCACAATTACTTCCCTAAACTTTCATTTCATCAACCTAAGATCATTTCAATCACCAATGACTTTAAATTTACAATATTCCTCGATTTTACCAATTTTCTCCCAAATTACATAATTTTAATTTAATTCCCATCAATTCCAATTCATACCCCAAGGACAAATACACAAATCGATCAAATAAAACTCTAATGCTACCTACGACATTTCTAACATGCTTCGCAGTCCAGTTTACATCAACTCCTAGACCTAACTCCAACAATTTCATACAAACCCTTAGGGGAAACACATTTCTTTCGCGTCTAATACATTTTAGGATATATGGCTATATACTTTCTACCTAAATTCAACAAAATCGATTTAAATTATTTAAGGGATTGAGGATCCCTCACCTAGGGTTGTTCTCGTAGTTCGTAACCTTCACTAAATCGTCTCCTCAATACATTTTCAGACCTGCAAAACTCCCAATTTAAGATAATTTTAGTAATCTAAACCAAATTTCCTAAGAAATTTTGAAACCCTAGAATTTGGGTTAGGGTTTGATCTTACCTATGTAGTGAACACAGCACGGTCAACTTAGGGCTTTCAGCTGGGGCTTCCGCAGGTGGCAGAAGGCGCGCGAGTAGGGAGGCAGCACAGCAGCCGCGCGCAGGAAGAGGCTATCGCGCACTGCAGTCGGCCGTGCAGGACAGGCGCGCGCTGGCACGCGCGCAGGAGGGGGGGCAATCGCGCGAGCAGTCACGCGCGTGAGGAACTGTCACGCGCGACGCGCGCGTAGGGAGAGAGACAGGGAGACTGAGAGACAGAGGGAGGTAGAGAGTGGAAGATGGTTGGTGGTCGAACCACCGTGGGGTGGCGGAGCCGAGCAGCGGCGGCAGAGAAGAGATCGCGAGTGGAAGAGAGGGAGAGAGTTTCGCGGTAAGAGAGAGAAGCCGAGAGAGAGAATGAGAGAGATAGAGAGTGAGACCGAAGGGAGAGGTGGAGAAGGGAGAGCGGTGGTCGCTGCGGTGGCGCCAATTCGCGGCGGATGGCAGCGGCGGCGATAGGGTGGCCGCGGCGGTGCGGCGCGGGTAGGGGAGAGGAGAAGACGGAGAGGCGGAGAGAGAAAGAGGGAGAAAGAGAGAGAAATTAGGGCTTTTAGCCCTAATTTCGTTTTTTTTTTTTTTTTTTATTATTATTATTATTTTCATTATTATTATTCTTATTTTATATATATATATATATATATTTGGATAGATTTGGAAATAATTAAATGGAGAAATAAATAATTTAATAAATGAAAAGAAAAATATATTTTTATATTTTTATATATTTTATTATTCTATTTTAATAATTGAATATATCAAAGGTTTGAATTAAAACCTCAAAAATTGAAAATCAATACAATTTAATTTTAAAAAAAAATTTATATATATAAACTGAGGAATATTTTATTTATATTCCATGAATACTACACTTGTACGAACACCGCAGTGTCGGTGTTACAAAAATAAATGAGATCAAACCTAAAAAGAAAAAATATTAGACCTTTGGTATCAATAATAGTAATGACTTTCGAGCCTTAATACTGAGATCTATCTTTAATTGACATCTATCTTTGATTAGTAACAACTTAATCTGCAAAAAAGTGGTTGAGTGCTAAAATAGCTAAATGAAATCTTAATGATCTTATCAACCATGGATTCTAAACAAATTCGGAGTGGCCTAATACATGGCTATATTAATACTTCGAAATAATCTTACTTATTTTTTAAGCTGAATTCTATACTTCCTGCCTTAACAATTATTCCTTTGAATATAACTCCAAACTTATATATTGAGATAAGAAAGATGAAATACATTCGAAAGAAATGCATTAATTTTGTACGAGCTAAGTAGGCCATCGATAAAAATAAACCTATTAAAATCAGCCTTCAATACTTGCAGGCTTTCTTTACCTCTCCAGAACCAATTTACACTAAAATCATGCCCTAATACAACTGTGTTAATGATGTTTTAAGTTATTTTCTTTGAATAAAAATGCAAGTGGACAACAAAACAATATAATCTCTACATTGTTTCAAGAAATTGGTAGATCAAAACCCTTGTCCAAAAAATAGCAGCTTCACAATTTTATTGAACAATTGATACAAGGACTTCAAAGTTGTTCATAAGTTCGACAAACAAGGTAACATTATCTAGTATAAATTCAATCAAATATCATTCATAGCAGGCTACTATAGTTATCAAATCTAATTTCTTCCATTCACAAGTCAAACTTCAACACATGAAGAAAATAGACAAATGTAATTAACAAAGCATTCACAAAGGAATCAAACAGAATCATCTTGCTCTATCTTTTTTTTTAAGCTTCTTTCTATCTGCAGCCCTAAACAATGCTCTCAACTACGTGGTGTGGAGTTTGAATTTTCAAAGAAATATCAGGGTCATGTGCCCAAGTACTTGATTACTTAGAACATGAAACACATGAAATAGCAAGCAAAAATTTGGCATGAGATGTTCCAATTGGTGTTGACAAAACAAAATTAAGTTTGATGAAATCAGGAAAATTGAAATAATTGAAGTAAGAAAGAATATAAAAATATGAGACAGTTAAATACATGACACGTGATAGATCGACCAAGCATGAGTTTAGGTCGACCAAAGCAGGCCTCTGGTCAACCTAGGAATGACCTTGGGCTAACCTAAGAGGTCTCGGGTTGACCAAGGCTTGGCCTTGGGTCGACACAAGCAAAGTTTGGGCCAACCCAAGGAGACCTCGAGTTGACCGAAACTTGGCATTTGGTTGACCCAAGGAGACCTCAGGTCAACCCTAGCATCGTATTGGTCAATCCAAGGAGGCCCAGGGTCGACCAAGGCTTGGCATTGGTTTGACCAAGAAGGTTTTGGGTCGACCCAAATATGGTTTGGGCCGACACAAGGGTTGACAAAGTCTTGGCCTTGAGTCAACCCAACCCAAGCATGGCCTTGGTCGACCCATGGAGGACCAAGGTCGACCAAGGCTTGGCCTTGGGTCGACCCAAGAAGGCTTTGGGTCCACCCAGGCATGCTCTGGGCTGACCCAATAGGCCTCGGGTCAACCCAAGGCCATGCTTGGGTCGACCTAATTAAATTTTTATTATTTTTTTTTCTCTTGATTTTGGACCCAAAGGAGTTCAAGGAAATTCAAGGAAGACAATAATAATCTGCCATCATAATTTTTTTCTCTCTTGAGTTCAAGAAAATTCAAACACACAACAAATATAGAGAATAAATACAGTAAGCAAAGCAGATGTTCCGAACGTCCCAAAAAATGCATTAATTCTACACAAGTTAAAATAATCCTATTGCCTTCACTATTGGCAAGCTTTGCTCTATTCTCTCCTTTTTTTTTTAAGCCATCTAAGCAATCATACACCCTTATACGTTTCTTTCTATGTGAAGCTCTAAACAAGGGAATTGAGTGACTCTATCCATCATTCCTTTTTTTTCCCTTTTATTTTAGATCCAAAACAACAAAGAAGTAGGATAGGGAATAAAAAGTAAAATTTAAAAATCAGGGGAATTCAAAAAAGAGATAACAATTGGCAGTAAGAGAACAATGCGAAATATTCCAAACAAACAATGGGAAAAGCTAAAGAGCAAAAAATCAACCATGATAATTTTTTTTTTTTCTGAAAACTTGACTAAGAAACCAATTATGATTGTGATAACCTTATCAGGAAACATAGATGAAAAGTAGCAGAATAAATGTCAAGCAAAAGATGAAGAGTAGTAGAACAAACATAAAGAAAGCATATATAAGCAAATATTTAGAAGGAGGACAAACAAATACAAACTTTCATAGTAAAGGAATAACTTACATAAATATGATGATCTACCGGTGTCTATTTATCCTATTTAGAGAGAGAGAGAGAGAGAGAGCATAGAGGAATGGTTTCTATATTCCATGATTATTAGGTATACCACTCTCCTCAACTAATCTGTATGACATAATGCATCTGCATGTCCATTTACCTAGCTTTTAATTAAAGAGAGAGAGAGGGAAATACAAATCCCGATTTTATAGTCTTGTAATAAAGATAGAGATATAATGCGGTGTTCTAGTCCAATCCACTCCAACTCATCAATCAACAATGACATATGTCCATTTACCCAGCTTTTAATTAAAGAGAGAGAGAAAGAGAGAAATACAAATCTCGATTTTATGGTCTTGTAATAAATATAACGATATGATCGAAGTGTTCTGGTCCAATCACTCTAACTCACCAATCACTAATGACACATCAAACTCACCAACTACAAATCTGCCAAGTGGAGGACGACCAAAACTGAGGTAGTGTTATCATCCAACCCACTTGAACTCATAAAAAATCTGACACATCATATGTAGAACTCATCAATGACAGATCACCTCTTCTCAAATGAACAATAGATCACCTCTTGCCAAGTAGAAGACGACAATGACACGTCACATGTATAACTCATCGATGACAAATCATCTCTTGCCAAGTGGAGGACGATTAAAATTGATGTGACAATGGGTTATTCACCCTTATATCTATATGGTTAATGATGTGGATGGGCTGATTTAAAATGTAATTAGCGTCAATTAAATTGAAAGTCTTTATTAAAATTGAGCCCATTTGAAAATTTAAATTAAATTTAATTAAAATATTTTTATTAAATAACATTGATTTTTACTTTAGTTTTAGCCTTATTTACAAAATTCTATGCATAAAATTTTGCAAAGCTATATAGATATATATTCCGAACTTACCAATTTTCATTTCACCCCAACAGAGATAAAACTGATCCATAAGCCCATCCTAATAGGTGCATGCCTACCTATGTAGATTTTCTCTCGCCCTTTTGAAAGCCTGATAATCAAAGATTTATTGCTCCGTCACTTTATTATGCAAGTTGAAGGATGACAAGTTAGATTTTTTGTCCCCTTTAGTAAGAGGTCGCCACCCTAATTCTTTTTTATATAATTATTAAATAAACTAAATTACTATAAAATTTCATTTTTCTATAAAAGTCTTAAATATATAAATTGTGTTATATTTATTTATATGTTGTAATTTCAATTTTAATTCATATTATAATATTTATCTTCTCATCTTAACGGTTAAGAGGAATAATATTTTAAATATAGAAAATTTAGTAAAATAAGAATATTCATAAAAAAAATTAGATATAAATTATCCATAAGAATATGAGTGTCAAGAGTTTAATTGAAAAATGAATTTAAATAGAAACGAGTGAATACAAAAGAATCCAAACCAATTGAAGTAATGTATTATTATTATTATTATTATTATTATTATTATTATTATTATTATTATTATTATTATTATTATTATTATTATTATTATTATTATTATTATTATTATTATTATTATTATTATTATTATTATTATTATTATTATTTAAATTTTAATAAATAGTTTGCTTTCTTTCTTCTTTTTATTATTTTTATTTTTTAGTATTATTTTTTTATTTTTACTTTCAAATTTTAATTTATATTGTATTATATTATATTATTTATTTTTATTTATTTTATCCGCATCTCTCTTCCTCTTCTCGTTATTTCAAAAATGTCATTTCATTCCTCAACTTTTGGACCAAATGTTTGCATAGACAGCCTTCTATTTCCTTTTCCCCTTACCATTTCCATACGGACCACAATAGAATAATCACACAAGGCTGTTGGGCATATATGGCCATTTGCAAAACCCACTAAGCTACAAACCTTCGCCCACGCCAACCCTACCTTCTTGTTCTTGCATTTGAACCCTCAAAGGCATGATTACTTTCTTTTAACTTTTAATTTATAAATAATTTTTTAATTTAGAAATCAATTTAAATATTTGACAAAATTATTAAAATGTTATTTTTTTAATAGTTAAGTATTTTGTTTAAAGTGTAAAAATTAAGTGTATTAAAATGACCAAAAAGATATGTGTTAAGTATTTCTTATTTTTGATTTATTTTAAATTGTCTTGTTTACTTCTAGTCCAAAAATAAATACCATTTTGCTCAAGACAAATATCACATAAATTATATACAACTATAGAGTATCAATTTACATTCATAGTATATTTTTTAAAATTACTCTATAGGTTGTGTTTAGTGTTAATCACCTATACTAACTTGTGCTAAGTGAGGATGTTGTCAGAACTTGAATTTCATAACTCATCTCCGACTATCAAAAAACTCGCAAGCTATAGATTATACATGATAATTTATTCAACTTTATCGATCAGTTATAAATTATTTACTTTTAATTGATATACTTATAGTTTATATCATCTATATGCATTGTTTACTAAATCGTATACATAAGTTACACATATATAACCACTGGACTTTATACATGCATAATTAATATGTAAAACTATTTATTTATTCAAATAACTAAATCAAATATTATTCTAAGTCAATAAATAGCGTTTTAAATATACAAAAAAATAAATAAAACTATTGGGTAGTTAGAAGGTAATCCCAATATACTTGAGTGAGCATCCGTACTGCTACAATCAATATAAACAACATTTTTACATACACTACACAACATATAATATACAAAAATTTATAGTCAATTGAAAAATTAAACAAATGCATGATGGTCTTCTCATTTTATGAATATTATTGTTTTTACAAAACACCCGTGAGCATTGCAAAATCAATTACAAAAAGACAATCGTAGAACCAATTGCAGAATCAACGAATTGAAGGTGAACCCCCAAGGAAATGAAAAAAAAAAAAAAAGTTGTAAAAATAACATAGAAAGAAAAAAAATTTAAGGAAAAAAAGGATAAAAGAGAGAGAGGAGACGTGAGCGTGTGTGTAAGAATCACCTGAAAATCCACATCGCATGAAAATCCAAAGCGATCGTCGATGAAATTTTAAGAATGAGAGAGGAGAGTGATCCTCGACGGTGAGAGGGAAAGCAATGAAAACTGAGACAAGTGTTGATCATCACAAAACCTTAACATTGTATCTAATGATCATAGGTTAGCAATAACAATGAAATCAAAAGGACAAAATAGAAGAAAAGAGAGGAAACAAAACCCCAACTCAACTTGTTTTAATTAATATATAACTATTTTTTCAAGTATTAATATTTTCTGAGAATGGAAGAAAACCATATTTAAAAAAAAATAATATTATTAGGAAAAGTAAGGGTTCAACTATCACTTCTTACTCATGTGCTCAATTAGATCCATTAATCTTATATAATTTTGCCTCAAATATCAAAATTTACACTTTAATTCTGTAATTAGAATGAGAATTACTTTACATTTTTAACAAAATATTCATTATTAAAAACCTATATATCTAGAAAAGAAAAATTATTTTCTTTAATTTCTTTTAGTAATTTGAAAACAATTTTCATTCGCAATAAAAAAAGAGGTGTAAAAGGATTTGATGTGCAAACATTTTTTTTAGTTGTATTTAATTCAAATATTTTTTTACAAGGAGGAAATGAGAGGGTCTAACTCTCCTCTATAAAAAAATGGTCAAGACAATCAAAAAAGCTACATAAGTGAATATGTAGCTTATAAAAAAGTGAACTAATCCAACAAATTTTGCTTGCACAATGAAAAGAGCCATAGGTTTATCCCTCCATTGAATCAAATTAGACAAAGGTGTACGCTCATAAGCCCACTAAAGTTTCAATCAATTCCTATCGGGAAATTAAGAACATGAATCTAGTAGCTCAAACAAGATAAAGCTTCCCTCATTCCTTTTATCGAGCATAATATTACAAATCTGACTTTAATGAGTTCTGATATGCTATGTCAAATAATTTTGCTTTCTCGATCTGAGAAGTGCATTGTTAGAATTGGGTTAGAACGTCAAGTGACTCTAGAGTCAGGGATTCTCACTATAGCCAAACATGAGAGAAATATAATTTATACCAATATTGTGAAGATCTTTTTTATCATATTCTGATAATTGATTTGTCTGATATTCTTTTTTGTGTTGAATTCTAAAATTATTTTTATCCGATGGTTATATAAATAAGGTTTGCTTTCGATTCTAAAAAAAAATATAGGTTTCTTTAAGCAAATTGAATTTGTGGTGTATTTTTGATAAATTAATCTTGTTTCTCCTTTTCTTTCCTATTACTCCAAGGCCGTTTTGGTCTCGTTTCATGGAAGTCTAATTTCCCATGGGAAATAATTTGAATTGGGAAATATTTAGGAAGTATATAACTGGCGTGGAGAGAAGGTAAAGAAAGTAAATTATGAAATTCAAAATAAAAAATGGAAATCACACAAAGCTTTCCCGAAATTTAATTCCCTTTCGGATTAACATTAATTTTAAATTACGATAACACGTGTCATATAATGACTGGATAAGTTAAGGACTTAGTTATAGCCTCGTTGTACACGATCACTGCTTCTCTCTCCATCACACACTATTCGATTAAACCTATTTGTTAGTACTAGAAACCAGCTCGAAACCTGGTCAAATCTCCTCTCTCTTATTCCATGTAGCTGTAGTTTTGATTTGCGTTCTCTCTCTCTCTCTCTCTATGTATGTATGTGTGTGTCGATCGGTTTCTACTGTGATCGGAGTCTCTCTCCCTTTCTCTAGTTTCGCTCAGTACCTCTCTCTCTCTCTCTGGAGTTTGCAGAGTGTTGTCTCTGTCTCTAGGTATGAGTGACGGTAAGGTTACGATTCCGGAGAGTGTGAAGAAGACGATCGAGAACATAAAAGAGATTGCAGGGCATCACAGCGATGAAGACATCTATGCAATGCTCAAAGAGTGTTCTATGGATCCTAACGAAACTGCTCAGAAACTCTTGTATTTAGGTCCTCTCCCTCTCTCTCCTCTCTCTAACAATGCAATTTAGGGTCTTAAAGTTCTTTTTTTTTTTAATTTATATTGCAATTTTCTTTTAGGGTTATTGTTTTCCTCAATTAGCATTAGACACAAAAACGGCTTTTAGGTTTTCCATACTAGGTCGAGTTATCGGAAATCCCCCCCTCTCTGTCTCACTCAAATCCTAGTTATATTTAATAGGGTAAATAAGGGTTTCTTTTTATGGGTTCTGTTTTCAATTGCCTTTTAGGATTTTTTTTCCCCTTCCTGTTGGCATTATACAAAAGCCATTGGCTTTTTTGAAATTCGTTTGGGTTTTTGGTATTGGGTCGTGTTGCTGATCTCCGTTGGATATGGAAAGTCTTTCTGCCTTATGACTTACCAATATAGGTTTTGAGCGAATTAATGTTTGTTGAGTTATAATTGACTTGAGCCTAAACATGATTTCTTTCTATTTCTAAAAGAAGAAGAATCTTGAATTTCACCAGAGAAGTCTGTTTTCACTAGGTCAAACTATAATTTCCTATTTATTAATTCCAAATCAACCCCGCCTCCCACACATTCTACTTTGGGAGATTAGGGTTTAGAGTTGAATATGGTATCTCTTGTATTTTCTACATGATTTAAAGTTGTTGAAAATACAATTTATTAGTAGTTCCCCCCCCCCCCCCAAAAAAAAGCCCTTGTGCAGAATGGTGGTGCTTCAACTTGCACAAGTCAGGGTTTTAATTGTTGCTGTTTTATTAATTTTTTAAAGGGTTAATGTAGGTCTCTAAGGATTTTCTTTTTTCTTGCGGCGTGGGTTGTTTTTACTCTTAATTTACAGTTCAATTGCTTTCTTATATTTTATAGTTTTTTGTCATTGCATTTCAGCTATTTTTCCTAGTTGGCCTTTGAAGCGCTTAAGGTTTTTTTTTTTTTGGTTGAACTCTTTTGATTCTGGAAATCTCTCTCCATATCTCTCTCTCTCTCTCTCTCTCTGTATTTCTCTTTTTTTTTTTTTGTGATTTGTGCACACTGAAATTCTTTCCCGTGTCCATTGATCAATCAAGATAGAAATGTTATTTATTTATTTATTATTTTTATTTCATGTTTGGGAGAATTTAATGAATTTGGCTGTCTACTGTCCCATCTTTCTGATAGTAGATGCTAGAACACTAAAGGTACCTATAAGTGTGCTTTTGATTGAACTAGTTCTGGGGTTGTCCCAACCAGGGAGGGGGTGGGGAGCATAAAACCGGTTTTGGGGCGAGCTTGATTTAAGTGTTTTTAGGATTCTTCTCTATCACACGATCAGCTATGGTTTGGATGGCAATTTCTCTTGGTAGTATATACTATTGCATTTATTCAGTAACCATTTGTTTCTGTTTATTATGATCAAACATATTTCTTGGAAGGGCCATTTTAAAATTGTTCCTACTATACTTTCTGTTGAAAATAAGAGAAGCTCAACTCATCTCCATCAACCAAGTATAGGAACATAGAAGCTTGGAAGACCCAGAAGAATTGTCCAGCACAAAAAGCCCAGAATAAAGCCAGCCTAAGTCCAGCCTTGAAGACCCAATTTGGGCAGCAAAGAGCTGCTCAATGGTGGCCCAAAAGGGCCAGCCTTTGGCCCAAAAGGAAGGCCAAGGCTGGCCTCCCCAACGGCTAGAAATTCTAGCCGTTGGGGAGTGGCCCCCACTGGTCAGGAAGCTGACCATTGGGGGTCTCTTTCCCCCTTCCTTTGTTTGTCTTTATGTCTCCCTTGAAACCCTATAAATAGAGCACTCCATCCACTTCCAAAGGCATGAGAAAATGCTCTCAAATCTCTCTATGTATTCTCTCACTCTTCTTCAATAAAATTCAGAAGTATCTCTTCATTTCTTGTGCTGTATTTTTTGATAATTCAACACTTTCACCTTTGGGTATTTGGTCACAAAACTTACTGTAAACACTCATGTCTTTAAGTACCTTTGGGTGGAGGTGAAACCGAAAGCAAACACATCTTTTTAATGGTCTTGTCTGGAAAAGTCTCCGATTAATGCTGCTGCCTTTTCTTTTTTGATATTTGTGAAATCTGTACGGTTTTGATTTCCCCTTGTTGTATCATGGATATGGCCGATAAATTTTATTAATTCTTGGTTTTTCAGATACATTCCATGTGGTCAAGAGGAAACGCGATCGAAGGAAAGAGGTAAAAAAAACTATGACCATATAGATGTTAAACCCACAATGCATGGTAGTGGATGCCCTCAATTGCTGTTGGCACACCAATTATTTACATGATTAAAATGTATTTGTTGATATGACCAGAGATTAAATAAATGGTTCAAGGATTATCTGATCTATGAACAATTGTAAAGTATGCTGGAATTGTGTAGTTTTCAAAAAATGTGCGGGTCAAAGGACGTCCTTTAAGTCTAGTGGCAGAGCATTAGACTCTCTTAACCAAAATCTCAAGTTCGAGTCTTGGGAATGGAAAAACAGGCACTCGGAGAATCAACTCTTAAATTGGGTGCCTCAACTACTAGAGCCGGATTAGTCGAGTTCTTGAATACTGGTGGTCAAAGTAACCAAAAAAAAAAAAAAGAAAAAGAAAATGTGCAGTCCAATTGATTTACACTTATTCTTTAGTTCTCTTTCTCTTGCAATTCGCTACCTTCTCTGCTGACATAAGTTCTTAAAAACAGAGATTTTAGTTTGTATTTTTGTATATCTTGCCTCCTTCCAAGCTTTCCTTGATGTAGTTACTCGTGATTTATTTGCCAAGGGAAAAACTGCTTCAACATTTTTTTAATCAATTGTCCGTAATTTCTAATGCTCTTTTATATGGCATTGAATGCTGGGCCATTAAACAGCAACAAGAGCAAAAAATAGCTGTAGCTGAAATGAGAATATTTAAGTAGATGTGTGGCAAAACTAGAAATGATAGAATTAGAAACGATGAGATACGTAATAACCTAGGAGTCAGTCCAATTGTAGACAAGATGCGAGAATACCGTTTGAGATGGTTTGGTCATGTGCAGCGAAGGCCTATGGACGCACCTGTAAGGAAGGTAGAGAACTTAAATATAGGAGAATTAATAAAACGTAGAAGTATACCATTGAAAACGTAGATGCAATGCATTCGTAAGGATATGATAGCGATGGATTTAGTTAAGGAGATAGTTTTAGATAGGAATGAATGGCGTAGGAGAATCCGCACAACCTAAATTTTCTTCTTCTTCTTCTTCTTTTTTATTATTACGATTTCATTATTTGTCTCTTATATGGCCGATCCCAAATCTTGGGACAAAAGGTCTAGGTTGTTGTTGTTGTTGTTGTCCGTAATTTCTAATCTATGGCATAATAGGACTTGTTATAATTTTCATGCATTTTACAATCTATTGTATCTCCTTTAAAGCCAATTTTAGTGTAGACCAGAGACCATTTTGATAGAGCTTATGTGCTGTGATCTTTTAAGGACTACGCTTGCTTCTTGATATTTTAACGAATTATTTAAGAAGGTGAATATGTCTGTTCAAAGCATGAAAAGATAAAAGAGTATAAATTAGTTTGCAGGTTTTATAACAATGGGAGCTCCTTAATAGAGAGAGATGCTGTCTCACATCTTCAAGAGGACACAATAAGTTATTTTAAAAGAAATATATCATTTGATATGGACATTTAAATCATTTCTCCCAAAACTAGTCCTCGATGGTAGGAATGGGTTGCATTTGGGAATAATTCCAACTAGAGAGAGATGTCAGTTAATTAACATGGCATTGCATGAGAACTTGAAGGTAATGAAAACAGAAGTTTTTCTATTCTCTCACTGGGAAATTAAGTAAGAAGTGATCAGCAATGTCTAGGTTGTGCAGATGGATACATGTGTATATTCATGCCCTATCTTGCATTCCAGACTCCAATGTCATCAGTTAAAACTGTAATCTTTCAACTTCCTGTTGCACTTTCTCTTACACTTTTGAACTGTTGCCCCCACTTTCTTTGATAATTTGATTGACTTGCCCCTGCTTAAGTTTCACAAAGGAGCAATTTATTACATACCTTTAATTTCACTCATGTCCAAAAATCTACGCATTTTAGCTGCTCTATGCTTAAACTGATAGATGGCTTTAATTATGGTAAAGAAAAAGAAAGAATTGATAGCCCATAATGCAAATTATTATATTTATGTACATATTTGAGTTTGTGTGTTGCTTGTGAGATATATGTTTTTACCATGTTTCTTTGCAGAATTTGAGCAGCCAACCTCTGGATGACTCTAGGAAGAGGAATCAGGGACGAGGGGCTAGAGGTGCTCGAGCAAACTCTTCATCTTACACAACTTCTGGTAGGAAATTTCTTTGCTTCAAAACCTTTTAAATGAGATGATTCTGGATTCATGCTGCCAAATGCAATTCTTGTTTCTAGTGGTGGGGAATTCCCTGAAATATGTTTTGACACATATCTTTGTTTCCAGCTCTTCACCCTGCCCTCTCTTATTGTAGTGGATTTAATTGATATTCTCTCTCAAAGCCATCTAGATGGTCCCTTTCAAATTACCTCTCTCCATTTGATGTCTAAGCTTGTTTTCATATTAATTTGATCATAGTTTTGTCACTTTATCATAAGGCCCATGGTTGGTTCTTATATATTCTTTTTTCTCCTTTTTAGTAAGAAGCTTTGAAGCCTCTGTGTCTTTTTCTAATTTTAAGTTTTATGGGTTAAGACTAGGAGCCAGAGGTTCATTTCTTTTTCTATTCCTTTGAGGAAGAAAAGTTATTGGGGGGGGGGGGGTTGGGGAATGTCTTGCTTCGAAAGACTCTTCCTTTTCTACCCCATTTCTTAAATTGTGAGCTGAATAAATTTTGGAACTCCTTAGTGCTGACTTATTTTGATATATTTGTTTCATATTGTAGTCTCTCTCTCTCTGTGGGATGGGGCATTGCCTCTTTTACATTGTAATCTGAGTTTAATTTGTTGCCAACTTCACTTTTTATTACAGACGCTGGCAATGGGAGAAATACTACTTCTAGAAAGGATCGTGGTTTCCATGATGGTCACCAGAAAGATGCTTCAGAGTCTTCAAAGTCAGTTTCTGAGCAGACTAGAGACAAAGCAACGTCCCAGCCTGCAAAGTAAACAATAGCCTAAAATCCTTCCTTTTCGTGATGTGTACTTTTAATTTAACACTTGAAAAGTTGCTAGTTTTTGTGCATGGCTTATTATTCTTTTAACAAATTTCTATGTCAATATAAACACATGGTTTTTATTTTATCCTCATGTATTTTCAGATCCTTTAATCTTAAATCAAATGGTCCCTCAAATGTGCCTAATGGTAGTTCTACTCATGATCGTGCTGTTATGAAGTCTGCTGGTGGTTTTCCTAACTCCTCTCTCTCGGGGGCTCCAGCGCCCATGTCAGGTGTTAGTTCCTCTGCTTCAGATCCTGTGCTTCTTCCTAGCCCAAATTCAGGACTTCCAGCTGCTGTGGGCACAATTAGACTTGAAGGGGAGAGGCGGTTTGTCACTACTGAACCTAGTGCCACTGTTCAGTCTGGGGCCAGATCAACTGCGACTCCCAACTTTGCGGATCATCCTCTGGAAGACAATCTAACATCCGATGACATGGAGGAATCAAAGTTCTCAAATGGCACTAAATCTTATGCTGAGGCATCATTGTTTAGTTTTGGTAGTCCGACACAATCTCGTAGTATTGGTGTTTTAAAAGGTATTTTTTCTGCTTTGGAGGACATGTTAATAGCGTGATGATTTGATCTAATGTTTGCCTAAATATGTGTGGAAAGTGGTTATTCTTACTAGTTGAGTCATTTGTTGCCTTTTGGTCAACATGATATAGGTTTTAAGCAATATGAGTATGATTCCTTGAGTTTGTTAATGTCATGCTTAATTTTTATAGCTTTTAGGTTCTCAGTTACACCTCTATCAGAAATGAGTTGATTCCCATTGTAAGCAAGGTGTGGCACCTCGCAGCATTCCATGTGCTGGTTTTTGCCCTTAAGCTTTGCACATCAAAATATATTCTGCATTTTATTGTACAAAGAATAAAGGGTGGACCTAAACTGGGAGAGGTCCATATAGCATGCGGATTCTCTTGTGATTTAGTCTTGAGATTTTCTATGGATAGGTCAGCTCAAATCTCTAACATCCTTGATAAGGATTTAAACCTTTACATTTCATTTTCAGAATCTTGATTGCAGAAGATTGTAAATCCTGCAATGTATGGAGTTTTGTTTCTACATTCCTGTCTGCTTAAATAAGCGAAGTTATTCTTCCTAACTGTAACATCCCTTCTTCTGCAGGTCAATCTGGTGAGGTGAAACCAAATCTTGTTCAAGAATCTGAAAAAGTAGATGCCTCTGGTAATTTAGATATCATCCATAAAACCAATGCTTTGTCATTATCTAAAGACAACATCTCAAATGTGGAAGAGATGTCATCTACACTCCACAAGAAGCGAGAAGAGCTAATTGTTTCTCATCGTCAACCTGTTATCATCTCAAAAACCATAGTGGTTCCTGAAGCTGCGAAAAATGGATTGACCTTTGGCAGTATTAATGCAGATTTGGGAGTAAACATGAATCGCGTTAGTGACTTCAGCACTGACAAGAGCTCTGCAGGCAAGAGTGACTTTCTTCATGAAAATCAAGATATTCATGGAGAACAAATTCCAAGGTGAGCAAACCATTAATTTGTGGTTGTCTGTCTATTTGTCATTATATGCACTAAACTGACATGGTTGTTGGCACAACACGTTATGTCCTCAGCAGAAGTGAGCTTCTACATGAGATTATAGTTCCAGTCAATATGGCCCTTTTTTTTTCCGCCTGGGAGATTATTTTCTGTCAATTTCAGTTAGCTTTATTCCAGGAGAATTTATCGTCCCTATCTAGTTCTAAATCATTTTTGCTTATCGTGCCTAGCATGCTACCATACTGATTATTGACTAAACATTGTGAACCATAATTTATGTATGAGAAACTGCAGCTGGAAAAAAAAGTCATTAGGAAAAAAAAAAAAAAAACAGAAATACAGCATAAGCATGATGCTCAAATATCTTGTGCAAGGACAGCATTGAGAGATGATCACTTCTGAAAATTCTAGCCTCTAGGTTGAAATAGAAAAAGGGTGGAGGGTAGGGCCATGTCTGCTGCTTAGCTTCTGGCATCAGTTAAGTGCATGGCATTATTTTCCTTTTTCTTCTTTAAAGATCATGCAAAAAGCTAGTAATGGCTTTCATTGGAATTTCACATTTGTAGTTTATGATAATAACATTTAGCAGGCATGGTTGTTAACCTGTTCATCTTTTTTTTTTGTTGGGGGGGGGTTGAAACATCTTTCGAAAAAAGGCTTTTGTGAAATTAGGCATATGGGTATTCTCGTTAAAAAAAAATGAAAAGGAAAAAAACTTAGCATGGTTAGGATATGACATTTCTTGCTTTGCTATCCCCAATTCTCTTATGAAAAAGGCTTTTGTGAAATTAGGCATATGGGTGTTCTTGTAAAAATAAAAAGGAAAAAGGAAAAGACTCAACATGGTCAGGACATAATAGTTCTTGCTTTCCTTTCCCCAATTCTCTTATGACCACAGAAACAGATGGAGTAGCTTTTTAGTAAAATATGCTTTATGTTATTTTAATGTTGCCTTAAATATATCTAAAGATATATATATATATATATATATATTTCATTTCACATATATGGATGCAGCAAGCAAGGTGCAGTTTCTGCTGCTCAAGAAGAAGACTGTCCTGATCATGAGCAATCTCCTTCCCACATGCCAGAAAATCCACAATCCCCACAAGAAAATAACTTAAATGGTACTGTTTCAAAACATAGTAACTCAAAACAGGACATGCTGTTGCCTCCAGGGGGTCCTGCCTACCCAGTGGGTCATACAGCTCCAAGTTATAGCTTTGGATTTATAACTCCCGTTATTGGGAGTCCGCCGATGCCTGTTGAAGGAGTGGAGATCCTGGCACGTGATTCTCATACCAACTTTGTGGTAGGACAATAAACATTTTTTTTTTGTGGGGGGGGGGGGGTTAAGTTTCTCATCAGGCTGCATTTTGTGCAGTTTTGTTGTTAAGTTGTATGTCTTTGTTCTTTGTGACAACAAAATAACTGGTTGCTCTTGGCCATGCTTTTAACTTTTACCCCTTTTTTTAGTTTAAACTTTGAAATAACTTTAACAATTTGACATGTAGCACACTATAACTTCCTGAACTTATTTTCTTCATATTGATGCCAATTAAGGAAGCTTCAAATTTGAGCAAACTTGTTCCAGCTATATTTTATTCTTTGAAACATTTAATTTTTCAATATTTTCTCCTTTGTTCTGTTTGCTTTGGAAATTTTTTTTTTTTTTTTTAAATTTATTATTCTAATTTTTAAGCTGTGAGGTCGTGTCTAGGTTACACAGCAACTTGATCGGTCAACAGGCTATAGTGCTGCACCACTTTACCGGCCTATTGGAGATAGTCATCTTTCTTCAGTACTTGCATCTGGAACTGCCACCAAATATGGTGGAAGCATGGGGGTCATATCTCAGCAAACTTTCCACTCTCCCGATGAGGTTTGTGCATTGCTTTTCTAGCTTTCATTGATTTCACTTAATTCTTTCTTGTTTATAAGTTGTAACTTGGAGTCTAATCTGGACTTTAAACTTCGTTTTGCATCATAATATGTTATAAGCTGGACCTGTAGGTCCCCCTTTAATAAAATATGCCATCTTTGTTGCAATGGGCTACTACTAAAAGATGAGAGAAGACTTCTGGAATTTAGATCTAAATGTTCCTTTGGGAATGTCCGCATTTGGGCATGGTGTGGTGCTGTTTCGGCTAAGATGTGCCAGAGTTAATTTAATAATTGCATGAGTCTAAGCTAATTCATGGCTGCCTGCAAATTGTACATCTTTTTATCTTTGAAATTGTTGCGCTCTTAGCTTTTAGTGGTGTAAATGGGGTTTGCCTAAAAAAGCTGTCTGTGTTGGTATTTACCTGCCCCGTTGCTACTTGATTTATATGGCATGCCTTTTATGTGTGACACTGGATGAGAATGAGTCCATCGTCCTAATTGTAGTTCACTTCCATCTTTCTGTCCATTGCCTGGTCAGAAATGAGTCCATCAACCTGGTAGTAGTCTATGTTGCACGGAAATGGAAACGAGAAATGGAAATGGATACAAAATTATACGAAGAAACGGCACTTTGCAAGAATATAGAAAACAGAAACGTGGATAAATATATAAATATAAAAAATTATAAGGATTTTATGTAAATATTAATTATTTTTTGAAAATAATATAATTGTCATATCTTATAATAAAATTCCAAAATGATCAAATATGTAATTATTAATCATAAGACAAATAATATAAAAAATAAAATTATAATTAACTAAATAAATAATTCATTAAATGTGAAAAAATATATAAACATAGAAAATATAAGAACTTTTGTGTAAATATTAATTAATTTAGTATGTTGAAATGCTTCTGAAGCGGGAAACATTTCGAAAACGGGAAAACATTAATATTGAGAAGTTTTCGTGTATCATAGATTGTTCATACTTTCCATCTTTCTGTCCATTGCCTGGTCAGAAAATGATGTCAATTTTAGAAATGGATAGAGCATTTAATGGGTACTTAGAAGGTTAATTTACTGGGGGGGTTAAAGCAGTAACATTTTACCTTTATTATGTTGCATTTCAATCTTAATGATAGCTAACAGTTGTCTTTTGTCCTATTCTAGAGTGAGAACTCACTGATTATGTCTACAACTGGTGCGACTCAACTTGTGACTCTGCCTGCTGGAATGGTGCAGAGCTCATTTGGCATGTCATCACATCCTGTTACTGTTTTCAGGCCACCATACCCTCCTAACTTCATTCCTTATGGTCACTATATCTCCCCATTCTATGTTCCACCAAGTATGCACCAATATCTAGGCCACAGTGGGTTCCCTCAGCAACCTTCAACTCGTAATGCATTTCTGCCACCAACAGCAGCGTCAGCTGGGGTCAAATTATCACTCCCACCATATAAGAACATCGAAAACGTGTCTCAAATTGGCATTACTTCGTTTGTTCCCTCTCAAGTTGGTTACAATTCCCATCCAGTTATGACAACTGGCAATTTGCCAGGCAATGAGGATGTTGCAGCCTCTCAACCAAAGGAAAATGGGGTTTATGCGCCAGTACAGGTTGGTGATTCCGTTCATTCTTCTGTTTCATTATTATTATCATTTTTCTTCATCTTTTTCATATTTTAAAAGCATCGTAATGCTGAGGTAACAGCATATGAAATTTATTAAAGCTGGATTATGTTTGTAGCTGGGTTGGATTAATTTAGTTAAATACTTAACGGAATTGCTCCCCTCCCTCCCATTCCCATTTGCTTTCTACAACTTAGTAACTTGATTTAGGGATGGTGTTTTCTGCTTTGGCTTTTATTTCTGTAGTTGTCGTGTCCTCGTACCATTTTCTACTTGATTTGTGTTTGATGTCTGTGTGGTAGATGTTGGTTTGTTACTTCCTTGCATATTATGTTTAATCTTTGCTATTCACAGACGGAAGGGTTCCCCATTTGGGTGGCTACACCAGGTCGTGACTCGAGCTTACATGCTAATTCTTTCTATAATCTCCCTCCACAAGCACAACATCTCCCATTTACACCTGCCCAGGCTGGGCACGGAGCCTTACCTGGAATTTATCATCCAACTCAGTCAATGGTGGCTCCTCTAACAAACATTCACCCTTTCCTTCAGCAATCGCAAGCCATGGCTGGATCAGTTGAAACAGTTGGACCTTCTGCTCCATATCAGGATCCTCAGCATGCACATATCAATTGGAACCACAATTTCTGAATAGAATAAGACTTCATTGGAGATAATTCAAGCGTTGCAATTGCGATTAACATAAATATGAGGCAATGCAACTTGGATGATAGAAGCTATTGGACTTATGTGAGTGTACATAATCAACTGCGGATAATAAAGTTTTGGGAAAGTTAAGGTGGGGTATATAAGGGTTTAATTTACATTTTTTGCCATGAAAGGCAGAGAAGGGTGGAGTTTTTGTTTGAGTTTTACTTTAGATAAGACTCCATTTTTCTTCTTGATCCTAGTCAATGGAATATGAGAGATTTCATGTTGGATTTAAGTGATTCATTCATTTCTGAGGGAACTTTGACATAAGGAGAGGGTGGGTGTTTTTTCTGTCACTTCTATCACAATGCTCTCAACTGTAATTTCTGATAGGAGTAAAGAATATATTAATCCTATAAATGAAAAAAGTTTGAGCTACATCTGTTATCATTGTGAGATGTTTGATCATTGTGATGAACATGAAGTTGATATAGTCCATTAATATTTGTTATCATTGTGACTTGCTGAGAAAGGCTGTGGTCTTGATTTTTGGTGCTGCATGCTATAGTCCTACCCATTTTTCAATTTGATATACGCATCCTTTAAGTGGTTCATTGTAGAAATGAACTTACGCATCTTTAAGTGCTTCATTTTAGAAATGAAGTTGATAAAGAGTAGTAGCATGTGTTTTGTCGTGCTTACCAAATATTGGTGGTGCAACTTAAATGCAATGGGAGATGTTTTTGCTTTCATGCTATCCATTAATATTTGTTATCATTGTGACTTGCTGAGAAAGGCTGTGGTCTTGATTTTTGGTGCTGCATGCTATAGTCCTACCCATTTTTCAATTTGATATACGCATCCTTTAAGTGGTTCATTGTAGAAATGAACTTACGCATCTTTAAGTGCTTCATTTTAGAAATGAAGTTGATAAAGAGTAGTAGCATGTGTTTTGTCGTGCTTACCAAATATTGGTGGTGCTGAAGCTATGTGATGAACATGGTGATTGCATCATCCAAACAGGCGTCTAACAACAAAATGTAGGGAATTAATCCTATTTAAAAATAAAAAATAAAAATTTTTTTGCCAATCTAATTCTGAATCTAATCCAAGATGGTTGAATGTTGAGTGTTGAAGACTCAACCAATGTTGGTCCAGTGTTCAACACTCAATGAACACTATTCAACGAGTGTTGAAGACTTAAAGAGTGTTGAAGACTTAACGAACAGTGTTCGTTGAGTCTCCAACACTCAACAAACACTCGCCATGACAGACACAAACCTCTCGCCAAGAAATTTTACTAAGGGGGAGAGAGGGGGGAGGTCGTTGAGTCTCCAACACTCGATAAACACTCGCTATGACAGACACGAACCTCTTGCCAAGAAATTTTACTAAAGGGGAGAGAGAGGGGGGAGGGTGCAGAGTTGTAGGGAGAACAAGACGACAAAGATGCTGAACAAGAGAGAGAGCAACCTACGGTGTGCTTTTATGCCATCAAGATGAAGTGCCTGCAGTTTGCTTTTATGCCATCAAGAGGAAGTAGGTTGGGAGGAAGAGGATGCTCATTCCCAAACATGAAGCCCGGGGAAGAAGCTATTCGTTGAGTGTTGAACACTCGATGAATGTTGGTGGAGTGTTTAATACTCGACCAACAGTGTTCGTCGAGTGTTCAACACTTGACTAACAGTGTTCGTCGAATACTCGATCAACGTTGGTCGATTATTGAACACGACTATTCTAAGTTATATTTGGAAGTAGTATGGTGGTAGGGTTTTTTAATTTTTTTTTTTTTTGTTAAATTGGCTTAATACCGTACATGTCTCCAAAATCTAACGTGTATGATTTTAATTTTTCTTGGACTGTGAATAAATAAGATTCTAAAAAAATAATATATATTTTTTGTCACGTAATAGCAAGATTGAGTGACATCATATATAATTATTCTTCTGCCTGTGTACATTTCATAATTTGATACTAGTGGAAAATGGTTAGGGCGTTCTATGAATCAGAATCAAGAATCAAATTAAAACACATGATTTATTTGGATTAATGAAATGAGAATGAGGTTTATGAATGGAAATTTCTAATTATGGGGTTTCAACTCAAGTGAAGAAAAATAGTGTTTTATTCCAAATTTACCGACTTGCTTTGATAACAATGGGTAAAAAATGTTGTAGGGGCATAATAACCTTTGCTTTTTGTTGTGACAATAATTTGTGGAAGCCTTCATCGACCTTGAGCTTAAACCAACCCGTGGATGTAGCCGCGCCTGCCATTTTAACCCCTGAAAAGCCGTATGCCCACAAATCTGCTTCAATTCATCGACCTCCCTTTAAATCTCTCGCAACACAAAACATCCATTAAGATTTTTATTTTTTTTATTTTTTTTATCACATAAAGATTTGAATCTAAAATTTTCAAATTAAGAGAGGGGGTTGTGACCACTAGACTGTCTGATCATCCATCAAGTTTCAACATCCAAGTTTCTATGTTTTCGGAATTGGAGAACTCTGAGATGGGCCATCAAGTTTCTATGTCTTGACATTCCAAAACAAATCCCTCGATCCCAATAAGAACATCACATTCCAAAACAATCCCTCCTTCCCAATAAGAACATCCTCCTCCTCGTTCAGAACCTGGCCATTGTTCCAAATGATGAGGGATGTTGATTAGGTGATGTTGGTGAATTTCAAAATTGTTCAGGTTTGTGACACGGGTTGAATTTGAAAGGGTTCATTGGAATTGATCAGTTACAAATTGAAACAGATTCTTATATTCCGTAAATAACGAATTACAATCTGGGAGTCAAATATGTTCAGATTTTTATCCCGACGTGGCTTTTTGAAATATTTCTCTTGTATTTAGCGAGACTAATTAATGTGCAAACCGGTTAAATTTGAGTACTGGGTCCGTAAGGGATAGTTTAGTGGTCACAAATCTCTTCCTATCGGTGATTCCGGATTCAAATTATGATATTATCAAAAAAAAAAAATGTGTACGGGGGTTAGTGGTGGATAGGTGTTGCTTGACTCACCTTAGTCGCAAATTGATCAGTTGTTGGTCAAATATGTATAGTATAACTGTGTTGAGGTGGTGTTTGGTGTAATATTTTGTTTATTTTTTTTTTGGGGTTAATGGCCTCTTCTCTTCAAATAATAATAATAATAATAATAATAATAATAATAATAATAATAATAAATTGCGCGAAACCCTTTCTATTGTGGATTTTTGAGTATCAATCAGGTAGGGTCAAAGTTGTGCATGTCAAAATATTCTGGATATTTATTTTGCATAAAACTCATATATATAATTTAAATCAAATGGGGTGTGGTTGGATTTTTTTTTTTTTTTTTTTTTTTTAAATAAAGAAGATAGATAAAATGGGCCAAAGAAGGTTAGATCCAATCATGTTAGTTTAACCAAACTCGCAAGGGCAAGTCAACTTGTTTCACACAATGATAATCTTATTGTCTCGGAGGGATACTATAATACAGTGATCATAATTTTTTTTTTTAATTGTGAAATCTAAAATTTATATCGTTGTATAATAAAAAAAAAATTGGGTGAACATATTGCAACTAATTGAAAACACCCCCCAATCCCTCTCTCTCTCTCTCACTCATAGATTCACTTAGTTTGGTCTCTTTCGTCAGATCTGGTTCTCTCAGGGTAATATCCCTCTTTATCTCTTGTTAACTTAGAAATCTGGCCACCACAATGTTTAATTTTGTTCTTTCTATTTTTTTTTTTTTGGGATAACGGGAGCTTTTTAATATTTGGTATTTAAAATTTAGTTACAACGAAAATTTGGTTCTTTTTTTTTCAAAAAAAAAAAACATTATTAGAAAATTTTTTTAGAACTACCTTACCCAACTTTTGTTTAGCTTAGTCGCTTCATTCATTGAAAAAAATGGGGTTTGGGGATATTTAATCTTAGGCGTATCCATGGTTTCTGCTGAGTTAACGCTTGAAAATCAAAAAGCAAATAGCCTTGAAGATTTAACTCCAAAAAAAAAAATAATCATTGTTTTCCGGAATTCTGAAAATAGGGTTTCTTTGTTTTGTTTCTTTTAATAAGATTTGTTTGATTTTAGTTTTTTGAAATGTGTTTCGTCAAGAACGTAAGGCAACCAGAATCAATGATTTGACTCTCCCTAGAGTTGGTACACGTCCTAACCAACTACATGGCAACCGGGCATTGTGTTGACCAGACCTAAATCACTCCCACCTAAGCCCAAAAAGTTGGGAGAGGTTATCTTTTGTTCGACAAGACACAAATCTATGAGAAAAGAGCTATCCTCGCAATGAATTGAAGAACTTATCCATCAACCGCACACCGTGGGTCTCCTTGAGATGAACACAATAGGCATTTATCATGTGAGACAAGAAAATCCTGCCATGGCATAGATGAACTGGGTGACAATCAACGGGTATTGTCAAAATACATTGCCATTCCATAAGCACTTCCTCCAAACACAGCCTCTAAACATTAAAAAGGGCAGGGGGGGGGGGAGGACTTGTAAGAAGAAATGTAGAAAATGGCCAGAAAGAAACAACTCCATTTGTGGTAAATGGCATATCTTATCAAAACTGTGGCACTCTTTTTCTGTACAAGCGTATCCTAAGCTAGATTCCATGGTAAAATCAGAACCCTCCCTCTTTCTCCTTGAGCAGCACAAATATTATAGGTATAGTAGGTTCAGACAATGGCTACTCCAGTGTTTGCGTCAGACTTGTGCGCATCATCCTCGCCATCAACTTTGGCTTTTGGAGACGAAAAAGACATGGACTTGGAGAGCAGCTTGCTTGCACTTTCAGACGACATCTTCATATTGAGCAGTGTGTAGACTGTCATACCACCGAGAGCAACAACAGCACCACAAATGCTTATAAACCCTGGATCAGAACCGAAAAGTAAATAGCCCGCAAGTAAGATCACACATGTCTTGAACTGTCCCAGAACAACATGGGAAACTGCAGAAGTTGCCCTGGTGGTACATTTCAGTAATGCAAACTCATTAGTATCCTATCGTGTGTGTGCTCTAGTGCTAGTGCACAAGCAATTATTAGTCTAAGGGGAGAAAATGGAACTTCTGAGTTGAATCTCACCCTAGTGCTAAAGCTCCAGAGAGTTGCAGAAGAAAACCAAGAGCAGCCGATATAAAAATGGCGGACGTGTTATTTACATCCCACTTGAAGGATAAAACTCCTGGTGGGTCTAGACACGGCATTAGAGCTAGTAGGAAGAAAATTGTTGTTGGGGTAGTTTTCCACATCAATCTGCAGTCAACATGGAAAAATAACTGATATCATTTGGATCAATTGATAGCTTTAAGCACTTCATTTCTCATCAGACATAAGGGTAAATGGCTTGTCATTTCTTACGCGAGAGCAGTCCAATTGTGTCTGTGTTGCATATTGGACCAGAGGATTTTATTTGTGGCACTAGGAATAATCCACGCAATAGCAATACAAGCACCGAAGAAATTGAATTCTAAATCCGTCACAGTTGCAACTGCAACACCTATTGAGACAACAGCCAATGCTATAACCTGCCCAGGTAAAAAAGTCTGCAAGCAGTTAAAATGAATAGATAGCAATCTACAAAGAAAAGAGTCCAAGCAAAATTTTTGTATACGTATAACTTGTAAATTCGTACTCACCTTCTCAAAAGAAATGGTCTTTTTGTACCAAATGAACTCTGCAAGAACAATAGTTGGAGTGACTGAAATCTTAGCCATCTGATAGAATCCAACACTGCAGGGGAATTTAATGGTGAGGAAACAGAAGATGGTGATTGATTGATTTCGCTAAGGATGCCTTCGAGTAGATGTGTTAGAACCTGTTATGCTTGAGACTCGCATTGGCGAGGCCAGATGAGAAGGCCATCACTGTACCCAATGCAAAGAGGGAAGAGAAAGGCGTGGTTTTGGTAGGAGGAGAGGCTGGAAGCAAAGAAAACACCTTGATAACACCAAGTAATATCCAAGCAAACACGTAGTGGATCAACGTAAGGAAGATTGGAAAATTAAAACCAACTCTTCCCATAACCTATATTGGCAAAAGTTGTCCACAATCAGATCTTCAAACAGCTATTAGTATTTCAAAAACTTGAATTTGCAAAAACATTCAAATGAGCCAAAAATTATAAGCAAAGAAAATAATACCAACCAATTTGTTGGCCATTATAATTCCAACCGCAACGAAAAAGTTGAATGCCATTGCCACAAAAGGTCCACAAAATCTTTGTTGTTGACGCTTGGCTCCCTCAGAAGTTCTAATTTCATTATAGAGAGCCCCTCTAAGTTCTTCCAATGCTCGACCTTAATGAAGGAAGCACGACAAAAAATAGACACAATAACTAACAAGAATACAGACTTAAAATAAATCCATATCATCGAAAATGGCAAAAGATAATCTGGGAAACACAAAAATAGAGAAAATCAATTACAAGAAGAGGCTGACTTCAAGAAACCCACATGAAGAAAAATGGCAAAAAAGCATTAAATGCATGGTGTAAAATGTAAAAATATGCGCAGTAACAAATTATTTTTCTGTATTAATAGCACAATAAAATAACAAGAATTAGTGTTTATATGATATACCAACTCTAAACAAAGTAATAAGAGAAAAGGAAAAGAAATGATAGCCGATCCAGAAATCTTGAGGGTCAAATGGATGAAAAAGAAGTGGCAGAAACTGACCATCACTTATTCATTTCAAGCTTCAACATAATATGGAAAATGTCGATTACAGTAATAAAAGGCAAACGCAAGCACATTAATGCAGGAGAATCCAATGAGGAGAAGGAAAGAAAACCTGCTTCGCCGGCATCACTCTCTTTTCTCTTGAACTTGATGAACTTCTTGCCATCTTTCCCAAACAATGAATCAATGAGACCCATTTTCATTACTCAAACGCATATCTAAAAATGGCAAACATCAAATTTGACTATTGAATCACCCGTCAAATGTTATCATTGTGAAAAAAAACTCTCTATTGATTACCATTACAGTAAAAAAGATGAACTAGGTTATTTCAACTTCTCAAAATACGAAGTGCTAGAGAGAGAGAGACAGAGAGAGATTTCCGGAATGGGTATGATAATTCTCAATCTTCTGTAACTACCGCAGAGAGAATTCTGTTTAATCAGCTTGAATTCCATCTTTGAACTTATCCATGACCAATTTTACTTTTTTAAAAAAGCATTACCTTTTAACTCAACCCATCCCCCTCGATATGATTATTATTATTTTTTTTTAATTATTTTGAGTTTTAATGACAGCACTCACTCATTCTCACTCTCAGAGCAAACTTGGCCAAAATTGCATTTCCTGTAAATTTGCGGTTGATTCCAATGGTGTATCAACAGATCTGAAGTGAAAAACTTTGTGCAATTTCAAAAGCCACAAACAGAAAGCAAGGAAATTGAGGGGAGAGTGGAATGTGAGAAATGTATAAAGTCTACAGAATTGAGAAGAGAAAGGCAGTGAGATAGTAAAGATCTTTACCGTTCTCTACAGCAGCTAGATTTCCCTTCGAGTTTGCAGAAGAAGGCTCAGATCGACTGAATATCAATAATGAAGCAATTTCCAGTAGTGAGAGAGAGAGAGAGAGAGAGAGGGGAGCAATGCAGGAGGGAGAGAGAGAGAGTACCTTCGTCTTCTAAGTTCGATCTATGGTACCCACACGCAACCAAGAGAGAGAGAGAGAGTACCTTCGTCTTCTAAGTGTTTTTGAGTGTTTCAGAATATCTAGGTCATAGACTGCTTACTTTAGAGTGCCCTTGTTTTGTTCGTCCTTTCATTTTTTTTTTTTTTTTTTAATTTACTCCGCCGATCGTTTTATTCTAAATGATTTCCCCGTCCTCATTAAAATAATTTTCAAAAGTGGGAATCGGAATGAAATGGATTTTTATTTCTATAAAAAAATGTTATTACTATTTTTGTTTTTTATTTTATGAGTAGGGGTAGGGGTAGGGGTAAAGTAGGTGGTAGGGATTAATTACTTCTATTATGAAAAAGAATTAGTTTTCAAGATTTAAGGCAACATTTTAATAAAATTGTTGAAATGGCATAATATTATTATCAATTAAGAGGAAAAAAAAAAGATTTTTAATACATAACCAAATTCTAATAATTAAAATCCCTTTTCCTTTCTCTTTCTTTTTTTCATCCAGAATTTATTCAATTAATTTAATATGAATATTATAAGATTCGTTAAGAAATTAATTTTTAAAATTTTTTATTTTTTATTTTAAAATTTAAATTTAAAATCGACTCTCTCTCCTAATAATGGAATGCTGGACTGGGTTAGAACATTTAACGTCAAACGTCCAATCAACAACATGCAACATATGATGACACCTCTAAATTAGCTGAAATTTTTATATTTTTATATTTTATAAATTTTAATTTGAATCCGAGGTGATCGCGGAGAGAAATGCGCGAAATTAATTTAAAAAATAAAAAAAATTTAAAAAAATCTCTAAAGAAAAAAAAATTCAATTTTTAATCTAAATTATTTGAATTTTTCAAACCCGACTAATATTATTGATCAAATTTTCAAAATTCAATCAATACTGTTTATATACTGTTCATAGATTAGTTAAATTTTTAAAACTCGATCGATCTTCATATAAATTATATTGATCAAGTTTTAAAAACTCGACCAACCTATAAACAGTGTTAATTAAGTTTTTAAAACTCGATCAATTTAGACCATTTTTAGAATATGTTTGATGAAAATGTTATTTTAATTTTTTTTTTCATTTTAGGTCAATTGGGTAAGTGATAATACCCCAACACCAATTACATCAAATTCAACTTTAGTAGTTTAAAAGAATAAAAGTACATATTTTCCAACAAATTATATCCCAAATTCAAATGTACTCAAAGGCGTTTTTCTAAGTAATCATTTTCCTTTTTAATGGCATCTAGATCAGCTTGTAATTTGTCAATCTTTAAGCTTCGCGATGCCATAGTTACCAGCTTTGTCTCGTATTCGGCCACCTCCCTTCGTGTTCTATCAGTTGCCAGATTTTTTTCAGAGATCTGTTCAAAGCTCTCGTGGATGCTGGTGAGGAGCCTGCAGGCTTGTTGCCGCACTGGATCATTCTTTGCTTCCCTGAATATGCAAAATGTCTTTTCAGCGTGGTCAATTAGGAGAAAATTTTATTCTGAGAAACAATGGACTACAGTATTGAATTGAAGTAGCATAGAGCCATGATCTATGTTGCATGGTACCTCAACACCATCTCATCCACCACGGCATAGGAACGATGAAGACGTTCTTGAATGGAATTACTTTCCAACTGAAGCTCCCTCGTTTCTTTCAAGATCCGTTCAATGTCTCCATCTTGTTTCCTGCTATTTTTTGTAATCTCCTTTATTCGGTCAATATAGTATTTCCTAGGAGCTACCTTTGGCTGCTTCTTAAGGTCTTCAGAAAGCTTCAAGATCTCCCCCTCCCTAATATTATATCAGAAACCAAGAAAAGGATCATAACAAACAAACAATGAAAGAGAGAAATCTAATTCATTTTCCATAATGAGCGGAGCTTGGAAATTTGGCATGCAATACATTGTTTATGATTGTATAGGAATAAAATTCAACAAGAAAGGTGACCGATTTCACGATAAAATTTTCCTGAACTCCCTACAATATATATACTATTTTCTCCTTATAGGATTTGTATCTTGCCATTCCCAGAGAAAAGCAAAAGCAACAGCATACATTATTGCATAGGAATGACTTGAAAAAGAAGAAAGCCTACACGCAGCAATCAAAAGGCCAATATGTTCACCAGCCCAGTGACTTGGTGCAGTGAAGATTTACATTTCAAAGGAAAATGTTTCAAATGGCTACAACTCTCCATTTGTGGTGGTCAAAACTATCAATGCTCTCCATAATTCCACAAAAGCTAAATATGCTCAATTTCATCAAAAGAAAAAAGTGCCCTTTATGCTGAAATGAACCCTACACATGTTTCTCGGTTTTCCACTAAAATTCATCTATCATTAGGAGGCATAAATTACATGTTCTGTACCACATAAAACAGAATGATAATTTCCTACTCAATCGAAAGTTTGCTAAATAATAATCTCCCATCTCCTACAATGCCAAACAAGCTTTAGTTTATGAGGGGTAAAACCCTTCACAATGTGCAACCCTTTCGCTATAAGCTCATGAAAGAGGTAGCCTAGTAATGAAAAAGCAAAAGATAAATTGGTGCACATGTTCACCTAAGAGATATAAAGTTTACCAAGAAAAAAAAAGAACACGAAACTGGATATTTTATGTCTGCAGCATATAGTTCGTTTATATCAGTTCCACAAAGTAGATGTGATGATATAATGTCTAATTGCAGTATCAGTACCTCTTTTTGATCTCAGAAGTGATTTGATGTGCCTCTGTTTCAGCTTCTTTTGGCTTTTGTAGCTTTTCCCAAACCTCAGGTTTTGTTTCACGGACAGACTCCTGAAGAGATCTCCTTTTCTCGTCCAAAGGCATTATCAAATCCTTCCTGTAATTTATCAAGACAGACTTCAGATTGCAGGGCCGGCCAAAAAGTCAGAATCCTTAGAAAATTGTTTTCTTAGACAAGGACAACAGAGATAATGCAACATTCTCAAATCTTGCCATCGATAGTGTTGCAGCTAGCCCATGGATGTTAAGGAAAGAACGTGACATCTCTTATGATATAGTATCCAAAATTTCTTAATGACAAAGATCGAACATGGCAACAATAACACACCATTCTGACTCCAGATTTGCAACCTTTTGCTTCCTTGCGTCTAATTGCTCATTAAGTTGTTGAATGTAGAAGTCAATTGTATGCTGATTATCTAAGGCCATTTCTGCAGCAGCTTTTAGTAACTTATGCTCAATTTCAATTTGTTGTACTTCTGAAGTCTTCACAGTCACCTCTGCTTCGAGATGCTTTTCTAGATCATGCAATTTTGTAATATCATTTTGTAGCTGTGACCAGCAGCAAAAATGAAGTCAAAAGTCAATATCTATATATGGAAAATAGATCAGAAAGTTCACATGGTTGGTAAAAGTACCTTATATGACTGTTCTTGAAGATGTTTTTGCTTCTCATCAAGCTCTATTAATGCCTCTGCATTACCGGTTGCACTGATCGACTGTTCTGCAGACTCTGTAGCATTCTGACCATTGATTAGCTCCTTTTCATCAGAAATATGCAACCCTTGTCTCAATCTTTCAGCAACAGATTCCGTGTCCATCTTTTGTGGAATTACTTGAGCCTCATGAGATCCACAGATCAAGGAAACTCCAGCACTGGTGTGTAATACTGGAGCTTCTGTTTTTGGTCTCAGGTCATTCAATCTGTCTCCAAATTTCCCAGTGTCTATATCCAAAACTTCATTATTGATCCATGCTTTTGAAGTGCTTTCATCTTTTTCTCCATTCATTTGAGATGTAGAATCGATATAATTAGCATCAGGAACTTTCCCAGCGTCAGCAAATTCTGACAGCTTCTCCACCATGAACCTCACCAATTTATACAAGTCCTCTTCAGATGGATAAAGAAACTGCCGTAAGCAACACATAGATTCTGTTTCAAAGGATAATTTCAGAAAAACAAGAATACCGGTAGCCAACAAGACAACTATGAGAGAAAGATGCAAAGGAGCAAACATGAGAGCTGTTTCATGTACTTCACTGGATAACTATGAGACAGACACAGATAATCATCAGAAATATCTGAACTATAGATCAAGGGCAATAGCTACTAATTCACCTAGTATCCACCCTCATTGGTTTAAGTAAAGGACGAATAAATACCCAAGAAATCCAAAGACAGGACATATAAGTTCTTCGGCATAATTCACATTATCGTAAGTAAAATCACTATGGACCCTCCAAACTTTTCATTTTCTGGAGCATTAAGGATTCCCCTCTTCAGGAAATATTCAGATTGAGCCACATCTACCATACTCAAAGTGGACAATCATACTTGGACCATCACAAGAATTTCACTGATTAAAAGCCTTAACCATGAAGAGTGATTATAAACTACATCATATTCCCAGACATGAATTTGATCCTAAATCGATAAAAAAACCTCCATTAGCAACAAAGTCTGACACCGTGCTAACAAAATAAACAACTGCTGTTGAATTCACACCCCCTTTCACTAAGAACAAAACACTAAACTACAACTTTGCATCTTCATATTGCATAAAATCAAACACTTGGCAAACATCATCTAAAATCAATAAACTTAAAAAAAAAAATAAAAAAAAATCAAAATCTGACTTATTAGAACCCGCAAAAAAACAATTTAAATTACCTTGTGGAAGCTAATATCTCCAACGTAACCTAGGGTTTGAATCGCGGACGCGATTTCAGAACAGATCTTGAACCGATCAGCCATCGAATCCGGCAAAGAAGCAGGAAAAACGGATGGAAAGTTGAGAATCCGAAGCGATTGAGAGCATATAAAGAACAGAGTCGTCGGAGTAAGGTCCTTGATGGATGAAACTTCGTCTGGGATTGCCAGTCCCGAATGCTGAAGCGATTTTAGTAGAATTTGATCTGATTCCTCCATTGAATTTGTGATTTGATAAATAGGTACAAGCTCGGATTTTGAATTTTAGGGTTTGATGGTCTAGAAAAGTGCTGAGTTGAGAGAATTCGAAGAGATCTCTCGCGTGTTGTGCTCAGTGAAATCTGTTATTCTCAGAAGTCCCCGACGACCTTCTGGTTCTCGCGGGTTCTATCTAAATATAAAATTAGACCCACATTTTATTTTTGTCGAATTTCAAATAACGTCCCATGTGACGATAATGACGATGATGATGATGATGAAGTCCAACAAAATTTTTGCCGAATTACTTTATTTCTTGAAATAAAAGTACTACATTTATAAGAATAGTTTGTGAATAAATAGAGCCTATCTCTGCATTCATGACACTTACGAATAGAGTGCTTATAATTCTTTTTTTCTTTTTATTATCACGTCGACATTTGAATCTAAAATTATCATATTAAAAAAAAATTTATAATCATTAAATTATTTTTTTAAATACAGAGTGCTTATATCTATAATTAAATAATTTATTTTCAAATTTTATTATATTTTTTATTTTAAAATTTATCAATAATTAAATTAATTAATATGATATTTGAATTAAAAGATCACGCGAAATCTATATATATCAATTGAGTTTATTTATGATTCCATTTACTCTTTATATTCAAGATTTTTTTTTTTTAATATATACATTAGGGAAATTTTCTCAATATGCCTTTTTAGTGCGTGAGATATGATAAAAGTTTTTGCTACTACCTAAAAGGGTAACATGTAATAACACTTGTTATTGTTTTGGGAAAAAAATTATTACCTTCTAAGGGAGTAATCCTTTTTTGCCCATATAAAGCAACGAACACAATGCCAAGCCATCAGTTGGTGGAGTGGTTCATGTCGTACATGTCGGTCGTGATGCTTTCCCCCGATTTACTATATATTTGAGAGTTTTTTTTTTTAAAAAAAAGATTAGTTAACAGAGAAAAAAAATCATAATTTTTTTTTATTTTATTTGAGAGTTTTATAAAAGAAAAAAAATGAAATTCATTGAGAAAAAAAATTTTTGTTTTCAACTTTTAAATGGTATTTTTGAAATATAAAAATATTTTTAACTCTAATATTTTCTTTTCTTTTCACTTTTAGGGAGAAAAAATTTTAAATTGAAATTTCTTCAAATCTCTCATTTTCTCTAACATTAAAACTCCCAAACGAAAGAAAATCATAATTTTCTGTCCAAATCTTTTCATCTAAACAACCTATTAACGATGGTGTGTACTACTACTCAATTAAAATAAAAAAAAATTATTTTTTTCAAATAGTTTTTTATATTTTGAATAATTTTTTAGGTATTCAATTTAATTTTGAATAAAACTAAATTTTAATTTAGTTTATATAGATGGTCATCAGTTTTAATAATTTATTTCTATTAAACCAAATTAGCTGAATTAATTAAAAGTATTATATATTTTTTAGATAATTTTTATTTATATAAATATTATTATAATATTATAATTAATAAAAAAATTCTAAAAGAAAAAAATCTAAAAAATAGAGTATAAAAATACTGAAAATTTTTCAATTTCTATCGTTTGATTTGATCTTTTTATTTTCAATGTAACTATTTTAAAAGAGAAAAAACCTAAAAAGAAAAGTGCTCAAATAATTATATAATAGATTTAGTTTAAAAGTTTCATATTTTATTATTTTATTTGAAATTTACAAAATGAGATTTAATGAATTAAAGTTATACGTGGATTTTGAATTTTAAAATTATATTTTATAGTCAGATGTTGATATAAATAATATATAACAAAAAATTTTAATAATTTGGTTAATTTAGATAATCGAATTAAATTAACCGTCTACTTCGGTTAAATAACTAATCAGTTTTTAGTTTATTCGGTTAAATTATGGTGTATGAGAATTATATAATCGAATTAAATCAATTATTTTAATTTTAATTATTTCGGTTATGTTTTAACTGAATGTTCACCCCTAATTATTCATCTCTAGCTAGGGTGTTATTTGGAAATATCAATTTTGCTCTATTTGATTTTATTTTATTTATTAAAAATTTTAGGTAAAATAAATTTTTATATAGCAAATATAATTTAGTTATTATTACATTAATAATTTTTATTAAATAAATTCTACTAATTTCAGTTTTTCTTAACTTTATTAAATAGTGGGGCATGCATAAGCAGTGTTTTTAAAATAGAATCGGACTAACCAGTTCGATCAATTCCACTATGAACCATTCTGTAATTCGGTTCAATTAATAAATAAAACTAGATGAAGTCAAATCCGATCAAAATTGTTCAAAACTGATCAAAATAAATAAAATCAGTGAATCATTCAAAGTAATCTAAGGACAAAAATTATAATATATAAATTATATAATATACAAATTCTTTTTTTCATTTTTTTTAAATTGGTTCAAAAAAAATTATATAATATACAAATTATTGTTGATGGAATAAATTTATTTTTTATAGAGATATACGGATTTTATTTTATTTTAAAATATATAATATATAAATTATATATATAATATTATGATAATATCATTCGATTCGTAAAACGATTTGATCAGCCTAACTAATAAATCAATAAATTGATAAATTGATCAAATTATTTATTTATTTGGTTTAAAAAACACTGTGTATAAGTTATGAAGCTTTATTTATTTTTTAAAAAAGGATTATCCAGTACATTAACTGTTAGATAATGGTTGTGTGGTACAAAACTTCTTCTTTCTAAACTATAATGTGTTCACCATTGTTCATAGTATCAATAATGAATTGAAAAAAAAAATTTATAATCATTAGAGTATCGTTCATGAATATGCAAATTGAATATTATAAAGATTATGTGTTGAAATGAAAGAATATGCCATTTCAAACACCAAAATCATTAAAAACATATAATTGAAATTGAACAACAAGCCATTTAATAATGGAGTTGCTTGAAGACGCGTACATGCTAATCATTCTTGTAAGAAAAATGCAGATCAATCATACAATCCATAATTTGATCCCACAGTTGCATTTACTATTTTAACCCTATTGTTATTTGATAATTCAAACAAAACTTTCCATTTCTTACAAACAAGAAAACAATGGAACCTGAGGGGATACCAAAGTAGCTTCTTGTTTGGCAGCGGACATAACAACAGGGATCCATATTTTTTTATTTATTTTTATTATTTTTATTATTATTTTCTTTTTTTAGAGTAAAGGCAGACCTAAACACTTGGTCTAAGAAGCCCAGATTTGATTATCAGATACATTTTTAAAACGAAACATTTCCTTGTTAAATCTATATTTCCTAATTGTTATAATATGACAGTTTAAATTTAATGTAATAAAATTTAGTAAAATAAGTAACTACTTTCATATTTATGAAGTATATTAAGGTGATCAAATGTTATATCTAATATAACTAATTTCTCAAATGAGGGTGTGTCCATGCCTAGAGTCAAGTGCAATTAGAGGTCATTTGTGATTGTTTAAAAAATATTGTTATAAGCGTATAAGCAATTTTTAGTTTATAAACTCATTTTATCTATTTCAAAAATAAGTTATTATCTATTTGAATAAATATTATTTAAAATAATTAAATTTTTAGTAAAATGAGTGTTTATAAACTATATAAAATAGAAAAAATACTATAATGTGTATAAGATATGGTATAGTTAGAATTTTTGTTAAATATAAAATGGTGAAAATATATTTTTATTGGTTAAAATAGTTTATTTTAGTAGTACTTAAAAACACTAAAATAAAAAAATGATAGGAGCAGTTTATTATTTTTTTAACTGATAAACATTTGTTGAATTTATAAACACTTTTACAAATTTTAGTACTCGTTTGACAGGGCATTTTTTCGGTTTTTTTTCTCTTTATAAGGAAAAATCCTACCAAATAATATATTTTAGAAACTCTTAAAAAAAGTAGTTTTTTTTAATAAAGAAAATTTTAAAAAGTAACTTTTAAGAAAAAACTCATAAGAGGAGTTTTTTTCCTCCTTTTTTTTTAATACTCCAGATTTTCTGAATATATATATATATTTTTTAATTCCATTTATATACTCATGTAATTATTTTTATTCTATTAATATTCTCACTTAAATGATGCAAAATTTCAAATATGTCCATTAACTTTTAACTTTTAACTTTACTTCAAAAGTAAAATAATAATAATAATAATTTTTAACTTTTAATTTTATTTTATAAGTGAAAAAATCAAACAACTTTTAACTTTTTTTTAAAAGGGATTATCTTTTAGTTCTCCTTAAAAGGAGAATATAAGGAGAAAAAAAAAACTCTCCCAAACATACTCTTAGTTACTAAATAGTTATAATTTTAATTTTGACTTATAAACTGATTTGACCGGTTTATAATTAATTCCAAACACCCTCTTACTCAAGTTCTCAAAATGCTTATGTTGATTGATTTGAACTAAGCTTTATGCATATAATATGAATATATATATATTAATGCTTAGGTGGTTTAGTGATTGGTTATTGATACTCCTTAAGCAAAATCTCAAATTCAAGTTTTGTATATAGCAAAAATAGACATTAGAAGAGTTTTATCTCTTAAAAATTCAATCCGACTCAAACACTGATGGTTTATATATATAAAAAAGTATATAATATAAATAAATTGATTTTTAATAGAATGATGATTTCTCATGGACCAAATTATTGAAAAGTGAAAACATAAGTTCCTTATGTGTTGCCTAAGCCTATATACTATTTATGTGTTCTCTTTTTGGGCTTGTGGGAGGGCCTGAGCCTTTCAGAATAGGTCACACAAAGCGCAAGACAAGATAGGGTGAGTAAGAATAACCCAAAAAAAAAAAAACTCCCATGATGGTAACGATAGGACACTACACAATAAATCTCAGCTTCAAACCATGAGATTGGAAAAATGAGATTTGGGAGAACCAATCTCTCAATACATATCACAGTACTTATATCAGATTAATCGGATAAACGACGGATATCAGTTGATAAAAACAAAAAAATAAAGAATAACACACACACACACATATATATATATATATATATATATATATAGGATAAGTAAAGCCTAAAGGTAAAATTCGAACACTTCAACAAAGAGAAAGAGTGATGAGGCTCAAACACTAATGACTAGTTTCCAACTTGATAGAAGTTAAAGGAGATGACAGTGGATGTTGGGCACAAATGATCATGATGTGAGATGGGTTTAAAGGGATGAGATGACAGGTCCGAGTCTCTCAATAGCAAGCCCAAGTGAGTACATAGAGGTGGGCCACAAATTAATAGGGAATGGGCCTAAATTATGTGGGAGAAGTTTGGTTTTAGCAGCCCAAATAAGTAAGTCCAGAGCCTAATGGGAGATGGCCCACGAGAGTTGGACCCTGGGAAGCTATTTAAATCAAAAGAGCTTTTAAAAGCAACAGATAGTAGCAGCACAGGAGAAGAGGAATGCATGGACTGCTGTGCTAAGGGAGAAAAAGAGGAGTATTTGGGGATTTCGGGGAGGAGAAATGTGGATATGGAGTTTTAAAAGTGGCGATGACGATTTTTTTTTCTTCCTGTATTCACTAGAATGATGAACTGCAAACTTATAACTTGGAACTATAAGGGTGTTGGGAGTACTATTTTCCGCCATTTGTGTAGGGCATTGGTCAAGAGAGAAAGAGTGGAGGCCATTTGTTGTTTTGAGACCAAGGCCAGGAATAACTGATTTCCAAAGTTCATGAAAAGGTGCGGTTTGAATGAAGAGTTTATAGTTCGGGCTGAGGGATTCAAGGGGGCTATGTGGCTTTCTTGGAATCCTAATGCAATTAACTTAAATATAATATTTTCTACAAGTCAATTGATCCACTACAAAATAGATGTAGGGAATAGGAGCTGGCACGTAACTTGGGTGTATTGTCAGCCTAATCTCAGAGCCAAGGAGGAGTGCTGGAAAGTTCAGTGGCATTGCAAATAACATGGATGGTCCTTGGATAGTTTTAGGGGATTTCAATGAGATTGCTGAAATTGAGAAGACTAGCAAAGTTAATAAGTCAAAAGTTTAGAAATAGATGGGAGAGCTGTAGCCTGCTGGACACTTTGACAGGAGGCCCCAAATTCACCAGGGTTGGGAGGTGTTTTGGAAAGATAAGTTTGCAAGAGAAGCTTAACAAGGTATTTTGTAGTTTAGAGACCAAGTTAGCCTTCCCAGAGATGAAAGTGATAAACCTATCAAGGACCCATGGCGACCACTGCCCTATCTGTAAACGGACACTGCAGTGTCCATACTAGTGTACTCCTATTCTTGAAAAATATATATATATAATGTTCCTCAGTTTATATATATATAAAATATTTATTTATATTGATTTTTGATTTTGGGTATTTAATTTGAATTTTTTGTATATTTAAATATCGTGCTAACAAATTGTAGTGAATCCTATTTTCACGGAATTCAAAGATTTTGTTAAAAGTGTGTGTATATATATATAATTATTTAAATAAATAAAAAAAAAGAGTGGAGATGCAGCGTTTTGGGGCAAAACATTGCGTCCCCAAAACTAAATTAGGATTAGGGTTAGAAACCCTAATCCCTCCCCCATTCCCTCTCTTCGTCTCTCCCGTCTCTCTCTACCTCCCACGGTCGCGCCTTCCACCGTCACCACCGCCCATGGTCGATTTCCCCTTTCTGTCTCTCTCTATCTCGCTTTGTCTCTCTTCGAAAATCTCTCTCTACTCTCTCTGCCTTCTTCCTATGTGCGAACAGTCTTTTCCTCTCTCCTATGCGTGCGACGACCGAGCTCTTGCTCTCTTCCTCTTTCCTATCGTGCACGAACAGGACACCCACTGTCCCCTGTTCGCTCGCGCTGCTCTCACTCTACCGAGAGCCCTTGCTGCAACCCACCATCAAGCCTCTGAAAACCCTAGGCTGCGAGTCTGCATAGGTAAGAATAGATTCCTGATTTTAGTTCTAGGGTTTCGATTTTTCTAGGTGATTGAACTAAATTACTGAATTGTACTTCGAATTGGAAATAATGCAGGTCTGGACTGAATCAAATGGCGAATGAAAGATAGGTCTGCGATCTGAGAAACCCTAGGTGAGGAGATGTCTGATCCTTTCGATAAATTGAATGAACCTAAGGTTAATTTGGGGAGAGAAGTTCTGTTTATGTCTAGAATGTATGTTAGATTCGAATAGAATGCATTTTCTAAAATATATATGTGATTGTTAAGGTTAAGTTTATCATTTTACATGATTGGACTGTCTGACATGAAAAAACCATGTCAAAGGATGATATAATCTTGTTGGGTTGACTAGAATAATTTTCCTTTAGAGTTAATTTGAAATATGCATGAACATATCGGAGTTTAGGGTTGGAATGAAATGTGCCGTAAGATGAAGGATATTGTCGCATTTTATGGCTTTATTAGGTTGTTTTGAATTGTTAATTTGCATGACGGTATGTATATGAAGGATAGTTTAAAAGTTGTGGTTATAGTTTAAAGGACTGTTGTAATCTTTTAATTATAAGTTGTCTTGTTTATAGGCAATCTAAATACGATCTCCGTATTATGAAACTAGATCTTTACACCTCGAAAATGACATATTGTTTGAAACGTTTGGATGAGAATTGAAAAATTTATGATTTTTCAAAGAATTTCTATCTTGTAGAAAATTATTTTTTTCATGTTCATTCTGACTTTGAGAGGTCTTTAGGGTTGAATTAGACTTGGTTTTGATCGTGTTATTTATTTATAAATGAAATGTAATTGATGACATTAGAGTGTATTCATGAATTGGGATTTGTACAAAATTAGGAAAAATGGATAAACCCTAAAAATATTTAAAAATTGATGACAAGATTGTGATTGTGTATTAGGAAAGATCAATTGAGGATCGGAGTAAAATTTTATTGGACTGAATTGTGAAAATAGGGAGGGTATTCACTCCCTATAGATGAGTGAGACTCTAATCTCATGCATAAAAAGTGAAACTTGATTTTTACAGTGTTTTCAACAAAACATACTTTTGATATGGATTGACTCAACGTTTGACACTAAATTTCAAATTTGTTTTGTGATTATTAGAGTGTCATGAATTTACGTTTTCTATGACTATGCATCCATGGTTTGAAATGAAATAATATTGTACCATTACTTGAGAACTAGATATATTTTCTATTCTACCGTTGTATTGGTATATTAATTTAAAATGATTTGATGAAATGTATTGGCACACGGATTTGAAATGTTTTGATGAACTGTGTGGGTTGGATGCCTACTTGTGATGAGATGATGTTTCTTGATGGATTCCGTAGTTACAAAGGGCGTTTGTAGAGACACGGGTTGCCCGGATACCCTTGTGCAGGAGGTATCTGCAAACGTCATATGGTATAGGCGCGGTCGGTTGAACCCACATAGAGGGAGGACGTGTGTGACGCCACTGTCTAGCACCAGGCGGGGTCCTATACATGATTACGATCTGTGTATGAGCTAGCCCCAGCGAGGTTCATAGCCAACGTCGTGGTAGAGAGCGACTTTTGAACATTCATACATAATAAAACTCCCGATGCGCATGTCCTTGATCATGGTCGACCTTTGTCAGGATCATTTTCGATTTGCTCTAAAAATATAATAATTGATTTTGAATGGATGCATATATATGTGATACCCTGTGATTGGCTAAATGATTTCAATTTACTGAACATACTATGTTTTATTGCAAAACGTAAATTATTGTTTACGAATAATCTTGTTTGACACTCAAATGGTTCACCCACACTATTTATGCTTGATATTAATCCCCTCACTCACCGGGTATCTTCTTTGATACTCACCCCTCTCCTTTCCTTCCTCAGACAGGGTTATTGTGATAGAGCGACGTATCAGGCTCTAGAGGTCTTTGGTAACGTATTGGTGGATTTGGGTATTCACAACAGTGAGATCTAAATTTAAATTGAAATATGAAATCCGTATTTTCTATCGACCCTGCGAGGTCTTGATATTGAGGTCCGTAGTTGGCCATGTATATTTTATGGGATGACTGTATAAATTATGGACATTTATTTGTGAAACTCTCATATTGACTAATTACACTTGCATTGAGACACTTATAAGCATTTAAAATTTTTAACTGGGGAATTTGTTGTACACATATATAAAATTTAGTTCCGTCCAGTGTGGCGGCTGCTCATGCTCTAGTTGAGCATGAAAGTAGAGGTTTGTGGCTAGGACTGCTAGTATTTATGATAGTATTGCGTTGTCCTAATTGTCCACTGTGGATTGGTTGGTATTATTCGAATGTGGTTGATTGTTGTGAGATCGGGATAACCCATTTATTTAGGTGGCAGGATGGTTGTTCAATATACAGGTTGATTTGTACATGGGAGACCTCCGAAATATGGGGAGGTTCTGAGCGATTTTTTATAAAATGTAGCTGGCATCCAGGACAACGGGCGGCTGCTCACGATCCCGGTTTGAGGCGTGATGGTTCTATTGGTATCAGAGTGTCTAGGTTAGAGAAAAGATAGTAATAAAAATCTTCACAAGTATATTTAAAAGTTCTCAATGCATTAGAGAGTTTCATACAGTCATTTAAAGCCCCATACATAGCCATAGACATATAAGTTCATCTATTTTAGGGGGTTGGATACGTGATGCGTCTATCCCATTATTTCACATTCAAATGCCTTGATTCATAACTCAAAATTTTTTTTAGGGGGTTAGTTACTCTATAACTAACCCTAATCCTTGATTTCTACCTAATGAAAAGGTACTCTTTTTGCAGAACTATGCCACTTAGACGTAGTAGGCGCAGTGCACCACCAGAGAGTCCCTCAGTGCCTGATGCATCCAGGGCACTCGAGGCTCCACGAGTACCAGAGGATGCTTCCTCAACTCACGCACCTTCACTAGTGCCACCCCCAGCACCACCACCGGCTGTTACAGTGAGATTCCTCCACCATCACTCGATGCCTTGAGACAGTGGCAGGAATGGTACAGTAGATATGGGGTGCAGATGCCACCACCACCACCATAGGCTCTTGCGGCCGTACCTGCACCTACGGCACCGATTCCTCCTCCGGTGGCCGATCCATCCATTTCTACTCCGATCGATGATACATCGATTACTTTGAGGTGCATCCATGAGTTTACACAGTTTGTGAAAGAGTCATGACAGCTCGAATGCACAGATTTTTCAGGATCTAGTGATGCCATAGTGGCGAAACACTGGATTAACAGAACTCACAGGATCCTTACTGATTTGGGGTTGACAGAGGAGCTCAGGTTGAGAATTATTGAGAGACTCCTCGACGGGGATGCCCTCTCGTGGTGGGAGGCTATCCGTGACAGTGCTACACAGACTCTGCGGTGGGAGAACTTTCTACTAGAGTTCAACCGTAGGTACTTTACCCCGTTTCAGCAGGATCGTATGAGGACGGAGTTTATGCACTTACATCAGGGGACTAGGTCAGTCTCAGAGTACGAGACTGAGCTCAGAAGATTAGCAGCATTTGTCCCTGACATGGCTACACCAGCTCAGATGAGGTTTAAGTTTGAAGTTGGCCTCCAATTAAGCATCAAGAAGTATATGACAGTGACTCCTACTTTTACACTTTCAGAAGTGATTGATTCAGCATATCGGGCAGAGGAGGTCGTCCGAGCTGAGGCTAGGCAGAAAGAGAGTCACCAAAAAAGAAGAAAGACTGGGTCACAGGGTGGACAGCCTTCGAAGAGGGGTAGAGGTTCTAGATATCACGGAGGGTCTTCTAGTTTCAGACCAGCAGAACCAGGAGAGTGACCTCGACCACAGAGTTTTGGGGCACCAGCCCCTAGTGTTGCTACACAGTCTACTGTACAGAGACAGTCTTTCTACTGCAGATGCTACGACCACCATGCATTTGGGACATGTAGAGTATCGGTTACTTGCTTCCACTGTGGGAAACAAGGTCACATTAAGAGTACCTGCCCAGATTTAGGTCGAGGGGGACAGACTTTACGGAGTCGTATTGGTACTTCTGGCATAGGCCAGCTGGGGGCACCTGCGTACTCAGCTCTTACAGCTCCTCGGACTGCAGCCGAGAGTAATACAGTGCCAGGACCATCGTGACAGCAGCCTAGGACCCAGGCTCGTGTGTTTGCGATGACGCAAGAGGACGCACAGGCAAACTCTGATGTCATTATGGGTAATCCTTCCGTAGACCCCTCAATATAGGACTTTTATTATACTTTCTTTATGAGATTTTGTATACCATGATATCGATATATAGTTTTGACTAGTTAAAGCTTTAGAAGCTTAACTAGTTTGGTATATATATATATATAAATATGTCTACTTTTCTTATAATTTTAAATACCTTTAATCTTTTTCTTACCTTTAGGTACTATGCGAATATTTGGTATCGACACCCATATTCTCATAGATACTGGGTCGAATTTTTCATATGTGAGTGACACGTTCGCTCGCCATTCTGATAAGCCTCTCTCACCACTTGATGAGGAGATTATGGTAGTCACTCCTCTTGACAAGCATATCATTCGAGATACAGTCTATAGAGGTTGCGAGGTCAGTATTGAGAAGGCGGTATTAGAAGTAGATCTGATTCCGCTCCCTATCACGGATTTTGATGCCATCCTGGGGATGGATTGGCTGAGTTTACACCGGGCTTCCGTGGATTGTTTTATAAACGAGGTTGAGTTTCGGAGGTCCGGGCAGCCATCGTTGGTGTTCCGAGGCGAGAAACGGGTATTGCCCTGCTGTGTTATATCTATTATAAAAGCCAGACGCATGGTACGCCGTGGGTGCACAGTTTATCTGGTTTATGTCGTTGACACCACCGCTGAGGGACCAAGACTTGAGGATGTCCCTATGGTGCAGGAGTTTCTAGATGTGTTCCCCGAGGAGCTTCCCAGATTACCACCAGTTCGTGAGTTTGATTTCGAGATTGATCTAGTATCGGGGACCACTCCTATTTCTATTTCGCCATACAAAATGGCACTAGCTGAACTGAGAAAGCTCAAGGTTCAATTGCAGGAACTTCTGGATAAGGGGTTTATTCGCCCGAGCACTTCACCCTAGGGCTCTCCGATACTGTTTGTAAAGAAGAAAGATGGTACACTTCGGTTTTGTGTGGATTACAAACAGTTAAACAAAGCCACCATAAAAAATAGATATCCTCTGTCATGTATCGATGATTTGTTTGATTAGCTGCAGGGAGCCAGTGTTTAGCGATGGATTACCGAATGAATTTTTTCCAACTGATTTTTCTGTCGCTAATTTGTTCAAAATTTTTCATTCAAATTTTAGTGATGGATTACCAACGGAATTTTTAGCGACGGATTTTTCCGTCGCTGATTTGTCCAAATTTTTTTTTTAAGTTTTAGCGATGGATTGTCGACAGAAATAATTCCGTCTCTAATTTTAGCGATGAAATTTTTTTCGACTGATTTTTTCGTTGCTAATTCCGTCGCTAATTATTTCGTCACAATTCTATTATTAATTAATGAGATAATTATCCGTCGCTGAAAGTCAATTTTCTAATAGTGTAACCTCCACTGCAGATTGGATTATTGTTCTACATCTGCATTTTTTGGACATCATCGACCATCGTCCATATTTAGAGCAGTATATATATTCCCATTTGAGAAGGCTTACTTGAAAAAAAAAAAAAAAAAAAAAAAAAAAAAAAAAACGCAGACATGTACAGATTGAGAGTGTACTATGTTTGTAGCACTCTATGTGACATGGTTGCTCATGTTTTCTATCCTACATTTTTCATGTCCATTGGGTACTTCATGGCTGGCTTCAAGAGAACGGTCTCTTGCTTCTTCCTCACATTGTTTGTAATACTATTGCTGGTTATTACAAACCAAGTAAGTAAAACATCTCAAAAAAATTTATATATTTCAATAACAAAAATATATATCATTTTGAGTTTCCTTTATAGGGTGCAGGAGAACTCTTTGGAGCTGCGGCGATGAGCATTAAACGTGCCGGGATGACCGCTTTCTTAATCCTAATGTTGTTTCTCCTCATCGGAGGATACTATGTTCAGATAATATTATTATTAAAGATGGAAGCTATATAAGAATATGAATTCCTAATAATCTATTATTTCAATAAAATATTACAATATATTAAATTTATATAAAAGAAATAAATATTGTAAATATAGAAATAAAAAATTAAATATTTTTAAAATCAAATTAATAATTAATTTGATGGCTTGACTAATTTGTGTTCATTTGGTGCAGCGCATACCACAATTTATGCAATGGTTGAAGTACTTATCATTAATGTACTACGGCTTTAGACTTATGCTAAAAGTGCAGTATTCTGGAGTTGAACTATATGAATGTGAAAGTAGTGGAGGATGCTGGAGTCTTCAGAGTTCGCCTTCTTTCGGCACAGTGAGCTTGCAAGGTGGCATGGAAGAAGTTTGGGTTCTGCTAGCTATGGCCATAGGGTATCGGGTTTGTGCTTATGTATGTCTCCGCAGAAAAATCAGCATTTCCAACTTTTAAATGAGTGATTTTCTTAAATTGGATAACAGCTTTGAAGTAAAAATAATATTATGTGACATGCGAACCGTTGGAGGCGGGACTGGTTTTGTTTCCACGGATATCAGTTTCCTTTGACTTGAACAAAGATTTCTAGGAATGGTTTGAAATCTGTAAAAGACCTTCAGAAAGTGAGCCGACAGAAAAGGGTACTCCGACGTTTAAGTCAGAAAGAACGGTTTTTGAAAAGAAAGTAATAGACTAAGAGCAAGATGGAGAGAGAAAGAGAGCTAGTGTGACTTGTGTGTCAGGTGTTTTGGAACCAAGAGTCTGTACCTTGATTTCGGTATACCGAACGTTTTTTAAATGAGGCACCGCAAGAGTCGTGTATACCCGAAATGTTACAACTCTAATTTTCTTATAGGGGATCTGAAGATTATGGAGCTTAGGGGAGTTTTAGGAATCGGAATCGGAATTGGAAATGGAATCATATCCTCTAGAATCAAAATGGACGGAATCATTCCAAATCATCTGTTTGGTTCAATACACTGGAATGAGTATCATTACCATATCTGGTGTTTGGTTGGTTTTTTTTTTGAAATAATAATTAATAATTTTTTAATTTTACTCTTATTCTAATATATAATAAAAATTATAAATAATTTAAAATAAACTGTTTTAAAATATTGTATGAAATTAATTTCACTTGAAAAAAATAAATATTATATGAATTTATCAAGTAAACTTTTTATCCCTTTCAAAAATTAAAAAAAAAAAAGAAATAACTTATAAATGAAAATTTTATATTTTTTCACTTGTTTAGTTTATATATATATATATATATATATATATATATATATATATATATATATGAGTAATGAGTAATTTTATAGTAAAAATTATATGAGTAATGAATAAAGAGTAATTTTATAATAAAAGAATAAATATTACAAAAGTTCATCAAGTAAATTTTATATTCTTTTCAAAAATAAAAATAAAGTAATTTAATAATAAAAATTTTATTTTATTAACTTGTTTAGTTTTTTTAATTTATATATATATATATATATATATATATGAATAATGGGTAATTTTATGATGAAAAAGATAAATATTATATGAGTTTATTAAATAAATTTTATATTTTTCAAAAACAAAAGAAAAATAGAAAGTAACTTAATAATGAAAATTTTATATTTTCTTATTTGCTTAATTTATATATATATATATATATATATAAGTAATTGATAATTTTATAAAAATAATGTATGAGCAATGAGTAATGGAAAATTTTATAATGAAAAAATAAATAAATATTATATGAGTTTATCAAGTAAATTTTATATCATTTTCAAAAATTTTAAAAAAATTAACTTAATAATGAAAATATTATATATATATATATATATTTACTTATTTAGTTATATATATATATATATATATATGAGTAATGAATAATTTTTTTAAAAAAAGAAAATAATAAAAAAAAGAAGTGTGAGAGTAGAGAGTAATGGGTAATTTTGGGTAAGTGTAAGAGTAAATGGTTATTTGAGAATCAAATGTGGGTTTCCAACAAAACCGACCACTTTACTTGGATTTTGAGAATTTCTAAATTTTTGGATATGATTCCAAAATATTTATTTCCATAGTATTAATCCAAACATCATCTTTTGGTTTCATTCCGATTCCTCATTCCAATACCCTCTTACCAATCGTCCCCTTAATAGTCAAAATATTTGGTAGATTTGTAATATTTATCATTTAGGAAGTTTGGTTATTCAAGGAGATTTTTTTCCTAATCGATTAAATTCTAAGACTTCATTTTTTCATCTGAGAGATACATTTCGTATCAAAATAAGAAACAAAAGTTATTGATAGGTTCAGTTGAGTATTACCTTCGGTCAGTGGTAATCGAAGCGATTGATTTCTTAAGGAGTTGTCGATCGTCGATCAAGGATAAGGATACAATCATACAGGCTCCCCGAATGATTCTGTGGATCGGTTGAGATATTCCCGTCGGGAACTAGCCGAATGCTCAATTGCCTGTCGACCTGTTCGGGAGTTAAATCCGGGTTATCATGAACGTCGACTCAGGTCATCTGGCTTTCGAGTATTACACTGATTGTCATTTGGATCATATCCCATCATTTGCTCCAAACTCATGGCGTCATTTCGCACGAAAGGCGCCATGAGTGATTTTCAAGAGGTTCGAAAGACGCGAAGGCTTTTAATGCTACACGTGTTTCTTAGGATCGTGCGAATTGTCCTTTTTCCCTCAACCACTCCATCTTCCTAGGGTGCTAACATATTCACCCTTCTCATCCATCTAATTCGGAGTTAATGCAGTGGTCAAAGTTGAAAGGGTTTAAACTTTTCATTTATTTCACACACTCCTCGCAGGAGCATTCCATCTGCCCAGTGATTTGAAAAGATTTTCTTCCCTTGCGGCTATAAATGTTGTTGGTTGAACCTTGTGTTTTCTTAGAAAATGTCGTGCATTCTTTCGGGACTAGGAATTATTATCTTATAAGAGTTATCTTCCTTGGAAATCTTTCAATGGAGTACTTCGTCTTGCAAAGCCCAATAGTATAGATCACTTTTACAGATGTGAGGTCTCGTAAAAAATGGGACTACAGACATGAGGTCACATCATGTCGTTCGATATTCTGGCATCTTGATGGACCCTATCATGGTTCTTGCCAGGGTTCTCAGTTCCTGTAGAGAGATTAAGATAAAACTTCTTCTCTGGGTTGGGTTTGTTATCTAGTTCATGTCCTTTTGGGCCAAGCAGTAGGACGTATTGGTTGGGTGTAAGGAGCAGGGGATGATAGAAAGTTTGAATCTTGATGCATCCTTTTAGTCTCTTCCCGATCATGCTTCCCCCTTCTTTTTTGGCAGTCTTCTTGTCTAAGTTTGGTTGCCTGTAGATTTTAGATTTTCTTCTTTTGTCTTCTATTTTTACTGTTTTTGTATTCTCCAGTGTTGCCGAACTACCATGACGTTGTAGTCTCATTGCCGAACTACCATGACGTTGTAGTCTCTTTGTCTATGAACAATGCTGTAGATTCTCTATGTATTTTCTTTTGATATAATCAGTACTACTCAAAAGCTTGTAAAGTATGTTCACCCATGTAACCCAACGTGTATTCGTTATAAGGAAATAAAAGAGAAACTTTTTTTTACTCACTTGCTGATTTCTGTCTCTGATTGAATTTCTTCTGATGGCGTTTGTATATTTGACTGAATGACATCATTGTCAGAGTGTCCATATGATAATCCCACGAACGTAAATGATCCGAAAGATGATACTCATATTTGCTCGATCGATAAGACAAATCGTACTTATCTCACTTGTAGGTTCAGATTAGTTCCATCAACAGATTGGAGCGACACAGGCCCATCAGGCGGATAGATCTCGTTAGTAGAACAGTGCGATTAGGTCTGTTCAGGAGGATAGATTCCTTTGGTAGATCAAGGTGACTTAGACTCATTCGGGCAGATAGATCCCTTCGGTAGATCAGGGCGACTTAGGTCTATTCGGGGAGATAGATCCCTTCGGTAGATCAAAGCGATTTAGACCCCTTCGAGGAGATAGATCCCTTCGATAATCAAGGCGACTTAGGTCCATCTGGGGAGATAGATCCCTTCAGTAGATCATAACAACTTAGGCCCGTTCGGGGAGATAGATCCCTTTAGTAAATTATGGTAACTTAGGTTAGTTCGGGGAGATGGATCCTTTTGGTAGATCAGGGCAACTTAAATCCATTTTGGGAGATAGATCCCTTCGATAGATCAGGGCGACTTAAACCCATTTAGGGAGATGGATCCCTTTGGTAGATCATGGCAACTTAGACCCATTTGGGAAGATAGATCTTTTCGACCAAGTAACAACCGATAGGAATAGAAACTATGGGGAAACGATCGATATGATAGTCAATAAGAAAAAGCATAGAGGTCTTATTTGATGAGAGGCTCTTTCACCCACAAGAGGAGATGGGATTCATTGGTAGTATATGCGTAGATTTTCTAAATTCTAGTTCTTGGGCACAGTTGACCCATCTAGATTGCTTAGGCGGTAGGTTCTCGGGCGAACTACGAAACGTATCTGATAGGTTCCCTTCCAATCGGGGGCGAGTTTGTCCTCGGGTTGAAGCTAACTAGTGGCTTCCACTTTCTTTAGCACTAATTTGTCAGGTTTGAACGTTCGGTTCCGGACTCTTTGATTGTAGTACCGAGTCATTTGTTGTTGGTATGTTGCCATTTAAGCCAATGCGGATTCCCTTAACTCTGGGAGCAGGTCTAGCTGCTCTCGTAAGGTGGGCTCATTTCGTTCGGTATCGTACTGAGTTACTCAGAGTGAATGAATTCCAATCTTCACTGGTATAACGGTTCCGCTCCCGTATAGTAGACTGAACGGTGTTTAGCCAGTCGCTCTTCATGGTGTAGTATGGTACGATCAGAGGATACTATAAACTCCTCCGTCCATCATCCCTTGGCATCATCCAACATTGTCTTTAACCCTTGTAGGATCGTCCTGTTAGTTATCTCAGCAAATTCATTGGTTTATGAATGAGCGATTGATGAGAACCTATGGTTGATCTCAAGTTTGTTACAGAATTCACAGAAACTAGCATTGTCGAACCACTTTCCGTTGCCCATGATGAGGATGCAAGGTATACCAAACCAGGTGATAATGTGAGTCCACACAAACGATTGAGTTTTAATTGCGGTTATCTGGGCTAGAGGTTCAGTCTCCACCCACATAGTAAAGTAATCAATAGCCACGATGAGGAATTTTCACTATCCAGTGGCTAGTAGAAATGGTCTGAGGATGTCCATCCCTCACTAGATGAATAGCCAGGGGCTTGTTATTGGACTAAGCTCTGTTGAAGATAGTCATGGTATCGAAGAGAAACGTTGACACTTGTCGCACCTTTTGATATAATTGTCGGAGTCGATCTTCATGGTCGGCCAGTAATACCTTTGGTACAAGGTTTTGTGAACTAGATTCCAACCCCCTAAGTGGTTGCCACTTATTCTTTTGTGGATCTCTCGGAGAACATGGTCCCCTTCGTCAGGAGTTAAACACCTCAAGTATGGATGAATGAAAGATTTTCGGTACAAGTGTCCATACATGATCGCATAATAGGCGGCCTTTCATTTCAATCTTGTTGCTTCCAATTGTAAATCTAGTAGTTGGTCATGTTTTAGGTAAGCTTTTATCATATCTTTCCAACTGGGAGGCTGGTCCGTTGCAAGGATCTCCTCAGGCTCGTCGATGCTGGAGTGTGGTAGACTCTTGATATAAACTATTTGACTAGAGGTGACCGAATTTGAACTGGCCAGCTTAGAAAATGTAATAGCCTGTACATTCTCTGATATAAGGATTTGTTAGATGTCGACCTTGTCTAATTTACTCATCGTTTCATGCAACTTGCTTAGATATTTGGCCATGGTTGAGTCTTTAGTTTCGTAGACCCATTCGATTTGTTTGACGACTAACTGGCTATAAGTAAACACTCGAACACTTCGAGCCCCAATGCTTGCTACAATCCGGAATCCTATCAATAAAGCCTTATACTCTGCTTGGTTATTAGTTGCTCTGAAGTTAAAATGAATGGCGTATTCAGTCTTGAAATTGTCTGGGCCCGTCAGTATGAGCCCAACGCCACTTCTGGAGGAGTTCGATGATCTGTTGACTTATATCATCCACTCTGGTAATGACCAATCGGTGTGACTGTCTACCGGCTCGTGCTCGACCGGTGCCTTGAGGGTACATTCGAGAATGAAATTTGTCAAGACTTGGCCTTTGATCGCAAGTCTCGGTTGGTACTGGATATCAAATTCAACCAACTCTACACTTCATTTGATGAGGCGACCAGAGGTATCCCTCTTTTAAAGTATTTGTTTTAGCGGCTGATTGGTGAATACCACGATAGTGTGAGTCTAAAAATATAGCCAAAGGCATATGGTCAAGATGACTAGAGCATATGCTACTTTTTCGATTGGCCGCTAGTTAACATCAGATTCTTTGAGTATCCGACTGATGTAACAGACCGATTTCTGTGTAGTGGGGTCCTGTCTCACGAGGACGGAACAAAGTACTATGTTAGAAATAGAAAGATATAAGTATAATTTCTCATCAGGAATCAGACGAGAGAGCAGCCGGGGGTCATGAGGTACACCTTGAGTTGCTTGAAGGCCATCCGACACTCGGGCATCCACGTGAACTTTTGGGACCTTCAAGGTGTCAAAAATAGGTTTATACTTTTCCCCTACTTTCAAAATGAAGCGGCTCAGAGCCGATATTCGACCGGTGAGGCGTTGTACCTCCTTCAGCATCTAGGGTGGCAACATATCCAATATGGTTTGTATTTTTTCGGGATTCGCCTCGATTCCCCGATTGGTGATCATGAAACCTAAGAATTTGTTAGATACGATTTCGAAGGTGCACTTGACTGGATTCAACCGCATGTTATAATATTCTAGCGTTTGAAAAGTTTCTTCGAGATCAGTGACATGAGTCTCTACATCAGTGCTCTTGACGAGCATGTCGTCAACTTATGCCTCTACATTTCTATCGAGTTGATCTCTGAAGACTTTATTGACCAGTTGTTGAAAGGTTGTTCCAGCGTTCTTCAGACCAAAAGGCATGATATGGTAGCAATAAATGCCAAATTTAATGATAAAACTGGTCTTTTCTTCATCCTCTGGTGACATTCGTATTTGATTGTAGCAAGAGTAGGCATCCATGAAACTTAGGGGTTGGTGGACTAAAGAGTTGTCCACTAGTTTGTCAATATTGGGGAGTGGATAACTATCTTTCAGATATACCTTGTTGAGATCTGTGAAATCCATGCACATTCTCCATTTGCTGTTGGTCTTTTTCACCAAAACTACATTGGTAAGCCATTCGGGATACTTGACTTCATAAATGAATCCAGCTGTCAATAATTTCTGAACCTCCTCTTGTATGGTACATTGACGTTCGAGGGCGAACACCCTCTTTTTTTGTTTTACTGGCTTATAGCTAGCATTGACTATCAATTTGTGGACTATGATCGAGAGATCGATGCCCGGCATGTCCTCTGGGAACCAAGCAAAGACGTTTGAATGTTTACGTAGGCAGCTGGTAATCGCTTCTCGCAGTGGCGTTGGCAAGTTAGCCCCGACTCGAATGGTCTGATTAGGATCATCAGTTAGAGAGATCTCAATTGTTTCTTCCACAGGCTCAGCTTAAGATGCAGATTCAACATCATCTATGAATTCTAGAGCATCGATCAGGAAGTTCTCTTGTCCACCATCAGCCGTTAGGAGAGCGTAAGGATCAGGGATGCTATGGAGGATAGCGATTCCTTCCGGTGTTTTAAAATTTATCTTCATGTGTCTTGTGCTAGGTAGTGTTTCCAGTTCATCCAAACTGGGACGACCAAGGATGGCGTTATAAGGCGAAAATAGCTTTACCACGTGGAAGATGACTTTTGCGATTGCATGGTTGGGAGGAGTTCTCAAGGTCACAGTGAGGGGAATAATTTCCTTCAGGTAAATGCACTCGTTAGAAAGTCTTTTGAGAGACCCTGTGGGAGGTTAAAGGTGAGATGAGTTAAAACTCATTCGTTGAAAGGTATTCAAAGTAAGGAGATCGCAGTTTACTCCTTGGTCAATGAGAATCCTCTTGACCGTATAAGATTCTATTCTGATGGTGATAACCAACGAATCATTGTGACGGGGATCGACTCCGATTAGATCATCGTCGTCAGAACCAATAATTGGCATTTTTCTCTTGGTTGTCAACATATTCTAAGCAGTGGTGAAGGATAGATGTCAAGTTTATTTAGGGAATCAGTTTATTTCTCACGAATAGTGTCAATCTGTTGGAGATGGATTTTGGCTGCACAGATACTGGATTCCTTTGACTCGAACAAAGGCTTTCAAGAATGGTTTGAAACCTGTAAAAGACTGCCGGAGGGTGTTCCGGCGGGGGAGACTCGACGCTCAAGTCAGAAAGAGTAGTTTCGATAAGAAAGAAACAGATTGAGAGCAAGATGGAGGGAGAGAGATGATCTCTCTGTGACTTATGTGTTTGGTGTTTTGGGACTAAGAGTGCGTACTTAGATTTTGGTATACTGAAGGCTTTTATATGAGGCACCACAAGAGTCGTATGTACCGAGAGTGTTACAATCTTAGTTTTCTTATGGGGAGATCCGAAAATTACGAAGTTTGATAGTCAAAATATTTGAGAAATTCGTAATCTTTATCATTTAAAAAGTTTGATTATTTGGGGAGATTTCTTCCCTTATCGATTAGATTCCAAGACTTTCTTTCCTAGTTTGAGAGTTACATTTCATGTCAAGACAAGAAACAAAAATCATTGAGAGGTTTGGTTGAGCATTACCTTCGGTCAGTGGTAATCGAAGTGATTGATTACTTAAGGAGCTATCGATCGTCGGTCAAGGACAAAGATACAATCATTCGGGCTCCTTGAACGATTCTGTGGATCGGTTGAGATATTCTCGTCAGGAACTAGCTAAATGCTCAATTGCTTGTTAGCCTGTTCAGGAGCTAAATCCTGGTTGTCATGAACATCGACTCGAGTCATTAGGCATTCGAGTATTACACCGATTGTCATTTGGATTACATCCCATCACGAACCATAGAGTTTTCCACTGTGCTCTGCAATATCATATGGCTAGGTAAATTGTTGCCAGACCTATTGTCTCTCTATTACATGACAATATTGTTCAAAAGTTCTAACTTAAAAAAATTAGTATCATCTTATGATTTTCTTTTTTTGGCATAACAAACAATTTCTTTTTTTGGCATAACAAAGGTTGGGTAAATCAACGGACAATCGATTTAATAGAATTAGGTTTTAAATTTTTTAAATAATTCTTAAGTTCAAAATTTGAGAATAAAAAAAAAAATACCAAAAGATCTGTCCTCTAATAGGGTATTTGTAAATATTTAAAGTAAATTAATCATAATATTTTTCTGAATACAGATGATTAAAAAAAAAAATCAAAATTTGAGCAATGTTGGCTCTCTGGTTGTTTTGCCCACATTGAGATATGAGAGCTCAAATGCTTAAAATTGTATGGAAACGGTAAATTTAATACTGCCACATTCTTCTTTTTTTTTTGGGCCCCCCCGGGGGGGGATAATGCCAAATTCTAAATCAGGAAAAAGTACAAAGAAACTTCTCATTCAAAGAGCCGTAAAAGGAATCTAAGAGTTTGTCATGACTAACAATATTGTCAAAATAACAAAATTTAGTTGATGTTTGTAATTTTTTTTTATCCTGTTTTTGAAAAACTTAAATATATGAAATTGGTCCATCCTCATACACATTTTAGAGTTGGTGTTATTTTAAATTATTGGGGGGGATTCTCCATCGATCTGTAAACAAGGGTAAGGTCGAGATGTCATGGTCGTGGGTGAGCATCATCTGATGTAAATTTTGGCCATGACACAAGAGTGGCTTCTCCTTGGATTGCCCTTTATTTTCCATAAATCAATATAAAAATATAATTAACCGAGGACGACGACCAGATAGCTGGGCCACCCCTAGTTCTCGATTCACGTGCTACAAACTGCAAACCGATCAGATTCACCCCAACCAGTTACTCGTGTCGTTGAAACCCCCTCCCCCTCCTCTCTCTCTCTCTTTTCCAAACTTTAAAATCCAAAGTCTCTCTGACACCACATACCTCTCACAACAAAAATCCATTCTCTCTCTCTCTCTCATCTTGGCAACTTCTCACTGGCCTTTCTCTCTCCTCCACTCCTCTCTCTCTCTCTCTCTCCCCCCCCGCCCAAACATTCAACACTCTTTCTCCTCTGCCTGAACTCCCTCTGTCAATCTTAGATTTGCAAAATTTTGGCATGAACTGACTCTCTCTCTCTCTCTAAAATAAATTCAACCCCCTGTCTCCTCAATGGAGCTTGTCCCATATAATTCAAAACCCAACTCAGAAGACTCAACCTCTAACAGTCTTCCATGGACAGACATGTTCAGATCCGCCTCCATGCGCCGACCCGACCAGACTCCCCTATCCAACGGGACTCAACCCCTAGCGCCTCCATCTCCAACTGAAACCAACGAACAACCCCAGCAACAGCAACAATCCAATTCAGAATCTCAGGTTCGGCTGGCGCTCTACATAGCCATGGCTCATGCTGGTCTTGCTTTTACCATTTTTGTCCTTTACGGTGTCTGTAAATTACTTGAAGAATATCTAAGACCCATTCAATGGGCTGTATTGTGTTCTATACCCTTGAGAGGAATTCAGGATACCCTCGTCGATTTTTGGTCTGAGCCCTTGAAATTAGGGCTCACTGAGACTATTCTGGCCGTCCCAATTTGTGTTTTTAGGGTTTTCTTCGGTACAATTGTTGAAATTCGTGGTGTCTTTGTGAAAATTGTGCTCCGTAAGAAGAGGGTTAGTGATGGTCCCAAAAGGAATCGGAGTGCCTTCTCAAAGTTGCTTCGATGGCTGGTGTCTTTTTGGGTGTTTGTGTTTGTTTATGAGAGGATTGGTGCTTTTGGGTCATTGGCAATTCTAGGGTTAGGGTTTCTTTTTCGTTCTAATAGCGTCGATCGGACTATGTCAGCCGTGTCATCTTTCAGGGCTAATAGCTTTCGAAGGAGTGCTGTGAGCGCATTTTTCACAAGAGGGATTTTGAAGAGGTTGAAGACCATTGTGGCTATTGGGCTGATTGTGGGGATGATTTTAGGGTTTTTGGCTTGCTCGATTTTCTTTTCATATAAGATTGGTATGGAAGGAAAAGATGCTGTGATTTCGTTGAAATCTCATGTTGAAGAGAATAATTATGCGGAGAAGTTTGGCGTGAGGAAGTGGATGGATGAAAATGATGTGCCTGGAATGATTGATAACTATACCACTATGTTTTACGAGACTGTTTCGTCACAGATTGATAAATTGGCAATGCAGTATAATTTAACAGAGTTTGTGACGGGGATTAAGCAGCTTGCCGTCTCTCCACCTGTTGATCCTTCTCAGAGGTCATCGGCTTTAATTACCCCATCTCCATACACCGAGAAGTTGATAAGTTTAAGGAACCGTATTACAAAGAGGGAATGGGGGCAGATTTATGCGGAAGTTTATGCAATTCTTGATGAATTGACTATCACTAGACAAGACTTGGTGGAGAAGGCAAAAGGATTTGCAGTTCAGGGGATGGATGTCTCTCAACGGATATTTTCTAGTAGTAAATCTGTTTTGGGTGGTGGGGCTAAGATTGTGTTTTCAATTGGTCATTCTATTGTCTCCGGAGCAGCAGGGCTTTTCAACTTTGTGTCGCAGTCGATGGTTTTCTTCTGGGTTCTGTACTATCTCATCACTTCAGAGTCTGGAGGGGTAACCGAACAAGTGATGTGTATGCTTCCAATATCAAAATCAGCAAGAGTTAGGTGTGTGGAAGTGCTTAACAATGCTATTTCTGGTGTTCTTTTGGCCACAGCAGAGATTGCTTTCTTTCAGGGATGTCTAACTTGGCTTTTGTTCAGGCTATGCTCGATACATTTTGTATATATGTCAACTCTTCTTGCATTTATTAGTCCTCTTTTCCCAATATTTCCATCTTGGCTAGCAACAATTCCTGCAGCCATCCAATTAGTTATGGAAAGCAAATACATATTAGCTATCAGCTTGTCAATTGTCCATCTGGTGCTTATGGATTATGGGGCAGCTGAAATTCAGGAGGATATACCTGGCCATAGCGCATATCTTACCGGTCTCAGCATCCTTGGTGGAATTACCTTGTTCCCATCTGCACTAGAGGTAAAAATCTTGTGACTTTATTCATTTTCGGCTTCTTCAATCATCCTCTATCAATCGACAAACGCATGGTCAATTATGTAGACCTTATATTATAAGCTGTTTAGATGAGATATAGGCTGGTAAATTTATCCTTCAAAGCACGTTTAACGAGTTCTGACTGCTTCGTTTAATGACAAACTACATCCCAAAGAGAGAATTGAAGTTTCTTAGCAAATTAGCTTTTTAAGATTTGAATTTGCAAAATAAATAAATAAATAAATAAAATAAGAGGGAAAGTTAATTATCTTTGTGTGTCTTAACCTAGCATTAAGATTCGAGAAGCTGTATACAAAGTTAATTTCTCATACAAGGTATGCCATTAAGCAATTTTTACTAGGAGACTCTGGTCCTCTGTTTTCACCATGGAATTATCATAAACAACCGTTTTAAGTTTCCATAAAACTCTTCAGTTTTTGTTGCTTCTCTGCGGCATCGTCATTTGGTAATGCACATTTGTCATCTCATTTAAATCTCTTGCCAAGTGGTTCTGTCTCTAGCTAGCAATTATTCATTGATTGAAGGGTTAATCTTGTTTGTCGGGGCTTGCCTCTTTTTTCGCAGGGAGCAATAATGGGGCCACTGATAACAACAGTTGTTATTGCCCTAAAGGATTTATATGCTGAATTCGTTCTGGAGGAACCCAAGGAAAATGACAAATGAGGAATTCTCTTGGATTTTATCTTAGTCTCCCTTCCACGTACCGCATTGTCACTGCCAAGTGTTTGAAAAGTGAATTCAATCCGGGCTTGTCATTTCATCCTTGCATATATGTTCTCTAAGCCTCACTTTTCTTCGCATGACATTGTCCTATTTTGAGTGATCGCTTTCTCTATCCAATTTGGTCCTCCTGGCGTTGATGAAGGAAACAAATTTCGAAGTCTTATGCCCTATTTGCTGATTGGGGTGGTGTTTTGAGAAGGTAAGTTGTAAATCTAAATCTTGCTAGTATTCATTGGCATAAGAAGCTATATGTATCCCATGTATTGAACACGTGTTTATAGTATAGGTGTGATTTTTTCAGGAGCTCTCTTGGCTTTCATTTGTGTTCATGTTGCTTCCTTTCCTTTTCACAGTGATACTTGCTCCAAAAATGTCATTGCATCTAAGCCAACTCTTGATCAATATTATGGGGTTCTTTTTTTTCGTTTTTCTTTTGCCCGGGGGGGGGGGGGAGTTTTTGGATGGTGAGATTATTGTTGTTGCTCTACCAAGGTCCTAATAGTCCAAGACTTGTATGCAAGGTATTTAGTTTACAAGTTACTACAAGTGCGTCTAAACGTAGCACTCTCCAAAGGATCACTTAAAGACATTAGTACCATCGGCAATTGGCATTGGCTTATCACATTTGTGATCCAATGCAATTTTTGTTTGAAGCTGAATTGAGAGTATCTTTTATCTAATTTGGTTGGTTTTCTTTGTCTGAAGTCTAAACTGTCTGCCTGGTTCTAAATTTGTGTCTTTGCGCATGGACCACGGTGAGAAAAATATCAAAAACATGTGATATTAATATGGGCGGTAAGAGACAAGCTGGGATGCAAAAGATACTGATAATTTTATTAAAAAATGCATATCCATTAAACACTTAACCAGGCAAGGCAAGGTCTGGTGTGTGTCGCCAAAAGAGGATATAATCACTTATGTGAGAAGTTTCTAAGAAACTTCGTGCGGTAAGAACTTCATTTATTAATTAATTAATAATATCAAAAAACAGAAGATTGACATATTGGTTAACATGCACCTCTCTCTCTCTACCCCCCTCTAAATATTCGTGGCTGCACATGTCAGTGAGCACAGGCACATGGGTTGACATCATGTCCGTGCACAAAACATATGTAAATCCAGAGTCCAAAATTTGGGAAATTCTTTGTTTTCCTTTCTGGAATACAAATGAGAGACATTGTGAGGGTGCACATGATGTTCTTTTCTTGGTTTCAGGGAAAAAAAAAAGGCCCAAAACATGATTGGGATAGGTGGCAATTGACAAGTCACCCACCCTGCAAAGTTTAAGAGAAAATGCACAAGGAAAATAAAATAAAATAAATGTCTCATTTGACAAATCAAATTGGTAAACACGATTATGATTGGGATTAGGATATACAAGACTCGTGTAGAAACGTAAGTAATATTTTTTTTGAGAGAGAAGATGAAAAGAAAGCCTCTAGAAGAAGAAAAAATCAGAGGAAGAAAGATTTTCTTTTCCCCACACTCGACCTAAAACGACACCGTTTTGTGGACTACTGTTTCATTTGGGATAACGAAGCAAACAAAAAGAGGTGGGGTCGTGGGGTCGTGCATTTTGGCTTTCCCAGATTTACGGACAGCTAGTTCTGCGACATCTTGGTTCATGTAAAAATTTTCAGCCAAGATAACGAACATCAGCTAGAGCCAGATAGAAGCCTCTGGAGCTCTCTATTTCTATTTCCCTTTGTATTCATTCAGTGTTAGCTAATGGGGCTTCAGCATTCTCTTTCTGATGATCATCACCATCATCCACAGAATTTTATGAATTTCAATTTCAGAGGAAAATAACAGTTTTGGGCAAAGGAAAAGGAAACAGCAGCCTTGGAAAATTATTAATGCATTAAGATCATTATACTGATATTTTGCCTTCATAAGCATATCTATCTATAGTACAATAGGACTAAGAAGTTAAGAGAACAGTTGTCAAGCAAGTGCAGATATTTATGTTACTTTTTCTTGACTAACTTGATCGCCTAAGATTTGATCCTACTTAGAATTAACCAATGCACTATTAGCACAGTTTCAGATAATGTGACCACAGAGCAGCCCAAGTTGCCATTTATTGTGCTTATAAATTTTCCACTCATCCTTGACAGGTGAGTCTTCCTCCAATCCCTGTTATCTATATTGCAAGTCTGCAACGGCTACTTTCTTTTCAAAAGCCTTTTCTTTTAAGCGTTTTTTGCCCAGGCAAATTCGTTAGGTGTCTTTCTTTCTTTCTTTCTTTCTTTCTTTTGTGGGAGCCTTTAGGAAGGGAGAAAAGGGGTACCGGAACATATGAAGATAAATTCATCAAAAGGTGACGGGTTAGCTCTTGAGCCTTCAAACATATTTTCTGTCCCAATTCGCTAATTCTGCCCGCATTACTTGAAAATTGGAGAAAAGATTTCCTTTAGGAGAACTGCATTTCCACCGGCTCCTTTACAATTGCTTTCATCAATGAGTGGTTGCAGGGATTTGGTGAAGCGAACGTGACGAGATTTTTGGAGGCAGATGTAAATTTTGTTTTATGTTAAATGCTTTATTAATGTTTTAACTTCTTAGAAAACGTTAGTTCATTTAGTCTTTGTCACAAAGCTTCATAAAGAAGTTTCATTGTACATAGAAAGATATAATTTAAAAAAATAATTAGAAGAAGAGTTCTCCAAAATTTCATCTTTATTCAAAACTTTCAGATTTTTTGATCCTTTTTACTATTAGTGTTGAGCACATTTCTGGGTTTGTAACATTTATTTCAGATTTTGTAATGAAGGCTTCGGAGATGGAGGCTTTTAAGGTCATAAAGAAAGGTATTTAGAGTTGCCAACAGTGGTATCATAGCTTTATTCTTAAGAGGTCTGATCAGATTTCACTTCTACCCACATAAGTGTAGTCTTCCTTCTCCACCTGTCTTCGAAGTTGAGAACTATGATTTTTTATCACTGAAGATAAACTTTTCTTTTGACATATGATTTATGAGAAACAATAGAAAAGGCTACAAACCAGTTCAATTAGGGGATAATCCAATTTTAGTGCAGATGAAGCAATCTAAGGAGGAGTTTTTCAAAAATTTTAAAGCTTTGTCCATCATTCATTCAACCGTTGATGAATCCATTTTTCCTATAATGGTGGCAGAAGCGAAGCAAACTTGGGACATTCTTCAATAAGATGTCCAGAGTTGTTCATAAAATTTTCATCAACTTGCCGGACAAATTTGACTCCCAAGTTGCAGCCATTGAAGAGTTTAAGGACCAAAACAAACTGTGGTAATGGAGTTAGTTGGATCATACAAACTCATGAACAAAGAATCTCAATTAGAAGTGAAAAAGCACCACGAGCTGTAGAAATTTGTAATTCTAACTTAAATTCAACCCAAACCGTTCTGTAACAGAGGACACCAAGAAAGTTTCCGGTAAAGAAGTGGAACTCGTTTGTCCTCGTTTAAGTACCTCTTTTCTTAAACAAGTATTTATCACTAGACAGAACTTTTCTAAATATGTCATGTCATTGCATACTAGTGAATGAGATTTACAAAAGTCTAAAGTATAAATTTAAAAATGAACAAAGAGAGATAAGAATATAAACGAATATAAAAGAGAGAAAGAAAAAGTATTTATTGAGAGGACAAAATTAAAAAATTGAGAGAATTTCTTTTATCGAGTATGAAAGAGAGATTATCTCAAATATTACAAAGATAGAGAAAGAGATAAAAGAGAGATTTTGGAAGAGAGATTGTCTTCCAAATTGTGTATACAAGTTTAGAGAAAACCTCCTATTTATAGAAAATGAGGGGAGAAAGAAAATAAATAAAAAATATAGTAAAAAATAAAAAAGAAAGAGGGGGGAGTGGACATTTTGTCCAATCACAATGGCTATATAGCCTTGGGGTTTTCTGGGCCCATTTGGGCAACAATTCTTGGGTCCAAATGAGCCTATTTGTTTTCAATAGAAGCAGCCTATGTAGCTTAGCAAAAAGGGAATCCATCAAGTTCAAAAAAGGGCAGGAAATTTGATGAAAACAATGACAAAGACAAGCAGCCTGAGAAAATGAGAGGAGGAAATAAGGAGAACATGTTTCCACCTTACGGAATTTGCAACAGAACCAGCTACCAAGGGAAGGATTGATGGTTTAAAGGAAAGTGTAAATGTAATTTCCGCAACATGCCACAACAGCCACAACAGATTTCTATTAAACATAGCTTTGATACCTTGTAATTACATATTTCTGGTCGGGTTGAACATATTTTGCATCTAAAATTTGCATAGCTTTGAACATATTTTGTAAAGAGTGTCAGGTTTAAAGGAAAGTGTACATGTAATTTCTGGTCGAGAAGTTTTATCGGAAGGAGTAGAAATATCTGAGGCAAACAAATCAGCAACAACCACTATTAGAAAAACGGAAATCAGCGACGGCCGACGAAAAAATCCGTCGCTGATACTCAAATTTCTGTCGTTAAAAGTCATCTCGCTAATTTTTACGACAGATCAGCGACGGTTTTTTTACTGATGGAATTTTTCCGTCGCTGATCCGTCACTAATTACGAACGGATTTAGCGATTGATTATTAGCCTAATCCGTCGATGAAATTCGTGAACCAAATGTCCACGGGCCGGGAGCGTGTCCACGTGCGCCCGCCAGCTAGACACCCACGCCCGCTCGCCCGCTCGCCCGCCAGCCCACCCGCGCGCCCACGAGCCCGGCCACCCACCGCGCTGCCCCTACCACCCGCCCTATTATAAATGTTAAAAAATTGCTATCACCCGGATTCGAACCTGGGTGTGAGATAGATCCGAAGAGTCTTATTCACTATGTCACCATCACATTTGTATTATTAATTTATTTTTTTTCTATTTATATACTTTATTTGGAACTCTTAATATTAAAAATACAATACTCTATATTAATATAAATATAAAATTTTATTTAATAAAAATACAAAATTATATTTAATAAAAACAAAAAATTTTATTTAATAAAAGAATAAAATTATATTTAATAAAAACACAAAATTATATTTAAAAAAACAAAAAAAAATTTATATTTAATAAAAATACAAAATTATATTTAATAAAAACATAAAATTATATTTTAAAAAATTATATTTAATAAAAATACAAAATTGTATTTAATAAAAACACAAAATTATATTCAATAAAAACAAAAAATATATATATTTAATAAAAATATAAAATTATATTTAATAAAAACACAAAATTATATTTAATAAAAACACAAAATTATATTTAATAAAAATATAAAATTATATTTAAAAAAACAAAAAATTATATTTAATAAAAATACAAAATTATATTTAATAAAAACACAAAATTATATTCAATAAAAAAAATATATATATTTAATAAAAATATAAAATTATATTTAATAAAACACAAAATTATATTTAATAAAAACACAAAATCATATTTAATAAAAATATAAGATTATATTTAATAAAAATACAAAACTATATTTAATAAAATTACAATAACCTAATTAAATAAAAATACAAAATCATATTAAATAAAAATAGAAAATCATATTAAATAAAATAGAAAATTATATTTAATAAAAATACAAAATTATATTTAAGAAAAAAATACTCTTATTAAAAAAAATAAAAAACAAAATTATATTTATTAAAAATACAAAATTATATTTAATAAAAAAATATCCTAATTTAATAAAAAATATAAAATTATATTTAATAAAATGTAAAATTATATTTAGCGACGGAATTTTTCCGTCGCTAATACATCCAAATTATTTTTTTTTTGTTTTAGCGACGAATTAATGACGGAATTTTTTCCGACGGAATTTTCCGTCGCTAATAGATCTGAATTTTTTTTTTGTTTTAGCGACGAATTAGCGATGAAATTTTTTGCAATGGAATTTTCCGTCGTCAATTATTCCGTCGCTGTTCCGTCGTAATTTTATTATTAATTAATGACAGATAACTATCCGTCACTAATTTTCATCGTTGATATCGTATTTTCTAGTAGTGAACAACCCCAACCTCAAGTCCAACAAGCTAATTGGTGAAAAATCAGGAAGCTGAAAACTTTTTTCATGGTGACCAATGGAACTTCAAAAATCAGCAAGTAGGAGAGGTTACCGGATAATGCTTGTACCGGCCACATGGCAAATGGTGTAAATATTTTCCATAATTTTGGGAACCTCTTATAAATCAAAAGTGACGAAGTTGAAGCTATAGAAAGGGCTGCATCGCCATGGAAACTGCAAAAGGAAATAAACTCATTGACAATGTTCTTTTCGTGTTTGAATTGAGTAGAAATTTATTGGGCAGCTGTTTTCTATAAGCTATTTTTAATTGTTTAAAGGTTATTCTTGCACTATTTATTATCCTCATGGCGCGGGGATTGTTGAAGTTTCCATTAACTTTGAGAAAAATCAATCAACATGCATGTGTGTGCAAAGAAGATGGATCTTGGTTTTGGCATAAAAGGTTTGGTGACTCAGACTTTCAACCTTTAAATCTTTTGTCGTCAAAGGATTTGGAGAGAATTTACGTCTTGTTAAACATCAACTTGGTGTTTGTGAATCCTATCAAATAGGAAAAATCCATAGAATTCGTTTTCCCATTAATAAAGCCAAGGGAGCCAAGGGGACGTTAAACTTTGTAGAACAATAAAGACACGATCCTTAGGCAACAACAAAGTTTTCACAATCTTTAGCTTTAAAGTGTTTGTTGATGCACAAAGTGATGGCTGTCCTCAAGAGATATCGGAAGCATTGTACCTCCTCCGAATTTAACAAATTTTGTGAAGACACCGGCATGAGATATGAGCTAATAGTTTGCTAGACACCTGAGCAAAATAGGGTGTTTGAGAGGAAAAACAGGTGATGACTGATGAGGGAGCAGAATAGGAGTCACATGGTAGTTGAGATCCCTCTTCTGATATCGACTTGTCTTCTTTGTTATCTCTTAGCGTTCGATCACAAGTCTATTCTACGTTTCACTCATGTCATATCTACGTGCATACGCTTTTGCTATATGCATATACGTTATTGCATGGCATGAACTATATCATGAGTCTTGACATTAAGTTGTTTGGCCGGTGAGGCCTAATAAATAGTTTTCCTTCAATTATCTATCAACTGTTATGTTTTGTTCGATGGGGACGATGAGAGCCATTGATGCCAACATTTGAAAGAGTTGATCATTGAAATATTTTTGCATCATTTATCAGATGTTCATACATACCCTAAATGTTCACTGAACTCGTGAGATTTAACCTAATTTTCATTAAATGAAAATATATTAAAAAAACAAAGTTCTAAATTACACAAAACATTCCATGTTCTTACGTATGCGGATGACGACTTCTAAAGATGCCTGTCCAGGTGATTTGCATTGTATATTGTTGTGTTATTTGCTTCCGCCTTCCTATGCTTTACCTTGAACGCTGAGGGATGCGACTTGAACCGGCAATGCATTCGTGAGCTGTCAAGACCAATGAAGCACAAAGCCTTGTGCGTTTTCTCCCTTTTTTTTCTGTAATGTAAATTGTGCTATGGAGTGGACTCAAACACGGCACCAGCAATCCATTCGTAAGTTGTCGTGGCCACCGAAGCACAATGCCTTCAACGTGTGCTTCCCCTTTTGCCCTTTTTTCTATCTGCTCTCGCCTCTTCAGCTTTTTTTATTTTTTGCACCATAGAGTCATGTTTTTGCTCCGTTTCTTTCCTGATCAAATCTTTCTTGTCGTTTAAATTAGATTTTGATGTGCTCAATCCTATCATTTAAAATAACTTTTGATATATTTGAATAATATTTTATATTGAATGATATATGATATTTAGATAAATGAATTATATTTTATTAATATTTTATATTTTGAATATAAGTCGATAAATATTTATAATTAGATATATAGATTTTTTAGATTGTTAATATGTTGTAGTTTAAATTTATTTATGACATCATGATAATATCATCTGATTTTTTATTTGGTCTTACTGATTTGATCCAGTGATCCATTAACTCATTGGTATGATCGGTTCGTACTCCGATATGGGTTTCAAAACACTAATCCCAAGGTAAGAATTCTATATATAAATAATGTAAAAGGGGAATAAATGGTTTCTTTTTCACATTTTTTTTTTGTTTGTGAATTGTTTGAACTGTTAATTACTCCATCTAAAATTTCTATAAAGTATAGTTTTGATAGAAAACCCTGAGTCCATTTTTTGTATTTTCTCTCGAATTTATTTTTAAAAAGTTCTATTTTCCTTCTAATTTAATCTTCATTAAATTCATTTAATTTTTTTCCCTCATTGCATGTGCATTTATAATGCATTCAATCAAAAAGTGGCAACGTATGCTGACCCTTCATGGTTATTTTGGGCGAAACTAAGGTTAATTTTAAATATATTCATGGTTTTCGAAAAATAATAAAAATAATAAAAAGTCAAGAGACTTGGATAATTAATGATTTTTTATACTTATGATTGAGACATAGGCGTTATCCTCTACGTGTGACGTGCTAAAGGTGTCTGCTCACCGCCCTTCGAACCTTCAAGTTTCCATCTTTGAATTATCAATTAATTCCGCGCTAATCTTTGAAAAAAAATAAGAAATTCGTGTGTATGAGGGAAATGAAACACATGCCCTCTTCCATTTTAAATTAATTTTATAATTAAAAGAAAAATTAGAAACTAATTGCTACTTGCCACAAATTAATTTGAGGGCTCTCCTAGATTTTGTGAAAAATTGCCAAGTGTACCTTCCTTTGGTCACAACAAGGCAAATTGTCAGTCAATTCTTTAATTCAGTCTTTTCTTTGAAAAGGAAAATCAAAGTTCAATTTGATAGAAAATAATTTAAAAGATAACCCACTCAACATATTAAATTGAAGTGCTTAATTCAATGTTAAAATGGGAGTAATTCAAGAAATAAAAATTAAATTATTTATTAATAACATTACAATAGTGTTTGAATTTTTTTAATTTATATATATAGTAAGTTTGAAATATGAAAAAAAAAATAACCTGATAAATAGTATTTTTGTTAAACAAAATCCAAACATATTGTCGTGTCTCACAAATGATGACACCTGTACCCCAGGGATCTTAACAAGCAAGTAAAATGTACATGGCTCACTGAATAATTCTTCGAATACAATTTAATCCTTATCTTCATGATTCTAACATGCAAATACATACACATAAAAGCACACCATTTCGATCCTCCTAGTCCTCCTCTTGAATCCATGAGAAAGCTAATTGCATGATATGGTCCCTCATATCATAACAACCAAATGATCCTCTCTCTCTCTCTCTCTGTGTTGAGATTAGGTAGCCAACCAGACACACCTTTACAGCCACCAAACAACAGTACCCGCCAGAATTTAAAACTGTAAGTCTGAAAGATACATAACAAAATCAAGCGTAAATTCCAAATATTCTCTCTTTGCCTCTATCCTAATTAATCCTAAAGTTTATATTTCACCCGAAACTTCCTTAAACATATTATGTACACATAAAGTAAGTATAAAAAACACCTTTTGCTCTTAATCTAATTCTCTGCCAAAAAAAGGTTTGTAGTTGATGAAGCAAGTGGTTGTCTCAGCTTTGCTTACTAAAAAAACAAGTAGAATACAACGGAGGGAAGTTAGGCCAACGGTTAGTTTTCCTTAACTCTTCCTTCTTCCCCTTTTTTGCTTCAATTCAAAGCAAAGCTGTTTGTTTGATTCTTGGTCACCATCTCAACGCCTTCCTGTTCCTATCTAATTGCCTCCTTCCAACAACCTCTTCTGGGGTCTACAAAGCTACCCTTTTGTTTACCCTTCAATTTCCATATGATTTAGATATGATATGATGAATTTTATAGATACCCATTAAGGTTTTTCAGTTCATATACATGTTTTCTTTGTGAAATTTGGGTTTTTCTAAGATTTGATTTTGTGGGGTTTTGAGAAATTTGGATTTTGTGAGGTTATAGGTTAGACAGAGGCAGTCAAGTGGTTTATGGGTTATGCTGGGCCCGCCAAATTTTTTTATGGAAAGCCTCTTACATACATCATGTTGCAGCATATGTTGGTAATTTCATATTTAATTGCCTAGAAACTACTCGATTTCTGTAGAAGAAAGAAGAAAGCGGTTTTGGGCATGTTTGGGTTATATGGTCTTTTAAGCAAAATACAAGTAATTTGATATGGTTGTGATTCAAGTGATTTTCATTTTGAATTATTCATGGTTGTCGGAGAATTCAAAAAGTAGTATGCCCAAAGGGTTGTTTCGTCTTGGTTGAAAAAGCTTGAAGCTTGATTCTAATCTAAAAATAATTCTTGACTGAATTTTGAAATGAACACCCGCCACTTCTTCCAACCGGAGTCACTTTCCGATTCAATTCCTGTTTCATTCTCATCAATTTCTCCAGCAGGAGATCATTTGGCTGTGGGTGGGCGTACAAGGCCTTCTCGTGTTCCCCCTTCTACGTTCTTGATAAGAACCGCTATAAGGATATCTAGAGCAAGGTGGTTTAGCTTCCTCAGAAGAGTGTTTCATTACCAAAATGGGTCAAGGTCTGATCTTGGATCAAATCCTTTTAATTCAAGCACTTGGATGATGCTGGAGTTCATTGTTCTGGTTTTTCAAATTAGTATTACAACATTTACTCTGGCAATTTCCCAGGCCGAGAGACCTGTTTGGCCTATAAGAACTTGGATTGTTGGGTATGATTTCGGTTGTTTCATCAGTCTCATGCTACTGTACTGGCGTTATAAACATCCGCACCTGACTCAAGGAGATGGTTACAATCTCTCTGATATACAGCAACAGAGGAGAAATGAAGACACCGGGTACTTTACGAACTTGCCAGTCTTTCTTTGATGCACACACACTTTTGAATCGACAAGATTTTGCAATTATAAAATCCTTTTTCTTGTCCAACTATGTCTGACGATTTGGTAGTTGTAACCATAAATTATTCTTTAATTATGGACGTGGTTATTCAGTAGGTTAATTTTATGAAAACATGAAGCTCTTCTAGGTTCCTTTTTCTTTTTTCTTTTTTTATGTTCTTGGTTGTTTGAGGGGCCAGGATTGACCATTGAGGAATCTGAAAATGTTAGCTACTTAAAAGGGGCCTCTAATAGAATTCTGAAATGTGTGACCATGAAGAGCTAAAAGCAAATTTTGGTGTTGCCGACCAAGAACTGGTTTTGGTTTAAGTTGTTATTTGAACCTTTATCTCTTAATTGTCTTGTACTTGAAACAGGAGCTCCCATTTGGTGAACAAGTGCCGCACTTCTCTTGAGCTATTCTTTGCTATCTGGTTTGTGATGGGCAATGTTTGGGTGTTTGATTCTCGCTTTGGCTCTTTTGATCACGCACCAAAACTTCATGTGCTCTGCATCTCTCTGCTGGCTTGGAATGCTCTCAGCTACTCTTTCCCATTCCTCCTCTTCGTGCTCCTATGTTGCTGTGTGCCCTTGATAAGCAACCTCCTAGGCTACAACATGAACATGGGATCAACTGAGAGAGGAGCATCAGATTATCAAATTTCGAGGTTACCCAGTTGGAGATATAAAGAAGTTAACTCAAATTTAGAGTCTGGAGACAAAAGTGAGTCAGATTCATCCGTAGCAAATGAAGCTGCAGTAAGTCACAATCATTGTGATCACCCAACTCATCCTAAAAATAAAGATCACTCCTCTATATCATATCTAGGGGTAATGATTTTCCTCTCTCTTTTTTCCTTGTTATGTGCAGGAATGTTGCATCTGCCTAGCAAGGTATAAAGACATGGAAGAGGTGAGACAGCTTCCTTGTTCTCATATATTTCACCTCAAATGCGTCGATCAATGGCTCAAAATGATATCATGTTGTCCTTTATGTAAGAAAGAACTTGAGCAACGATAAAAGCAAACAAGAAAAAAAAAATACAAAAGATCACATATAGTTTTCCTTCTTTTTTTTTTTTCATCCTTTTTGACTTCATACTGTTGGTTTAAATTTGTATGCATTTAGGAGGTTGCTTGAGTGAGTATGTACAGTTGATCTCACCAGTTGCCCTCTAGAGGGATTGCAGAGTTGGTCCCCGTGTTTCTTGTTGTGGATACTTCAATACTTGTACACATTTCTGATTACTGCAGTAAATTTTGTATTATTGTACAAAGCAATGCATGTCTTAAGCTTCATTTACAAGTCCATCATTCACACCCTCCACATTCTTTCACAGGTGTCAAATTTTTGACAAGAATAAGAAACAAATAAATAAATTTTCTGATAAGGGGATTACATTCCTTTCTTAGAAGAAATCTAGAAGTCAAAATCAGAAGAAAAACATTATTAGACGCATTGTTTCCTTCTGACTGCATCTATCCTTGGCATAAAAATTCAATCCTACTTTCTCTAAGTTGGAAAATAAAAGTAGAATTAACTGATAATTTAGGATGTCTCATGTGCATGTCAGCTAATTCAGCCAGTAAAAGCCCTTGAAATCCTGAGATCAAATCTCATTGGTATTAGAATTGAGCGGTTTATAGATAGGAGAAGTAAATCCCTGGATGTCCCACATGCTGTAATCAAGTCCTGTTACTGACAAACAAATATCCCTGAAGTGCACAACTGAGTATCCAAATTTCCCAACAACTCCGATTCTTTTGATTGAAACTTTAGTCAATCACCAATCAGAATGTAAACCTAGTTTGTATCATGACTTTTGTGAATATTTTTCACTATTTATTTTCTAGGATATGGAATTGTATTTGCAGCCAAACATCCGAAACATGTTTACTACAGTCCTGGGGTGCTGCATATGCGGACAGAAGCTTAAATAAAATTGTCTCAATTTTCTCACTGCCATGATTTCTTTCAAGAGAATAATGCAAGGCATGTTTTGACTGCCACATTATGTATTAGTAGTGGTAATACATCCCATCTTACCCTTTCTTTGCGTCTTCTGCACATTTATTCGGCATGTTTAGGAATATTGGAGAATATTATTTAGAAATTCAAACTTATATATGTTGTTACATAATACTTTGATTCATAACCTTTAGGCTCTGATACAATTTGAAGCACCAGACTGACACAATTGTAAACCAGATAAATGATTACGATACCCCAAAAAAAAAAAAGAAAAAGAAAAGGAAAAAAACAACAACAACAAAACAAAAACAAAATTTACCCTATATTAAGCAGATGCTTTCATCACCCATTCGCCCGCTTATTTCTTGCTAAATCACCATTCACTTTCACTTCTGCTGTTGGATTACCCTTACTGTATGAGCTGTTCGTTACTGTCTGATAACCACAGAATGAAGCTTGGTGATTTCCAAGGACATCTACAGTGATCCTGAGAAGCTTCTTGCTAGTTGCTGTTGCTTCTCTTCAGTTGTCTTTACCATGCTCAGAAGGACCTGCCAAGAATAAGCATTAAACTTTATCTGCTTTATAAAAGGATTTTGAAAAGGTGCAACTAGATTTACCTTGATAACCATTTTTAGAGTTTCGTTCTCTTTCTTGAGCTTCATAATGTCTAGACGGTTTTGAGCATCTTGAGCCTGACATCAAAACAAGATGAAGAGAACAGGACAACTTTGATACAATATTTTGCATTCCGACAGAAAATCTGAGCATCGGTACCTGTCTTCGAGCTCTAGATCGAGCAGCTGATTCTCTGTTTTTGATCATCCTCCGTCGAATCTTCTCACAAACAGGCATGTTCCTAGGATTCATAACACTAGATTTTCCTGCATGAACCTCAAAACCACATGCAGTGTCTAGTCCATTGAGGAGCTCGTGTGGATATGCCTTGTCAAGCCTGGAACTCTCTTCTAAGACCTTGTTTGGCTCTTCTAAACCAAACCCACCAAAATTTGGGCATGACAAGCTCTTGAAATAGCCAAACCCATCTCCAATTACAGGATTTGGAGTCCAAAATGGATTCAAAACATTGCTTACGTCATTAACATGAAAGTCACTTGAAGCAAACGCGGTTTGGAGGAGTTGAGTTGTGGTTCCATGGCTTGTCTCCTCAATTTTCATCCATTTTTCCTGATGAACGTAACCTCCTGCGATCGTTAAGTCCACCGTTTGTTGGGTCATGCTTGAAACAAGAGAGAGTGAATTGTTCAGAAGTGGCTTTGATTCTTCCTCAAAATCCAGGATTGGAGGAAACATGTTGCCTATAATGTTTGAAAAGAACTTGAAATTTAGTGGCGAGATGAGAACTAGAGACTTCCTTGCTCAGGAGACAAAAATTATAGCCATTGAACTATATTTGAAACAAACTTTCAAGTGACAATGAGTCAAAGGAAAAGAAGAGGCAAAGGAAATGTGCACTAGTTCCCCATTTCTAGTGCTTTTAAAGTGTGTGTTTTAAATAGGAATTGGGAGAAGTATTCACCATCATGAAGAGGTGAAGCTATTCCCACTTGAATCCATATACAGAAGGAAAGAAATCACAGCAGACTTTATTAAGGGGAGAGAGGGGGGGGGTTTTGGGTTTATATGCCAAATGGCAGAGATGCTCTGAAATAAACATGCAGATGACCAGCAGAAGAATCTGAAATTAAATTTAAAGTTGCTAAAGAAACACTGAAGTTTGTAACGGATGATTTGAAGTCTGTGGAAGTTTTTGGGTGGTAGGGCGAAAAGGACAACGCAAAGGCTTGAGCCAATTTCTTCAAATGGCTTTGGCAGGAAGGATTTGATATTTCAATTAACTCAATATTCAATGCAATGATATATACATACGGAATCTTCCACTTTAATGGCTAATTTTTAAACTAGAAGTTTAAAATTTTTCCTGTCTTAATAAATGAATAAAAAATAATTCTTGAATTAAAAATTTACCTTAGATTGATCGATTAAGGTGATATGGTACGGAAAAAAATTGGCAATTAGCTTTTTTACACATGCAAATCTTTTTGGTCACATGATCTCATTTGATCAACCTAAGTTGATTATTGGTTTGAATAACCATTCTAGTGAAAAGGGTTTTCCAAGCTGATTAATGGATTCAAAGAGACTTAAGATTAGATCTTGTTGGAGGTGGGTTAGTTCCACAAATAATGGCTCTGCTGACTTGAACAGATTGACTGGTCATCTGTCGATCTTGATTAATGAAACCTGTAAAAAGTCACTAGAGGGTGTTTCGACGAAAGAGACTCCGACACTCAAATCAGAAAACAGTTTTCAAAAGAGAAATAGACTGAAAGAGAGTTCTATTATGTCTTTATGTGCTATGTGAAGTTCAAAGAGCATACATGGTCGTTTGGCTTAATGATGTATATATAGTTCGTCTAAATGAGTTCCATTTGTATTTGGGGTGTTAAAACCCTAGTTTCCTACAAGGATCCTTAAGCAAAGATTTTCATGAGATTTAGAATTTTTTTAATCAAGAAAGTTCTAGTTAATGAACGATTTCTTTCTTTATTGATTAGAATTCAAAATCTCCTTGTTGATCAAAGAATATACTTATGTGATTTTAGAGAAGTCAAATATTACTCTAGGTTGACCAAATACCGAGCATCGAAGAGGTGTCATGACTGATCAATTGGCTATCGAAGAGGGTATGGTTGATGACTACGAGGGAGAAGGACGCATCTCGTTTGTGTGAATTACTGATCGAGGGCTCAAGTTCTATGATAATGGGCCTATGGGCCATATATCATCATTTGTCTTTGCTCCTTGTGTCGTTTCGAAAAAAATGACATAAGGAGTAAGTTTAAAAAGTTACTGTCTGAAAGGTCACAGAGGTGTTGAGATAACCACCAAATAAATAATCTTCGAATAAATGCTACGTGAGAAATTGGAGAGTTTGAATTCTCCATTCATTGCATATGTCTTTCATTAGGGCATTTTAGTTGCCCGCAATCATAGAAATCATGCCTCCATGATTATAAATAGGAGAGAAGATTTCAATACTACCATTGAGTGATTTTGAATAACTTAGAGTTCGTTTCATGAATTTCTTCTATTGAGAATTGGTGTTGCCAAAAGGTTGTTTAAATATGGATTTTGAACCACAAAATTTGGTATTTTAGAAGACTTATGTCGATACAAGACTCCATTAAGAATGGGACAGCCGATACAAGGTCACATCATGACGTTTAGACTCCCGGCGGTATCGTGGAATTTGTTAGAATTTCTTGAGAATGTTAGCTTTGGGTACAGAGAGATCTTAACTCAATGAGAAGAGATTTTTGTTCACCAGTGGAAGCTCTCTTCTCAAGATCAGAATCATGCTCCTTGGTGCAACAGTTGGCTAAGGATTCTTCTTCAACTCTTTTTGGGTTGGGCAATAAGGGGAGTTGGGAGATTAGAGAAGATTGGTCGATGGAGAGGGTGCAAAACTTGATGCATTTTTTCTATCTCTTTTTAACTATCTCCTATCTTCTCAGAGTCCTTTCCGGCTTCTGTTATAAAAATTTGTAATTTTTTCTTTCAATTGTATGATATCTCTTTTACCTTGTGAAGACTTTGTGCTTCTCGTTGATTTGTACCAATTCCGTCATATGATAATATTAGCCGATTAATTTCTTATCTTTTTTGTATGACATGTCTGTCTTGTACCTGTAATGCAAAATAATACTTCTTGATATATTTGAATCATTCGACTAGGGTTTTCCTTAGTAGATTACATGTATCTAATCATCAATGAACCCGTTTTAAGAGTTAACCAAAAGTGTAGGCCGTGTTTGCCCATCGAAGAGGTACATCCCTTGTTAACGACGTGCTACGTTTGGTAAGACATTCGATTGAAGCAAGTTCAAATGATAGGATGGATCTTGTCTACCCAATAGAGAGATACATCCTTATTGACAACACGTTACATTCGGTGACACACTCGATTGAGAGAGTTCAAACGATAAGATGAGTCGTGTCTACTGATAGGGAGATACATCCCTTATTGATGACATGTTATGTTCGGTAAGACACTCGATTGAGAGAGTTCAAATGATAGGATAGGTTGTATTTATCCGATAAGGAGATACATCCCTTATTGACAACACGTTATATTTGGTAAGACACTCGATTGAGAGAGTTCAAATGATAAAATGGACCGTGTCTACTAGACAGGGAGATACATCCCTTATTGATGATATGTTATGTTCGATAAGACACTTGATTAAGAGAGTTCAAATGATAAGATCGACCGTGTTTACCCGACAAGGAGATACATCCCGTATTAATAACACGTTACATTCGGTAAGATACTCAATTGAAAGAGTTCAAACGATAAGATAGGTCGTGTCTACCCGACAATAAGATATATCTATTATTTATGACACGCTACGTTCGATTGAGAGAGTTCAAACGATAAGATGGGTCATGTCTAACCGACATGGAGATACATGTCTTATTGATGACACATCACATTTGGTATAGATATAGAAACAAATTAGTCAATAGATAGGTTACTGTAGAAAGGTAAAGGAACGTAGAGGTCTTATCTGATTATTCGGCTAGGTGCGGAACAGACCGTGCTACCTCAAGAAAGTGACAATCATCATTAATCGTAAACACGTAGGTTTTCAAAGTTTCAAGTCTTGGGAACGATTAAGTCGTCTAAACAGTTGAGATAATATATTCCGGGCATACTTCCGTGCGTATCCTATAAGCGTCTTCCCAATTGGGTGCTAGTTTCCCCCTAGTTGAGGTTAACCGGTTGCCTCTACCTTCCTTAACACCAAATCTTCTTACTTGAATGTTCTAGTCCTGACTCATCTATTATAGAATCGTGTCATCTACTACTGTTGATAAATGGCCATTCGAACAGATGCGATTTCTCATAGTTTGGGAAGCAAATTTAATCATTCACATAACACAAGTTCATTCCACCCATGTTCATATTGATCTATCCAGAGTGAATGGATGTCAATCTCCACTGGAATCATTGCTTCACATCCATAAGTTAGGCTAAACAGCGTTTCTTCTGTTGCCCTTCGAGGCATTGTTTGGTAAATCCAAAAAATACCGTAGAGCTCATCTACCCATTGGCCTTTGACTTCATCCAGGGTAGCCTTTAGTTCTTGTAGGATTGTTCGGTCTGTTACCTCGACGAGGTCATTAGTTTATGGGTATGTGACAGAGGTGAAACGATACTGGACTTCCAACCTACTGTAAAAGTCTTGGAAATTTTTGTTGTCAAATTATTTGTCATTGTCGACAATTAGAACATGAGGTATGCAGAATCGGGTAATAATGGACATCCATACGAAATTTTGCATCTTCCTGGCAGTGATCTGCGCCAATGGATCGACTTTTACCAATTTGGTGAAGTAGTCAATGTTCACGACTAGGAACTTTCACTGTTCGGTAGTTGATGGGAATGGCCCAAGATGTCCATCCCCCATTGTGCGAATGGTCATGGGCTAACTATTGGATAGAGTTCGGTACAAGGATAGCGGGGTACCAACAAGAAGCATTAACACTTGTCACATCTTTTGACGTAATCATCTACGTCAGTCTTCATAGTGGACTAATAATATCCTTGAAGAAGAGCCTTGCTGGCTAGGTTTCGAGCACCTAAGTAACTATCACATATGTTCTCATGGATTTCTCTAAGCACATAATTCCCTTCCTTAGACGTCAGACATTTTAGGTACAGATGGGCAAATGACATTTTGTAGAGATCCTCATTGATAACAGCGTAGTGAACAGCCTTATGCTTCAACTTAGCGGCTTTAAAGGGCGAGATTGGTAGTTGCTCATGCTTAAAATAGGCCTCTATAGGATCCTTCCAGCTTGGTAAACTATTCATTAATAAGATCTGCTCGGATATGATAGGCTCTCTAAGTAAATTGTTTAGCTAGTCGCTACCGAGTCAGAGCTGGCCAATTTTGAGAGGGTGTCAGCTCAAACATTTTCTGATCGAAGGATCTACTGCATGTCCATCTTATTAAATTTGTCCACCATCTCTCGTAACTTGGTTAGATACTTTGTCATTGTTGATTCCTTAGTTTCATAGATCTCTTTAATTTGCTTGATGATCAACTAACTATCAATAAAGACCCGCATGTTTTAGGGCCCTAATGATGCCACGATTCACAATCTAGTCAGAAGGTTTTCATATTCGGCCTAATTGTTTGTTGCTCTAAAGTCAAAACGAATGTCGTACTTAGCTTTGAAATCGTCTAGCACCACAAGAATAAATCAGCTCTACTACCTGAAAAGTTCGATGACCCATCTACATGAAGGGTCAGAAAGTGCATTCGATGATGAAATCAACAAGGGCTTGGCCCTTGATTGCCAGTCTCGAATGATACTTGATGTCGAATTCGCCCAACTTGATACTCCACTTGACGAGTCGACCTAAGATGCTCGTTTTCTGTAAAATCTTCTCAATAGGTCTGTGGTTAGTTTTTTAGCCTTGAAGTATATGGCTAATATAGTATACCGACATCTGTATAGTGGATTCCTATCTAACAAGAATAGAGCAAAGTGCTCACTCAAAGATAGAAAGGTAAAAATAGAGTTTCTCACTAAGAATAGGTCAAGAGAAGAGAAGAGGGACATGAGATACTCTTTGAGTCGTTCGAACGTTGCTTGGTATTCCAGCATCCATGCGAATTTTTGAAACTTCTTCAGAGTATCATAAAATGGTTTATACTTCTCCCCCACTTTCAATATGAATCGATTTAAAGCTACAATCCTCCCCGTGAAGCGCTGCATCTCTTTTACTGTCCTCAGCGATGTCATGTCCAGTATGGTTTGTATCTTTTTCGGATTCACTTTGATCCTTCGATTGGTAATGAAGAAGCCAAGAAGCTTTCCAGAAGTGATTCTAAAGACGCATTTTATTGGATTTAGCCTCATGTTGTAATGTTCTAACGTTCGGAATATCTCTTCTAAATCTGCGACGTGATTTTTGGTTTCAGCCCTTTTGACGAGCATGTCGTTAACATAAGTCTCCACGTTTCTACCGAGTTGTTCGAAAACCTTATTGACCAACCATTGAAAGGTTGCTCTAGTATTTTTTAGGCCAAATGGTATCACTTTGTAGCAGTAAGTGTCAAATTCTATGATGAATCTGGTTTTTCCCTCGTCCTCGGGGGCCATACGTATTTGGTTGTAGCCAGAGTATGCATCCATGGAACTCGAGAGTTGGTAAATTGTCCACCAATTTGTTGATATTAGAGAGTATGTAACTATCTTTCAGACATATCTTGTAAAGGTCAGTGAAATTTATACACATCTTCTACGTTTTGTTAGCTTTCTTTACCATAACCACATTGACTAACCACTCAATATATTCCACCTCCTAAATGAATCTTGTCGCTAGGAGTTTTCAGACTTCTTCCTATATTGTGCATTGACGTTTTAGTACAAACACCCTCTTCTTTTGCTTAACAGGCTTCCGACTTACATCTACAGTTAGTTTATGGACTATGTCTAAAGGATGAATGCCTGGCATATCTTCTAGGGACGATGCGAAGACTTTAGAATATCATCAAAGACAATCCACAATTGCGTCCTGGAGAGACATCGGTAGATGGGCACCAATTTGAACTATTTGGCCAGGTATATCTGTGATGGAAACTTCGATTACCGCATCTCAGAGTTGAGGCTTGGATTGGTGTTCGGCATGATCTCTAGGTTCCAACGTTTCTTCCGAGAGAGCTTCTTTCTTTGTTTTGATGGTGGGGGTAGTTGACGGGTCAATGTCACCATAAAGCATTGCAATCCCTACGGGTGTCTTGAATATGATTTTCATGTGTCTTGTGCTTGGTAATGTTTTGAGCCATCCAAACTAGGATGACCTAAAACGGTATTGTAAAGGGATGAGAGTTTCACCACGTGAAAAGTGGTTCTGATAGTAACATAGTGAGGAAGCATTCCTAAGGTTACGATAAGCAAGATGGTGCCCTCTAGATGTATACATTCATCAACGAACCCTTTTATAGGTTCGTCAGAGGGTTAAGATGAGATGGATTGAAATCCATCTGCTAGAAGGCGTCCCAAAAGAGGAGGTCTCGATCTACTCCTTAATCAACGAAGGTCCTTTTGATGAGGTAGGACCCTATTCCTGCAGTGATGATCAGTGAGTCGTTTCATTCTGTGTCAACTCCTATTAGATTATCGTCATCGAAACTGAAGATTGGCATTTTTCTCTTGGTTGATGCCATTATTATAAAAAAAGAAAAAAGGATGGCATTAGGAAATCGGGAAATTAGTTTGTTTCCACGAACGGCGCCAATATGTTGGAGGTGGGTTTGGTTCCACAGTTAATGGCTTTATTGACTCGAACAGGTTGACTGGTTGTTTGTCGATTTTGATTAATGAGACCTGTAAAAAGTTGACGAATGATATTTTGACAAGGAAGACTCTAATGTTCAAGTCAAAAAGTAGTTTTCGAAAAGAAAAATAGACTAAAAAAGGGATCTATTATACCTTTATATGCTATGCATAAGTTCAAAGAGCGAATCTAGCCGGTTTACTTAATAATGTATATATAGCTCGTTTTTTTTTTTTTTTTTTTTTTTTTTTTTTTTTAAAAAAAAAAAAAAAAAAAAAAATTTTTTTTTTAAAAAATTAAAAAAAATTTTTTTTTTTTTTTTTAAATATGAACATAATTCCAATTTATATGTATGTAATGCCTATTACACATACTCGAATTTAGCCACACAAGTCTCCACACAAAATTTTTTAATATCCTTGCTGTTGGAACCAAAAATGACTCCATGATAAACCGTCCTTCTGGCCTAAATGGAAAACTGTGGTGGTTAATTTGTTGGCTTGTCTTCGACATGGATTCCTTAAAAAAAAAGGCTGGAGGTGGCTCCGACATTCAAATATGTATCAGATTAAGGAAGATTTAAGTTTAGTAAAGATTTCTTTTATCATTGGATAATTACGATTTGGATCCGTAATGTAATCAGAATTATTTCCGTAGTATCGAGAGATCAAAAAATCGAGAGGCTGAAGGGTCCATCTGGTGATGATCGGGAGATAGATTGGTTTTCTATAGGTTTGGTTGGAGCCTAATAGGCCCAATGAGATTTGGGCTTCGATGGTTGTGGACTATATGATCATGGACCGTCAAACCCGACATCATCGCTTGCCATTCTTGTTTTCTAGTTTAGTTTATTTTGTAAATATTTTAGTTTAGTTTATTTTGTAGAATTCTAGTATTCATACCCATAGAGACATCTTAAAAAACTCATAGCCGAGAAGTGGAGTCTCATAACCAATATTGCCTAATACAAAACGAATGGTAAGTGTTGCCTCAGTTGTTTAATCGGCACAGCAATCCTCAGTTTAGTTAATTAGATTTTGAAGCTTGCTTAATTAGTTTAAGAGCAAAAAGAAATTTATAAAAAAAAAAAAAAAAAAAACCCTCCAACATTTTCTATTTAAATTGTTTGTAGATGGAAATTTGGACTTTAAGGATCTATTAAAAGTTAAAAAAACATTGTATTTTTAAACTAAACCCACAAATTTTTAACAATAAACAAAAGAAAGATTTGACAAATGCCAATAACTAATTCACCATTTAAAGCCTCCCCCATTCTCTCTCTCTCTCTCTCTCTCTCTCTCTCTCTCTCTCTCTCTGAAAGCGTCGAAAGAGTCTCATTTTTTAATCTAGCTTTGATGTTTCTCTCTTTTCTTTTTTATTTTGCTCTTTTCTCCTCTTTTTTCTCTCTCCTCATTTGGTTCCTAGGAATAAAATCACAATCTCAGATGACTCCAACGATGACTGCGCCTGGCAAACCTTCCTCGGAACCTATTTTAGGTATGGACATGGTTGCCTTTGCCTTGCATATTTGAATTACATGTTTACTGTTTTTTTTAAAAAAAAAAAAATTAATGATAAAATGTCACGACATTGATGTAACATCATTGTGGAGGTGTGTTATGATTTATTAATGCGATTGTATAGATCTTTATGTTTGATCATCTCAATCAAGAGGCAAATCATTTGCCAATTAGAAACAAAAAGGAAAGTAATTGTTTGCAAGGAGATTGACTAATACATGCATTTTCCTTGGAAAGATTGCCTTACTTTTTCTCCATTCTTAGCGGGGAAGGAATAGGAATGGAAGAAATAAAAGAAAATAAATTTTAAAAAAATATATATTAATTAATACAACTGATAAAACCTGCTAGGTACATGTAAAGGATTGCCGTCGTAAGAAGATGAAGAAGGACCATTTTTGTTTCTTTTTTTATTTTTTTTAATGCAAATAGTGTCGATGCTTTCAACCTTTTTTTTTTTTTATAATCAACTGTTATATAAAATTATATTCTAATTAATCCAATTTGATCATTATCGGGTTCAATTTAGGAGAGAGTTTTATCAATGTAGTTCTTTTCATTTCTAAATTTCGAATTCGAGATTTGATTAAAAAATTAATATACTTTCTACCCATTAGTTCGATTGATTTAAGAATCTAATACCTTTACCCATTAGATCGATTGTCTGATGGTTCCACGCTTTCAACTTAGATTATATAAGGTCTCACAATTTTAGCTCTTTTTATGAAATAATTGATTTTACTTGTAAAACTCTATATATTGTAAAAGTTTTTAATTAAAAAAATAAAATAAGCTTATATGCCCATAGTGTTAGTATTTTCAATTTATATTATATATGAGATCTCACGATTTTAGCTCTTTATACTGAAATAATTAATTTTTAGACATAAAATCTTATATATTTTATATTTTTAATTAAAAATATAATAAATAGAATAAAATAAAAAAGAGATACGAACAAGCTGCTAAGTCAACATTTCTCAAAAATGACCATACTCATTGTTACCAACACTAAATGACGTTTTTCCTTTCTCTTTCATTTTACAACAAAGGACAACAAAGGATACCCAAGGCTGCCAAGAAAGTATCCCTGCCACATATCGACGTCGAACAAGTGAAGAAGGAAGCGGCACTAGCAACCAAAACTCTGATTTCACCACCACGACGTCAAGGACTTTTGCAAAAGCAGAGCAGTGTCAAGTCGAACTGCCTTTGCTCGCCCACGACACACGCGGGCTCGTTCCGATGCCGACACCACCGTGCCACTGGCCTCACTAGGGGCGGCTCTGTTGGCTCCAACTTGGCATTCATGGCTCCCAGTAGCTCCATCTCCTAAGAGGATCGCAAATTCTTCAAGAAACCCTCTTAATGGTGTGTGTCCTGTGAGAGAAATAAGGATCTTGTTTAAAGATACTTTCAAACTTCTGGTTTTTGGTTCCTTCTTCAAAAATGATGAGAGAGAAATTACGTTTCATTCATGCATATTTTTCTATTTCTTAGCGTGCACACCGGGAGCACAACCCCAACTGACAAATACACGTGTTCATTAATGGTTTGAGATTCACATTTGCAAGAAATATTGTTTCCTTGTGGAATTCATTAAAACCAGTAGAAAGTGTTAAATTTCTTAAACTTCCGAGTTCAAAACTTGGAAGAAGAAAAAAAAATGGCAAAAACTAAATTAGTCAAAAAATAAGATCCTGGTGGTTATAGGAGAGGGAAAAAGTAAATAAATAAATAAACAAGGTATTCATTATGAGGATCTTGCGGCCATGGTCATTCAGGAGGCATGGCTTGGAAAATACTGCAACAGCTGCACGCCTTACTAAGAATCTCAACCTAATTTAAAAAGGAAAAAGAAAAATATTTCTCATATTCGTCGAGCGTTGTATGCTTATCAGAGGTAATGATAGAAATAATACGACTCCAGAAATTTACAAGATGGGCTAAAAAACATTTCCAAAAAAAGACCCAAAATTGTGCACCAACTCCAGGATCGAAATTTTGCGCTCTCTTATCATTGTGTCGGTTTGGTCCAGGTAGTCTCTGAAGTGATTGCATTTCCATAATAAATTTGCTTTGAGGATTCATCCCAATATGCCTGAAGACAAGAATTGCTAAATTAGTGGCGAAACATCCCGATTCAAATGAGATAGTAACTACTTTTTACAATTCTAACCCCTAAGCAGGAAACCTATTAATTACCCAAAACACACACACACACACAGACACAGGGTTAAAGGGGAACTCTCAAGTAGAGACAGGAATCATCTACTAGATGTCTAATGCATATGAACTAGGGATCCTTTAACTCTCTGTAGTACAAGACTCTTGAAAATTTGGGCCCGCATTATATCCTGCCAATCACATGCACTATGGAAGCATAGTGGGCAAATCCTATAGGTAGGCTCAAAACATCCCAACTGTAACTACTAAGATTTGAGTCTTGGATCTTGCAAAAAGACAGGTGTAACTTCCCTGAAATTTCGATGCCCCACAAGGTCAAGACTTGTCTTACCAAGAAAAAGACTCGTTAACAATAAATAATATGAACACAAATAAATTTACGACAATACCTGCCATCCTGATGGGAGATCTTTTGAGAGTTCAACCAGATCAGGCTGCTCATTTCCATCCGCCGGCTGCTCAGGAGACTCCACACTTTTACTGATTTTTTTAGCTCTCCGGCGCTTGACCCGTTCACGCCTAGTCCAACCAAATAAATTATGTCATATTGATTTTACATAGACAAGCATATTACGGATTACAAAAATAAGGATCCTGCCCTGCATAAGATATCACTGCTATAAATTTATCTTCACGCCTTAAATTCAAATAAATACTAAAAAAGGTTGTACAAAGTACTCCCCAGCTAAATGCGAGAATAAAGAGAGGGTAGACGTATATGTACACAGCCTTCTTCTTGCATTTTGCAAAGAGGTTGTTTCCACACCTACCCATAACCTCAAGATTGCTAAAGAAGCAACTCCACCGTTATGCCAAAACTCACCCTCTTAAATTCAAATAAATACTAGAATTTATTTTCTTTTTAAGACCATTTTTTAAATAGAAATCATGAGGTTAACCAGTCACTAGAAAAATATGACATATAAAGAAGGGGGAAATTATGGTAGACATAGTTTTGAGGTCCCCGTCGACCCCGCTTAGTGGGATAAAGGCTTGGTGGTGATGGCTGTCGTTGTTGTTACTGCTGTATAGTTTTGAGGTCCCCTTACCAGTCACCCCCAAGGGGCTGAAAGTTGGCATTATCTTTGGCTTCCCCACGGGCAATTTGCTGGGCACGCCATTCCTGCAATCAAACCAAATATGAGACACATATTGCTGAAGTACCAGAACTTCAGAACAGAGAAATGTAATTTCAATACCTCTATTTCCCTCTGTCGCTTTCTCTCTAAAATCTCATATGCATTTTCAGGCTCTTCCTCCTCATCTTCGTGCAACTCCTCTTTGGCCGCTTTCCACTGCTCAAAAACAGAAACTCAAAATTTTCACCGACGACAAACATAAAAACTCAAATTTACAACCACCACAAACAAAAAGCATAAAAGGGACAGCATGCAATCCAGTAGTTAAATATGTATAACCTACCTTGTCCACTAAACTTGAGACTTTCTTATTGGACCTCAAGGTGGGCGCCACAGCCGTACGCTTTTTATTACGCAAAGCTGATACAAGGGAAATGAGTAAATAATTGCTCGAGTTAGCAACACATTCAAGAAAGAAGAATCACGTAGGAACAGGAAGATACAATGGTACACAAATAAAAAAATATATATATATATAAACAAGTAGACATCTAAATACAGCTGTTTGAGAAACTAAATAATGACTATGTATATGCTTGCACATTTTTGGAGTTGATCCAAGTAACAAAGTATTATGAATAATTAATAACAACATTTAGAACATGCAACTATGTAAATCTCTCGCTCATGTGACAACAATGACTAAAAAAGAAATACTACTCTTGTTAAAGATGTGGTAAATTTCATTTAGAAACTCTGGCAAAAATACAGTGAGATGGCAAGGGCCTTAAAAATATCATTTTCTCCCAGAAAATCTAGCAGAACATACATACATACATACATATATATATATATAGAGAGAGAGAGAGAGAAAGAGAGAGAACATGAAATCTGATGAATGCATCAATCTTGATTCAGTAGAACAAAATCCAACCAAAAAATTCCTGAACTTACAGGATACAGTTTATCATGAAAGTATTATAAGATTATGGCTTTTATTAATGTACTCACACAATTAGACAGCAAAAATACAAAAATTTAAACAGAGTTGTTAAAACTTTTGAATCTTCAGCCGTTCTAAACTAGCTACCTCTTTATTGCGCAGACATCCCACAGCAATAAAATTTATTTATAATCAAGTCAAGAGTATGTACGATTTACCATTCACTCGTACTAGTTAGGACCAAAATTTGGTCAAACAGGATTTAATAATTCAGTATTCATGAAGCTTACCTTTAGGTTGAGACTTTGCAGCAGTACTAGAAGTTGATGCACTGGAAACAACTGCAGGCACAGTAGCAGTACTAGTCGATAGCACAGGAACACTTTCTATCACAGAAGTGGTAGCTGGAGCTTGAACTGTGGCTGAAGTATTCGAGAAAGATGCCCTTGCAATCTCATCACAAAAAGCAGGAGCCTCGGTCTTCAAATTTATTGAAGAACTAGAGTCTGCAACAGCAACAGCAGCAGCAACAGCATCAACTGCCGCAACTTGAAAAGAGGTCGCATCAAACATGGATGATTCTGTGCTACAAACAACAGCAATTGCTGGTGCTGCTCCATCTTGATAGTTATAGTATACCACCGGCTCAACAGGATTAACTAAAATAGTGGATGTACTGGAATATGCATTTGGAACTGCATAGTATGACTGTGGTACAGCCACCTGACATCCTTCAGCCTGTCCATAGAAATGGCTGTTGGGTACCTCACTGATAGTTGGGCCATAATATTGTGGGTATGATAAATTATATTGTTTTGTGTAGCCAAGAGGCTGCATTGTCTCTGTATAAGAAGACTGCAAGAGGTATGAGGACTCAGGTGGATCATCATGTGGGGGTGGAGGAACCAATTCATGATCAGGTGGGGGTGGAGGAACCAATTCATGATCAGATGGGGGCGGAGGAACCAATTCATTATCAGGTGGGGGCGGGGGAATCCATTCATCATCTGGTGGCGGTGGAATAATGAGACCTTCCTCCATTGCCAAGGGTGGGTTATCTGCAGTTGGATGGGTATAAGAATATTTTGCATGTTCTCCGGTGGCTGTGCTTCTTGCAGGTGTAGTAACTTCAACTTCCATATCCACATCCATGTCTACATCTTCTGGAGAGTCAGGCGCGTGCAGTGGAGTTCGTTCATCAGTTACTTGATCACAATCATCATTGTCACGGTTTACTTCTGGCAGAAATGATGAGGGATTACCATGTGAGGAAATATGCATAACACCAATGATAGGAGCTTCAACGTCTGAATCTTTCTCAATAGATGTTGAAGTTTCAGTATAAGAAGATGAATGAGAACTTTCAGATGTAGAATGTTTTGCTTGAATCACACCCATATCCCCTTCAGAATTGGGCATCATGCTTTCCTGAGCATTATTGTTCACAACAATGGAGGGGATTTCTGCTGCCTTAACTTCATTATCCCTTTCGGATTGTGAAAGTCTGATGCTCTCATCATTAATGGCACATTCCAACTTTTTGAGTTGCATTTCAGAATGCATCCAAAATGGTAGTAATGATGATCCAAAGGATGAGAGTGACCTAATATCAGAAAGTCTGATCTCAAGTTCCAAAATATACTTCAATATCGAGTCATGTCCTTGTACCGGGCCTTTTGACCTGCAGGAGAAAATAAATTAGAAGGGGTGGGAAAGAGAACATTCACCAGATCCATGTCAACATTAGTAAGGGCAGAGATGTAACAAAGGGAAAACAGACATACTCCTTAAGAGACTTTAGTCTCTCCAACAAGCATTCACCATGTTTCACAAGCTGAGAGGAGAGTTCAATTTCAGGCTGTTCCTTAGCTAGAGATATGTCTCTGCATTTCTGAGAACCTCCATTGGCCAGAGAACCATCACCTGATGGTGCATAAGGATGACAGTTCTCCAATGAACTAATTTCATGATAAAATTCAGCAACCAAATCAGCCGTATTCTTCAATTCAGTCTGGTTCACATCCTGGCCACCAATTTTAGCAGGTTCCTCTGCAAGGTTATTCTGATCACAAATTCCCTCAGAATTTGGTGAGGTACCATTATCGCCATCATCAGAATGCCTAGTTGACATATCAAAAAGTCCAGAAGCTGAACTAGACATGGGCGCACTAATAGGATTTAGAGCAGTCTGTTCATCCTTTGTTTCAGTTCCCTGTGCAAAAACAGCAGGAACATCCCAAGACGTTTCACCAGTCTCAGTATTCCAATAATAATATTGATTACTCTCTTCATGCATCACCATCTTCCATAGTGAACTAAATTCTGCAGTGGTTTGTGTATTATAAGTTCCAGGAACAGAAAAATGGTCCATTGATTTTGATTCCTTTTCTAAATCACTCGAAAGAGTACAATCTCCCCCTTCATCATCATTGTTCTCTGGGTAGTGAACTACCTCTTCTGTAGCAGACTCTTGCTCGATGCCCTCTTCTTTGACTATTTCAGCACCAAGTCCTGCTTCTACATTGGATTCTGCTTCTCCATGTTCTTTTCCAGAATTTCCTTCTACCTGTCCACAAAAAGAACTTTTAACATTTTAAAATGCCAAGAAGCATAGTATGGATCTTGCAATAGACAGAAATGGAGAGAGGAGATCACATATCAAAAACCACTTACTCTACTAGTGAATATTGAGAATTACAGTTCTGCTAGTGAGAAAACATATGATATTGTTTATAATTGAATAGGCTGGGCATTTAATGGCAGGGTCTTGGCAGGGAATCCAGAATTCTGCATACAATGCAAGTTTATTTTCATTAATTGAGAGGGGCAACATATCAATGTTTTTTTATTACGGCACTTTTTTGGACACTTGATTCCTGGATGTGTCGTCAACATTTGAAAGCTAATTTTGATTTTTCAAATGTAACAGATTATCTTCCCTTACTCTTGCTCTTTCAATTAGAATCATGGTGTAAAGGTGTCACCAAAAATTTAGGAGTAAAAATAACTTGGTTAAGACAATTTCTCAGGAGAAAAAAGGGATCCTTCCCAAGTATCAGTACTTGATTTGGCCTTGAAGATGGTAAAAATTTATCAACCACAAACTCCATTTTTTCTTACAATGAAAAGTCAATCCCAAGCTCGCTGATAGATTTATATATATATATATATATACACACACACAAAAAAGCAACAAAAACAGCTTCATTTAATATCATTTTCTTTATTTCCCTTTCTCAGATGTATTTGTTGGCTGGTTAAACAGTCATAAGAAGTATTAGCACATGACCCTCTCACATTACTTGTTTAGTCAGGAGAAGAAAAAGAAAAGGGAATACAATCTAATGCTCAAGTATCAATAACAAGGAAGTCAGGTGCAGCATCACAATGGATTATAAATCATGTTTGTCTGTAACTAGGAACATAGGCCTTGTTTCAATAATGAGAATAGAATGGGTTACTCAACGTAGGGTTAGCCTCTGGCAACAGTACTAGGATCTTTTGCTATATTTCCACATCTTTCTGTAAGAACCAAAACAATATACACAAAGGCTCTTCTAGTAGCTAAAGCTTAGTTCTCTCATCATTGTTTCAAGCATTGTCCAAGTCATGGGCAGAGCTGGACAAACAAGGAGCCATCTAATTCATTCCCCAGACAAGATAAAAACTTCAATGAAGCACAATGAAAACAATAAACCATGAAGATTTAAGTTAATCACCACATCAACCGGTTCAGGCAACTGACTAACTGAAACAGTGGTTCCAAGTCCTTTATTTGATTCCTCATCCAGTTCTTCATCACTGTATTGCCCAAGTAACAGCAAAGGATTCTCTGGTTGTTGACCTGAAAGAGAAAAAACAACATGTCAAATACTTCCAAGACTATAAATTACAAGAACAACAATTTTCCAAGCTTGTGTCAAAAAGAAAGTATTCAGCATTCAGCCAATATTCTATAATGTCCTGTCCAGAAAAACAAAAACATCAAAAGAGGAAAAAAAATTGTATGCGCCGATTGTGGGATCCAATAACCTACAGTCACCAAGTCCATGAAGCAAATGTCAGTGAGGCATAAAACAAACAAAGCAAGAGACATACGAACCGATAATGAAAACTATCCTGTTGGAATCACCAAATTGATTTTGATGTGGCAAAAAATGGCAATAACAGGTTGGAAGTCATTCAATATTCACTGTGGCAGGGCCCGACCAGATCTGACCAATAAATGTTCCCAATACCACAGCCAGCCCTGTAATCTGTCACAAATGCTTGGGAGCACAAACAACAAGGCTTGCAGAAATAATTTCCACCAAAATAATGCTGTGCACTCATTCCCTCCCTACATAGTCCTTTTGAAGATAACTGACGGAACCCACCTGAAGAAGTTGGTGACTTGAGCAACCCAGGACGTTGTTTTGGATCTATGTCCCCTCCAACGTCTTCACTTGCAGAGGAGCCACCCAACTCTCCTGCAAATTTTAAATCAAGCTTGAAAGTGAGTACATACCCAGGTTATATTTTTGTAGCAAATACAATAGATTGGCAGCAAGTGCTGCAGAGTCGATATTATACCCTTAGACCATGATAATTTAAAGGCTACATATGAGCAATTTTGACCAACAGAGTTCTTGCACTAAGGACAGTTATCTAAAAGCTCAGGAACATATAACTTTAGGAGCATAGAGCATAAGCTAAAACTGGCACCAATTCAATCCAAGAAAGATTAATAGTGCATGAACCAAAAAAAAAAAATGAAACTGCACTATGAAAGGAGTTTGGTCATGTTCAAGATGACTGAAACATTGGAGAGGAACAAAGATAAAGGAAATGAGCCCATATAGAACTCAAAAAGACTCACTTTGTGACTGATCATGTTACAAAAATTCTTACCAAAGAATAATCAGCTGAAAGATAATTACGTGAACAGATAAATAAGAACTAAATTTTGACTAGTGATGGTTTCCAATGATACATACATAATGATTTCACCATTCAGCACTAAGAAAGCACCAGCAATCTTAAAGGTACAAAATATTTAACCATTTTCATAGTGAATGATTAAATAGGGACAATACTAAAATTCAGCAGTAAGACAGCACTTTGTGATAACTCCATGATCAAGCATGCCTAGTGCCAATTAAATATTTTAAATTTCCTGATAGGTATATATTATGTCCCTATGAATTTAGACAAAGCACTAGAACACGAAACTCCAAGTTGGAAACAAATTCCAATATAAACTACAGAAGCCTGTTTGGATGTCTTCAAATTTGCCTCAATCTTGCTCAACTTACCTCTGTTTAATCTCATTCCACTTTGCAACATTTTTCAACTAAAATGAAATTTTTTTTATGGAAAATACAGGGTTTTGCGAATAGAAGACAAATTTCTTTGTAAAAAGGACCAAAATAATCTTTAAATCAATAAGCTTGTTGCATGGAAAACCCCACCTTATCTCAACTCAACCAAGCCACAACTGTACTCAATCGAATATCCAATTTCGCAGGTTTCTAATCATGATTTGCATATAAACGATAGCTATTACAGAGACAGCGTCTAATTCAACTAAACTTAAAAAAACGAAAACGGATTAACTAAACCGTAGAAAACTAATAATGTTTTTTATAATTGAAACATGTACAGAAACAATTAGAGATTGAGAAACCTAAAACCCTAAAGCGAGAGAGAGTGTACCAGAGGGTTCCACGAAGAGATCGAGCTTGACTCTTCGACCAGCGTTACTCAGGGCTGCAAGACGGCGTTCCTTTCTCTTCCCCATCGATTTTGTTTGCAAGTTCCCAGGTTTCGTATTCGAAAAATCTGAAGTTTTGATTTGAATTCTCAAAACTGTACTAACCGGTTTGGACAGAATTAGAGATGAATGATGCGCCGATTCGTAAACTGGTGCCCTAAAGATTGGGTTCGTTCTGCTTTTATACAGGAAACAAATGGATTGGGCTTGAGATAATCCAAAATTGTGGATTGGATCTAGCCCAATGAACCTAATATTTGTTTTCTAGAAGCCCAAATTAGTTTTAGCCCATCCTTCATATTTCATATTTTTAGTTTGGATAGATTTCTGAGTGATGTGCTAAACCCTAACCTTCGCCACTCCCTCTTCCTCTCCCTCCCTCTCTCTCCATCTATTTTTGAGATGCCCAAAACCCTAGAAGTCTCGGAATGATCAAGTCAAATATGTTTATAGACAAAAAAATACCAAGTATTTTAGTTAACTAAGCACGCGGCAGTTCCAAGGGACAATCAAGTAGCAACTACCATATCTCCTCATCCCGTGATCCGAGATTCGATTTTTATTGTAAAAAAATAAATAAATAAGCACGCGGTATTATTACTATCTTTTGGATATTAATATTTCTTTTTATAATCAATGGATATACACTAATTACGTTAAATTTAACTAAATTCGATTTGAATCAGATTAGATATTTAAGAGATAAAACTCTCACGATATTTATTTTCATCATACACAATATTCGAATTTAAAATCTTATTTAACAGGAAAGTGTTCAATTATGGGACAAACTAAACTGTTAGTGGTATCATTAATATTTGGAAGATGAGGAAAAAAAAAAGACTATTTCATGATAGTTGTTATTTATATAATTATTATCATTAAAAATAGGAAAATTAGATGCTTTTTCATAATTGTGATGGCACCGGTAACTATAACTTGTATTTTTCTTTTTCTTTTTTCTTTTCTCTTTATTTTCTTTTGCTGAGCATAGTGACAACAAGAGGTAATTAGTAATTCAATCCAAATGTCCAGGATTAGACTTCGGTTCCATTTGAAAATGTTGAAGTTAAATTTAATTAAATTAATTAAGTTTTATAACATAATAGTTATTCATATAATAATAGTTTAATTTTTCATAGATAAATCTGACTTTTATTTGTAAAATTTTTTGATAAAAAATATTTAGCTGAATAAAATAAAAAATAAATTAAATAAAATTTGAGATTTCCCGGACACATTAAGGCTTTATGAACCGTATTGCACACACATTTATGTATAATGTCTAAAATAATCATGGTTTTCGGTCGATTTGCCCTGGAATTATGAGTGGATTTGACCGACGTCAGACACAAGGGGCCCGTGCATCACGGGGATAAGGCAAAATCAAGTTTACCTTTTTACCCTTTCAATTATGACTACCCTTCACAATTGTTTATTTTAATTTACAATTTTCATTCTTCTCTACTTAGTATCTTTTAATTTTCTTCTCCTCTCTTTCTCTCTCTTATACAAAGAAATATAATTAAATAAAATCAAATCAAAAAAAGAAAGGTAAAAATTGAGAATCTCTATCGCTTGAGCTATCCCTCTGAAGTCTCTCTCTCTTTCAAATCTCACCAATTTCTATCTTCTGCCTCTTTCTCATTCACTTGAACCCCTGCATTTCTTTGCCTCTTTCCTTGTGGACAAAAAAAAAAGAGAGAAATAAATAAGAAAGACAAAAAAATTGCAAAAAAATAATTTTTTTTAACCCTAACAAAAATTAATTTACAAGTGGCATTGGTAAAAGAATTTCTCAGAGATAATGTGAAAAACTGCAAGACATGGTGGAGTTGGGCAGACATAAGATACACAAGATGCTATAATCCACCTAACCATAAAAAAAAAAAAAAAAAAAAAAAAAGATGCTATAATCCATCCTGCCATCTCTTTGTTTCTCTTTTGTTAGGTAAAGAGGGTTCAACTGATACTGTATTAGAAGTCTTAAGTATAAAATTGTACCTTCAAGTTTAAACCAAATAACCAATAGTGAAAATGAAGCCAACTTACCAATGTTAATTAATTTAATTAATAAAAGTGATATTAGAAGTTTTAATATCAGATTCTACTGATATTTGTTAAATCCTGTAATATTTCAAGTTCGATTCTCTCTTATGTCTCAAAAAAAAAATGGTAGAATCATCTCTAAATTAATAGGAGAGAGATATAACATTTACTTTTAATTGGTGTTTTATAAAATTTGACTGCAAATTTGAATATATGAGTCAAAGAATAAATAAAACAACTATAATATAACATATTTTCATTGATCAAATTATATACTAAATTGGAAAGGTTTTTGAAAAATTAAAATTAAGTACACATGAATTTAGAGAAGTTTGTTATTAAAATTTTATCAATATTTTGGTTAAAAAAAAATTGACTTCGAGTTTCATAAAAAATTATTTTAATTAAAAATACTATAAATGAAATAAATTATTTTAACATTAACTTTATATATTTTATATAAATTATCAAAAAGTACCTATTATACGTCATGTCCCTTTAAATATATTTTATATAAATTTTTAATTTTTTTTATATATGTAACATGATTCTACAAAGTTTCCATCTGCTATCAGGGAAATTGCCATCCAAGGCGATGATGCGGGCCTCTTGCGATCTCTATGCTTCTTTGGCCCAACCATTAAATAGATTTTTTTTCTTTGAAATTAGGGTGGTAGAGTGCAATTACATTATTACCCTCCTTAAATATTATAATAAACAATTTTATTTATTATAAAATATTCATTTAAAAATAATTTTTATAAATTTGTAATCACAATTATACATTTTTAAGAAAATCTTGATCCAATCTAAGAAAGTAGCCATCAAAATAGAAAATTTTTAATCTCACACGCCAAAAGAAGGAAAACAATATGGGACGATCATATTTTGTAAAATTTCAAGAATGCCGAGAAAAAGAATTTGTGAGAAAAGAAAGAAAAAATAGACACGTAGATATATCATTTGAATTTATATCTTTATTTTTTGTTGGTCGTCTCATATACCATGGATACTTACTCTTAGTAATTTCGTTTTCTGAATCATAATTAGTAATCATGTTTACAAATTACTTCTGCCCTAAATTATAACATATCAATTTTGGTGCATATTAAATTTTTTCCTTGACTTGACCAATATTATTAGGAAACTCGACTAATTCGCTTTAAATAGTTATGAGTTCCGATTTAAAAATTAACTCTCTCAATATATATTTTTCTATTTTCAAAACTCGATTTCAAGATTTTAATTAAGAAAAATATAACAACATGCTACTACACTACACGCACGTTGATATTAAGACACATATTAGTTATTGTACTTGTATGGAATTAAAAATGATTAGTAATATTTCTAATAAATTTATAAAAACAAATATATTTTTATTTAAGTTTAAAATTAAATAAGTAGATATAATTCGGTGATTATATATTTAATTAATTTTTAATAAAAATATTTATCTTTTAATCACGATAATTTATTTAATAATTATATAATCAGATAGCAAAACTAGAAAGGAGCATGTTTCGGCGGACACTTCGTTGGGAGTTATTTGTCGTCCTTTTCGGTTGAGGAGAATGTGGACGTGACAATCCAACACAAGCACAGGAAGCCACCCATTTTCCACGTTCTCCCGGGTATTCAATCGGTCACGTATCCCAGTTTTAAATTATTCGGTTAAGGTTTTCTGAGTTTTAAATTTTAAAATATTTAAATCTAATTATATAAAACCTGATTTAATTTATATGAATTAAACTTCAAATTAAATGATTTAAATTTTATTTATTCAAATCAATTCTATTGAATAAATGACTAAAAAATCTATTTAATTTTAAAATAACAATTTATCTGAACCAATTCTATAATTTTGTTAATTGAGTTTCAGATGAGACCCAAATAAAAATTTTTATTTTACAAACCAAATCATTAACCCGAGTTTTTAATCGAAAGAAATCATTCAATCGACTCGATTTTTATTAATCTGAACTGAATAAGGTGATTTTCTAATGATTTGAACGGATTAATGATTTGACGCAAATAATGATTAATATAACAAATAATGATTAATATAATTTTAATTTTAATTTATTTTTATTTTAAATTTATTTGACAAATTTTATATTTATATTTTAATTAAAAATATTACAAATAAAATAAAATAAATTCTTAAATGAATAAACTTATTGTATTTATTGGTTTTGTAATTTCAATAAAATTGATTTATACAAACGCAATCAATGTCTCTGTCCGTACTGAATATAAATAAATAATTTATGATATATATATAAAATTATAAATTATATAATTATTATCAAGTAAAAATAAAGAAAAAAAGTTACATGAACTAGAACCATCTGATAATCCACGGTACAAAGTAACCCTCAAAATATATGGTCAATGATTTCATCATATTCATGCCACATTAGCAAAAATTCAAGCTTAATTTTTTGAGAAGCTATTAGAGTTAATTTTTTTGATAAATTTATTAGGGTTAACGGTGTTTATTTATTTGTCTATCAAGGATAACTCAAGCAGTAAAAGCTCTTCGCTTTTATTCTCTCTTTTCTAATTCGATACCGTTTAGTTGCATCTTCTTGAAAACAATAATTTCTCATGAAAAATGAATAACATATTAATTTTGAATTCTTTATAAAATCTGGTTGCTAGAAGCAAACGATCAAAAAAGTGATTTATGAATTTCTAAACAATTTTTTTATATTATTGCTTTCCTTTTGAATAATTAAAAAAATACTTATTAATATTTTATTAGTCAACACTAAAAACCTTAGGAAAAATGTTTTCTGAAAGTTATGTTCAGACCACTATGATTATTACTTGAACCTTATTGAGAAAAGAAAGCCCACCTAGCTCTAAATTATTTCTATAATTGAAATAGCGTGTTGGTCGGCCTAAAAAAGTTGGGCTCAATTGAGGTCTTAGTATAAGAAATAATTTATATAATATTAATTTTTTATGAATAATTCTAATTTTTTACTTATAAAAAATATATGAAATTTTGTATTATTTAAAAAATATAATGTAAAATAAAAAATAAAATAAAGATAAGTTAAAATAAATTAAAATTAGCAAAAGGTGGCCTCTAAATTGGAATATTGTATTCTCAATAATGGTACATAATGTTGCATTCATCCAAGTGTAATGGTGGCTATCCTCCTTTGGAGGCTAGTGCTTCTTCTTCTCACCTTGTGACCCAAAACAAAAATGATGATAACATAGGAAAGCAAAGAAAAAGTGACAGAAAATGAAAGGAAGGAAGAAAGAAATATATTGGGAACCAAGGAGGAAAAACAATTCCCCCTCCAAAAAAAAAATGTCATTTTATTTCGTTCTTTATTTGAATTGAAAAAAGTGTTTTTTTAGAAGTGATTTAAAAAAAAAAAAAAAAAGAGGGGGGAGGACTTGGCTTGAGCCATTGGGTAACCATGCTCTGTAAAGTTCTAATCAAATTTGTAAATCTTAATTTTAATTTCTTAATATTACAACCAAGTCTTCTATAATATGATAAAACTAAAATTGTATATCTTAAAATTTTCAAGAAATCCAAATGTAAAAAGTTAAAAATACATAAATAAATAAAAATTTCGGAACTAAAAATTTTAATTATTGATGACCGTATCATTCAAAATTAAAATGGAAAACACTAAAATACCGGATAGATTTTCAATTTTTCGATAAATAAGTAGAATTAAATTGACCAACACTCAAATCTAATAATTTTAATGCTTGATAATCATATCATTCTAAATGATTTGATATTCAATTAAATCAAGGAAACCTAATAAGAATTGCCCACAAATATAATTGGTAGTATTTTGTTGAAGACCAAATAAGTATTTTGTATTTTGTGACAACATTCTAGTGTTTTGGAAAGGTAGAGGTTCTTCTAAGTACAAATTTGAGGTGGGGTTTTAATATAAAATAATAATTAATATACAATAATTTCAGTTGTCTTTGACAAAAAATTTGAATTTTATTCTTAAATTCTATATTTTCTATTTTTTGCTTTATACTACATGTAAATTAAGAAAAAAATAGAAATTAGTAGAACAAAACGAAAGATAAGTTTTTCAAACAAACTTTGTATTTATTTTCTAGTTTGATCATCGTCATGACCTCTAAAATGAAAATTAAATATTCTAAATTAGACAAATAAAAATAACAATAACAATAATAATACAAAACAGTATAATTAGAAAGAAGAAAAAAAAAAAAAAAAAGAAAGGTTGAACCCGAAAAATGAACCATGCAAATACCATGGAGGAGTTGAGGGCGGAAGTGAGTTGATTACCTTGAGATCATGGCGATTATCCGTCTAAAGCGGGTGTAACTTATAATACGAAAGAACAAAATCACAGAAAAATAAATAAATTAATAATATAAGAATTTTTATTGTGATTCTAATTTATAAGAAAATCACTTCATCCCAACTCGAGTCTTCTTCTATTTATATCTTCATAAAAATAAGCTCGCTTTAAGTTAAATTTAACTATTTTATATTATCTGAGTCTAAATTTCATTTAATCTTTTATAATTTTTGTTTATAGTATGTGAAGAAATCAAACTATGCAAACAGATAAAAAATTCGAATTTATTCCATAAAAGAATAAAAACTAAATCGTGTACCCTTCCGCCAAATTATGTATTCTTGTATAATTAAGAATTTTTACTATAAATTTTATATTTTTGATAAAAATATTTATTTAAATTATAAATGTTGTATATAAATTAAGATTAAAATAAATTATGTTAAAACAAATGGATTCAATTTGAATTTCTCAAACAAAGATCTAAGAAATTTGTTCACCTTCCAGTATCGCCAGCATTTGTAATGATGCTTAACCCCTGAACTAAAATATATATATATATATATATATATATATACTTTTGCAATGTATTAATTAAAATATAGTTTGCTTGGAGAAGAAAGAGAAGTGTGTGAAGGTTGAGGATCAAACAAAAATGAAAATTGTTCATTCTCTCTCTGTCTCTGTCGCAAGTCATAAAGTCACAACCCCAAACAGCAGGAGTCAAGGAGACGTTCATGGTGCGGCACATTGTATAATAAATTCTAGGATGGCAAGGATTGATTATGATCTGTGCATCTAATTTAACTTAAATCTTAAATATAATATCTATATTTATTTTTAATTTAATTTAAATAAAAAAATTAAAAATTATATCCAATTCTATAAATTTTTTAAAAAATCAAATCCGATCCGATTTATTACATAATTTTAAAAAACTGATCGAATCCGATTTTAAACTGATTTTTACCAAACTCATACCCAATCTAAATTATAATCCAATATATTTTTCAATTTAATAATATTTTTTTTTAAAAATAAAAATAAAATTTATAAATTATAACAAACTATAATTTTTTTTATTTTATTTAATAATATTATATTAAAATAAAATTTTATTTTATTATAAATTATTATCGGATCGGATCAGATTATTTATAATATAAATCTGAACTCAAATCGATTCGACTATTTTAATATTATAACTCGACTTTAATCTAATTTAAAAAAAAAAAAAACTTGATCCATTATATCGGATTTTTCAGAATAAATTCTCATAAAAATATAGAATGGATGTAAATAAAAAAAGAAAATGGAAAAAGGCCATATATGGAAATATATATTTACTATTTGTCGCTCGTGAGTGATTGGCTACCTTTCCTTCTTCCCTGTCGCTGTCATTTTGTGGAATCACGTGTGGCCTCCTCTCTCTCTCTCTCTCCCCCCCAGTACAACTCAAAGTACATACTCGAGAGAGAGAGAGAGAGAGAGAGAGGGAGAGAGAGAAACGAAGAAGAATAACAATAATAGGAGGAGGATGTTGCAAAGCGGTTCCTCCTTTCTTTCCTTCAAATCTTCTCCATGGTTTCTTTAGTGGTAATTTGATTTCTCTATCTCACATAGATCCATTCTGCTATTTAATACACGTGCTTTTCTATGGAATCCGATGTCCGTGTTTTTGCGTCTGATTTCTGCTTATTGCTGTCAGTTGCAGATTCTAGGGATTGATTGCTTCGATTATTCTTTTTCTTTTCCTAACCAATTTTTTTTGGCTCATTCATTTCCTATTACGATTAAATGGAAGCAGGGATGAAAAATGAGTTTATTTTGAGCATTTTTTAAGCAAAATTGATCAAGGTCCTGATGAAATTTAAAGAGAATAATCATTTGATATAGTATCAGATGTAGATAATCGCATTTTGGAGTGGAGATTTTTCCTATATTGTGTGATTCTTTTGATGTCAATATGATTAATTAGCACTGAGAGAGAGAGAGAGAGAGAGAGAGAGAGAGCATAGCAAATTGGTTTCTTTTTGTTTTTGGGTTATGTTTTTCACAAGACTAGTTAGACAGCTCTGAAATATGCTGATCAGTTCACAAATCTCGGGTTCTATGTGATTTTTTGAAATCTAAAACCTTGTTCATTCATAAAGAATCCAAGGAGATGGGTCATTTGAGGCATTTTTTCTGGGCCATTAAATTTCTGGCCACCAGCATAATGCTCTTTGCTTTTCTCTCTGTTGTTCTAGTCTAATGCATTAAAGAATGCATAGATTTCTCAGAAGATTGGATGTTTATCATCTGAGTTGTCTGTTTAATTTGAATTTTTTCTTGTGAGTTACTATGTTAAAATCTAAACTTTGCATTTGAAAATTATTCTTTCTTGAAGCAGCATCTCTAAAATACCATGGTATATGCTATTTGCACATAATATAGTTTTGGTTGATGAAACTAGAGAGAGTATCTGTACTAAATTAGAGTTATGAAGGGATACGTTAGAATCTAGAGGATTTAGATTGAGTAGATCTAAAATTGAGTATTTTAGATGTTAATTTAGTGACAATTATCAGAATAATACGATTAGTTTAGAAGAAATAAAAATTTTAAAGAGTGAACGATTTAGATATATTGGTTCTATCATCAAGAATGATGACAATATAGATGGAAATGTGAATAATAGAATTTAATCAGGTTGGATGAAATAGAGAAAGACATCCGGAATTCTCTGCGATCGCATGATGCCATTACATTCAAAGGGAAAATTCTATAGAACCGTAATAAGACATGCTCTATTGTATGATACTAAGTGTTGGGTTATTAAACAACAACAAGAGTAAAAAATGATTGTAACTGAAATGAGAATGTTTAGGTGGATGTGTGACAAAATTAGAAAAGATAGAATTAGAAACAACGAGATACGTAATAAATTGGTAATTAGTTCAATTGTAAACAAGATGCGAAAGTACCGTTTGAGTTGGTTTGGGCACGTGTAGCGAAGACCTAATGATATACCTGTTAGGAAGGCAAAGAACTTAAATATAGGAGATTTAATAAAACGTAGAGATAGACCATTGAAAATTTGGATGCAATGTATTCATAAAGGTATGATAGTTATGAATTTAGTTGAGAAAATGATCTTATATAGGAATGAGTGGCGTAAGAGAATCCGCATAAGTTAAATCAACCTTCCATATTCTTCTTCTTTTGCTTCTTTTTTCCCCCCTCTCTCTCTTTCTCAATATTTGCCTCTTATATGGCCAACTCCAAATTTTGGAATAGAAGGCCTAGATTGTTATTGTTGTTGTTATTGAAGTAAAATCTCTGTCTTCTAATGTTTTATTGGTTTGATAGGCATTTCAAACCCAATGTCCTTCATATGGGAGGAAAGGAAAATGTACTCCCTGTTCACCATGTACTTTTAAAGAAATTTGAGATTCAAATCCATGTCTTGTGAAGTGATACATAAAATTTTCCTTTATGAGTTTTGCTGTATTTTTTGTCTTGACAGTATTATTATGATTGACGAAAAAGTGCTCATTTTCATTTTTAGTATACTATAAACAAGCCAATCCTCTTTTTTTCAGGAACGGTTTGAGCTGGTAGAGGCAGTGAAATGTTCAATTTTGTGCTGTTATTGCCCCCTCTGGATGCTCCTTGTATCCATGGAATTGCCTAAAATTCTGATTTCATTTTTCTTTTTCAACAGGTATGGTTTTGAACTGCAGAAAATATCATGTTGCAGTGCTTAACAGGATTACAGCATTTATTTGCTTCCATACTTCGGTGCTGTGATATTGACTTGTATAGACAACAAATAGGCTTACAGGATCCTGAAGTTCTTGCAAGGGAGACAGTCTGTATGAATCCATCCAACTTATATTCCTTATTTTTTGTGGTGCCTATCTGTATCTTGATGACACTCTCAGGATTAAATTCCTTGGTCTGCGGATTATATCACTTTAATGACATCATGCTTGCTTTGTTGCCTTTTTTTTTTCCTAGATTAAAGGTTCCATGATTGCACCTATAATTCACTGGGTCGGTTTAAGATGGTTTCTTCCTTTATTAGCATTTTTGAATATGTTAGTCTAAGTTAGTTTTGCCTACAATTCAGTACATGTTGTGTTAAAGGAGAGCAGTAGTGTACCTTTTTACCATAGCCAGTCCAAAGTCTGGGTAAAGGAGGAGGGTAATGGTAGGCTGACAGTCAGCGTAAAAATTTTGTCAAAGACCATAAGAGACCAAAATAGGAAATTTGTTGGGGCGTTCACTTCTCAGCGACGCGTTGCATCGGATCTTAGGTATAGTGAAAAGTTGGTAAAGGCTAATAGGGTGTCGCCCGAAAGTGACGCTCCACATCACTGCCTGGATGTGGTGACAAGTAGGCAAGAGTTCCCGTATTTATATGGACATTTGCATGTAAAGAAATTAGTCCACAATGATAGGATTTGGCTTAACTACTTGTAATATAGGATCTCTAACTAGTAAGTTAGGAGAGATAGAATAAGTACATGTCTACATGGAGAATTAATATTATGTGTTTCCAAGAAATTAAGTCGGTGGAGGAGAATGCTAGAAAAGTTGAGTATTATGGTCATAAGTTTTGGTATTCAGGTAAGAATAAAACTGGAAATGGGGCAGAAATAATTGTCCATGAGGATTTATGAGAGGATGTAGTCGAGATCCGAAGAAAAATAGATAGAATCTTACTTGTCAAGTTAGTCAGTGGAGAAGACATAATTAATATAGTTAGTGTATATGTATCTCAAATAGGTGTACATAAAACTAGTAAACAATGGTTTTGGAAAGATCTAGATGAATTCATACAAGTCACAATTAGTGGGAAGAAGTTATTGATTAGATGAGATCTAAATGGATCTGTAGTTGAGAATAATGAGAGATTTAAAATCGCACATGTAAATTTTAGCTTTGGTAGTAGAAATGAGATGGGATACTATTTTAGTATTTGCCACAACATTTGATTTGATATTTGTAAATATTTATTTGTAAAAAAAGAGAACCGCACATAGTCAAATACAGGAGTGGATTGAATGCCAACCACACATATTTCTTTCTCACTAGGTGGGGCGATAGAATGACTTGTGGGGATCGTAAGGTTATATCAGGTGAGAGTATAATAATTCAGCATAATATTTTAGTTTTAGATGGGTGTGTGTCTCAAAGGCAAAACAAGGATTATCAATTTATGGAGTCAATGATTAAGTGGTGGAATTTAAAAGAGAAAAATGTGACAACCTTTAGAGGCAAGTTAATTTAATAATTTACCTGAATAACTAATGATGATTTAGAAATTATGTGGGTAAAAATATCTAGTAATATTAAGAAATGAGGTAAGGAGGTTCCGGGCACCAATAAGGAAGGAGTCATAGTGGTGGAATGAACAAATCCAAGCTGCTATATGAACTAAAAGAGAGTGTCATAGGAACCTCAAAAAGAGAAGTAGCGGTGCGATTGATAAGCACAAGATTGCCAAAAAAAAAGGTAAAAAAAAGATTGTTCACAAATTAAAGAGTAACGTATATAACGAATTATATAAGAGATTAAGAACTAAGAATTAAGGGTGAAGAAAAAAATTTTACATATTTGCCAAACTAAGGGATACGAGAGGAAAAGATTTAAATGATGTTAAGTGTATCAAGAATGAGCCCAATAGTATGTTTGTAAGGAATGGAGACATCTGAAAGTGTTGGCGGGATTATTTTGATAACTTCTTTAACATTGAGGATTCAAAAAATATCGGTGATATTGCGATACTTGTAGAGGAAATTAATATGGATTTTAAACGTAAGATTCTTTCTTATGAAATAAGGGAGGTCTTAAAAAATGATGAATAATAGGGTCGTAGGCTATAAGACCTGATGACATCGCTATTGAGGTGTTGAAGTGTTTCAGTGAAGTGGGAATATGAATGTTCATGGATGTTTTTAACAAAATTTGGCAAATCAAGAAAATATCTCAAGTGTAGAGGGAGAGTACAGTTATACTACTATATAAGAATAAATGTGACATATAAGATTGTCTCTGTTATGGAAAAATTAAACTTATTAGTCATATTATGAAGTTGTAGGAGAGTTGTGGGAGAGTGATGGAATATAGATTGAGATTGGAGGTTAATGTGTTTCGGAATCAATTTAGATTTATGGTTGGACAATCCATTACCGAAACTATTCACTTGTTTAGACATTTGATGAAGACGCTAAAGTACAAAAGAGAGACTTGCATATGATATTTATTAATCTAGAAAAAGTATATGATAGGATTCTCAAAAATATACTGTAGTAGGCATTGATGAAGAAGATAATTTTCTTGAGATATATTGATTTCATAAAAAATATGTATGAAACAGCTGTTACTAATGTAAAAACTTATAAGAGTTTATGTGCTTCCTAATTAATATTGGGTTTCACCAAGTTTCAGCATTAAGTCCCCTCATTTTTGTAGTAGTGATGGATGGAATAACAAAAAATATTCAAGATGAAATATCATGATATATATTTTTTATAGATGATATAATGGTGGTCGATTAAATTAGAGAAAGTATTAGTTCTAAATTGGAGTTATGGAAGGATACACTAGAATTTAGAGAATTTAGTTTGAATCGATCAAAAACTAAGTATATGAGATGTATATTTGGTGACAATCATTAGAATGATAAAGAAACTATTAAGTTAAAATGACAAGACATACCAAAAAGTAAACATTTTAGACATCTTGGATCCATCATTCAAAGCGATCGCAACATAGATGGGGATGTGAATCATAGGTTTCAAGCGGGTTGGATGAAATGGAGAAGCGCATTTAGAGTTTTTTGCGAAGACACGATGCCATTGTAGTTGAAGAGGAGGTTTTATAGAATCGTAGTAAGATTTGCATTATTATATGGTACCGAGTGTTGGGTTATCAAACAATAACAAGAGTATAAAATAGTTGTAGCAGAAATAAGGATAATTAGATAAAAGTGTGGTAAAATTAAAAAAGATAGAATTAAAAATGAAGAGATATGTATTAAGTTAGAATGAGTTCAACTGTGAATAAGATGAGTGAATATCATTTAAGGTGATTTGAATATATGCAATGAAGACTCAAAAACACATTAGTTAGTAAGAGTGAGATATTAAATGTAGGAAATTTAGTGACACGTCGGGATAAATCGTTAAAAATATGGATGTAAATTATCTATAAAAATATTAATGTCAAAGGTTTAGTTGACGAGATGACTTTGTATAAGAACGAGTGGCGTAGGAGAATCCGAACAAGTTGAATTAATGCACTATTGTTAGTGTTATTGTTATTTTTATTAAGAAGTTTCTATGGATATATATATATATATTTTATATTGGTCTCAAACGGCCATCCCAAGATTTTGGATTAAGGTTCATTGTTGTTATTGTTGATGCAAATTTTGCTTTTGCTAGTTTTTCAGCTATTAATAATTCTGAATCCTATCAATACTACTTTTTGGTTCATTATTGCAGTTAGTGTGAGTGAAATAGAGGCATTATACGAGTTGTTTAAGAAGATAAGCAGTGCAGTGATTGACGATGGGCTGATAAACAAGGTTCCTACACTCTGCTTTGTTAGGTTTTCTTTATTTTCTTTACATTGTAGTTTGTGCATGTTTGCATATCTGCTCCTTAAAAAATGTGTTCCTAACTTTGATATGGATGCTGTACTACTCCATACTCTTGATGAAGATCTTATGGTGCTTTATTCTTATTGCAGGAAGAGTTTCAGTTGGCATTATTTAAGACAAACAAAAAAGAGAGCTTGTTTGCTGATAGGGTAACTTCTATTCTTGAGAACTGCACGTTGTTGCTCTTGTCTATAAACTCTAGGGACCAAATATTCCACCAATTGTTGTCATTGTCTTTTAATTGTTGAATGAGATTTTCAGTAGTTTTAGAGAGTCAGCCAATGAAAGTGACTAACCTTAGATCTCGCTGTTTCTTTAGCTTACGGCAGAAAGGGAAATAGTTTAAGAAATGAACTGTATAACCAATCTAATTTGGTGATATACTTTTACATGCAGCAGAAACAATGACATGTTTTTATTGAATTTATAGCTTTCTACTCAACATGATCTTAATCATATCAGGAAATTGAGATTATTTTGTCACAATTTCTTTTGAATGAACTTCCATTAACTTCATTTATTTTCAATATCATATTGGTGACTTATTCATAAATGAAAATATAAATTGCACAAACACACAATATGTAGTATTCCAAATTAGCATGTTGTGAGTTCTATGACCTCAACTAGCTCGTCCGCTAAGTTTACTGCTAACATCTCGCATATTGGGTATAGGAGTGTTCCATGATCTCTTACCCATATCGTGAACCAAAACTTACCGCATTCCAGGTAAACATTGGGTACAGAGATCTACTTGACATGTTTACATTGGGAAGGGATTACATTGGGTTTGTTCATCATTGACTTTGTGAAATGCCTTAACTTGCTTTTTTTTCCCTGCTGCTTTTTACAATGCAGGTGTTTGACTTGTTTGACACAAAGCATAATGGAGTACTTGGTTTTGAAGAATTTGCTCGTGCTTTATCAGTCTTTCATCCAAATGCCCCTATTGATGATAAGATCGAGTGTAAGTTGTTCTAATCTTTAGATTTAGTTTTGCATGTCCAATTCTTGAGCTGAGAAACAAGATATTAGACTACGAGGTTTTTTTTTTTTTTTTAATTCTTTTTATTTTTTATTTTTTGAGGTGGACTTTATGTGGTACTGCCAAAATCTAGATTACACTTCATCTGGTCCTTTTAATCACTTCCTTGAGCAGAATGATTATATGTTTATGGGGCCACTAATCCATCCCTCTCCTTTTAACTACTGCAGTTTCTTTTCAACTGTATGATCTCAAGCAGCAAGGATTTATTGAGAGGCAGGAGGTAAAAGCTACCATGTTAACTTTAAAAAGAAAATTTGTGCATTCAATATAATCTGGTGTATCTGGACATGAGCATGGGCGAGGCCTGGCCTAAGGGTAGTGAGAAGGAAATTTTTCCTGATCTGAGCCTGATCTAATAGTGACATGTGGATTTTATTTTCTTTTCCTTTAGTGTCTTCTTCTTCTCTTCCCAGAAATTCTTCCTCTTACCAAATTCTTCTCACCAAAAGTTTGCTTATTTATCCCATTCAAAGTCAATTAAATGTGTTACAATCAAAATTGTCTTGAGTAAAAAGTTCAAGCAAAGCCTGGATGTGGACAATTGCCTTTACCTATATGGATTCATGTCCAATGGATGTTCTTTGATTTGGACAAGTACATTTAAGTTCCATCTAAGAACACCATCAAGTCAATCCTTGATTCCTCTGGAATTACAAACAATTCATCATTAAGGAGATGCCTGAGACCAACCAGCTCTGCCTTCCCAAGGAGTATGGCGAAACCTCCAAGCTGCAGTCTTCTCAGCCTTATTATTTGTTACATGAAGTCGTCTATCAGAATTCAAAGTAATTTTTTCCTTAATCTCTTTCATCGAGTTCAAGTCATCCAAATATGATTGGATCCTTCTCTGGTACACATGGGTCATTATATTGGAAGCAATTCTATTAAAATTTCTTACCAGATGTCAGATTTTGCTTCAGCATTGCAATTTTTTGGATGTTTGATTCCTAGGGTTTGTTGAACTTTTTGACTCAAAAGTCATTTGACTTGTATAATATGTTTAATTGATTTTGAATGGGACGGTAAGCAAATCTTTGGTCAGAAGAATTTGGTATGAGGAATATTTTTTAGCAGACCGATTATTATCTTTTATATGGTGGATAACTATGGAGGATATTTTGCTAACGTGATGTAGTATAAGAGGCACTCGGTTGAACAGCAAAACACGGGGATTAGTTGCCAAAGGTGTAAACTACACAGGGCTATTTGTAGTTGCCTACAATTATTTATTTGCTTTAGGTTATGTCATTGTCACTAAATATTGGACCAATTTTCTCTTGAACCCATCAGAGCCTTGTGAAAAAAAAAGAGCTCACCTGATGCACAAAATGTTCCCCAACTTAGTGTGGGGGCAGGAGGAGGGTGGACGTATATGTATGCAGCTTTCCTCTTGCATTTTTGAAAAGAGGCTGTTTCCACCATTAGAGCCTTGTTAATGAACAAGAAATTTAGAGAGTACTGGGCCCCTCCTACAACTGGTTGCTTGTGTTGGCAATGTCTCACTAATCACAATTATGAATTGCTTTGTTGTTAACTTCTCTCACATGGATGTAACAGTAAGCAATGTTGAGCGGCCCCATAGTTAAAATGTCAGAGTTACAGCTACTAGCTAAGTAATTGTCTTGGTTCTGTATACCTCTAAAAAGATCTCAATTGTTAGAGTTTCACATATCCATTCTACTCATGAGTCATAATTCAGCTGCATTAACAGTTCTCTTCTTGATTGTATTTATGTAAGTAAATTATGGACACCACCTGTGACGCATGACAGGATAGTGGGTGTAGCAATAGTGATGAAAGTGAAAGGAAAATTAGGAAAGTAGGTCTAGATCGCAACCTAGGGTTCTTAGACTTCACACCTAAGAGAAGACTGCATCTCACAATCTGGAAGAATGTTTATTAATCAGAAAAAAAATTCCCTTTGAAAGGCTACATAAGTGTCTATTTATAGAAAAAATAAAGCTTAAGAAACCCTACTCAAATATGACTCATCTCCTATGAGGAAAACCAATTCATATAAAAATAGGATTCTATCTAAAGATAACAATCTAGTCAAGATAAACAAGGACTCCTGTGAGGAAAACCAATTCATATAAAAATAGGACTCTATCTAAAGATAACAATCTAGTCAAGATAAACAAGGACTCCATCTAAAGATACAATTCTAATCAAGATAAATCTTATCTACCATAAGAGATATGATCTAAAATATTTAAAATAAATCCCAACGAGATCCTTTATTATCATCCATATCCCAAACCAAAGCTTGTGCTTTTGATCTTGCACGTCTCCTGTAAACTTTAAGAGGTTGTTGCCAACGTGCTGTATCATCTCTCCCCGGCTTGAAAGAACTCGACTCTGGCGAGTTAAAAGCATGAAAGCTATCATAAAGAGTCGGATTAATCTGCTGCAACTCCTTTTCTGTAACCCAAGTGCAATCAGAAAGCGGACGTCCCTTCCACCTAACCAGAAATTTCTGTTGAATGCCATCTGCAGTGTAATCTTCTTGGAAGTCTACAATTTCTTCAACTTCCTCCTTCAATTGTGGCCCCAATGGAAGCTTAGAAACAGCGGTGTCATTTGTAAGTGAATCATCACCATGGTATAAGGTCAAATCTTCAATGTTGAAGACATTGCTTATGCCTATATTATCTGCAAGTCAAGGACATAAGCATTTGAACTGATCCTCTTAAGGATTTTATAAGGGCCTGCACTCCTTGAGTGAAGTTTCTTATATCGCCTCTTAGGAAACCTCTCAGGTCTTAGGCGAATCATGACCATGTCTCATTCCTTGAACTCAGCAAACTTTCTCTTCAAATCAGCATGTGACTTGTAGTTTTCATTGTTTGTAGCAATTTTCTTTCTAACTTCATCATGTAACTCATGTATGTGCTTGGCAAAGGCTTTAGCTTCTACACTAGGACGAACTTCAATTGGTAAAGGAACCAAATCAATTGGCTTCCTAGGTGTCATTCCTGTAACCACTTCAAAAGGACTGCGACCTGTACTCCTATAAATTGAGCTATTGTAGGCAAACTCAATCATAGGAAGTGTCAAATCCCAACTAGAAGTATGGTCTTGCACACACTAGCGTAGAAGATCTCCCAAACTCCTATTAACAGCTTCAGTTTGTCCATCTGTTTGTGGATGAAATGCTGATGAAAACTTCAGTTTGGTGTCCAGCGAATTCCACAATGAATGCCAAAAATAGCTCATAAACTTCACATCACGGTCAGAAACAATTGTAAGTGGTATCCCATGAAGCCTCACAACTTCTCTAAAGAAAAGTTTTGCTATATGAAGGGCATCCGAAGTCTTTGAACATGGAATGAAGTGAGCCATCTTAGAATAGCGGTCAACTACCACAAAGATAGAATCAAAACTCCTAATAGTTTTAGGCAATCCAAGAACAAAATCCATGCTTAAGTCTTGCCATGGTTTATGTGGAATAGGTAAAGGGGTATAAAGACCTGTATTTTTCCTCATTCCCTTTGAAATTTGGCATATCCGACATCTGACCAAAATTCTAGCAACATCTCGCTTCAAACTTGGCCAATAGAATCAATCTTCTACAAGAGCCACAGTCTTATCTCGCCCAATGTGCCCTGCTACTCCTCCGGAATGAAGTTCTCGAATAACTTCTTCTCGCAAAGATGTGTTAGGTAGACATAATCGTGAAAGGAAAATTTGACATAATCGTGTTCTTTTGAATAGATATCCATTTGATATAGAAAAATTAGGATAATTAGCTTCCTGTCCAGCAAGTAATTCAGCATATATGATGCTAAAATCCTTGCAAGATGAATAATCTCTCTTAAGTGATTCAAAATCAATCACTTGAACAGCCATGGAAGTAAGGATCTGTTGTTTTCTACTAAGTGCATCTGCAACTTTATTCTCCACTCCAGCCATATGCTTAAGGACAAATGTATATTCTTGCAAGAAAGCAACCCATTTGATATGACGATGGTTTAGCTTCTTTTGAGAGTTTAGGTACTTGAGGGCTTCATGGTCAGAGTATAAGACAAACTCTTTTGGAAGCAAGTAATAGCGCCAATATCATAGGGTTTGGACTACTGCATAGAACTCCCGATCATAATTAGAATACCTTTGTTTTGCCTCATTTAGTTTCTCACTAAAATAGGCAATTGGATGTCCTTCTTGACTTAGTACTCCTCTAATACCAACGTGTGAAGCATCGCAGGCAATTTCAAACACTTTGTAAAAATCTGGTAATCTCAAAATAGGTGCTTCAGTCATCTTTTTCTTGACTTCTTCAAAGGCCTTGGATGCAGCTTTGGTCCATGAAAATCCTCCTTTCTTCATACAATCTGTGATAGGCGCCATAATAGTGCTGAAATTTTGAATAAAACGCCTATAAAATGTGGTCAGACCATGAAAGCTCCTGACTTCATGCAGGGTTGTAGGGGCTGGCCATGTTTTAATTGCCTCAGTCTTGCTAGGATCCACCTCAACTCCCTTAGAGGAAATAATATAACCTAAGAAAACCACGCTGGTCTTAAAAAATGAGCACTTTTTCAAATTAATATAGAGCTTCTCTTGGCGGAGAACCCCAAATATCTGCTGCAAGTGAAAAATATATTGTTCTTTGTCTTTGCTGTATATTAAAATGTCATCAAAATAGACAACAAGAAATCGTCCGATGAACGGTTGAAATATTTGGGTCATGAACCTCATAAATGTGTTGAGAGCATTAAAAAGTCCAAAAGGCATGACTAACCACTCATAAAGACCATCCCTGGTTTTAAAAGCAGTCTTCCATTCATCTCCTAGTCTTATTCTGATCTGGTGATATCCACTCTTCAAATCTAACTTTGAGAAAATAGTGGAACCACTCATCACATCCAGCATGTCATCCAATCTAGGTATAGGAAACCTATACTTGATGGTAATCTTGTTAATAGCTCGACTATCAACACACATACGCCAGCTTCCGTCTTTCTTTGGCGTGAGTAATGCTGGGACTGCACATGGACTTAAGCTTTCTCGAATAAAACCTTTTGATAACAGCTCTTTAACCTGCCTTTTTAGCTCTTCATGATCACTTGGATTCATCCTGTAGGCTGGTAGATTTGGTAATTGGGCTCCAGGTATCAAATCAATAGCATGTTGGATGTTGTGCATAGGCAGAAGTTCGTTAGGCAATTCTTCAGGTGCAACATCAGAAAATTCAGTTAGTAGTTTTGCTGCCTCTGGAGGAATGTTCCTGCTAAGTGTATCTTCAGAGTTTCTGACTTTTCTTGCGATAACAGCAAATACCACCTTTGATTCTCGACTTTCCATATCAAACTCCTTTGTTAGGTCATAAAGATGTCTTTTGTTGCCTCCAACATTGCTCTCAGATTTTGATGGTGGTTTCCCCCCATATTTCTTTATCTCTAAAGTGCTCATAGGTTGTAGCACAATGAGCTTATTCTCATATGAGAATGTGTAAGTATTCTCCCTGCCATTATGATTGACATTCCGATCATAAAGCCATAGACGACCCAAAAGAATATGTGTCACTTGCTTAGGGATGACATCGCATAGGATGGAATCACTATAAGCTCCACACTTGAAGGCAATGAGGCACTGTTTGGTCACTGGGATAGTTGTGTTATCAATCCATGCAACTTTGTATAGTTGAGGGTGTGGGTTGGTTGGTAACTTGAGACGTTTAACAGTAGAACAAGACACCACATTCATGCAGCTACCTCCGTCAATGATGAGCTTCTTAGCATGTTTCCCACAACGCACTAGTGTTTGGAAAATTGTTGTACGCTTCCAGTCTTCTTCCTCTGCCTTTGGAGCTGCTAGGATTCGTCGTACTACTGTCATTAATGATGTGTCCACGTCATCATCACCTACAAGATCATCATCCTGATATTCTCCATAGTCAAAAGAGTTGTCTGCTTCATCATCCTCAGCTGCCTGTTTTGTTGTTCCTTCTGCACCCATATGTAGATTATTCTTTTGTGGGCATTGAAAATCCATGTGGCCTTGCTCTCCACACTTGAAGCAGATAACACCCTTATTGGTTTTTCCTCCTAACTGATTTGTTTTGTTATTGGGATTGGCTCCATTAGCTCTTGTTGTGACTTGTCGATCTTGTGTGAATTGTCTCTTTGCTCCAAATTCTCCACTTTGAATCCCAATTCTTTTAGTACTTGGATGGTTCAAATATTCTTCCACATCAAGTGCAATTTGGAAGGCATGCTCCAGACCATAGATGGATTGTTTAGCCAGTTCTCGCTTAATATCTGCTCTCAATCCTGCTTTAAATCGAGCTGCTACTTGCTCTGCACTTTCCTCCATTTGACTGTGCATCTTGAGTTCCTCAAATTGCTGCATGGATTCGGTCACACTCATGCTGCCTTGCTTTAATGTAAAAACCCTTTCACGCATCCGTTCAAAATAGTTATAAGATAAATATTTCTCTTGTAGCTTAGCTTTCATCTCTTGCCAAGTTCTAAGAGGTTGTTGGCCTGGTCGTTGGAGGCTGCTCTCCACTGTACTCCACCACAACTTTGCCAGTCCAACCATCTTCATCTTAGCAAATTGAATTCGTCGAGAATCCTCCATATCATACTAGTCAAAAAATTCTTCAAGAGAACTAAGCCAATCACAAAATATGACAGCATCGATTTTGCCTTTGAAATTTGGGACTTCAATCTTGATTTTCTGTGTGATGTCTTCAGCCAGGTCACATTCAGAGCTTCTTTGGGGATGTGGCTGTACTACTTGAAGGTTTTGTGTTGCCATAGTTGGCGCTACAGATGTCCCTTCATCTGTGGATTGTGCTGGCCCTTTCGGCAGTGTTTCAATTGCTGCAGTTAAAGTCTTTAATTGCTCTCTCACTTCTTGCATATTGCTTTCTAGGCGTTCAACTCTTAGAACTCAATTCAGCATTAGTCACCATGGTTGTGCATGAGAAAACAATCTTAAAATTAATAAAGACTTCAGCTCTGATACCAATTGACGCAGGACATGGTAGTGGGTGTAGCAATAGTGATGAAAGTGAAAGGAAACTTAGGAAAGTAGGTCTAGATCGCAACCTAGGGTTCTTAGGCTTCACACCTAAGAGAAGACTGTATCTCACAATCTGGAAGAATGTTTATTAATCAAAAAAAAAAATTCCCTTTGAAAGGCTATATAAGTGCCTATTTATAGAAAAAATAAAACTTAAGAAACCCTACTCAAATATGACTCTTCTCCTGTGAGGAAAATCAATTCATATAAAAATAGGACTCTATCTAAAGATAACAATCTAGTCAAGATAAACAAGGACTCCATCTAAAGATACAATTCTAATCAAGATAAATCTTAACTACCATAATAGATATGATCTAAAATATTTAAAATAAATCCCAACTAGATCCTTCATTATCATCCATATCCCAAACCAAAGCTTGTGCTTTTGATCGTGTACGTCTCCTGTAAACTTTAAGAGGTTGTTGCCAACGTACTGTATCAACCTGTAAGGGCTTAATAAAGCCTTGATTTTAGATAACATTCCATGTGATTTTTTAATATATGTATCCTATGCTTTAATTCAATCATTTTAAATTGTCTTGCTTTGCTGTGCCTATTCCTGTACAGGTGAAGCAAATGGTAGTAGCTACACTTGCTGAATCTGGCATGAATCTTTCAGATGATGTAATAGAAAGTATCATTGACAAGGTATGTCTCATTTAAACATTCTACCATTTCCCTTTTTTGAGAAGTGAGAACTGGCAGCAGTTTTTTGGATTACTTTTAGCAAGTGTTGTTGAGGTGTATTCAAAACAATATGGAAAAAACCTTTTTTTTTTCTTTTGTATATTTTCAACATGGTAATTATCTAACTATACTTACTTCCATCTATTTTTTTCTTTTCTATATGTCTCTATATTTTCCATTGTTCTAGACTGAAGTTGGAGAATTTCTCTCTTTTGGTTTAAATGTCTAGTTATCAACAAATTGTTGGGTGCATGTATGAATGGCAATAGGATGCATATGAGGAGGAGCATTTTGCCCCTTCCCTCTTCTCACAATATGTGCGTGCGCGCGCACAAAGTGAACCTTTTTGGTATAAGATATGGATGGAAATTCCAATCCAAACCTTACAAAAGTGAAAAATTTATAACTTGCCCCTGTTGCCCTAACTCAAGAAGAGGCATGGAGTGATGTCGAATATTAAATCTATTTGACTTTACAAGCTTGAATTAAATATCTAATCCAAGTTTGTGCTGCCGAGTTGGGCATAACTCAACTATACTTCACCACGAATGTTAATTAAAAATGATTTTAGTTCAGTAATTTCTCATAAAATTTAAAACACTGGACATGTGATTGGCTGATTGCTAAATGAGATGTTTTTGCTATTTTCAAATACCTGGTAGACATGTTATTTTCCTCCAATGTCCTGGAATGAGATTTAGGATCACAATGTAGAGTGTTTGGGCATCTCTTCTGATTTGGTGCACTTGGGTTTTCTTCCAGACCTTTGAGGAAGCTGATACCAAACATGATGGGAAGATTGACAAGGAAGAATGGAGGAGCCTTGTTTTGAGGCATCCATCTCTTTTGAAGAACATGACCCTTCACTACCTCAAGTAAGTTGGAGAATAATAAGTTCTCTCTCCATGTTTAATAATTTTGTAGAGCATTCTTTAACATGTGGTTTGCCTGCACTTTCTCAGCCTTTTTTTTTTTCTCCTTTTTTGGGCATATTCTCGATCTTAATCATTAGTCAACAGATTTTTTTTTTTTTTTTGGTCAAGATATAAAATATAAACTTATTAAGCTGTTAGTTGTTTCACGAGGTATCAAAGCATGAGTCTTTAAGTTTAAAACTTGCCAGGTCCGTTGAACCGAATTTAATATTCCATATCTTCTGGGACTCTCTTATTAAGTCCTTATGGGCCCCACACATACGGCACAGGGTTAAGATAATAAATAATAAAAAATTATTCTTCCAACAGCTTGAGCTTTTTGGTAAAGTTAAAATATAATTCTGTATAGACTGTCTAATTAAGAGGAGCATTCTTGATTCATAATGAAAGTGTTTGGGAAGCATGCGTGTGTATTAATAAATCTTGAAGACCATGGAAGATATTAGTTGATAATCATATATGAGTTATAATTTGATGTTCGGATTACAAAATGATCATAATCATCACAGTTTCCTATGTAGTACTTATGGAGTTTTTGCATAGACCTTGCAATATCTCCTATAAATGTCTTCTATTCTTTTCCTTTGCTAATGAATAATTGACATTGCATGGTGTGAATTCACAAATGTTTTGAAGTTCAATTTGTTGCCCTATTGATTTTTATTCCACTTTACCGGGTTATTGGGTGACAACAATATTGATGTTTTTACATGTGGAGATTGATAGTAGTGTCAGGTTAGAGAAGCATCTTAAAACATTTCGAAACAACTAATGATCACTTGTTTTGGTGGTTCAAAACTCAGATCCAAAATAGTGGAGGAATAATTTGTATTCCACTTCTTTCCCTCAGATCCATTAGCTTGTTTTTCTTTTTCTATTTATCATAGAGTACACCAAACAGTTGAATCAGTGTCAAGTCCTCAGAACCCATCAATTACGCGTCACTTCAAATTCATCTATGGCTGAAAAGTATTTTGGACGTGCTAAAGAGAGAAGTGTTGGCTATTCTTGTTCACATAACAATGTGATCGTCTTAGAAGCTGCCGAGTTTTCCTTGAATGTAGTACTTAAAAATGGTATTTATATGTTTATGACCACCATGTGTTGCCGTGCACTAAATCTCTTAATACATAATTGATGTCAGACCTCTAATTAATTGAATATTTGAAACTAGTTTGACTTAAAAATGGTTATTCAGATTTGTTGTGTGTACTAAAATTCCATAGGAATTACTGGGGCTTGTACCCACGCAGTTTCTTCATGGAGCTGTTCATATTAAGCTTCATAACAATGCATATCAGCAAAACTATTCCAACGACCGTAGATTTTATCTTGAAGTCAATATTGCTGATGGTATGTACGGTGTACTACTGTAGTGCATGCTTCTTCACAAACAGTTTTCCTGTTAGTTTTTACCTAGGAAGGATTCAAGGGTTGTGATTTGACGATTCTTAACTATGACTGGTTGATGTTGTTGTTATTATCTGCAACACTACATTCTAAACATATGTTGCATGGACAATTGGAGATTATAGACCACGAGAATTAGAAGTTCATTTTCTTTCTTCATAGTGTCAGCTTGATCATGTCAAGTAAGTATTTTACATGGATTATATGTTTATATGTGGAGCAGGGACATTACCACTACATTTCCAAGCTTTGTGTTTCACTCACAAGTGGATGATACCTGAATACCAGATCTTCAATCAAGTTTCCGTGCGTTAATCCGATTTCTTAAGGCTGGGAGGTCCAACACGAGGGCAGAGATGCAGAAAATAAAGGATTTCCGCCTTATATTTGCATTTGGTTGATATATTGAGTTGTGGTTATGAGTTCATTTCGTGAGGGATTCTTTTAATCTTTTTGGTCCGAATTAGATGAGATTTGTAATGATTGTCATTTTCAGATTCCGTCCAAGTAAAAGTTTGAATTCATTTTCTTGGAAAGTCCGTACACCCTTCCCTGCAGCTCGTGGTTAGAAGTAAATGATTTAGGTCTCTCTCTCTCACTCAATTTCTCTATCCTTCTGGTATCCGAGGCCTGGCCCTGAACGAATCTCAACCCATCTATACGGTTGTGGTTTAGCATAATCCGGTGATCCGGGTTAGAATCGTGACGCAACCAAAAAAAAAAAAGTGAGAGTAGATGGGAAAAGCGGGAGTCTCAAAAGGAGAACCCTTAGAGAGAAACCCCTAATGAGATTTGATGTTGCGCAGCTATGACTCAAAACAATACCGCTTTGCGGCTGGTTCTTTGCTTCGGAGAGAGGAGGTAGGGTCTGAATGCTTCCGTAGTTGAGCAATTGCAGCCAATTTACTTTTTTTTTTTTCCCCGGGGGGGGGGGGGGTTGAAGATTCTGAGGATATAAATCACATGATTATTTAGATCTTACTTTTTTTGTTTCCCCTTTTTTACTTCTCTCTCTCGTGCAGAGTGTACTATCGGATTTGAGTTTCATACGAAAGTATCATAGATTCATTTTTTTTAAATCTCATTTCCTTATTTTTATAATTCGAACTCAAAATCTATAATTAAAAAAAATAATATTCTACCATTATATCTTTGGAGTTTAGTCTTTACTTCCTTCTCTTTTAGCCTACAACAACACCAATCATCTCAAATCTATAAATTACCAATTATTGGTCCGCACTAACTTACGGGTGCCTACATTGTGGATATTTTTTTTTATTATATAAATATTTATTAAATTTATAATTAACTCAATATCTAAACTAAATTATTATTTAAATCAATAAAAATACAACGTATATTAGTGATAGAAAAAAAAAATTTCACCATTGGAGTTTAAAAAAAAAACGAATGAGATAAAAGAAGATACTAAGTGGAGTAAAAAAGTAAAAGAAATAAAAGAATGATTATGGTCTAAAAAACAAAAGGAGAAAAACTTATGCTAAAAGAAAGGACTTAGAGAAAAAAGAATAAAAAATAAAAATAGTAAGAATTTAAATGAAAAAAAGTAAAAAACTAGTATTTAAAAATAAATAGATGATTATCTGTGAAACTTAAAAAATAAAAGATGAATGTTAAAAAAAGACGAAGAACTAAAGTAAAAAAAAAAATAGGTTAAAAAAGAGTAGGAGCTGAGTGGACAAATAAGGGCAAAAATGAAAAAAAAATTATATCTAAAAAGGACGAACGATTTGAGAGAAAAAATTGAGTCAAAAAATAAAAAGAGTAAAAGTTTGAATAAAAACTAAAAAACTTTGATTTAAAAATAAAGAAATAATCATCCATGTGGCAAAAAAAGCAACAGAGGAAAAACTTATGTTTCAAAAAGATAAAGGACTTAAGAGAAAAAAAAACTGGGTTAAAAAATAAAAAGAGTAAATATCTGAATGAGAAAAAAATTATAATCTAAAAATAAATTGACGACCATCTATGGGACAAAAAATAAAAGGAAAAAAGTCTATATATTAAAAAGACGAAGGATTTAAATAAAAAAAAGTCAGAAAAGTACAAGGACTTGAAAAAAAAAGTATCAGCTCCAAAAATGTTAAAAAAAATGCAAAGATTTGAATAAAAAAATAAAAAACCTCTTAAAAAAACGAAGAATTTAAATGGAAAAAAAATTTAAAAAATATGCAATAATTTGAATTAAAAAAAAAAACAAGTCTCAAAAAACCGAACGATCTAAATAAAAAAAAAAAGGGATTAAAAAAAGTAAAAGGTAAAGGAAGAAAAAAATGGTGGGACCCCAAAAAATATGGGACAACCATGTAAGGGTGCATAGGAAAGAAATGTGAACAGTAGCCCCTTCGGCGCATTTTATATATAGGAATATTTCGAAGAATTCCAGCTGGGTATAAACCGATTGATTGTTTCATAAGTAATCAACCATGTCTTCGCTCACTTTTTTTAAGATACTTTCAAATAGATTATCTATTCCTAATTTCAATGCTATTTTCAGTAATTTGCCATTCCAGTTAATTCTCCAAAAATAGGGTTTCAGTTAAGTTACCTAAACAAACCTTATTAAAACCTATGAACTTAAAAATGGAGTCTAATTTAAAGAAATATCCTTAAATCTTTGTGTACCAAACCCTAGTAACATTATTAGAAATTAAGAAAGCAATTTACATTTGAATTAATGTCATGGGTTTAGGATTTAGATGTTTAAATTTATCTCATGAGTCAAATACAAAAACGTATCTAGCCAAAAAACCAAAGAAAAGGAAAAAAAAAAAAAAATGAAAAGTGAAATTCTTAAATCTTTCAGAAAAATTTTAAACACCTCGGGGGGTAAGGAAAGGTTCTGATGGCAAGAAACAGAGAAAGCATAGCTTGACTGGAAAACTTAAGACATCTTTCAATTAGGGCAAAGTACCTCGAAAAAAGACTTAGAAAAGAAAATCAGATACCTAAAAGAAGACATTTAAGTAACACTATGAGCCATAAGAAAGTATCGGTGAAACCATACATGCCAACAAAATTTAGTAACGTTCTCAAAGGTAAACAACCCATTCAAAATAAAAATACTACGACAGAGACTCAGGCTGGTAGTCAAAAAGTTTAGTCAACTTCTTCCATCTTGCTTCCCTCGGCATCTGCATCCGCATCTTCAAGTGGAGGCATGTCTTCGTCAGCTTCACCAGCGTCCTCATCAATGCTCAAGCCAAGCTTCAACATCCTATGAATCCTGTTTCCAAAGGTGTTGGGGTCGTCCAGGCTGAATCCAGAAGTGAGAAGGGCAGTCTCAAAGAGCAGCAAGACTAGATCCTTAACAGACTTGTCATTCTTATCAGCATCCGCTCTCTTTCTGAGCTCCTCCATGATGGGGTTCTCTGGATTGATCTCCATTGTCTTCTTGCTCGACATGTAACCCGCCATGCTGCTGTCTCTCAAAGCTTGTGCCTTCATGATTCTCTCCATGTTAGCAGTCCATCCGTATTCCCCAGTCACCAAACAGCAAGGAGAGTCAACCACACGGTCAGACACCACAACCTTCTCAACCTTGTCACCCAAAACATCCTTGATCACCTTGCAAAGACCCTCAAACTTGGCCTTCAACTCGTCCTTTTTCTTCTTCTCATCTTCACTCTCATCAAGCTTCAGACCTTCCTTGGTGGCAGACACAAGCTTCTTGCCCTCAAACTCCTTCAATTGACCCACTGCATACTCATCGATAGCATCAACCATGAAGAGGACCTCATAGCCCTTCTTCTTGAGCTTCTCAAGGAATGGCGAGTTCTCAACAGCCTTCTTGCTCTCACCAGTGATGTAGTAGATATCACTCTGTCCCTCCTTCATCCTAGTCACATAGTCCTTGAGGCTGGTCATCTCATCACCGCTCTTGGTTGAGTGGTATCTCAACAACTCAGCAAGCTTGGTCTTGTTCTGTGAATCCTCATGAATACCGAGCTTGAGGTTCTTTGAGAAAGCCTCATAGAACTTGTTGTAGTCCTCCTTGTTTTCAGCAATCTCAAAGAAGAGCTCAACGCACTTCTTGACCAAGTTCTTGCGGATAACCTTCAGAATTTTGTTCTGCTGCAACATCTCTCTTGAAATGTTGAGAGGAAGGTCCTCAGAATCAACAATACCCTTGACAAAGCTCAGATACTCAGGAATCAACTCCTCACAGTTATCCATGATGAAAACCCGACGTACATAGAGCTTAATGTTGTTGGGTTTCTTCCTTGTGTCAAAGAGATCAAAGGGTGCTCTCTTAGGCACAAAGAGGATAGCCTTAAACTCAAGCTGGCCCTCAACTGAGAAGTGCTTGACGGCCAAGTGCTCCTCCCAGTCATTGGTCAAGGACTTGTAGAAAGCTGCATATTCCTCCTTTGTAATCTCCTCAGGCTTTCTCATCCAAATAGGCTTCTGCTTGTTGACCAAAGACCACTCATGAGAAACCTCCTTGATCTTCTTCTTCTTCTTCTCTTCCTTCTCTTTCTCCTCATCGATTTCCTCAACCTTGCCCTCCTCATCCTTCTTCTCTTCTTCATCCTCATCATCAGAAATCTCCTTCTCGGTGGTCTTCTCAACCCAGAGTGAGATGGGATAGCTAATGAACTCAGAGTGCTTCTTGATCAAGTCCTTGAGGCGCCTCTCCTCAAGATACTCCAACTGATCCTCCTTAAGGAACAGGGTGATCTTAGTACCCCTGCCAAGGTTCTCACCAGAAGTGTCTCTGGTGACAGTGAATGACCCACCAGCCTGCGACTCCCAGATGTATTGCTCATCGTCATTGTGCTTGCTGGTCACAATGACCTTCTCGGAAACAAGATAAGCAGAGTAGAAACCAACACCAAATTGCCCAATCATACTGACATCGGCACCAGCAGCAAGGGCCTCCATGAACTCTTTGGTACCTGACCTGGCAATGGTACCCAGGTTGTTCACCAAGTCTAGCAAAAAATACAATGATACAGAGTTAGGAGATGAATATAAATATTTCCAAGTATGCAAATCAATGAAAAAGAAAAAATGTGCTAAACACTCACCAGCCTTGGTCATGCCAACACCACTATCAATGATAGAAAGTGTGTTGTTGGTCTTGTCAGGAACAATGTGGATGAAAAGCTCTGGCTGAGCATCGAGCTTGCTCTTGTCTGTCAAACTCTCAAATCTGATCTTGTCCAAAGCCTACACATTAGTCAAGCAAAAAAGGTTTAATTGCCATTCGATCAAGCAAACCCAGAAAACAAATGATACCCTAATTACCAGATTATATTACCAATTCTTCATAAAACGTATTGACAGAAGACACACTTACTGGAATTTCAGCATCCCCTTACAGAACCAAATTTGAGAAGCAATACCCAAAAACCTCTATGTTCAGTTAATAATAAATTCAAACAAAGGGCGGAGAGAGGGAGGAGTGCGAATAACTCAGAACACCCATATAAATTTCTTGTCTCAAAGTTTCCAAATCAAACGCCATAAGAAATCCTCAAGACTAAATTAATCTGAAGTTCATCCCAAAAAAGCAAATTCATATACAAACATCATGAGACTAGATTAGTCAAGCCATACATAGTTTCTTATTAAACTTATACATGTATCCCACCATATCAGAATAAAAACTAAAACAAACAGCGGATACATCATATTGAATATTAGATTCGTTCCTAACCCAAAGTTCTTCCTTTAGAAAAAGATAAAGATGACACCAGGGTTCAAAGCTAAGACATAAGATTTACAAGTACAGATAAACCCTAGTCTCCTTCCATAAGAATAGTGAAATAGAAAACGTTTAACTAAAAGGTACACAGATGCATTCCATAGAGCTAGATAACATTACATATTTAACGAAATTAACAAACCCAGAAAGCATCAAGTACAACCAGAGTCTGGCCTCAAACCTAGGCAAGTCAACTCATGACCAGATGAAATTAACCAACCCAAAAAGGATCGAGGACTAAAGGACCAGAGTCAGGACCCAAACCTAGGAAAATCATTTCATAACTAGATCGACGAAGTAACTCATGTTAGAGACGAACATAAGAAAAACCTTAAAAACAACAAACCAGCAGGATTCAACAAGACAGATCAAATCTAAACAAACCACAGATCTTTATCACCCACAAACAACCCTAAACTAAACAACATTTAAAGCACAGAGAGAGAAAAAGGAGAGAGAAAGAGGGCTTACATCGGAAGCATTGCTGATAAGTTCTCGGAGAAAGATCTCCTTGTTGCTATAGAAAGTGTTGATGATCAAACTCAAAAGCTGGTTAATCTCAGCCTGGAAAGCGAACGTCTCTGTCTCCGCCATTGACGCAACCACCAAAAACCTGAGACTTCTTTTTTTTTTTTGCCGAGTGAGGAAGAAAGAGGCGGTCACGCCGTGAGCGGGGGAGAACCAATGTTTATATAGTTGAGTTCTCTAGGGTTTCTAGATCCTTCTATTGCCTAATACTTTTATTTTTCAATTTTGTTTCCTTTTTTATTTTTTTCTATTTGTTTGGATTTTATTTCCGAGGTGTGATTGGACTAAGTGCGCAGTAAGTTTTTTGAGGCGATGGTCTCTGGACACGTAGGATATTTGTGTGTGACGGTCAAATGATTTTATCATTTCCTCTTTTTTTTTTTTTATTCCTTTCTTCAGACTCAGAGGGCTGATTTTTTCCTATATTCTGCCATATACCCCTATACTGTTGTCAAATGTGAATCACGTCCCCGGAATTTTAGCTTTAAGTGCAGTTTGAACCACAAGTTCTCATAAATATTTGGGCGAGCAAACTTTCGTGCGCGTGTGCGTCATGTGTTTGGTTTCAACTAATTTGAACCCGCATTTTGAGTATAATTCCGTTAATAATTTGTAATTAACCTTTACACCTTTTCTTAATGTAATGTCATTATCATCTTCGTAGTTATATGTGAATACAATACGATTGAGATTTTTGTCTGATTCAAACATAATTTTTTTTAACGATTTTAATTATGGATAAAAAAAATCAAAATTTTAACAAGTGATAAAAAAATTTACTATTGTCAATTGTGAAAACTTTTGTATCCATTGCGGAAGAGATGAATAAAAGGTTGTGGATTCTCCCGAAAAGGTTATGGCTTGTTCTAGAAAAAAGAATGGATCATTGATTTTCCCACGAATTGAAGAGTATTTACAAAGTAATCCATTGGTGTAACATCCTATATTGGTTGAGGGTGTGTGGTGGAGTTTGAATCCCATATCAATCAGCGGTAAGGTGATTCTTAATCATGTAGCTGTCCATGTTCTCAACCAAATGGCACTTAATGTCAATTCATATAACATTAATAAAACTCCAAGAATCACTCTTAGAAATGTCACACATTGCTCGTAAACAAATATTTAAATTCCCTTAGATGCACTAGAATGCTCATGAAACTAAAAGTGTGACATGCCACGACTTAAGACACATGCCATGGCATATGCCATGACACGAACATATGGCATGCTACAAGAGTGAGTTTTGATACTCAAACCTTCAAGTACCGATCCAAGCTACTATGGACATAGGCACAACTCGACTCACACTATGACCAATTTGACTTGCACATCACAAAGCAAAATACCAGTACTTTGTGTAAATCGACATATCATGTTTAGTGTAAGCAAAGTACTAGTATTTTGTCTCGACACTACAGAGGTACCAGTTGACTCACAATATATCCCAAGTCGACTCACCTACTTAGAACATAGAAGATCTAAGTATGCATGTGTATGGGTGCTGGTAGTTAAAGGTTAAGGTGTCGACATTAGTTGGCCTATGACATAGATTAGATCTTGAATCATTGAGGTCAATTGACTTACATGTGAGTGACAGTCGACTCATACACTTAGAGGGGATTAAGCCATGAACACAAAGTGCATGCACGGCATAGGCTAGGCATTAGCATAGCATTAGCATGGCACATGCTCTACACAGGCATGATACAAGTGCTGCAGTAGCAAAACACAAGCCACATGCCAAGGCCACAACATATATGTTCACAATAGGAAAAGGCCTGGTCAACTTTTCATTTTACCCTTGTTGACTCACCTCATCATGATGTAGAAAATTTTCTAAATATGGAGGTGAAGTACCGATCCTTGAATGATTAAGGATCGATCCTCCCATGTATTAAACATGGGGAAGTCGATTGCCATAGGGGCAAAAGTCGACTCATGCTGCTCCCAAAACAAAATACCTCACACGTCTTAGATCCAAGCAACTCTGAAGCATAATACCACATGACACATGTCATATGTCCATAGCATTATGTCACATGCATTGAGCCACCCTCCATGCACATGATGCACAAACATCAAAGTAGGTTTAAGTGTCAGTCAACTCATCAAAATAAGGGAGTCGACTATGTAAAGCCTCAAAATGAGAATACCGATCCTTGAACTTGTGAGTACTGATGAGATCATTAAGGCTGTAAAGAATTCACATGATCTAATTCAAGTTCTAGTTGGGTCGGTGACAAAAACTCGAGTTAGAAGGTTCAAAAAAATACTGAATAATTTAATTTAAAAGGTTTTATATCAAGAAATTGGAGGCTAAGTGAATAAAAAACCAAAAGGAATCTTAATTATGCTCATACAAGCCCAATTGGAAGAATAAAGAATAAAAAACTATCTAAAACCAAGGAAAGACGAAAATAAAAAAAAATAACAGCAAAAACTTGGTCAAAATAGTTTGATTTTACTTTATTTAGTTTCCTAATTTTTATCTTTATAATTTATATTTTAGTTTCCTAATTTTTGATTGTTTAGGGAGTTATTAAATTTTTAATTGCTATTTTAGTCTTTACCTCTATCCTATAAATAAGCCATTACACATTATGTAAAAAAATAATTTTAAGAGAATTAATAAAATTATGAGATTTTTTCACACAAATTTTATTCTTTTGAGAACTTTGAACTTATTCAAAATAAGAGTTTTGTTTAGTTCTTTAACTTATCAATTTAGGTTTCGAATCACCTAATTTGTGACGTCATTCATTCCATCTTTATACTAAAATTCTTGATCTAGTGAAGAACGAGTCTAAGGTCATATACCTTAGATTCTTCCTCATTTGGGGCAAGAGTTGAGATTTTTATTTTCCACCTATTCAAATCATTCATAGGGAAGATTCTTGGCCTATATTACTTGTTCGTGGGTTTTAAGATTTCTATACCCATCGGGTTTACATCAATTGGTATTAAAGCAAATCCAGATTTCTTCCTTCAAATTATTTTTATTTTTTTCTTTCTTTTGTTGTTATTTGAGTCTTGAAACTCTAATTCCAATCTCGATTCATCATTTTGGTCAAAATTCTTCATTCGTTAGTTAACTTCTTGTTTTTATGTATTTCATTCTTTTTTTTATACTGCCATAGTTAAAAAAAAAAAAAGAAAGGTCATAAAAAAAAGGTAGTACAAAAAGAAAAAAAGAAAAAAAGTAGAGGTCAAAAAAAGGGAAGGGCAAAAAAAAAAAAGTAGAGGCCAAAAAGAAAAAAGAAAAAAAAAACGCAGTTTCCAAATTTTGTATCTTGTTTTCAAAGTTGATAATTGATCATTTTGTGATATTATTCAAATTTGGCAAATTTCTAAATTGTTATTACCAAATTTGAATTTGAACTTTCTAAATTTTTGTGTGTTTAGTTTGAAATATTTTATTGTCTGTGCACTTTCCTAAATTTGTGCACTTACTCAAATTCAAAACTTTTCTTATTTATTCACCTTTCTTATTTCTTCCATTCCTTATCTGTTTCCTTTCTAACTTAAAATTTTTTCAAATTTGTTACTTTCCTTATTTTTCACATTTTCTTTCCTTCTTCTTGCTTTTCTTGTTATACTTTCTTCCATATAAGTCATTGAATTTCACAAGACAATTATTTTTGAGTTGAGTTCTCAAATTCAATAAAGAATTTGACTAAGTGAAGTAGAGCGGTAAAAGGTAAGAGAGAATTCATTAAAGATAAAAACCAAATTCAAAAAGTGAAATACGAGTGTATTTGAGTGAATCATTATTTTTGAATAAAACACATGAGGGAGTGTGGTGAGATTTTTTCATATTTCACTCTAACATTGTTTTACAGATTCCAATCATGTCTCAAAATAAAAAAAAAAAATAGCACAAATGAAGAGGTTCAACCACACATTGGGCCTAATCTACAATTACAAGCATTTATGGGGGAGATGAGACGAATAATGAAGAGGGAATTAGATTTTATACATAAAAAGTTGGATAGGGTAGAAGGGGGATCGCAAAGGGGGCATCCATCAATAGTGCCAAACCCCTCCAGGAGGAATATGTTTCATCAAAAGGAAGGTAAAGTTGTGGATGAGTTTGAAGGGGATGAGTTAGAGGAGTTTTATAAGTTGTCAGTGGGTGGTCATAGGAGATTTGGTCAGGATAGAGAAGTTACGAATCAGGTAGACAACAACTTAGACAGTATCAAAATGAAAATTCCATCGTTTCAAGATAAAAGTGATCCCGAAGCATACCTTGAGTGGAAAAAGAAGATGGAGTTGGTTTTTGATTGTTACAACTATTCCGAATTAAAGAAGGTAAAATTTTCTGTTATTAAGTTTACTGATTATGCAATTGTGTGGTGGGATCAGTTGTGCATCAATAGGAGGCGGAACGGAGATCGTCCTATTGAAACTTGGTATGAGTTGAAGAGAGTAATGAGACGACGATTTGTGCCGAGTCATTACTATCGGGAATTATATCTCAAGTTGCAGAGTCTCCACTAAGGTAACCGAAGTGTAGACGAGTATTATAAAGAGATGGAGATGACTATGATTAGAGCCAATATGGAAAAAGATCGAGAGGCGACAATGACCAGGTTTTTGAATGGTTTAAATTGAGAGATTGCCAACACGATCGAATTTCATCATTATTGTGGAGTTGGAGGATTTAGTACATATGACAATCGAGGTTGAGAGATAGTTCAAGAGAGGTAACACATGACCAAGACCAACTCCACAGATTTCGAGTATAACATCTTGGAGATCGAGCTATCCAAAGAAAGAATAAAATCCAGTCATCTCCAAGGTTAAATCCGAGTACAATCCAGTTGTTTTCACCACGATTTCTCAAGGTAAAGTAGCCTCCACTTTAACTCAATCTAGTGAGATTAAATGTTTCAGGTGTTAGGGAAGGGGACATATAGCTAGTCAATGTCCAAACAAGCGAGTTCTGAAGATGAAGATGACTTTGATTGTGTGCCACCATTGGAAGATGCCCCCATCAGAGATAAGGAGTATTGGGTTGAACATGGTGAGATATTAGCATTAGTTACATGTTGAGTTTTAAACTTACAAGCCAAAGGAGATGAAGAAGTACGGCGCGAGAATATCTTTCATGCTCGTGACCATATGAAAGACAAGGTTTGTATTTTGATTATTGATGGTAATAGTTTTATTAATGTTACGAATACTACTTGAAAAGCTAAATTTGTCAACCACTAAATATTCACAACTATACAAGTTATAATGGTTGAATGATAATGGAGAAGTGAGGGTTACAAAACAAGTTATTGTACCATTTCGGATTGGTAAATATGAAGATGAGGTGCTATGTGATGTGGTGCCAATGCGGGCTGGGCATATTTTGTTAGGAAGGTCATGGCAATTTGATCAACATGTGCAACATGACAGTTTCACCAACAAATATTCATTTATGTTCAATCAACGAAAAATTACTCCAATTCTGATAACACCAAAACAAGTTTATGAAGACCGAGTGAGATTGTAAAAATTGAGTGAACAAAAGAAACAAAGAGATCAAAATGAGTTGAGAGAAGAAAAAAAGAGAGAAACGAAAATAGAGAGGCCAAATTTGGTGAGGAAGAGAAAAGAGAGAAATGTTCGACCAATGAGGTAAAATCCGAGAGAAAACAAAGAAATTTTTATACCAAAATAAGTGAGATTAAGCGAACAATGTTCTTAAAATGACCAATTATTGTACTTATATACAAGGAAACCTTTTTAAATACTGACCAACTTAACCCTTCTTTACCTAGTATTATTGTCTCTCTCTTGTAGGAATTCGAAATTGTGTCTCCCGAAGAGCTACCCCAAGGTCTGCCACCTATCCGAGGGATTGAATATCAAATCGATTTTATACCCGGTGCATCAATTCCAAATTATCCAGCATATAGAAGCAATCCAGAAGAGATGAATGGGCTTCAAAGGCAAGTCAAAAAGTTGATGGAAAAAGGATATGTAAGAGAGAGTATGAGTTCAAGCGCAGTTCCGGTAATTTTGGTACCTAAGAAAGATGAGACATAGAGGATGTATGTTGATTATCAAGCCATCAATAACATAACGGTAAGATATTGACACCTTATTTCTCGATTAGATGACATGTTAGATGAACTGCATGGTACTTGTGTGTTTTCTAAGATTGATTTTAAGAGTGGGTATCATCAAATGCGAATGAAAGAAGGAGATGAGTGGAAGACAACATTTAAAACAAAATATGGATTATATGAGTAGTTAGTTATGCCCTTTAGATTAACCAATGCTCCTAATACATTCATGTGCTTAATAAATCATGTTTTACGTGCTTTTATTAGTAAATTCGTAGTTGTTTATTTTGATAATATTTTAGTTTATAGTAAAACTTTACATGATCATATCTCACATTTGTATTCGGTTTTGAATGTGCTTAGAAAGGAAAAGTTATATACTAATCTTAAAAAGTGTACCTTCTGCACCGATAAGCTTATTTTTCTAAATTTTGTTATGAGTGCTAAAAGTATCGAGGTGGATTAAAAGAAAATCAAAACCATTCAAGAATGGTCGACCCCCTCCAGTATAGGTGATATTAGAAGTTTTTATGGGTTTGCTAGTTTTTATAGAAGATTCGTAAAAGATTTTAACACCATCGCAGCACCACTTATACAAGTCATAAAAAAGAACATTACATTCCAATGGAGTGAAAAACAAGAGAATGCGTTTCAACTTATTAAATATAAGTTTGCTCATGTCTCTTTACTTGCTTTACCTAACTTTTTTAAAACATTTGAAATTGAATGTGATGCTTCTGGTGTAGATATAGGCGTTGTTCTTATGCAAGATGAAAAACCACTTGTGTATTTTAGCGAGAAATTAGGTGGGACTGCATTTAACTATCCTACCTATAACAAAAAGTTGTAAGCCTTGATTCAAGCTTTTGGAGACATGACAATACTATTTGTAGCTGAAAGAATTTGTGATTCGTATACATCATGAATTCTTGAAACATTTGAAAAGCCAACACAAGTTGAACAAGAGATATGCTCGATGGATGGAATTTATCGAAACTTTTCCTTACGTCATTTGATATAAACAAGGTAAGAAAAATGTGGTCGCGGATGCACTCTCACGTAGGTATACCTTAATCTCTACTCTTGATACTAAATTTCTTGGTTTTGAACGTTTTAAAGAACTTTATCATGATGATCATGATTTTGAAAAAATTTATAGTATTTGTGAAAAATTTACAGAGGGTAAGTTCTATAGACATGAGAATTTTTTGTTTAGAGAAAATAAGTTGTGTGTGCTTAATTATTCATTGAGAGATTTGTTAGTTCGGGAATCCCATGGTGGAGGATTAATGAGACATTTTGGAGTCGCCAAAATCATGGTTATTTTACAATAACATTTTTATTGACCACACATGAATCGAGATGTTGAGAGACATTATAGTAGATGTATTATCTGTAGGCAAACTAAATCGAAGGTTCAACCTAATGGTATTTATACACTCATACCTATTCTTAGTTCTCCTTAGATTGATATTTCGATGGATTTTGTTTTGGCTTTGTCTAGGAGTAAACATGGATGAGATTCGATCTTTGTGGATGTAGATAGATTCTCTAAAATGACTCATTTTATCCCTTGTCATAAGTTTAATGATATTTCTCACATTGCAGATTTATTTTTTAGGGAGATTGTGAAGTTACATGATATGCCTAGAACAATTGTTTCAGATCAGGATGCTAAGTTCTTAAATTACTTTTGAAAGATATTATGGGAAAAGTTAGGAACGAAACTTTTGTTTTCAACAACTTGTCATTATTAAACTAATGATCAAATAGAAGTAGTTAATAGGATATTATCCACTTTGTTGATAGCTGTCATCAGTAAAAGCATTAAGACTTGGGAGGATTGTTTGTCACATGTTGAGTTTGGTTATAATCGTACCATTCATTCTACTACTAAATTTTCAGCCTTTGAAATTATTTATGGTTTTAATTCTTTAATTCCTTTGTATTTATTACCTTTAGTTGTTTTTGATCAAGTGAATTTAGATGGTAAGAAAAATATAGAATTTGTAAAGCAACTTCATGAAAAGGTACGGTTTAATATAAAAAGAAGGACCGAATAATATACCAAGCAAGCCAACAAGGGACGTCACACGCAGGTTTTTGAGCCCGGTGATTGGGTTTGGTTACACATGCGAAAAGAAAGATTTCCGACACAAAGACATTCTAAGTTGTTGCCCCGAGGAGATGATCCTTTTCAAGTGTTAGAATGGATCAATGACAATACTTACAGGCTTGATTTACCAGGTGAGTATAATGTTAGTACTACTTTCAATGTTGCTGACTTAAATCCTTTTGATGTAGGAGATGATTTGAGAACAAATTCTTCTCAAAAGGGGGGAATAATGAGGTCATTAAGACTGCAAGGAATTTGCATAATCCAATTCAAATTTCAATTGGCCCGGTGACAAAAGCTTGATCTAGAAAATTAAAAAAAGTACTAAATAACTTAATTCAGAAGGTTTTATATTAAGAAATTGGAATCCAAGTGAATTAAGAACCAAAAGGAACTTTAATTATACTCATATAAACCTAATTAGAAAACAAAAAGGGTCCAAAACTATCCAAAATCAAGAGATGATGAAAATAAAGAAAAAAATAATAATAAAGACTTGGTCAAAATAGTTTGGTTTTACTTTATTTAGTTTCCTAATTTTTATTTTTATAATTTATATTTTAATTTCATAATTTTTGATTATTTATGGAGTTGCTAAATTTTTAATTGTTATTTTAATCTTTACCTCTAACTTATAAATATGTTATTACACATTATGTAAAAAATAATAATTTTAAAAGAATTAATAAAATTATGAAATTTCTTCATACAAGTTTTGTTTTTTTGAGAACTTAGAACTTATTCAATATGAGAGTCTTGTTTAGTTTTTTAACTTATCAATTTAGATTTCGAACCATTTAAGTTGTGACGTCATTCATTCCATCTTTATACCAAAATTCTTGTTCTAGTGAGAAACGGGTCTAAAGTCATATACTTTAGATTTTTCCTCATTTAGGGCAAGAGTTGAGATATTTATTTTTCACCGGTTCATATCATTCGTTGGAAAATTTTTTAGCCTATGTTACTTGTTTATAGGTTTTAGGGTTGCTATACCCGTTGGGTTCACATCAAGTATGAAACCTCGACCCTATTGAAGTCCAAGAACTAACATGAGCAACAAGCGTAGTTGACTATCATGGATAGAGGTAGTCGACTAATTAAAGAGTTAAAAGAGAGCACAGTGACAAGTACTGATCCTTGAAGGATGTAGTATCGATTCTTGGAATTGTTCACAGAGATAAGCCGAGAAGAATTCAACCATGGAGAAAAAAGCAGTTGACTCACTCATGGAGGAATACAGGCAAAATTCAAATTGTAGTCAACTAGCAGGAATAGTAGTCACTACCATATGAATAACGGCTAGTTTTTAGAAAAGCCATTCGAGCATTAAATGATCCAACAACCTCCAACGGCTATATCTCAATATTAAATGAGCTCCAATGGTTAGAGAGGTTATAAATACAACAACAAATAAAGATCAAACAAGTTTTTACAACTCTAGAACTTCATTGTACATTAACTAAGTATCTCGATCTTTTGTGATTTCAGTTTTCTATTGTTGTATTTATTGTGATCATGAAGAACACATCAGACCACTAGGGTTAAGTTTGTAATCACTCTTTTCTCAAATAATCTTGTAAAAGATTAAGAAAAGAGGGCCTTGTTGATCTGGAATTCAATTACCTGTGAGAGATAAGTTAGAGTTTACTAGAGTCGTGAAATCTAGTGTGAGTGTAAAGAAGCAATACTTGTAAAGGTTTGACTAGGATCTGGGAGCCTAGTTGATTGTACTATTTGGAAAACAAATAGTGGATTGAAAACTCTAGGTAGAGTATGAGAGTGGATATACATAGGATGGTGGAACCACTATATATAACCTGTGTCAATTCTTCCTCTTTCTTCTATTCTCCTCTATGCATTCAACTTTTAAATTCCCAGAAAGTTTCAAAAGTGTCAAACCACTTATTCACCCTCCATTATATGATTCTTACATCTTTGATTGTGATTTTCTTGTATCAATGACATATGATATTATTGATTGTGATTTTCTTGTCATTTATATATCATGTTTCATGCATAATATCTGCCTCATATAATGTGTATGTTGTGTATGTTTCCCCTCTCCAATCCTCTTGGAACTACTTAACTAACTAATTGTTAGCTAACCCAAATATCAACATTTCAGGTGTATCAAGAACCAAGCAACCATATTTGGGTAGCAATAGTGGACTTTGGGTTTAGGGATACTACATCTCTTGTTCTTTTTTAGCCTTTGACTTATTTTGTAATGATTTTGTGAGTTAGTTTGATGAGTGTTGTATGTATTTTAATGTACATGTAATAAGTGAAGTTTATATCTTCCTTGTTGAATAAATTTGTGTTGGATTAGATGTCTTTGTTAATATTTATGTTTCAAAACTAAGATAATGCATGATTTATGATACAATGGATAAGAGTAAACGTAGCAAGATTTGCCATTTCTATGTTTATACTTGTTAGATCATATTAGTGGTAAATGTGATTAGTGATTAGAAGTGAGTCATGTTTAAATTTTATTTTATGCATATTGGGCAAACAAAGATGGGCAATTTAGACCAGTTGTGGATGTGATATTGCAATATTATAGATTTTTAGATTGTTTATGAAAAATAGTATATCTACCATTTAAATAATATTTTTATAAATATATGAAATCAGTAATGATAAAATATTTTTGTATTTCTAAACATATTCCGTCCTTGCCAACCTTATCCACCCTGCAAACACTTATATGAAACTGAAGTATTTGATAATTAGACACCTATATTTAATATAATTTATTTTTTAATTGTTAAAATACTTTTTTTTAATTGTGATAAAGTATCACTACTGGAGCACAAAAACAATAATAATAAAGAAAAGATAAAATATCATCATCGTGTGGTATTATATGCATCGTTTTCAGATTATTGTAAGACGATGCGTTTGGATATGACTCCAATCCCTTCGATAAGCCAAATCCAATAAGCCAGATTCCGGATGGTCCTGTGAACCAAAGAAAAAAAGGGAAGAAAGAAAGATTCCAGTTGGTTCTGGTTGAGTTTTGCGTTGTGTTGTAGCAATGGAAGCTGCTTCATTTCAAACCCTAATCCAATTCAAATGTTCTCTTCATTCCCAAAGGTACTGATTTCATCTTATCAACTGGGTATTGTTTTCTGAGATTCAGTCCAGGAATTCTCTGGGTTTTGTTCTCTGTGCTTCAATAATTCTTCTAATTTTCTTTTTGGTGCTTCTTACATTTGGAGAACTATCATAAACAGTAATAGACGGTATATGGGTTTAATTATATACATGTATTTGATGCTCAAATTCTGGGTTTTGGTTTTATGCCATTTTTATCTTATTTTTCTATCTCGGCTAAAATCAAAATGGAGAATATCATCTGTATTTATTATAGCAACCAGTGTAAATAATATATATATATATATATTAACTTAGCTCTAGATATGATGTAGAAGGTGCCAAATTTAGTATGAGGTATCATCATAGCCCAAGACCTGCTTTGCATGGTGTATTCTGAATTATTCCCAAATTGAGGTTAGGTACGCAATATATAGAATATACATAAAAGTGTATGAGTGTATTGTATGTGTTTGTGTGTATATCCTTTCCTTTTTAAATAGGATTACCTGTTTGATTTTGTTGCATGCTGATGATTGCATTTTAACTTGATATTCTTTTTGAAAGCAAAGCTTTGTTACGAATAAGCAATTCAAGAATGGCATGGCCAAAAGCCAGCCTAAGTATCATCCTCTTACAAATGAAAGAACAAGGAGATCTATTATTGAGCTCTTGGGCTTTAATTCTATTGCATTTTTGGTTTCTCCTGCGCTTGCTGCACCATTGCCAGATATGAAGGAGCCTGAAGTACTTCGGTAAGATGTTCCGTATATGCTGTTTTTCTTTTTTTCTTTTTTTTTTTTTTTTTTTTTTTTTTTTTTTTTTCTAATTGTGTTCTTTATCTTTCACAAGAAGAAAATAAGTTTTGATCCTTGCTAATGTTGATCATGGCTTATGTGCATCTATTTGTTTTTTTTGAAGCGTTCAGGACTCTGAAGCTTGCTAGTGGTGTGAGGATCCAAGGTCAATTTATTCTACATTCTATCTTTTCTTTTAAAGGTCATTGATTTACTACATTCATATGCAAATGAATACAAAGTCACAAAACTAGCGTTGATTATCTCTTGGGTGTTGTACTTTGATAGATCAGATGCCACCTCTCCTCTGATTATTGTTTAACCAAGTAAAACCGCCTTTTGTCACGTAAATAAATTTCCATAATTATATTTTCAAATGAAGACAAGTATATGTTTCAAAGAGTGTTTTCTTTACTTATTTGATTTTTCTAAGTACTGTAATATCTTTATTTTTATTTTTTTAAGTAAAATTGTTCTTTGATAAGTTGTTTCTTGATTGTCCAACCATTGCTGACTTGAAGCATTTCTGGCCCCTTCATTTTCTTTGTTTTACAAAAATTCTATGATGCACTTGTGCAGGCTGGTCTTCTTGTTAGTCTTATCATTGTTTCCTCTATTAATAACCCCTATGAAGAAAAGTTGATGTTTGAGGGAAGTTGTGAGACAAGTGATCGGCTCTCTTACTGCACTCTTGAATCAATGCTCATGTCTCTGTCAATATTTGGTGAAACAGTTAACCTTTTTTTCGGGTCTTTCTTTGGATCATATGTCCTACTTAGAGAGAAATAAGTTAGACTTATCTTCTGATAGAAGCTTGACAAAATTCTCAATATACAAAACCATGGTAAAACCCTTAAATTTTGATAGAACATTATGCTGTTAATGTAATAAAATAGAAAAATGTTTCAATTTGCATTAGGAATCCTATGCTTCAAATTCCCTTTTTGCAGAAATTATTGAAGGAGAAGGACCTGAAGCTCATGAGGGGGATCTTGTTGAAGTGAATTATGTTTGCCGACGCTCCAATGGATACTTTGTACACAGGTTTCTATTTTTTTTTTTTTTTGGTGGAAATCCTCTTTATTTAAGGCGTGCGTATACCTTAGCCTGGCAAAATAAAAGGAATGGATGTACCTGCCCCTGATTATGTTGAGGTCTGCATGCATACATGATTTAGATAGTTAGTTGCCACTACTATTTTCTTGCTCATATATCTGCAGTTCGCTTTGTTGTCCTACAAAATGGTTGCCTTGTGTACTGATTCGCTGAATTAGCCATTTCAATGCTCTGAAGCACTGTTGATCAATTTAGTGGAGAAGGCACCCCTGTCATACTTCCTCTGGATGAGAATAAGGTCCATTGATATTATTTTTTATTTTTTATTTTTTTATTTTTGATATTAAAAGAACATGTAGGTTTATCACCCTATTAGGATTCTGTCTTAATTGACCTAATAATTCATATAATTAGACGATCCTCTTGTTATCAATTTCTTTTTTTTTTTTTGGTTACACTCTTGTTATCAATTTGGTTAGACTTTATTTGGTTTTCTTCCATACATTAATGCATATAACAAGTTTACCCAGTTTGTTAAACATATAGCTTTCCTGTCATATTTTAGGATCAGCGATATGTTTAGGAACTCTATATTTCCCATGTACTGATAGAGTTACAATCCATCTCTTTATATTTTTTAATTGGCCAACTTTATCTTCCCATTTGTTCAGTTTTCTTTGGAGGAAAGTGCTAACATGCCATTTCTTTTGGTGATCTCTAAATATTGCTCCTATGATCAACATTTCCTCCATTAATCAAACTGGCATGTCTGTAAAAGATAATATACTTTGAGACTGTTATCTTCTTTATTATTCTGATAGAGAGAGAACTAGTGATTGTTGTCTTTCATTTTCTTCAGATAGCATCATATGAATTTACATGTGTATCTTTTACTTTATGCTAACTTATTTTTTCTATTTTTAGCAATCCTAATAGTTTCTCTCTCTCTCTCTCTCTCTGGTGACAGATTAGAAAGGGCCTGAAGGAGGTACTGACAGGCATGAAGGTTGGAGGTATGCTTTAGCATCAAGAAGTTTGAGGCAAAATTCTTAATCTGGGTTTAAAACAAAAAATTTATTCATCCCAATTTCGTCCAAATTATTTCCTGTTGAGGGGGGTTTCACTGTGTGGCACTACATAGCCGGTCAAACCCTCTTCACTGAGAAATGGTATGAAAGTGACCTGAAAATGGGGATTTTTTACATTTTAAACAACTTGATTTGGATTCAGGTGAAGTTTGGACTCATCAACAACTTAAACATAATTTGCAATCCCGGAGCTGAGTTGCCATTTGAGTGTTTTTTTTTTCCTGTTCAAACTATGATATATTTAATTAGTTTGTCAATTCTAGTAAAATTTTTAGCTTTTATATGCCGTAAACTGGGGCAAACAATGTGTTGAATACATCAACACTGTTTCTCGTAGCATAGAGTAGGCATATTAGCAAAGAATCCTTGTTTTTCCAATCTGAAATGAATTAGCCAAAAATTAATTGAAGTTTGTTGTTGACCTGCAAACTTATCTTCTCTTGTTGGTTATGTGGGCGGCAGTAAAAGAGCTCATGATGTTGGCTTTTAGTGGAGAACTTTATGGCTGACTTGCTTAAGCTTGAATGCTTAACCTGAGCTGAGCCGACACTTATAAAACTAACTGTTTGACTAGATGAGCTCAAGCATGGTAGCTTGGGGTTGCTGCTGTTGAAAGCTTGAGTTATAAGTCCCACCCTTTTCAAACACGCCAAGCTATATTCTAAAGCTTAGAAGGTTACCGATGCTATTATTATTTTAGGTTTTTTTTTTCTTTTTTTCTATGGGTGGGGAGTGGACGATATATCCACATAGCTAAGCACCTGGTAAATTTTGAATTAGAGATTATTTTTCCTGAATTAAAAGAAATTAATCCATCAGTTTTTGGTCTTGATTACACCTCAAAATTAAACAGATTTGGGTATGGATGGTTTTTCAAATAATATAGTCATTTTCAGTTTTTGTGCATTGAGTTGTTTTCTACAGCATGGCTTGTTTTCTACTCTTACATTGAGTTGTTCTCTGACCTATATTCACAAATACTTGATGGATGTCGGTGAATCATTCTCAGGCAGATAGCACCATGCTGCACGATTAGAATCACTCAGTATGGTCTGGTGGAAGTAAGAATAGAAAAATATGTTCAACTGCCATCCTAGAAGAAGAAAGTTGTTTTCAATAGACATTACCCTAGCCCAAGTGAAACTGATTCATATTGACACTTTGATTTGACAACTATATCCATTACGCTAGCATTCTCATACATGTTCTTTAACAACTGTATCATTACTTGTTTCAGGGAAGAGGAGAGCGCTGATACCGCCTTCCGTAGGGTATACAAATGAGAACTTGAAACCGATACCTGATGAGGTTTTTCCCTCTGGCTTTGAGATTGTTGTTCTTCCTAAATTTTATAGAATTCATTTTTCCATTTTTTTGAGTAAAGCTTTAATAAGTTTGGTTGGGTAACTTGTTTCACATCATGCATAATGGTTGCAGTTTGGCCCTCGACGAAGGCTATTATCTCACGCCAATGAGCCTTTGGTATTTGAGGTGCAGCTTTTGAAAGTCATGTGAGCTTCTTATCATTACTTCTGTGGGATGGAATTTTGGTAGAGGGGGTTACTGGTTGAAACAAGTAAATTATTTTGCTTAATATATCTATTTGTCATTTGTAACATGCACTAAGAAAGTACCTATGTAATTCTTAGTATAATGATAAGATTTGCGTTATTGAAACTCTTTTCTATGGTCTATTGAAATGCGAATGATGTTCAATCTAGTGTGACGTGTTTGCACTGGCTTAGTTATGAAAATATAATCCACTGTATTTGTAAATTATAAGTTTTCTAAAGAAAGTGCTAATTGTAATGGTTTATGACTAAAGCAGCAGCTGTTTCCTCATCTGAATCAATTGTTCCGCAATTTGAGAGACAGGGAGGGAGGGAGAGAGAGAGAGAGAGAAAGAGAGAGAGAGGTCATGCTACGAAAGCTACACATAACATTCCAGTGTGTGCTAGAAGCCTCTGCAATTTGCTCTGCAACAGAGGATCCAAATGTTGCTATCCTCTAATATGCTCTTCTTTAATTTAGAGCCTTCAACTTGTGCAGCCCTACAGTAATATAAAAAAAAAAAAAAAAAAAAAAAATCCAAAATTGAATTGAACTAACAGAACAAATGGTTAGAAATGCATCATCTCCATGCCAACACATCATTGAAGGCCCTAATCACAGCTGCAGAGTTGGAAAATGCTCGATTATTTAGATGAGAGAGGAAAGGCGAAAGTGCTGGGGTTAGAATGGATGACCTTAGGAAAATAAATATTATCTTAATCAATACCAAAAAAAAAAGGCAATGTGAACTAAAATTCCCATTTTGTGTCAGAATTTTATGGCCGTCAATTTTAATTGGAAAAGGGAAAAACATGGCCAGAATGGTATATTTAGGTTCTGTCCACTCGAGCCTGTGGCAACAAACGTTGAAGATATGCTCTGTTATATTTCCAACGGAAGAAAAATGAGAAAAATTGCTAGTAAAGGCAACTTTATCGAAAGGGCAAAGTTGAGCTGAGATCATTTGAGGCTACATAAGTGATCAAGGGAGTCATATATTGAATTCCCAAAACTTCTCCTGTTATCTTGTTGCTGTGAGCATTTCAGGATTTGCAGAGAGGTAAATTTTTTGACATGTTTGGTTGGCGTTCGAAGCAGACACATGTTTCTCATGCCATGTCTGTAAGTGAATGTTTTTTATTTTTCTGCTTTCATGATGTAACTTTAGCTTCTGATTTGCTTGCATTTCCGGAACAGATTGTGGAGCTTCTGGTTCATATGGATTGTGAAGGCTGTAAAAGAAGGGTCAGAAAGGCAGTTTCTAAACTAAATGGCAAGAGCTTTATCGTCTTATTTTCAGTCTACTTATTTTTATTTCCCTTGAAGAAAACTAGATGCATGTTCTTTTTTGGCATGAATTCATCAAAATGACTTGCAGAAATGAATTCCAAAAAGATCCCATCCTCATTATATGTCATATACTAAGAATTTAAATGCATTTACCTTTCAAAGTCAATAAGGATGCAGAGAGAGAGAGAGGGGTATATCTTGCTTGCAGAAATAAATTCCAAGAAAATCCCATTTTCATTTCATTCCCTGGTGTCATATACCATTCAACTTAAACCGTATATACCTTTGAAGGTTGATGAGGATGTGGAGAGAGAGGGAGGGAGGGTAAGAAAGAGGTATATCTTTCTATCTTGATAATCTCTTCAAGTACATTGAAGTTCGATGTCTGTGTCTGCACTTGAGCTTCCACTTAAGAAGGCAACTTTTTGTGCCGTTTGTAGTCTAAGAACATGCCTTAGGAGAATTGATAAGATTGGCTCATTAGACACGTTTTATGCACTTCCATAATACTTGTTCAAGCTAATTGTAGTTCAGTTGTGAAAATAGCCGTTGATTTTTGATCGATTAATTCTCAACCATTAATTTTTGATGCCATCGCTTTTGAAATTTATGTTCATTTTCATGTATCCTAGTTTACCATCATTCATATATTATTGAAGCTTTTTCTCCTTTCATTTGCCCAGGTGGAAATTACCTTCTGTAAAATGTTGAAAGCGATAAAATTGGTAAACTTCTTTGCAATGGTTTGCTGCATTACTCTAATTTCATCTTGGTATAACATAAGTATATTAGAAAAATAGAAGAAAACCACGATGGCGTATAAAAAAGACTTTTAGCAGATAAACCCCCCGGGCATCCCAAAAAAAAAATATATATATATAAAGATCTGGGGCTATGTTCAGAATTTTGCTGTTTTCAGTGGTTCAGTGCTTTGAGGAAAAAGATAGGAATTTTAGAATCATGCAGATTATGTAAATATATGCCGAATGAATTCCTTGTAGTTGGCCTCCAAGTATTGTTGGTTTATTTTGGAATAAGACTTTCGTGATCTGTGCACTACTTTCCTATAATCACCTTTCCATTATCTAATGTTAGTTTCAGATATCATTATTATTAAGTAAAATTATCGAGTCTCTTACGTGAAAATCCGGCGATTACCATCACTGATTACCCTTTTTTCTTTTTGTTTATGGCTGTGTTTAATTTGATAGCTATTCTTATCATCTAATCGAAGCTTGGGATGAAAATGGAAGTTAGTTATTTATTTATTTATTTTTACTTTTTGATAAGTTGAGGTTGCAAACATAAACTTTTGATGAGAATATAACGTGTGATGCTTTAAAACCGATAAAAAGCACCACACGTTTTTGTAAAATCTTAAAAGCATCTTTCCATGGACTATCAAAAATGTTCTTGTACATATGTCTGATGTTTTGAATATAAGGTTGGAGATGACAAGGAGAAGCAGAAGCATCAACAAGGGTACTAGAATAAAGGTTACAGACAATTTGAAATCAAAGAAAAGAATATATTTACAATGGTCTAAAACAGCTCATCAATCTTTCAACCATCTACTCAACAATAGAAAAAAGTAGGAAAGAACCTCTGTGTCTAAGCCCCCTTCTCTCTTCACTGTCTCTCTGTCTTTCTCACATTGTATAGCAAGCATACACTTGAGTTGATATGGGCATTGTGCAGGTGTGTATGGCTTGGACATAGACATGGACCAACAAAAAGTCACGGTGACCGGGTACGTGGATCAGAGGAAGGTGCTAAAGGCAGTGAGAAGGACGGGAAGGAAAGCGGAGTTTTGGCCATTCCCTTATGACAGTGAATACTATCCTTATGCAGCTCAGTACTTGGATGAGTCTACCTTCTCCTCTAGCTATAACTACTACATGCATGGTTACAATGAGAGCGTGCACGGCTACTTCCCTGACCAGGCTTACTCAACTCTCATCGATGATCAAACTACCCGAGTTTTTAGCGATGATAATGTTCATGCCTGTCGCATCATGTGATCTAATCAAGGAAAATTTATCATATATTGCCGTCCTACAAGCTTGCTATACCAAGGTGTGGATATGGAAATTATGCACTCTAAACGAAAATGTTCTATTTGCTCCAAGTGTAAGAAATTTAATGATAATACTTGGAAAAGCATAACCTAAAGACAATGGGTTGTGGGGTTTCGTAACATGAAATTTAGTAATTGATATCTCTCTCTCTCTCTCTCTCTCTCTCCGGAGACGCAACTATTGTTGGTTGCTACCCTAAGGCCAAACTGAAGAGTCGAGTGAAACCAAAGATGAGACCAACTTGGAGGGTTGAATCCATGCCAACCTACCCACTTGATTATCCTTGACAGCATAAAAAATAATAACAGTAGCGACCAATGGCTTGTACTCTTGATTTCTCTCTTCACGTTAACTCTAGAGCTTAAAAAAGAAATTTACAATTTCTTTTACTTATGACAAGTGTGATGTGAGAGGAAAATGTTTAGGAAAAAATTATAGGGATAATATTTCATAAAATACTTATGTGGTGAATTTATATATGGTGTTGATAAATAAGGTTTTGATGATAATCAAACTATAGGAAATTTAAATGGAAAGATATGTTTGAAATTAATGAAAAATGATATGAAAATTGGACTAAGTAAAATCATCTGAATGGCCAATGTCAGAAATCCAACGGCTAACCAATTGAACTTCAGTGGTCAACCGCATGAACAGAATAGTCAATCACGTCGCAGTATGCACGGACGGTCAGTCACGAGCATTGCACGGCCGACCACGTGTACTCAATGTGCACAGATGGTCAGCCATGTGCACACAATGCAAACAGGTGGTCAGCCGTGAGCACCTTAATCACTCAAGCGGCAAGCCGCAAGTGCCTTAGTATGTATGAGCAGCCAACCGCGAGCACTCTAAAGCACCCAAGCGGGCAACCGTGAGCGCATTGTGTGCTCAAGCGGTCGACCGCTGAGCAGAAGCGGGCAACTTGTTATGATCATACGGCCAACCGAAAATCTAAATGACCAACCTACTCTGTCATTCAACTAACAGATAATTCAAGCAGTCAACTGCTAAACCATATAAGGAACAAAATATTTCTTTGGCCGACTGAATCAAATCAAAGGCTAATCCAAACTTTTCATCATTCAACCATATTCAGTCGGTCAACCATTTATTCACTGAGGTAACTTAAGAAAGAAATAACGTGAATATTGAAAATATTCATTAACTGTTCAAAGTTTTATGACATGAATCAAACAAATTCTTTATTTGATCAAATTTACAAATTTAAAGTCAATATGTTATGATCTTTTGAAAATCTTTTTTGTTTGTCTAGCTAATCTTCCTGTTATAGCAAAAGGATGCTTCAAATTTTTTTGAGACAGGATTTGTTTAACAAAAAGAAGTAAAGAGGTGCCTAAGAATGATAACGGATAAAAACATTAATTGAGAAAGAGTTGAACATGTTAATTGAAGAATGTGAAAAGCATTTAATTTTCAACATTTAATTTCACCTATCACTCAACATCAGTATTCAAGAGAGCCATAAATGTCATAGTAATAAAGAATAGAAAAAAGAAAAGATTAAGAAAGAAAGAACGGTTGTTGCTAACAAAATACGATCTCATCGAATGCTCTACTACTCAAAAATACACACCACATTAAACTCTCTGCATTCTCTCTGTGTGTATCATTTACTGAGTTTTAATTTCCTTTCATCTTAAGAACAGTCTCATTCTTTGTAATATTCTTTGATCTTAACTTCATTATATATGAGAATTAGTCTCGTACTCTATAACACCCCTGCATTAAAAGAAAGTCTGAAGATTGTGATGGTTTAACGATTTGGGTTTAGAGAGAAAAAGTATTTTAGGAAAAAATATTTGTAAGGTTTCACTTGCACCTGTGAAGCAAGTGGGTTAAAAGGTTTCACTTGTATTTGTGAAATAAGTAGATTATGAAGTTTTCACTTGCATTGGGGAATCAAGTAGAGTTATACTATTTGAGAAAATAGTAAAAAATCCAGAAAAGTTGTCTGGAATAGACGTACACCAAGATTGGTGGAATCATTATAAAATTTTTGGTGTTTGTTCTTCTGCTCTTTACTTTCGGTTTTTCATAGTTTTCACTCTTTTAAATTTAATTAAGTTGAAAATCATAAAAGATCAGAAACTAATCTATTCACCATCTCGAGTTATTTTACATATAGCATTCAGTATATGGTAAAAGATTATTGGTAAAATATTTTATAAAAAAATAATTTAATCTATATTTTTCTTTTTAAACATATTTATTTAGATTTCTTTTTCTAAAAAATTAAATTTATTTTTCTCTACATTAATTTTTTCTCTTTTTTAAATCAATTTAATTTATATTTTATTTTTCTAAATACATTTATTTTATATAAAATCGATTATTTTGTTAGTGTTGATTATAAAGCCGATTTAAACACACTTTAAAGAAACACTTAGCTGAGGATTTAATGGCCCTCTCAGATCAAGTCAAGTGTGGATTGGGCTGTTGGATGCAAGAATTTTATCTTTTTATATATATATATATATTGAATGAAAGAACTTGAAAACACGTACTCAAATAATTTAGAAAAAAAAAAGGAAAAGAAAAAAAGAAAGAAAGAAAGAACAAGCTCGTTAAAGTTCATTAATTTAAACGCCCCAAAATCCATCTCCCAATGAAATCACGTGGTGTGTGCCTCTGACAGAGTCGAGAAAACAGCACTTTGTTTCTCTCCCCCCTTGGTTATTATAGTTTCCTACACAATTTTCTCTCCTTGGTCTCTCTCTCTCTCTGTAAGTAGTTTGGTTTAAACTCCATCAATGACAATGTTCATCGATGTTATATTAGTCTTGGCACTCATGATCTTTGGAATTACTTGCCTCGGTAATCCGACGTACCTGTCAAACTGCATTCAACGTCATATTGACGATATATCTCGAACCCAATCGCCTCCTTCGAGACTCGACTATGACTATACGATATATCTATCGAACGATAGGGTCTCAATCGCCTCGATAACGATCATGACTCATCAAGCGGAGACAGTTACCTCTATCAATTAAACAAATGTTAGCTTTCCAACCGGATAAGTTTCGAAAGTCCCTTATCGGTCGAGCGACCGATTGGTACGCTGTACTCTAAGGGATTCTAAAGGAATATCAGAATTTCCTCAACTTCAATATTCTATTTCATAACGGCAAATCTTGAATCTTCCGAATAAGAAAGGCATCCCTCCCGAATATGGAAGTTTTCCTGATAAATAATGATCATGATCAATTCGAAATATTGACCCCCGAGATTCTCGGATCAGCTCTATAAGAAAGGTAGGGTAGAAGTCTCTCAGTGGCACACGACTCTTACAGGTATAAGAGATTTCAAAACCCTTAACATTAGGTACGCTCTCTAAACCTAACACAGGGGGCACACTGATCATAGGGAACCACACTTTCTCAACTTTTAATCTGTTTCTTTCAATCGAAAACCGCTCTTTACTGACTTGAGTATCGGAACCTCCACGCCGGAGCACTCTCCGACGGTTTTTGCAGGTGAATCCACTCATCGACGGCTATTGTTCAAGTCAAGGAGCTGATATCTGTGGAGCCATAACTCACCTCCATCAGATTGGCGTCGTCCTTGGGAAAGCAGACTAAAGAAGTTTCGATAACCATGCCTCCAAGAACTAGAACGTTTTTTAGAGCCGCCCCCGCTGTAGAAGGGAACATCCCCATGCCCGCCGATCCTGCCGCTCCCCCAATAACGAATTCTCCAATTCACAATCCCGTGTTTTCCCCCCCACTGTCGCATCCGGAGCTAATTCCGCGACATACAAACCAAGAACAACAAGTCATGGCCCCAGAACCTGAACAGGTAGACCAATCCCAAATGGAAAGATTGGTATCTGGAATCCAACGAATGAGCAGAGAGTTGGAAGGGTCTCAGCCGCCCAGATCTCTCGAACGAATGTGTCGCTAATATGAGATGAAACTTTCCGAGCGAACGGACACGACTCTGATTCTTAAAGTCTCAAATCAATCAAAGGATCTCAGCCGCCCAGATCTTCCGAACGAATATGTCTCTAATATGGGATGAAACTCCCTGAACGGACAGATACGACCCTAATTCTTAAAGTCTCTAATCAACCGAAGGGTCTCAGTCACCCAGATCTTCCGAACGAATGTGTCGCTAATATGGGATGAAACTCCTCAAACGGGCGGACACGGTCATGATTCTTAAAGTTTCTAATCGACCGAAAGGTCTCAGCCATTCAGATCTTCCAAAAAAATGTGTCGCTAATATGGGATGAAACTCTCCGAACGGGCGGACACGGCCCTGATTCTTAAAGTCTCTAATCGACCGAAGGGTCTCAGTCGCTCAAATCTTTCGAACGAATGTGTCGCTAATATGGGATGAAACTCCCCGAACAGGCAGACACAACCATGACTTCTAAAGTCTCTAATTGGTCGGAAGGCCTCAGTCGTCCAGGCCTTTCAAAGAAACATCTCCGAATCGACCTCCTAAGAACATACCAAAGTAGCCTTAATTCAAAGAGCTTTCAATAACACATTAGAACGAGCACATCATCAGAGGAAATTCCCCCGATCTCGTTTGGTTAGTAAAAATATCGGAAGTTCTTTGAAGATTATTACATTCCACTAAATCAAGGGGTAAAAAATCCTCATTCCACAAAATTATAAAAGGACATAAGGGACACAAGAAACAGTAGGAGTAGAATTCAAATCCGCTGATCCTTCAAGCGGGGGCAGAGCTTTGTACCGACCAACCTCTCAAAGAATCTCTTCGGCGCATTTCAGACACTCATGCAACTTACGTTGAGAAAGTTGTAGGGCGACAGCATCTCTGGCAGCAGAAACCTTGAGGTCAGCTATCTCCTGTTCGGCCCTTCGAAGAGATTCTTCTTGTAAACGGGCTAACGTTTCAGCGGCTGTTAACCACGCTTTCCGAGAACATGTCTCTGTTTCCAATTCCTTACAACGAGTTTGAACTGAAACAAGGTCCTCCTGAAGGCGCTTGATCTGTCTGTCTTTGACCTCTCCAATGGTCTTCTCTTGGTTCTTTAAAGCATCATTCAGCGCCAACACTTGGTCGCTCTTACGAGAAAATTGCTCATCCCGCTTAGCCTTCAACTTTTTTTGAAACTCAGTTAGAGCAGAAATTTGGAAAAAAGACACAATGGTCAGAGTCGCAAGACAATAAAGATCAAACTTCAACTCACACAAAGGAAATACTTACTGTAAGACAAAAAGATTGGATAACCCTGTCGGTACACTTGAGAGACATCTTTCGAAGGGTGGATCTCGAAAGAAGTTGGAAACGCTCAGCCAACTGTGACCCTTCCTGTGGATCAACAAGATTGAAATTGTGGCCTCCCTTGAAAACCGCCACTGATCCTTTTTCGGAACTCCGTCCTTCTCCAATCAAAATAGGCGGAGGAATACAATAGTCATCTGGTACATTAACCAAAAGACACTGAGATCCCCGAGGGGACTGTCCCGAAGTTTCGTCCGGAATGGAAATAGAAGGTTGCGTCACCGGAGACTCTTCCGACCTTTGCTCTTAAACCGGGATGTTCTTAGTCACTTCGAAGAATCCCCCGTCGGAACCGCCTCCTTCTCCAACTCCGGTCGACGCACCAAAGGTCTCACCAACTAGATGACCCCCTCCAGTTTCAGAATGTTCTTAGGACAGCGTATGCTCTCCAAATGCAGCTTGCCCTTCTCTCCTAGCAGGTACACTAGGCACTCTAGTCTTAGACTCTTTCCGCCCGGACTCAGGGGAAGCATCAACCGCTTTCCTCTTTGCATTAAATCGCATTTCCCGCTCAGTAGAAATTTCATCAAGAAAACGGGCATCAATGACCACACTCCCTCAACTCTCAGTCTGTTTCTTTCAATCGAAAACTGCTCTTTACTGACTTGAGCGTCAGAACCTCCCCGCCGAAACACCCTCCGGCGATTTTTGTAAGTGAATCCATCCATCGACAGCCATTGTTCAAGTCAAAAAGGAGCTGATATCTGTGGAGCCATAACTCACCTCCATCAAATATCATATATATAATTTATATATTATATATTTTTAAATAAAATAAAATTTATATATTTATATGAAAAAAATATATTTAAATAAGCAAAATAAGGTTATTTTTATTAATTGCAATAACCATTCATAAAATTCATATTAAAAAAATAAAAATAAAAATAAAATAATTAAATTATATCTATAATTGAAAAAATAATATAATATTTTTGAAATATAGAAAAATTATGTATAAACTAAGTCCACTTGTATTAATATATTTAATAAGTGATAAATTAAAAATAAAAAATTCAAAATTATGACTTACAAAAGTGAAGGGAAATTTTTTCATGAAATAAGCACACGTGCTATATTTTTAGTATAACATAAGTTGAATGATATAATTTTTAGAAAACTTTTGAACCCTAATGTTATCCAACCCCATTGTTTTACAAAATATTAAAACATTTTTATCTCACATCGAAGAAATATAGAATATAGAGAGAATAAAGAGAATGAGATTATATTTTTATCCCATATTGAATAGATATAGAGAGAATAAGGAAAGATGAGTATCTAAATAAATAGGAAAGAGAGTTTCCAATAAAATGTAATGATTTATAGTTAAATTGTATTAATTTGTGGTTTGACTGGTTTAAACGGTTTATTGATTTTATCAATTTTGATCGGTTTTAAATGACTTTGATCAAATTTGATTTTATCAGATTTGATAATAAAAACTGAATCAAAATATAGAACTATTTATGATCGAATTGATCAAATTAATCGATCCAATTCAATTTTAAAAACACTGTTTCTATAGGCCAACGTATCCTGCTATCGAAAAAATAATAACACTGCCTCTATAGACCAACGTATCCTGCTATCGAAAAAATAATATGGACAGTAATGATCTCTCGAACAGTCTCGGAGTATATAAACATTCCTCCTGTACTTCTCTGTCATTTTTTTTTCATGTCTATTTCATCCCAACTACTTCGTCTCTCTTTTTCCCTAAATAGTTTTGAATCTTTTTTTTTTCTATTTTCTTGGAATGGGTGCCTGGTTTATGTCAATCACCGTGTTTCTTTCTTGCATTTTGGCCATTCAGTGATGGTAACATTATTTTATTCTCTTCTTCTTCCTCTTAATAGTTTTATGTTCAAAAGATTTTATTTATGACCAAATTATATTACGAATTTCATATTAAATTTATAAAAAAATTATAGAAATATTTAAGTCTGAGATACTCTCTTTCCTAATAAATCGTTCTTTTAGATTGAATTTTTCTATTGAGTTTGGTTCATCACGTAGATCCATAACAAATTAGTAAACTTATGACAAATTAGTATCAAATCTTCCGATTGAACATGAAAAATGATTATCTAGAAGAGAGCTACCTAGTACTTGATAAGATCCAGAGTGAGAGTTGTCCAAAATGAAAAATGGCAACTTGGTAACTGATGAAGGTGGGTGATGGCTCCTCAGATATTGACTCCTTCTTGACTCGAACAGTAATCACCGATGGTGGATACACCTATAAAAATCGTCGGAGGGTATTCCGACGGGGAGACTCCGACGCTCAAGTCAGTAAAGAGCGATTTTCGTTTGAAAGAAACAGACTGAGAGTTGAGGGAAAGTGGTTCCTTGTGATCAATGTACCATCTGTATTAGGTTTAGAAAGTGTACATGATGTCGAGGGTTTTGAGATCTCTTATACTTGTGAGAGTTGTGCGCCGCTGAAGGACTTCTACCCTACCTTCCTTATCAAACTGATTTGGAAATCTCGGAAGTCAATGAATTTATCACGATCCTCACATATCGGGAAACCTTCTTTTTCGGAAGGGATGCTTTCCTTATCTAAAAGATTTTAGAATTATTGTTATGAAATAAGAAGCCGAAATCAAGGAAGTTCTGACCTTCCTTTTATAATCGACAGGGGTGCTGCCCCTCGTTCGGTTGCTCAACCGATAAAGGGTCTTCGAGATTTATCCGGTTATAAGGCTGACATCTGTTTGACTGATCGAGGTGACTATCTCCGTTTGATGAGTCACGATTGGTTAATCGGGACGGCTGAGATCTTATCGTTCGGTAGACCCGGGCGACTAAGGCCTTTCAGTAGACCGATCGGGGCGACTACGACCCTTTGGTAGATTGTTATTGCGGTCGTTAGATATTGATTGGCAGGCCCCCTTTTTTGTGGGTCCTTTAGGAATTGACTCTTTTAGACTGGGTTTTGGAATATGTCCCATCAGTAACAAAGTAATGAAAAAAGGTAATTTGGTGCCAGAGCCGTCCAAATGAGAAAAAGACTAACCAGTGTCGGAGTAAGAGCCGTTCAAAAAGAAAAATGGTTACCTAGTGTCGGAGTGAGAGTCGTCTAAAGAGAAAAATGACTATCTAGTACCAGAGTTAGAGCCGTCCAAAGGAGAAAAGAGCTATCTGGTGCCGTGAAGAGTTCAAAATGAGAGCCATTCATAGATGTTCGAATTCTTAAAAGGTGGACAATATTACGAATTTTATATTAGATTTACAAAAAAAAAAAATCATAAAAATACTTAAATTCAAGAGACTCTATCACCTAATAGGTAGATCTTTTAGGTTGAATTCTCCTATTAGATTTGAATCTATTATGTGAATCCATAATAAATTAATGTGCTTATGACAAATTACTACGAGGTGGACTGAACTGGCCAATTCAACCCAAGAGTCGGTAAAGCCACCTTAACTGGTTCGATTTTGACCATTGTATCGTTCATGCATATGAATAGAATTAAGCCAGGTGACCGATTTGGCTATTTACCAAAATTGGTAACCCGTATGAACCGTACTGAGTCGTTCGAATTTATAACTAATAAAAATAAACCTAATGTTATTAAAATTTTAACAGAATTGTATCTTGCGTAATATAACTGATATGATTCATAAAAACATTAAACTAGCTTTGAATAGAAAGTTTGACTTGGTTTAACCAGTGAACCAGTGAGCTACTACCTTTGACTGCTCACTATCCGATTTGATTATAACTGTATTACTTAGTAATATCATATATTTGGATTTGAACTAGTTTTTGTTATCGAAAAAGATGAGATTCGCCAAACTCTTATAGGTGTAGAGATAGAATATTGAACTCTCTTAATTATAAGTCTTAATTTTGAATCATGAGAATAGAGAAATGAGATTTGTGAGAGGTAAGTCATTAATGAATCCCATAATATTTGGATCAAATTAATATGATGAAACCCAAATATTAATTGGTGGTAAAAAAATTCATTTACACAAAAAAAAAGAAAAAAAGATGAGATTCGTACTTGTTTTGTTGTTGTTGAAATATTTTGTGAATTTAAACCTAAAAGTTTTACCATATTATATATTGTTTAGCATATAATATAACACGAACTTTTTTCTATTGCAAGTTGTACGTCTTTATTTCTTATGTATTATTATTTATTCATCTTTTCAAGGAGATAGTCTAATAATCATAATTCTCTCACTCAATCCGATAATTTTAAATTTAAATCTTGATATAATAAAAAAAAAGAAACAAACAAAACGAGTTGGGCTTATTTGTTTTACTATTTTTTATATGGGACAAGCCAAACTTCTAATTTGGGAAAAAATTCTCAAAATAGTATGATTTTTTTTTTCTCTCAAAACTAGAGATTTTGATATTGGCAATCGCGATTTCTAAGATCATTTTTTTTTTTTTTTTGGGAATAAAGGTGGAAAAAAAAAAAGATTACCAGTCTCGCTTTCTTAAAGCAAGACCACAAATCTCGCTTTGTGATAATGAGATTCCCAATCTCGCTATCATGTTTTTTTTTTAAGTTATTATTATTATTATTATTATTATTAAAATATAAACTATTATTAAAAAATTAATAAAAATTTATTATTAATTAAATTTTTTTATTAACTTCATTTTTTAATTTTTGAAAAAACTTAAAATTAATAAAATATTAAATATTAACCAATATTATTAAAAATTAATTAAAATTAAAAAACTATTATTTAAAAATGAAAACATATAATTAATAAAAAGTTAATCAATAAATTTTTATTATTCAATCGCAGAAGGGGTTTTGAGTTTCGATTTATCTCTCTATAGTGAATATTATTCTGAAATTTTTAGATAATTGTAAAATCATTACTTTGTAAATTAATTGATCTTAGAGAAAACTAGATCTAAAACTCTTAAAATCATAGAGAAAAATGCACTCGAAAATCCCCTGTTGCAAACTGAAATAATCCAAATTTTTAATTATGTTCTGAGTAGTCAACTTTGATCGCTCATAATTTTCTTATGTGAACTCCTTTTCCTATGATTTTTGAACCATTTTAAAGATCATATTTTGTAAAATAATTCATCTTTAGTAAATAAACTCAAAATCTTATAAGATCTGGGTTAAAAATCATGTCGAATATCCTTTATCAGCTATATGAAAACTAGAAAACAGATTCGAAACACATTTTCAACTGGATTTTCGATGACCTAGAGTTGTCATCGGTGATTTCAATTGATTCTAGAATGATATCCATATTTCCTACTTTCAACTCTAGGTGTTGGTTACCTATTTTTGATATCAGACCACTATAAAAAACGACGGTCAAATTAGCTGGAAAACCATCTCGGAAATCTTAAATCCCACATGTGAAAAACTCACTGTCCTCTTTTTTTCTTTTTTTTTTTAACTTTTTGAAAAAAATATAAAATTATTATTATTATTATTATTATTATTATTATTATTATTATTATTATTATTATTATTATTATTATTATTAAAACATAAAATTTTTATTAAAAATTTTTATTAATTAAAAATTTTTATAAACTTCATTTTTAATTTTTAAAAAAACTTAAAATTAATAAAAAAATTGTTTATTAACCATATTAACCAATATTATTAAAAATTAATGAAAACATGATTAACAAATTAATCAAAAATTAAAAACTATTTCGATAGATGCAAGAAGAACATCATCAAACGAGAAACAATAAACACTAATTCAAAATGACCCACAATTGAATAGCCACACTATTTTGAATCTTGTTCATTTTTAATTTCCTAGTATCAGCATGCTTAGCAAATTGTCTATGTACATTTTCATTGCAGGAAATATCATTTTTTTAGCAACAATAATAAGCATTGTGTTATTGATTCATTTTCAGATTCAAGTTGGGATTGGGTCACAATTAGAGGAGGCCTCATCTCAACTTCCTATTTCATTTAAGGAACTCACTGTCTCAAAAGGAAAAGACTCTTATTAAACTTGTCCATGACCAATGGCTCTCTTTCACCTCGGATGGTTATATTGGACTTGGTGTTAGATCATTTTTTGACCTACGAAGTTGGTTTCATAGCAATGATGTGCCATCTTGTAAAGTTTGTCTTGATATTGCAAGCATGTTTTTGTTACTTATAGCTATAATTATATGAATCACGAACTTGGTCTAGTTTATAGTTATAATCATATGCAAACTCATGCAAAGGAGGAATGCTATCACTAGCAAATAATATTACGTGAGGTATTCTCTTATCATCAAAATCATACACAACATTCCGAGCATAAAGATTAGGAGAACAACTATGATTGATAAATCTCACAATATTTCCATAGAGTGCTGCATCAATTGTGAAGCCACCATCTTCCAAAACTTCATAAGGACTTGAATGATCTTCAGGCATGATGGAGGTGGGTTTTTTCTTCAAATACCGACTCCAACTCCTTGCTCTGGAATCTCTGAATCCATAGGAATTAATTGATTTTCGCCTCGACCAGTCATGTTTGCTTATGAACTTTCTAATTCATCTTTTCTTTTCGAAAAAAAACAATGATTGAGTTAACAATATTGGTTAATATGGTTAATATTTAATTTTTTATTAATTTTAAGTTTTTTCAAAAATTAAAAAAATGAAGTTTATAAAAAATTTTAATTAATAATAATTTTCAATAATAATTATATATTTTAATAATAATAATAATAATAACAATAATAATAATAATAATAATAATAATAATAATAATAATTCTTTATTAATTTTATGTTCTTTTAAAAGATAAAAAGAGGAAAGTAAGTTTTTCATAGGTGGGATTTAAGATTTTCAGAATGGTTTTTCGGTTAGTTTGATCGTCATTTTTCATAGTGGTCTGGTGTCGGAAATAAGTAACTAACATCTAAAGTTGAAAGTAGGAAATATGGATATCATCCTTAAATCAATTAGAGTCACCAACGGTAATTTTAGGTTATCGAAAAATTCAGTTGAAAGTGTGCTCTGAGACTATTTTCTAGTTTTACATGATTGACAGGGGTATTCGACATAATTTTTTACGCAGATCTTGTGAGATTTTGAATCTATTTTCTAAAGATGAATTATTTTACGAAATATGATTTTTAAAATTGTTTAAGAATCACAAAAAAAGGAGTTTAGATGAGAAATTTATGAATGGTCAAATTTAACTACTCGAAACATAATTAAAAATCTGGATTATTTCAATTTGTGACAGGATGTTTTCGAGTACATTTTTCTCCATGATTTTGAGAGTTTTAGATCTAGTTTTCTCAAAATCAATTAATTTAAAAAGTAACAACTTTACAAAGGTTTAAAAATTTTTTAAAAATATTTATTATAGAGAGAGAAATCGAAATTTAAATATGGTATATTGAAACTGTCCAAAAACAATGAGAGGATGAATTTTTGGAGTTCGGTGATAGTTTTAGAACCAGTGGCCTATTTTTTCATAACAAAAACATACTCCTTTCGGAACCCTTTTTGCGGTTGATTAATAAAAATTTATTGATTATTTTTTTATTAATTATTTGTTTTCTTTTTTTAATTAATAATTTTTTATTTTTTGATTAATTTGTTAATAATTTGTTAATTAATTTTTAATAATATTGGTTAATATTTAATTTTTCATTAATTTTAAGTTTATTCAAAAATTAAAAGATGAAGTTAATAAAAAATTTTAATTAATAATAATGTTTTATTAATTTTTTAATAATAGTTTATGTTTTAATAATAATAATAATAATAATAATAATAATAACTTAAAAAAAAAAAAACATGACAGCGAGGCTGGGAATCTCACTATCACGAAGCAAGATTGGTGTTCTTGCTTTAAGAAAGCGAAACCGGTAATCTCGCTCTTTTTTTACCTTTATTCTAGAAAAAAAAAATCTCAGTCAGAAGTCGCGATTGCCAATATCAAAATCTTTAATTTTGGAATTAAAAAACAATCATATTATTTTAGGAATTTTTTTCCAAAAGGACACTACTTTGCAAAATAATAATCTGAGGCAATCTAATGATCATAATTCGTTTTTTTTATACCATGAAATTAGATTTAAATCTTAATGTAATATAAAAAAAAAATAGGAACAAAACGCCAAAGTAGGGTCCTTTTGGAGGGGAAGATTTTCTGAGAGAAAGAGAGGTCGATTCGGGGGGGATCCATCGTAAGAGAGAGATCGGCGAACAGAAATCGATCGACAGAGAGAGGAGAGAGAGAGGAGGGGAGTAACAAGATTTCAAGCTTGCACCGCACACAGTTAAAGCTCGACTAACAAGGCCTACTTTCAACTCCGGCCCAAAAATCATAGTGAGGGCCAGGCCGAACAAGCCCTATTTTCTTTGTTCAACTAACATTTCATGCCTCAGATCAAATGTCCAAGACGACGACGTCATTTTGAAGGGCGATATATGACCAGTCCCATGTCACTCCCCTCTTCTCTCTCCTCTCTCTGTCGATCGATTTCTGTTCGCCGATCTCTCTCTCAGGATGGATCCCCCAGGAATCGACCTCTCTTTCTCTCAGAAAATCTTCCCTCCTCTAGCCAAATTTTCCAATGTCTCTCACCCCTCTCTTTCTCTCCATCGATCCGTTCTCTCTCTCTCCCTCTTGATATCTCTGTTCCTCTCTCCTGCTTCAAGTAAGTCAAAATGAAAGGAAGGATGAAGAATGTTATATATCATGAACTAGATCAATCGCTGGTTAAAATACTACGGGTAGACCGAGTAATTTTTTTTTCCAGATTTTTGGCAAAATCTTTCAATTTGCTCATATCATATGCTTTTGGTTTGGCAAATTTCAGAATCTAAAATTTCGGTTCGGTCTGAAAATATGGGTAATAACTGGCAGTGCCATATCGGTCCTCTCTCTCTCTCTCTCTCTCTCTCTCTCTCTCTCTCTCTCTCTCTATATATATATATATATATTGGATTGGATGTATTGTATGCAGATCTATACAGGTAATGCACATAATAGAACAAGTGAGTTAAATGCGGAGGACCATGACGGGTCTATTTCAGAGTCTCCGTCTCCGTCTCCTACACCATCTTCTGATTCAAGTTAATGACGGTGCTAAAGCACAGCATGCTTCCCTATGCCGTAGCTCACATTTGTGACCCAAGTTCGGATTTAATTAAAAAAAAAAGCTTAAAAAAACTTTTGAAAATACATATTAAAAAATAACTCAAGCTGGGTATTCAACATTTGACTAACACTGTTCACATTTTGTTCTAATATTCAACACTCGATCAATATTATTTATATACAAGTTGATCGAATGTTTAACACTCGATCAATCCCTATCTCTATTGTGAATAGCGTGAGTCGAATTGAACTCTCAACTAATCTATAAACAGTTTATGAACAGTATTGATCGAGTGTTGAATATTTCACCAATTATAATAATATTGGTTCAGTATTGAACACTCGACCAATCTGAATTATTTCTTGAAATTGTTAACTTGTCTCCACATTTGTAACAGTTTCTTCTCTGAAGAACAATTCTAATATAAAACAATACTTCTGCCTAATTAGCTTTTGAAACTAAAGCCTAGAGGCATATGAAACATTGTTGTCGTGTGGGGTGGGATTCTTAATAAGTTAACATTTGAGGCAAATCAGTAATAGTTTGGGCTAATTACTAAAATCTTAATTAGGTGCTATTGCATTGCATGCATTAATGCTGGTTAAAGTCTTTGTATGATCTCTGTTACCATTTCCAATGCCCGCAATTTTTGGGAATGCTCGGCTTATAATTATACTTAACCATTGTTTACCCATTTCAAAGCAAAAGGGGAATGATATTCTTTGACTTATGGTAGGCCAAAATAGGGTTGTTATCACACAAGCTGTTACCATTTTGCAATTCTCCTTTCCCCCCCCCCCACCTTTGCTTTTTTGACGACATTATTTTTGCCCTGCGTGAGATGAAATCATTGTTTCTTTTTTTATAGAATGAAATACAATCAAACAGAATCAAATTGAAAAAAATATAACGGAATTGAAGAGGCTATACTGTTCGAGCTGTCCCTGAGTGATGAAATCATTGTTTCGGTCTCCATTCTATCATCATTCACGCATGCCCCATCCTCTTTTTCTCCTAAAATTGATTCAATTTCTTTTTCTTAGAGGAGTCATATCCTGTGCTTTTATATTTCATAGCTATTTTTAGTGAAATAGATTTGGGTTTTAGTTATCCTAGCTTATTCGGTGATTGTATATGAACAATTATTTTAATTCTGATATTGCTTTCTTCAATGATATTTTTCTAATACTCCACTTCAAGCCAAATTTAGTGAGTTTAATTAAATGAAATGTTTTTTTTTTTTTATATGAGGATTTATTTAGCATTTTGTTGAAACATTATGTCGTAAAAATAAATAGAAAAATTTTCTATGGAAAATTGAGATCAAGCTGATATTTTGGGTTCAAAAAATAATGATACCCAACCAAACCACATTTGGTTGTCTGCTGCCTCTAAGAAACAAAATCCAATGGATGAAAATAGGTTTTTCCAGAACACGGGTGTACAAGCTTTGCGAAATTTCCTTTTTTTTCTTTTTATTTTTGAGAAAAGATATATAGCATTAAAAAATAAAATAAAATTTTTGTCAGAAAAAATTAACTAGGAAAATCATTAAAGCATATTAGAATAATTGCAATTGACGGTAGTATTTTAAAGGGGAAAATACTTTATTGATAGATATGTATATATATATATATATATATATATATATATATATACATATATATATATATGTTCCACTGCATATAAATAAATAGATGAAAAGAATGGAAGTGGTAGAGAATGTGATAAATAAGCAAGAGAGGCCATTCTTCTTTCAAAGGGAACAGACACAACTTCTATCACCTCCTCTACCACTTCCATTCGCTCCTTTACCACTTCCATTCTCTCCATCTATTTATTATACGCCTTTTATTTATTCTTTATTTTAGATTTCTGGTCCTTTCAGATTTCTGATTCTCTTTATTTATTTATCCCGATCTATATTTCTTTTTGTTTATTTTTCATCTTAGTTATTTATTTTTCTTATTTCTTATCTTTATTTCTTTACTTATTTATTATACTCATTCGCTCTTGGGCGCTCTTGGTATCAGAGCCACAGGATAGTGTTATATAGAATAATTTATGTTCCACTGCATATACATAATATATTTATCCGTACGGGCTCAAAAAGTATTATTTGAAATTTTCATTATTATTAAAAAAGAAAAAAGAAACAATTTTCTTATATTATGCTTTAATTTTTTTTTAAAAAAAAATTTGGTGCTCAACCCAATGGGAATACTCATGTGTTCCCTTAACATAATTCAACATCATCAAATAACACTAACATTATGAGAAATGTACAATAGTTGGTGTGAGGTGTAGGAAGTATGGTTCCAAAAATAACGACTTTTTTAAATAGGTTAAATAAAAAAATAATAATTACGTTAGTATCACACTGTTATGTAATTATATATAAAAAAAAAAAGTATGATAAAAGAACATCGAGGAAATGTCATTGCCGAGTGCACTTGTAGCCATGATTTTTATCCTTTCCGCACTTGATGGATAGAGAAAGTCAAAACACAACATAAAATTAATTTAATTTAATTTAATTTATTTATCGAATTTAGACCATATCATTTAGGCAGTCTTAAAGGTTCAAATCTAAAAAAATAATAATTATTACAAAATTATATCTTTTTAATATATTATCAAAAATTTTTCCTTCAACATCGTAGAAATACCAATGAACAGTTTATTTAAAAGAAATAGCGATATATTTCTTAATTAAGATTTGAATTTAAATCTTAAAAATAAAAAAAAAAAATTACATTATAAGAGATATTTTTAAAGAGAATTTAATAATAATTCGAATCAAATTAATTAAAATATGATTTTAAATATTTGTTAATTTAGATAAAAAAAAAAGAAAGGAAGAGAGAGAGTGAGAGAGAGAGAGAGAGAGAGGGTAGGGGTTGCTTAATTAACACACTTGGATACAATCTTGTAATGTAAGGGTCGGTGTCACACTCTTCACCAAAAAGAGATAGAAGAAAAATAATAAAAGTTGAATTGGGATTGTGTTGGGGGTTGGGGTTGGGGTCGGGGCACAAAGTAAACAAAGGGACATTCTCCCAAGTTTGGTCCGTGTAATGGGTTACAAATGGTAAAAAAGGTACCCTCTCGATCATTTCAAATAGAGAACGGATCCAACGGTCTCTCTCTCTCTCTCTCTCGAAAGCGTTCTGGACTTTCGCCTCTATTCATTTCAAAACCCCCCAGCGTTCACATTAGCTTATCGTCTTCCCTCAGGTTGACAATCACAATGCCCACCCTCGGGGTGCAGGATGGAACTATACGCGCCACGTGCCTTTGTCGAGTCACTCTTCGTTTACCCTTCCAATTACATGGTGTGGTGGTAAAACACCATGGTCAGACGAATTTATATGAATTCTTTCTTAATTTTTATAGATTTTGTAATTATAAAAAATATAAATATGAAAATATAGACGAATATGTTGTAATATCATGTTATAAAGATAGAAACAATATAATAATTTTAAAATTTAATACCATTTTATTTCAATAAATTATTATAATAAATTGAATTTATATAAAAGATCTACTATCATTAATATATAAATAATTATTATAAATATAAAAAATGTAAAGATAAAGAAATTAAATATGTATTAAAATTAAATAAATATGTAATTATATATATTTTACGAGAGATGTGTTTTGTATAATATAAGTGAAGATCACATAGTAAATAATTTATTATTTTCTTATTATAAAATTTAAATGTATAGCCAGTTCTTTAAAATTTATAAAAATTCACGTAAATTTTGCAATTGAACGTTCTTTTTAATATTCTCTAATATAATTTAAAAATAAATAATTGTTTAAATTTTATCATGACTTGTTTAAGATTTTGGTTGTTAATGCATTGGATTTATGTTATTATTGAACAGTTGGTAGGGTTATCCTGAGATTCCTGACAAACTTTTTGCCTCGATGTTCTAAAGTATTCGGTAGGTTGATTTAGTCACATTTTATGCCCTTAAATGAGGAGCTAAATAATTATTAAAAAGATAATGAAGTATTGTACAAGTAGATGATAGATGTAGACAAAAGAATATATACCTTGTTAACTTTCATTGGGAAGCAAGTTGGACTTCTAATGATTTGAGTTTACTCTGTAATTATGAGAGAAAAGCTATCTCAGCTCTATAATTTTAAAAAGCGTAGAAGGGTTCTCTCATATACCAAATAAAGAATCATAAAGTATCCCATCTTTATGTTTTTTTTTTTTTTTTACTGATCGGCATTCAGAATTCGTTCGACTAATTCGGTCTAAATATTATGGAATTCATTGATGGGTTGACTCTTCCAAATCTCTTTTTCTCCTGATAGATGACATTTTTCAATCTTTATTTTTATTTTTAATAATATCTAAGATAATTATATAACATCATCAACAAAAAAATAATAATAATTAAAAGGACCAAAAGAAAATTGAAGGAAAAAACTCCTCCTTACTTGAAATTGTTGCAAATACAAGTATTGTTTGGCACGGTTAGCTTAACAACCCTTTGAATTTATGCTTTGATCTACCCTAATCTTGGAGCGGAAAATGATGTTTACATTTCTTTTTTATATCTGAATCAATGATATTCGAAATCAATTAATTTAATATGAGTTTTTATTGATTTTTTTTTAAAAAGAAACTTTTTTAATATAGTTAATTTTTTTAAAAAAATTAAAATTAAAATTTTAATTAAAAAATTTAATATTTTTTCTATTGAATTTACTGTCCGTGAGTGAAAATGATGTTTACTACTGTTCATGTTTGGGAAGTTAGGAAGTTAAGAGGTTTGGTGAGCAATGAACGATAATCTACTGAGAAAGGACATCCGTTAGACAACTTCCGACCGTCTGGATTGAGTGATCAAACAAAATTTGCAATTTTTTTTTTATTGGTGGGGGGGGGGGGAGGAATATTGTAATAAAATCATCATTTTAAAGTACATTCAAAATTCAAAAATATTTTTGAATTTTCAACTTGACAACTTGCCGATGGTACAGTCCACAACTCCATTTTCGAATTAGGATTCAGAAAGAAGCATTCATTCTGGCTGTAAATCGGATAATAACTATAACGCCCGTTTGTATACCAACAGAGGCTTCCTCTACTTGACAGAATGATGAAATCTAGTCATAATTTTCTTTTAATAAAATAAAAATATATATTTTTACCTAAATATTATCTTTCTTATTAAAAATATTACAAGTAAAATAAAATTTAATATTATATCAAATCACTAGAAAATTTTAAAAGAACAAAAGAAGTCTAAAGTACATTCAATGACCCCTTAAATATGGTTCAAAATTGATTTGTTGAAGTTAGATTTAATTTTAAGTGGAATTCTGTATGTATTTATTCAGTGTGATTTTTTTTTTAAAAAAAGGTTAAGTTTTGCATGTGTAATTGGAAAAAGTCCAAACTTCCACTGTATCAGATTAATTTCCAAACTAAATAGGTAATATAAAAATTATAAAATTTTATGCGACAAAGCATAATTTGATGAATGTTTATAAAATAACTTTTTTTTAAATAAAATATATTTGAATTTTTATAATTTTAATTTATTTAATAACTATATAAGATAATTATTCTCTATTGAGTAGTTTAGAAAACAAAAAAAAAATATTAATATATTAATTCAAACAAAATATAGATTAAAATGGGAAATGGGGAAAAAAAACAATAGAAAAAACATAAGGAAATGGGGCAAAGTACAACGATAACATGGAAGGCCATGGAACACCAAGCTAACATTTCACCCAGCTCAACGGGTCAAAAATCAAAAATGAAAAAAATGGGGTCCCTCCCACCAATAAAAACACTTGTCACAAATATAATTTCAATATCTCCTGATTTCCACGTGGCAATATCAGATGAAGTCAAACACAATCTAGATTTCAACGTGAAGCCAGGCGAGGCCCCTTTTTATTTTGAAAAACTTAACAAAAATTTCTTGACGTCGTCAACTTCAATTCCGTTACGCAAATCACGAGACAAGGATGTGACGTCACAACTCCGTTAGCTTTTCAATTTTCAATTTTATTGTTCCGAACAATCCCAACGTTTATTTCTTTCAGGTGTTTCTCTGTCTTCTCTTCTCCCAAGGTTTAGCTTCTCTCTCACACGTTCTCTCTCTCTCTCTCTCTCTCTCTCTCTCTCGCATTTAATTGAACACGCTCTCACTCTCTTGTGAATGAGGCTTCATAACACACGAGAATCTTGTTTCAACTTCCAAGCTTTCTCAACATTTTGAAACAGAAATCTCAGACTAAAGATCTTTAGTCTCCTCCGCTTAAATTAAATTTCTTCTTCTTCTTCTTCTTATTTTATTTTGGGTCAAGCGAATTGTAAAATTTAATCAGTAGCCGTCGGTGAAGGTGAGACACTAACTATATCATCTGCTTTTAGTTTTTAAGCTTCTTTGAATTCTTGATTTTTTAGAGAGAGAGAGAGTTTTGATCAGTTCAACTGTTCACTTTTGATTGTCTATTGGGTAATCAATGAAAGATTCGGGTTTAGCCATTTTCGAGAGGGAGAGAGTTTTGATCAACATTTTGATTTGTTTTAGCTCTGTTTTCTTGAATCAAGTTGCGGATACTAATTTATTCTTGTTCTTTCTTGTTCATTTTAGATTATTTAAAGAGATAATTGGGAAGATGCCGCCAGAGACGGTTTTGAATTCTATATTTACTTCTCCGGGCAAGAACCTGAGAGGACTTAAGAGTTTGGGTTGTAATGAGGCCGAAGACTTCTTCAATGACGACGAATTGGCTCTCCGAAAAGCCGAAGAAGCAGGTGCTTCCTTGCTTATATCATATCTTTTTCTCTGTTTCTGGAAATTTATCTCATCCCAAGAACAAGAAAACTCCTCTAACTTTGAATTCCTTCAATAATTAATCTAATGTTTTTTGGTGGGATTAAGTGATCCCAACATATTATAATGAAAAATACTAGGAAAGAATTATGGGGCATCATGAAGTACAGGAGTTGGGGTGGGCAGCTGTTGAACACCCGGAATTTAAACAAAGAATATGGTTAGGTCTGTGGCATCCCATTTTTGAGGTCATACCTTAATCTTAGATCTTTAATTAGTGGAGGGTGGGTCCTAAAGCACTCTATTGCTTAATTCTTAGGGCCCATATATAAGTCTCTCTCTCTCTCTCTCTACGGTGGGGGTTTAGACATTTTGATTGGGGATCGTCCTCCTCTAATTAATTTTTCTTTTCTTTTTTTTTTCCCCTTTTTAATCATAATTATGCCTGGGTGCTTACTTTCTTCTTTTCTTTCTTTTCATTTTTCTTTATGGTGTTGAATGGCCGCACAAAAGATAAGAAAATTAGATGACCTAGTATAGGTATCCAATGGAATTCATCATTGTACTTTTCTCAAGGGAACAGAAGAATATTGCTAGAAGAGAAAATTTTTCATCGTTATAATAATAAAAGACAATTGAGGACATTATAATATCTAGACAATCAGGTTGAGCTTTGTTAAAGGATTGGATTTAGTGGGATTTTGGATTTCTCTAGTGTCAATTTTTCCATAAATTATTATACTTATAGCTAACATTTTTCTATTTTAGTCAAATTTCTATGACTTTTTTTGGTCAAGTACAAAATTCTATATCTTTAATTTTAAATTTCAAAGAAAAGCTACCACCAACATATCTAATTATCATACTGTTCTAGGATCATGATAAGACCTTTTTTTTTTAATATTAAACTAAGAGTAATAAAATTTAAGACAAAAAACGAAAATGGAAGGAAAATGCAGCAATTTCACTTCATCGATTACTAAAGTTATATTTGCATTTCCTATATAGAAAATTCTAGGAGTAATGTAGAGTAAGATTTGGAGAACAAAATTCTTGGAGTAATGCCCGAAAAATAAGACATTACAGTTTCATTGGATTAGCTAGAAAATAAGACAAGGAGAGAAGGAAATGAAATAATGACAATAGAATTACTGGTCATGCGACTTGTTTATTGAGCTAAAACTGTTTCTCCTCGCATTGATTTGATGGTTTACATCATGTATTATTCACTGAAGTTAAAGGTTGATTGAAACAAGTGACATGCCAAAATAGGGAACTGTAAAACATGTTCATTAACATGTTCACCTTTCTGTAAAAGTACAGCATAAAAATACGTAAGGAAGTACATGGTTTTCTTCTCTTCGTTTGGTTGAGGAAGAGATAGGTTACACGAAAAATGATCATATTCCTGTTTTCAACATTTCCATGCGTAGATGACATCGTCTCAGTTGTTGTGGCAATTACAGCTTCAAGAAGGTATCAAGCAGCTGACTGGCTGCGTCAGATGGATCAAGGTGCATCAGCAACACTGCCCAAAGAACCTTCGGAGGAAGAGTTCTGTCTTGCACTCCGCAATGGACTTATTCTCTGCAATGTTCTCAACAAAGTCAATCCTGGTGCTGTCTTAAAGGTCTCTGATCGATGCTGCATGATATTTAAATTAAATATTACTTTTGAAGAAACTTAGATAAGATTGAAAGCTGCTAATGGTCATACCATTCACTTCTCATGACCTTCAAACATTACTTGGTTGTAGGTGGTGGAGAACCCTGTCATTGATTACCAATTGACTGAGGGAGCCGCCCAATCTGTAATTCAATATTTTGAGAACATGAGAAATTTTCTGGTGGCAGTTGGAGAGATGAAGCTCTTGACTTTTGAAGCCTCTGATTTGGAAAAGGTAATTGTTCTTTCTTTCCTTAAGCATCTCTTGTGCTACATATCTGATTTGTTTAGTTTCAACCAAGTGATTTGCACCTTTAGTTCTGAGATAAACCTTTGGTTGAGTATTGCCTTGAGGTCATCTATACACTGTTGCAATTGAGAATTAAGTACTCACTGTTAAGACAGAAGCTTCAACTATTTGTCGTTTTCAATTACCTGAATCTTGTTCTATTCTGGACATGGACCTTGTGGCGTTTTATGTTCTTTTAGGGTCTATTCAGGAATTGAGAATCTTTGTTGTACAGGGAGGCTCATCAATCAAAGTTGTTGACTGCATACTCTGTCTAAAAGGTTTTTATGAGTGGAAGCAGGCTGGTGGTGTTGGTGTTTGGAGGTATGGTGGTACTGTGAAGATCACCTCCTTTCCGAAGCGGCCGCCATCCTCATTGGTGAGCAGTGATAGTGCTGATGAGTCACTGGATGATTCGGACTCATCTTATTATGAACAGCTTGTGGAATTTCTCCATCTTTCCACTGAGATCTCAATTGAGGAATCCAAAGCAGCGAATGCTCTCACTTTTCTCTTTGATCATTTTGGGCTTGAGCTCCTGCAAACTTATCTTACAGATAAAAATGGAATGGAAGACCTCCCTCTGAATGAAATGGTAGGTAAGATCGAACCTTTCCTTTTGTTTCAAGAGTGTAAATAGAATAGAGTTGGTGCATAGAACTTCTCCAGGAAAATATTTTTGAATTGAAATTTGAAAAAGATAAATGACCGGAAATGTTCAAATTTTTACATGCTGATGATGTCATTGCAAATCAATATAACAATTACATTTCTTCAGGTCTACAGATGTTCCTGATTGTATATTTCATTAGTCAGGGATGGTGAAAAGCAGGAACTTTAATTTTCCATTCTTGCATAACATTTGAGTTATTATGCTGTCATAGACTGATAATTGTGTCTATAGTCTATCATACTAAGTCGTTTATGGTTTAATGGATCTCTCTACTGTCATCCTGAGCTATGGCGGTTTACATTTATGATATAAGTTGTACCACCAGACAGTGCATGGTATGATTGGTTGGAATTGCTTATTAGCTGAAGATGATTTCCAAGGAAATTTCTTGTTAATGTCTGATATGTTTTTATGTCGACTGTAAAAAGTGTTTAGATTCTGATATTATACAATTCTAAATGACATGCAGGTCATTGATACTGTACTCAGGAAGATTGTTAAAGATTTCTCAGCTCGCCTTGCTTCTCAAGGCAGTCAGGTACTGGCAGTGTTGAGGTTGTTTTCTTTGCAATTGCTTATGTGTGAGTGTATGCTTGGTTAAATAAGCATCAAGAACAAGAATGCTGGTCAGAACCACATCAACTTGTTAAATTTTCTATTATCACTTTATACAGCTAGGACTGCTCTTGAAGAAGGTCTTGAAAGGAGATTCTGGTGCTTTATCAAAATCAGAATTCATAAAAGCCATCTCTCAGTATCTTGGTCAGAGAAAGTATCTGGAATCAAGTATTTTCTCAAAATTCTGCACCTGTGGTGGAAAATTTGATGGCCTCCGAAATAGGTCTAGTAGACCTGCTGGAAACCTGGAAGTACTTGATGCCCAAGAAGAAAGGCTCGAGGTACTAGTTTCTTCTTTTGAACTTACCATTCTTTCAGTTTTGTTCTTTTCTCTATAGGGATGGTCGGCTGCACCACTGGTTCTCTCTGAAGCATTCTGTAACACCCAGAAGAGGGCACGGTGAAACAATGTGCTTTTCCACAATGACTATGGAAGATTAAATATTTATATATAATTTCACAGAGGCAGAACAATTTATGAGTATGAAGAGGGTTAAATATAAAATATAATATATATATATATAGAGAGAGAGAGTATTTTGTGGACCATTTGACTCTAGTAAAGTCGGTAGATTATGTTCCATAATCTGGCACCGCACATTGACCTTGGAAACTCATCTCTTTTAGCTTGTGCATTAAGATAATGAATTTGTGATTGACACCAATGTATTTTATGCAAAACACATTTGTCACAACATGCGACTATTGCTGCTTTGTTTGTGTAGCTCCTAATGTTGCCATGTCAACTGCTGCCAATAAGATTTTGATCCTGTTGCAATTTTATCTTAATCCCTGCTTTTTTTTGGAATGCTTTTAGGAGCTAAAGACATATTACCTAGTGATAAGACAAGAAGTTCAACAGATTCAATCGAATTGGGAGCAAGAAGTACAACGATTTGGTAAGTCTTGTCATCTCTTCCTACCTCTGCTTCTGTAGAGAAAATTTAATTATGTTATCTATCATCTTGGTTTACTAGCTTTCCATTGGTCTGCAAGCACAACGATTTTTGTTTTCTTTTTTGCCCCAGGGCATCATATAAAGGGCCTTGAACTGGCCTCATCTTCTTACCAAAAGGTGTTAGAGGAAAATCGCCAACTGTATAATCAAATTCAGGACCTCAAGGGTAGGTTGACAACATACCAGGCATTTTGATTTTTGGTCAAAAGCTCTATTAGTTTGTCTTATTTGGACTTTTACTGATTATTTTCTTCCCTACAGGGACGATCAGGGTCTACTGCAGAGTAAGGCCCTTCCTATCAGGAGGATCTGATAAACAATCCACCGTGGATTATATTGGAGAAAATGGAAACATTATGATTGTGAATCCTAAAAAGCAGGGAAAGGAAGCAAGAAGGGTATTTTCATTCAACAGAGTCTTTGGAACAAATGTGACACAACGTATGTTATCTTTCTGTATATTATCATCTATTTCTTATTTATTTATTTATTGGCTTTGTAGAACAGCAGCCAGTGCTATTCTTGGCTTAGACTAGTTTTCTTGAAGTCACAACTCACCGTGCTTCTCATGGTCGAATGCAGAGCAAATATATGCTGATACTCAGCCATTGATTAGATCGGTTTTAGATGGCTTCAATGCTTGCATCTTTGCATATGGCCAAACTGGCTCCGGGAAGACATATACGATGGTAATTCTTCAGAAACTGCAGTTTTAGATTAAACATTTTTTGCCATTGAAAGAATTTTCTTTTAGTCATACATTTGGTATAGCAACTATATTGCGTTTTTTTGGGTAAACATTGTTTCATTATATGCTAGAGTTAATCAATTGATTCATTGTCTTTTTCCTGACATTAATAGAGTGGTCCTGATTTGACATTAGAAGAGACTTGGGGTGTAAATTATCGAGCATTGCATGACCTATTTCAAATATCAAAGGCGAGGATGGATGTCATAGAATATGAAATTGGAGTCCAAATGATTGAAATATACAATGAACAAGTGAGAGATCTGCTGATCATGGATGGTTCCAATAGGAGATATCCTTTCAACATTTTTTATAGTATCATATATGTGAGCTCCACAGATTCTGTATGCAAATATAAGATGGACTAGCATTGTTAGATTTATTGTTCGGCCTTTGTTCCCCCCCGCAAAACCTTAATCGTTTGCACATTAGATATACGCAACCATTCTCAGTTGAATGGTCTTAATGTACCCGATGCGAGTTTGGTTCCAGTTCAGTGCACCCAAGATGTCCTTGAGCTGATGAAAATTGGGCAAAAGAATCGTGCTGTCGGTGCTACAGCTCTGAATGAGCGAAGCAGTCGCTCTCATAGGTTTGCCTAAAACGCCTGATTATTTTTTTCCGTTTCATGTTTACTATTACTGTCCACTGCTTTTACCACATTCTTGTACATCTCTTTCTCCTTATGTAGTGTCCTGACAGTGCATGTCCATGGCAAAGAGTTGGTCTCTGGATCAATCTTAAGGGGTTGCCTTCATTTGGTTGACCTTGCTGGAAGTGAGAGAGTAGATAAATCTGAAGCTGTTGGTGAGAGATTAAAGGAAGCACAGCACATAAATAGATCACTTTCTGCACTTGGGGATGTTATCGCTGCTCTTTCTCAGAAGAGTACACACATTCCTTACAGAAACAGCAAGCTTACTCAAGTATTGCAGGACTCATTAGGTAATCTATTTTAACATTTGAACATGACCTGCTTTTCCTTTTCCTTTTTCTTTTTTTTTTTTTTGTGGAGATAATGGTGCTATGGTTAGAGAAGCTACTGTTTCTCCACTTCTTTAAAATCAGCTTCTTTCCTAGAATCTTGATACCCTGTGGTTAGTCAATTGGACATAGGTGGGATTTTGTTGAACAGTGTAAATATTGGTGTTTCTACTTATTTTCATTCCGATAACTTTTCTCTCCATTGAACTTGTTTGGTGTGTCTTGGGTTCTGCAAAAACCTGCTTCCATCCACAGAGATTGTCATGACTAGAAAGTAACTATTTCATCACTTAGAAACCTGGAGAAACCCAAAAGAGGATTCTCTCTTCACTGGAAAGTGAGAGTTCTCTTTCAATCTACCATTACCCAGATTTTGTTTAACAGCATCTCTTCCTCATCACGTAAGTTGAAAGTAGTCATTTCATCACTCTTCTTTATTTTACCTTTACAAAATAATTACTCTAGTAGTCAATGATGATCAATCTCTTTGCGACGTTGGTAAGATTTCCCCAAACTACGTATATCTCACATGAGGCGAGGGTGAGGCCCTGAGGGCTGGAGGGAAAACTGGGGGCTACTAGGTTTCAAGGGCATGTGGTTCATTTTGCTAGTCTTTATTTACATTAGTTTTGTATTGTGTGCATGTCCTGGCAAAACAATTTTGCCAGGAAAAAAAAAAATCCCTAGAAATGAAAGTTGTGTCTCATAACTACTATGATCTTGTTCCAAGGTGTTTTATTTTATTTCTGTTTTAAATTAATTTGACCATGTCCTTCTTTACTTGTAGGGGGGCAGGCTAAAACCTTGATGTTTGTTCATATAAATCCTGAAGTTAATGCTCTTGGTGAAACAATAAGCACACTCAAGTTTGCTGAGAGGGTTGCATCCATAGATCTTGGGGCTGCTCGATCTAATAAAGAGACTGGTGAAATTCGAGATCTCAAGGATGAGGTTTTGCCCCATCTTTCATTCTTTTATGTTTTGCTAATTCTTCCGTTGATTTTAAGAGAAGCTTAGCATATAAGGTTTTTTTTTTTTTTTTTTTTCATTTTCTTTTTTCAGATTTCAAATTTGAAACTGGCATTGGAGAAGAAGGAAGCTGAACTTGAACGAGTGAAAGGCTGTAATTCTCGATCCATAGTAGAACTCCAAAAGCCAAGAAATGTTTCTCCATTACCAATGCCAAGATCTGGCACCGGTGCCAACATGAAACCTGAAAGCTTCCAGCGACCAGCTGATGGACCTAGAATCTTGGAGGTAAATTATAATATCTACACTATCAAGTACAAAATTATTTGTCAAAAAATTTGGTATTTACTCCACCCATTTCTTTGAACCAAAAATTCGGCCATTTGATGCTGGCGATGAATCTTTAGCATTGAATTATTACTGAAGCATATGCTGCTGTCATATTGAATACTCTATGCTTTCTTAATGAAGAAAAAGAGCCTGGATTTTGACACTTGATTTGAAAACTTGAATTTTAGGGAAGAAGCTGTTCTTCTGGAAAACAAAGAAGGTGGCACTTTCCTTCTGCTTTTGCAGACAAGGAGACAACATCAAGGATGCCTTTTCTACCAGAAGAGAAAGTTGCAAGCTCTGGAAAGCCAAGGTCACCGTCGCCTCCTGTTAGGATATCATTATCCACAGACCGAGGGTCCCTTATCAGAAGTAGGATCAAATCTGATGCTGTTGACAACCCACCAATTACAAAACAACCCTTTCCAGCTATAGTGTCAGTGAATAAATCCATTGCTTCAGGGCCAACAATTACATCGAGGGATGGCAATTCAAAAGGTTTTTTTCCTCAAGAACCAGTGAGACAGGAAAATGTTGCCGATGCATTTTTCAACACACAGAGGAACAACCATCGGAAGCTTCACCAGGAGCACGAAGATGAGCAATTTAAGCAAGCCCTTACTGTAAGGCAAGGCGGCATTAGAAAAAGCAAGAACGAAATAAAGGTGAAGCCAAAGCATCAAGGCTCGGTTGGGGTTCGGAGGTCTGATTTGGCACCAACATTGTTTTCTGATTCTGATGGAAATGAAAAGCTTGAGGAGGGTAGAAAAAGTGATTTCTCTGAACCTGAAAATAAACATGAGCCTATTGTATCACCAGTTCATATTACTATGAGGATGAACAAAATGCCGCAGAACTTCTTAAGAAATCCACAGAACCATGAAGCAAGGTACTAGAAATATCTTCTATATTGAAATGTCGAGCTTTCATTTGAATCTCTTGCCCTACAATTGATGTCCTAAGCAGAACATGGCATTTTACTTGCAGAGTACTAGTTCATGCAGTGGAACCTTTACTTGGGGGAAGAATTAACAGTAAGTTTCCAAACTGTGGAAATCGGATATTAAAGGATGGCAGTGACAATTCCATGCCTGTATTCCGAAGGAGCCGATCTTCACCACGTGGAAATTTTATTGCTTATCCTTGAGCTTTTAAAAAAATTAAGAAGTGATGTATTTTGTTTGATTTAATTGTTGAGATCTTGTACAGTGGCGGTATAATCCTAAAGGGTGGAGTCATTTCTTTGTGATGAATTCATGGAGATGGAAGTCTCTTCTTCATTACTTCCTCTCTGTATTTCTGTCATTGTATTCCCACTCACTATATGTGTTTCCATCATAAATTTCCTAATCATACTCAATACAATGTGCTCGAATGTTTTGTAAACATGCGAAGGATATAGAGGCTTAACGATTGATGTCCTTCTGGTTACCCTTGATAGTGGCTTGTCCCACATTGGTTCCTTGAAGAAGCCAACTTCTCTCATTGCTCAAAACTCCTAATCCCACATTGGTTTGCAAGTCAAGGCATTCCCCAAAATTCAAGTATATATATGTGGCTTTGGTAGGGTTTTAAGGACATTATCAATCCAAGTGGGTTAGTAAAAGTAGATTTTGATTTTTTAATGTTTCATTTTGTTAATTATTTTTTGTATGATACACATTTGAGTTTAGAAATATTTTTTTAAGGTATTTGTAGTTTTGTTTTTATAGTAAATTTTTTTTCTTCCCTTGCCTATGATTATAGGTTATTTTATTTTTGTTATTTTATTTATTTATTTATTTAATTTTGTTTTGTTGTCAAATGTTTTTGGTTAATTTTTTGTTTCGATATCAATTTTAACTATTTTGATAAAATTTTTGGATAATTATTTTGATAATATGATAATAATAAAAATTATGGTTAAGAAATTTGATAATAGTGTCAATTTCAATATATGACAACTTAGGATGGAAGCAATTTTAGTTCAAAACGGAGCTGATTTAACATTACTAAAGGTAGAGACTAAACCAATTAATATAATAGATTCAGAATTTGTTGCGATAGATAAAAAGGGTGAGATTCGAGATTATTTTGAATCTCTCTTATAAGATTTTGTGGGAAATTGCTATAGAGACCACGGATAAGATCATGTGGGGGAAACTTAAAGTTTTGTATATAAAGAAAACGGTTGAGAACTGACTTCATCTAAAATAAAGTTTGTATATGCTGTGTATGACAGAAAGTACATATATACTCTCTCATCTTGATAAATTTGATTCTATTGTTATGGATTGAAGAATATAGATTCGAAAATTGATGATGAGGATCGGACTCTATTGTTATTGTATTCTTTTCCCTAATCTTTTAAGTATTTTTGTGATACTATAATTTATGGTAAGAAAATAATTTTGTATCAATAAATAAAATTTGCTTTAAAATCTAAAGAGCAGATTGATAGAGATATTACTGAAAAAATTAATGGTGGTCAAACTGATTGTTGGTTATTAAGGGCAAAACTAATAAAAAAGAATTTAAGAATAGCAAATCTAAGTATAAAAATTTGGAATGTAATTATTGTTACAAATTGGAGTACATTAGATCCAATTGTTTTAAATTGAAAAATAAGCAAAAGAAAATTTTGGTGAGAAAAACATTACGATCGTCGAGACTAATATCGTAGTAGATGATGATAATAAAGATATATTCTGTGTAATTGATGACATGATAAGATTTAAAAATGAATGAATTTTAGATTCGGTTTGTTTTTATCACAGTGTTCTAACAGAGATTTATTTTCTACTTATGAATCTGTTAATGATGGAATTGTTTTAATGAGAAACGATATTGTTTCTAATATTGTTGATAAGGGTATAGTTTAAATTAAAATATATAATGATATTGTGAGAACTCTTACATGTTTCTAATTAAAAAAAAAAATCTCATTTATTTAGACACCCTAGGGGTTTTTTGGTGTAAATACATAATTGAATGTGAAGTTATGAAAGTGTTTTATAGTACTCTTATTATTATGAAAGCTTGTAGGTATGATAAATTATATTTTTTGTAAGGGTTTACTATTATTGGTTCAGTTACAATCTCATCATCAATGCTTGATTCTAATATTTGTTCGGTTTTATGGAGACTATCTTATGTTCGACTTAAGAAAAGTATCAGATATATGTTAACATTCATTAATGATTATTTAAAAAATATGTTTGATAGTTATATTTTCTTCCGAAAATTAAGTGATGGGTTTTTTATTTATTTGTTGTTTTATCTTAATGACATATTTGTTATTGACAAGAATTTGTTAAAAATATTCACTTTAAAGTTATAATTAAATAGTAAATTTGTTGTAAAAATTTGAGAGCAGTTAAAAAGACTCTTGGCATAGAAATTAAAAGATATCATGGAATTCGAAAATTATTCTTGATTCAGAATAATTATTTTGAAAGATCTGGTATGAAAAATGCTGAGTTCGTGAATACTCCATTTACTAACCTTTTTCGACTATTGCTGTTCAGGTATTACAGTCAATTGAAGAAGAGGATTTTATAGTATAGATTCTATATTTTAGTATAATTGATAATATGGTGTATGTAATTGTTTGTACAAATCTAAAGGACGATTTTGCTGATATGTTTACGAAATCTCCTTTAGTTTTCAAGTTCAAGTAGTAATTGAATTTGGTTGGTGTTCATTATAGTTTTGTTAATATTGGGACTCTTCAACGTGTAGATTCGTCGGTGACTTGTTCCACATTGGTTCCTTGAACAAGCCAACTTCTCTTATTGCTCAAGACTTCTAATCCCACGTTGGTATGCAAGTCTAGGCATTCCCTAAAATTCAAGTATATATATGTGGCTTTAGTGGGGTTTTAAGGATATCATCAATCCAAGTAGGTTAGTAAAGTGAGTTACAATATTTTAAAGTCTCATTTTGTTATCTTTTCATTTGAATTTAGGAACACTTTTTTAAATCATTTGTAGTATTCTTCTTTGATAGTAAAATTCTGTTCCTCCTTTGCCTATGGACGTAAGTCTATTTGATCAAATCACATAAATTTTATCTCCTTTTATTTTATATTATGTTATTTTATTTTTCTTATTTATTTAATTTAATTTTGTTATTTGTTTATTGAGTTATCAAAGAATTCTCTTATTAATTTCCTATTTCGGTCCAATCCTAACAATCATAGTAATGTAACTCTTTGCTTATGCACTTTTAGGCCGCGGTGCTTAAATGAAAGATCTAAAGAGAGAAAGAAACCTCATTCTCGATATGCAAATGACCCGAGTTGAGAGTAAGAACATGTTCCAAGTCAATTAATTTGTGTGTTGAACAGGTTAAACTGAGTTTTAAAATAACATTACCCACATAAATTGAACTTTATGTTCAGGCTTGCTTCCTTTTTTAAACGGTGAGCAAGCTATTCCATGGATCATGTCGCAAACAATTTATAAACAGTTTGATTCATTTATGACTCTAATAATAAGTAATTAATTTTTACGTAATTTACATTGGATAATTTCACTTGGCTTTTTTTTTTTTTTTTTTTTTTTTGCTCATCCAAATAGTGAAGTATTATTTGTGGTGTTTACATGGTTGCAATTGTATCAATGATTCTTTGTGAGTACCTACCAATGGTAAAGTTAAGCAAAATACCAGAAATCAGAACAAGATGAAATATATTCATATGGCAGTTTCTTACAGGAATACAAATAGAGAACCAGTTAAGAAGTTTATGGGTATGATGACTAAATACAGATGTTTAGGAATTAATTTTGAAATTTTACTTTTTATTGGAATAGTCAAATTTAGATTCCTGGTCATGAGAGTTCGAGAACAAACTATATATGGGAAAGATTTAGGAAAACAAAAACTAATTCTTGTTTGAGAGGACCTCACCATTTGCCAAACAACCGCTGCTTAAACCTCTTTCTTGAATTCATTTTATTGAATCCACAATGGGATCAAGAGAGGAAACAGATCCTTCCATCTTCCTCAAAGAATGTCATTTCTGTCTTAGATCCAAACTCATATGCTTGAACAATCCATAACAAGTGTAGAATGGTCTCAGAATCAAGTATGTGGAGGGATCAGCTTCAACAAGCTCAGGCATTGTCCGATGAACAACAGACTTCAAAAGAGAAATCCAACGATGATTTGGCAAGGAACAACAAATCATGCATTGTGACATGTCTGTACCAAGCCAAATTTGGTGACTCATTTTGTGATGTGACGGTGACATGGTGCAAAAACTTCATGAACCACTCTCTCACCATATTGGTTGAAAACGCGTCTGAGGAAAAGAGTGTTAGTTGCAAGATTGACCTAAAACCATGGCAGTTTTGGAGCAAAAAGGGTCTTAAATCCTTCAACATGATGGATGACAAAAGGGTTGAAGTCTTCTGGGATTTTCGCGCAGCCAAGTACTCTGATTCATCTGAGCCTCATTCAGATTACTATGTTGCCCTGGTCTTCAAAGAAGAGGTAATCTTACTATTAGGAGATCTCGAAAAAGAAGCATTTAAGAGAACAAAAGCAAGGCCATCAACAGAAGACGCCTCATTAGTCTATAGAAAAGAGAACGTGTTTGGGAAAAAGTGCTTTTTCACAAAGGCTATGTTCATTGAAGACAAAAAAGATCATCACATTATCATAGAGAATTCGCTTTCGGGGCCTGGTGATCCTGAGATGTGGATTAGTGTTGATGGAAAATTGTTGCTTCATGTCATGAATTTGCAATGGAAATTCAGGGGAAATGAGACTCTGCAGGTTCATGATAAACGTGTACAAGTCTTTTGGGATGTGCATGATTGGGTGTTCAGTGACCCTGGTTCGAGCTACGGCTTGTTCATTTTCAAGCCTAGTGAGCCAAAAGGTGCACCGGAGGGTGGGAATGATCACCACGCAATACATGAATCGGTAACGGAGCTCTCATCAGATGCAGAGTTCTCTCATTTTGTATATGCTTGGAAAACTGAATAATGTAGTCATCAATTTATTGCATTTTTTTTTCTTATTCTGTAAATTTTTTAAACAATTCAACCAAATGAGATCATTCCCAAAGGGAAAAATACAAGAAATCTTTATTTTAACTTCGCAATATCTGACAATTGAGCCAAGAACAAAAGATTTATGTTTTTACGATCTTTGATTTTTGTTATTACTTTTTAAAATTAATTTTATCATAAAGAATTTTATAAAATTTTAAAATTATTAAAAATTTAATTTTGTTACGATAATTATATAAGAAAATATTTATATATTAGAATTGTAACCTACTGAAAATTCGCTAATGGATTAGTCGATAAATTGTTGAGAGCTTTTCTTTTTATGTTATTATTTTTCAAAATTGGGAAAGAAACCCCACACGAGTCTGAGGTTAATCCCAACGGCCGGTCCAAAAGAGCGGACCGGATAGGGATACACGTCCGGTTCGGTTCAACTAGTAACTCGGACACCGTTTTCCCGCACAAATTTTTTGGCCGCTTGCAGACGAGTGAGTCCCACAAGTGAGAAAAAAATAAAGAATGAGTGAAAAAACTCATCAGCAATCCACGCGCCGTAGCTCTGTTTGTGGATCAGACACTCCAAAACAAAATCAAACGAAACCGTACTGAGTCGCATTTCGGAATTAGGGTTTTTGTATACCTTAACGTGCTGTTACTTCCATTTCAACCATGGCGATTTTCGCGGGAAATCTCTACTGTAAACTCCCTCTCCCACTCCATAAGCTTCATCATAGTCAGCCACTTTTGATTCGATGGTGTCTGACTCTCTCTCTCTCTCTCTCCCTCTCTGATTATGACCTAATTCTTTCAATTTTTCAGTTTTTGTTGCGCGTACTAATGCATCGAATCCATTGGTTCAATTAGGTTAAAAAAGCAGAATTTTGTCAGCTGTTCGGAGGGAAAATCCGAGAGTTTTTCCGGTTCTTCAGTGCCGGTTCGTTACATTCCTAAGAATCCACCGAAACCTAAGGAATCACAAACTATTTCTCCGCGAGCAGAGAATTCGAAGGCGAAAGAGGTTGGCGAAAGTTCAGGTTCGAGTTTAATTAGCCCTAAAATGACAAATGATAGACAAGTTGCGCAGCGAAGCTTTGTTACAGATAAGAGCTCTCGCGTTCTAAACCAAAATAAAAATCAGATGCTGAAATCAAAACCAATCTTCAATTTCGAGCACGGTATGGTTTTTCCTTGTTTATCATAATGTATGTATTTGTGTTTAAAGAACCATGTAACTGATTTAATTTTTAAGTCGTAGATTTGCTCCTGAATGTGATAGAATTTCAGATCTTGAAGAGAAGATCAATAGTATGATGGGGTTTGAAGAGACTGAATTCATGGAGGAACCTGAGGAGGTTGTTGATGAATATAAATTAAAGCAGGATGATAATCGCAAACAGCCTCATAGAACTATAGAAGACGCTGAGAAGTTGGCTGTTGAATTGCTTGCAGCAAGGTTAGCTTACCAAATTTGTTCTCAGTGTACTCTTCAATATTTGAAATATTGGTTTGATTAAATTGGAGTTCATTAACTAGTAGAAATCACAATCATAGACCCGTTGTCAAAATTTTATGTGATATAAGTTTTAATGTATTGTCTCGCTTGGAGTTCGATAAACTATAAGACCTCTTCTTTTGTTTGATTGATTATAACCTTGGATACTTGTAGAGAGCCATAAACTTTGGATAACAATGTTAAGCATATCATGCTATCACTTCATTAGTGTTACTTATACGGTTAGTACCTGAATGGCTTTTAGTTTAATCTAAATTGATGGTAATGGTAATCCCTCTCTCTCTTTCTCATATGGCCTTCCATTCCTCTTCTCTGCAGAGCATTTACAGCACTTGAGCTGCAAAAGAAGTTGCTTCAGAAGAAGATCCCACTCAATGTTGCCGAAGAAGTAATAAATGATTTTCGCCAAAGGTGTGCAGCTAATTATGTGTGAATTTTTGGTCTTTCTCTTCTGCTATACTTGCTCCCATCTGAAATGAGGTCTTCTTCAAAAAGTTTTACGAGAATTTGACCTTTTTACCTGTTCTAGGGGATTGATAAATGATTTCTTGTATGCGGAAACTTTTTCTCGCTCTAGATGGTCGTCCTTGAGTTGGGGGCCCAGGCGTATCAAGCAGGTTTGCTACATCCCTGCGACCTTTTATTTTAATTTATGTGTGTATATATATATTAGCTGCATAAAAAAGAAGTTATCTTGAAATCTCATGAATCAATTTTTGTGGTCATCAAGCTATAGTGTGGGCTTCCTCTTTGTTGAATTAAGGAATGTAAGAAAGCTAAAATTGGCAGTTCTGTTTTATCTTAATATCAAAAGTGACAAGGTATATATTATAGACACTTTTTTGTTGGGGGGGTGGTTGTAGGGAACTGTAATAGGACCTATAGAGCTTCCTGCAGATTCTTTGGTCTTGAATGATCACCTATAGACAAATTTTGAACCCAGTCTGACTGGCAGTCTTTGTGGGCTAGCCCATAGGCATGCAGGCCTATTCCTACATTCTTGGCAAAGTTGAACTAGGCAGTTTGTTACTAGAAGGACCAATTCAATTGGAAATAGTAGAAGAACAAATTTATGTGGTCATCTAGCTGGTGAATCATTGACTTTGATACAGTTAATTTTTTAATAGGCTGATATTTAATATTCTCTGATTTCTTTGCTTTAGATGGGTAGGCGAAAGAGCCCTTGGAAAATTGTAATCTTTTGACCAATTTCACCCCTCTACTGCTATCTGGATGACAGCAATCAGACAAAACCAATGTGGTGGATTTTTTAACAACTGAGCCTGATGACATTTTAATGACAGATTACCGGCCGTGACTTTTCTATTATATTACTTTTTGTTGTCAAAAACAATTATCTTTTCACCATTCTACTGACACGTATATATAATATATATTTAAATAAAACAGGCACTTCAGAAGAAGGGTGTGAGCAGAGTGGACATAGATAAGGCAGTAAAACTGGTCTTCGAGGACGGTGACTCTGACGAAGATCAAGAATCAAGACCTGGCCTGTCGAAGCTTTCAATGGATCAATTATTTGTTCAGGCCTCAAAGCAATGGCTGCGAAGCCACAACATGACAAATGAGATACGCAAGTCAAGGATTATAAGGTGGCTTCAGTATCGCGGGTTCAACTGGGAGGTAATAAATGCTATACTGAAGAAGTTGGAGTCCCAATATCCCCCTTAAGAGCTCATCCCTCATGCCATGTTAAAGTATGGAACAGTTTGTTCTTCACGAGTCTAGCTTCAAATTTTTATGATGTACATTCCGTTCCCATGTGTTGTGTATGGCTGCTGGTAGCAGTTCCAAGTGTCACGGGACCATGGGGGCAAGTCTGAGAGTTTAGTTAAATTGGTCCTCGTGCCATGCTACCTCATGTGGGCACGCAGGACAGAAACCCAACTGCAAATGTTATCCTTATCGAAGTTTGATGCTAGCACCAAGACAAAGCAAGCAGAAATTTACTTGGTTCAGCTGTTGTTACCCTAACAAGAAGCCACTGTGAGTATGTGATTTTTTTAGACCCATATTTATGTTGCGAGTGGAAAGTAATCGATGAACAACAGTGGGAACCTGGGTTTTCACATGAGGTGCATCACAATGCATTACAACTACTTCAGTAACTGATAAATAGCTGCTCCATCAAGTGTTATTGGAGGATTGATGAGCTTTTTGACAATGATGTGGCAATTTTAAAGGGCCTTTTCATTTCATAGCTGGCTAGTTTCAGTCAGGACAGCACATGAACATGTGGTTTGAGAAGTGCGGGACAATTTGTGCATTGCTGGAAAGAAAGACACAATGAGAGAGAGAGAGAGAGAACTGAATTTCATTCCTTTTCATTAAGTTCTTATTATACAAATCCAAAACAGCCAATGATTGGTACAACTGCTGCTTGGCCTTCTGTCACCCTTCTCACTTTATGAAACACAGCCATCAAGGTTTTTGCCCCATGTACAAAGCTTGCAAACTCTTATAATCATTTTCTTAGTTAGAATTTCACCTACGTTTTCAAAATTTTAGAATAATCAGTGATTAATTATTACAATACAATCTACATGAAACCATAAAATAGTTACTATATTCTTCTTAACCAAAATACAAAGAAGAAAATTTACTCATGATTGCATTCATTGAACACTTTGTACTCTTCCCTAACTTGATCCCCACTCGAGTATACACGGGATATGAGTAATCAGACCGAATCATCAGAAAATGCAATCGAGCAATTTGATGATCCTTGTAGATCAATAGTCCTTGCATGTGCCCGTGGAGAAGGAACAGATGACAAGCAGTCCTTTAGGTCAGCCTCAGGCCTTGTAGAATTAACATGCCTAATCTCTCTTAGCATTGCTACGACATCCTTCATGGTTGGACGCTCGTCAGCACGAGTGCTGATGCAGAGAAAACAAACTGCGAGCGTTTGGAGCATTTCAAGCATTTGTGGGTCAGCTCTTCCTCTCAGTTTCTGATCTAGAATGTCGACAGGGTCATTTTTGCTCTGCAGATGCTCTCTAACCCATTGAACTAAGTGTGCGCCACCAGGCAAGGTTGGATCCAATGGATGCCCCTGTCAGAACCTCAAGAAGGACCACACCGAAACTGCATACATCACTCTTCTCTGTAATCCGCTGCATTGAAGCATGCTCTGCAAAAGTAACGAAAAAAATTAACATATGAAATCAAATATTAAACAAAATCATATTAAGAAATGCTTACCAGGAGCCATGTAACCATAGGACCCAGCAAGAAGAGGTTTCTGGTTCCCTCCCATCGGTCGCATCTGCCCTGTCTCAATCGGTCGAGCTGTATTGGTCAACTATAGGAAACTGACCAATAGCTCTTCTTTCTTTTGGTAAAGGTCAACGGTCCTGTTCAAGCATTGGTGCATAACGGGAGGCTGAACTCATCAGAACCTGTGATATTCACAAGCCTAGCCAGGCCAAAATCAGCAAGATAAGCCTAGCCAGGCTGAACTCATCAGAACCTGTGTCAGGTTATTGGTGCATCACCATGCAGGATTGCAGGCACACAATCATGATGCATGTAAGCCAAAGCATGAGCCATTCCCACCACCACATCATATCTGGCTTCCCATTCAGCTGCTCCTTTCCCAGCTCCTTGAAGAAGAGAACTCAAGCTTCCATCTGGGTAGTAATCATAGAAGAGAAGTTTCAGGCTCTGATTTGAACCCCAACCCAATAACCTGACAATATTTCAATGCCTGACTGAACCCAGAGTTAGAATTTCAGACATGAATGCTCCAGACTCTTCAGAGGACCACATTTTCTTCACTGCCAGAGTCTGGCCATTTGTGATTCCCACTCTGTACACCACTCCAGAGCTTCCCGTGCCAGTCACATTAGCTGAAGTTAAGTTCTTGACCACATCATCAATGCTGAGTTCCATCTTCTGATACAATGTCATTTCCCAATTGTTGTCTTTCTAAGCACCAGCTTCAGCCAAACGGGCCCTAATCAATATGTAGACTGTGAGTGGTACAAGGACTGCACTGGCACTGACAAGGACCGACATTGTTAGCTTCATCATCGATTTGGACCGAATGTTGGGTCCCACATGGTCAGGAGGAGTCACAACCCTGTTGGACATGCAGAGGGCTCGGTTTCCAGCAAGGTCACTCGCTGGGAGTTTTTTGAAAAATGGGGAGTTGGGTAATTCACCAGAGAAGTCATTATAGGAGACATTGAGTGAAACAAGGTATTGAAGGCTGGCAAGAGTGTAGAGGTTTCCAGACAGCTTGTTGTGGGATAAGTCAAGCACTCCTAGCTTGTTAAGGCTGGTAAATTGGGATGGTGTTTCACCTGAAAGTTGATAACAGCTGAGATCGAGAGAGATTTCAAGTGCAGGAATAAGACCAATTTCCTTTGGTATCTCACTAGAGAAGGCATTGTTTCCGAGATCTAACAATTGCTGCAAGAGAGGATTTCTGCTGGAATTCGGCCAGAGAATTGATTATCCCTAAGAACCAGTTTTGTCAATTCTGATAATAACCCAATACTAGAAGATATTTGACCTATAAACCTATTGCTTGAAATATCTACAAATTGCAGGCTTTGAGGTAACTTATCTGGGAAAAGTCCAGAAAGCCCATTTAAATGAAAATCAAGAAACTCTTGTTTTTCACACCCAGATATGGAGAGAGGAATTCCTCTCACAAAGTGGTTGTTGCTCAAGTCTAAAAAGTTCAGGCTCTTCAACTTGCCAATCTCTGCTGGAATACTCCCTTCCAGCTTGTTGTAGTTTACTAGAAAAGGATGCAGGTTCATGCAGTTCCCCATATCCAGCCGTACGAAACCAGATAATTCATCGGAGAGAAGCAATAATTTCGTCAGATTTTGCAATCCAATAATCTGCCTCGGCATAGGACCAGTGAGGTTGTTATAGGAGAGATCAAGAGCCTGAAGATTTTGGCAATCAGAGAGACTTGCAGGAATGTTGTTTGTAAGACTATTTTGCCAGGCAAAGAACAGAGTCAAGCCTGTCAGTTTTCCAATGAGAGTTGGGATCTCGCCTGAAATATTGTTGTTGTCAGTTTCCAGATGAGTCAGAGCTCTGCAGTTTGTGATCTCTCCAAAACTTGTTGGTATAGGTCCTGACAGCATATTCTCGGATAAGTCAATGACTGTTAGCTCTCTACAGTTCCCAAGTTCAGAAGGGACTGTACCCACCAAGCTGTTCTGCCATAAGAGCAGACTCTGAGGCTTCTTGAGCTCTCCTATTTGCTTTGGGATCTGACCTGAGATTGAATTCTGATACAGGCAAAGACTCTGCAACTGACTGCGGTTTCCAATCTCTTCAAGGATAGGACCTGAAAGAAGAGATGTGTAAATGGCTATTGTTTGAATTTTCTTAAGCATCCCAATTGAGCAAGGAAGATTTCCCGAAATGCTGGTGTCGGCTAACCCCAACATTTCTAGGCTGCTGCAGTTGCCAATCTCCCAAGGCAGCTCACCCTTAAGATTTTGATTCCCGCCTGCTCTTAGGACTTCAAGCTTGCTCAATTTTCCAATGCTTTTAGGGATTTAACCGCTCAACTGATTGTCATAAATAGTCAGATAGACTAAAATGGAAAGGCTTCTAATGTCTGAAGGGATTCCACCTGTGAGCGAATTCGTGTGGAGAGACAATGTCTGCAGTTTCATAATCATGCAAATTTCAGCTGGCATTTCGCCTGAGATGGAATTATTGCAGATATCAATGTGAACCAGCTCATGATATTCTCAAAACTCTTTGGGGATAGTCCCCATGAGATCGGTTGATGAGAGAACAAGAGACTTTAGTGACTTGAGTGATTGAAAATTTGAAGGTAATGGACTTGCAAGTATCTTGATCTCAAGTTTATCTCCTCTAGTCCACCATTTGATTTGAAGACTATCCCAAACCACCTGCAAGGACTCGAGTCTGCTGAATTCCATGAACTCAGCACGTCCGTCAAGCTGTTTAAACTGCTCTTCCATGTAAAAGAGCTTGTCCTTGTTCTTCAATGGATAAACAGGCGGAAAAGAAAAGGGGAGAGTTTATAGCTACTAGTAGGGTAATTAAAGGAGAAGTGTTAGAAATTTCGTGATACATACACGCAGCGGAAGTGATAAATAAAATTTCGGAATCGTAAAAGTTTGAGTTTGCGATATACCTCAATCGGAGATGTAGAAAATCTTCGGAACTGCGAACTCCTAATGCGAATTTCTCGAAATCGGGATGATAGTAACAATAATCGAACTATCACCGCAATACCACAACGATCCAACCCTTTAACCAGGTGATTCGTAAACGGTCGAAAAACTTTCGAAATTAATTGTTCTCACAACAATTAATTCTCTCTCAAAAGAAAGGAAAATGTCTCTCTCACTTCAATCCTCAAAAATTGCAATTAGTCTTCATCCTCTCCCGTAGGAGTTCTCTAGAGAGAAATAAGGGGAGTGGGGATTACCCCTCATTTGAATTTCAAATTTTCAACTGCCTAACGTGGGCACATCCAATATCTCCCACTTGCACACGAGGGCATTTTACTTCCGTCATAAGATCACAACTCATATGATCCACCACATCACCCTACAGGGTTTTCATATAGGGTTGGACGTCATGCGATTAGTGAGTACACCTACAAACAAAGACTTTTCGATACACTTGTTAGGATGATTGAGTAGTCACCATTAGTATCAAAAGAAAGCTCGCAGTACCCTAAATCCAAGACAGATTGCATCCATCGAGCTACTTTCCTCATCGAAAGTAATTCTCAGATATCGCTCGACTATGTATCCACTATTATGTTCAAATCCCTACATGGATGAACATAAAAGACCGGTCAGTGAATACAAAACAGTGATGCAATATCAATTGGTCTTCCTTTTTCCAAACTCGAATATATTGGTCCCAACTCAACTGCTTTCTTAGACATGTCCCTCAGACCTCAATTTATCTTCCGGACCATCGGTAAATAGACTAAAGTAGCAAACACTGAATCAGAACCTCAAGAAACAGCCGAAAGTAATAAGGGCACAAGAGATCCCACCCAATGGATCTCGGGTCTCACACAGTGGGGCTCGGGGATAAATGTCGAGTCATTGTCTCAAATAATATAGTTCCCACTATACTAAGTCGTCTTTTCACACGTGGTATGAAACACGTGCCACAGTGTTATTCCCCCATCTCTCAAAAGGGCATATGTCAGATTTCTCCAACACTGTGCAGGTATAGGGACTCAGTCTACACATAAGACTTTACCCAGAGATCTCAAAGAGAGTACCTCAGAGACAATATCACAAGTCGCAGGTGATATCCGAGATCTCAAACCTGGCTACTCATAGGCAATATGGATGTGGGTACGTCCATGTCGGTCATTTCGCATATGACCTCATCCTGAACACATATCAGGGCGACTTATGTTCTAGCAGGGCCACTCTCAAAGCCTCTTACAGCTAGAAACCATCTCATCCCCGCTCACTCAGAGCCGGAGGTGGTCACTCGTGTGAGAGAGTCGACCTCGCCTGCCTGACATATCTATTATCACTTCACAGAATATATATGACATCAAAAGCAAGTGCATTAAATGAAAATATAACACAAAAGTGACTGAATAATACACTATAATCATATATATAGAAAATTGATAAGCATCAATATCATCAAAAAGTACAAACTGAGAAATGTCAGAAAATACTCAAACTCAATGACTCTCTATGCCCTAGAAAAGAGTCTCTAGTGATCGGTTTGATGAAGAGGTCAGCTACCATGCTGTGTGTCGAAATGTACTTAATGGTCACTTCACCCTTCTCGATGATATCTCTAACATAATGGAATCTGGTGTCAATATGTTTGGTCCTACTATGAAACTTAGGGTCTCGAGTGTAAGCGATAGCGGCCTGATTATCACAATAAATCATTACTGGCCTCCCACTATCCACTACAATCCCTAAGTCATCCAGTAGTTTTCGGAGCCAAACACTCTCATGAACTGCAACTGAGTATGCCACGAACTTAGCCTCCATCGTAGATAGAGCAACACAGGTTTGCTTTTTGCTGCTCCAAGAGATGGCCCCGCCATTGAGCAAGAAAGCAAAACCTGATGTCGATTTGCGCTTATCCAAATCGCATCCCCAGTCGACGTCTGAATAGCCCACAAGGCGCAAATCGCCTCCTCCGTAACACAAGGAGAAGTTTGCAGTTCCTTTTAGATATCGAAAAACCATTTTCACTGCTCTCCAGTGACCCATTCCAAGATTTGCCTAATATCTGCTCAGCAGACCAACTGTATAACAAATGTCCGGTCTAGTACACAACATTGCGTATATTAAACTTCACACTGTACTGGAGTAAGGTACTTTACGCATTTCCCTTACTTCTTCCTGAGTTTTCGGACACATTTCCAGGCTCAGGCCTTCACCTTTGACGATCGGAGTATCTATGGGATTACAATCACTCATCCCAAAATGCTCGAGAATTTTCCTAATGTAGGTCTCTTGTGAAAGAGATAACATCTTTCTCGAGCGATCCCTCTAGATCTGAACTCTGAGGATAAACTCAGCTTCACCCATGTCTTTCATGTCGAAACTGGATGACAACCACGCTTTGATGGTCATTAAATACTGAATGTCGTTCCCAGCCAACATTATGTCATCCACATATAACGACAGGATCACAAAAGAGTTATCGGACCGAATTAGATAGACACAATGATCCTCCTCGACCATCGTAAAACCGTAAGATATCATCTCCTCGTGAAATCTTAGGTACCACCGTCTGGATGACTGCTTTAGGCCGTATATCGACTTCTGAAGTCGATAGACCTTGTCCTCCTGACCTACTAGAACAAACCCGGGGGCTGTTCCATGTAGATCTCCTCATCCAGGCTCCCGTTAAGGAAAGCAGTTTTAACGTCCATCTGGTGTAACTCTAGATCCAAACTAGCGACAATCGCCAAAAGTAAACGGATCAAAGTAAACTTGATTACTGGGGAGAAAGTCTTCTCGTAGTCAATACCCTTAGTCTGCGTGTAACCCTTGGCTACTAGACGGGCCTTGTACCTCTCAATCGATCTGTCGGTCTTTCTTTTTATCTTGAAAACTCACTTGTTCTCAATGACCTTTCTATCCTCAGGCAAGTCAACTAGCTCCCAGATTTCGTTGACTCTCATTAATTCTATTTCCTCGTGCATGGCCTGTAACCATTGGTCCTTTATTGAACCCTCGAGAGCCTCCTGTACAGTCCTCGGCTCTCTATCGTCCTCGGGAGTCACAATGAGGATCTCATCCTCAATCGGGAAACGGCGACGAGGCACTTGTCCTCGACTACTCCTACGAGGAGAGAGAGCCATCACACCTTCGGATGGACCGCTCCCACTAGGACCAAGATCCGTGATAGGGTCTTGAGTCCCGCTGTTGGGCTCGGCTGAGCCACTAGGCTCATCCATCTCATAGAATGTGAAGTCTCGATCGATTTCTCCTCTCTTAGGGAAATCACTCTTAAGAAAAGTGGCATCACGAGACTCTATCTCAGTGACAGTGCCGTCCGTATGTTCTTCTAGGAACACATGTCCCTTGGACTGTTCAGAATATCTAATAAAGATACACTTCTTTCCTCGCGGGCCTAACTTGCCGTACTGATGCGAGGAATCATGAACATACGTGGCACAACCCTATGGCCTCAAGTGGCTAAGGTCAGGTTGTCTCCCTGTCCAAAGCTCGTATGAGGTGCTGACTACAGATTTCGTCGAAACACGGTTAAGGACGTAGGTTGCAGTCAACAACGCATCCCCCCAATGGGAGATAGGTAATTTGACCTGGGCCATCATTGACCTCACAATCTCCAACAGAGTCCTATTCCTTCTCTTGGCTACTCCGTTTTGCTGAGAAATAGCAGGAATAGTCAACTGTCTAGTAATGTCTCTATCGAAACAGAGCTCTTTGAATTGCTCAGACAGATACTCGCACCCTCGATCGGTTCTGAGAGTTTTCACCCTCATGTCTAGCTGATTTTCAACCTCACTGATAAACCTCCTGAAGCACTCTAGTGCCTCAGACTTGTGTGAGATCAGGTAGACATAACCGAAACGCGTGTAGTTGTCTATGAACGTAATAAAATACGTGATTCTGTTTCGGGCTCTCACATTCATGGGTCCGCAAATATCGGAATGGACCAATTGCAATGGAGTCCTAGCTCTCATTGCTTTCCCAAATGATTTTCTAGTAGCTTTGCCCACAAGACAAAATTCACACACAGGCAACTGGACCTTGGTTAGCAGGCCCAACAAATCGCTCGTAGCTAACCGGGTCATCCTCTCTTGTCCTATGTGGCCAAGCCTACTATGCCATACATTCACATCATCCACTACACTATCAGATGCAAAAGCAATAGTAGAAGAATAATAAATTTCACAAAATGAAATCATATCCAGTACATAAAGTCCCTCATGGACTAAACCAGAACATATCAAAGTACTGTCATAAGAAATGGAAACTCTAGAGTTTCCCAAAAGTACAGAATATCCTAACAAATCCAAACACCGGACAGATACTAGATTCCGCCTAATCTCAGGAGCATACAAAACTTCATGAAGATATAAGACTTGGTCACTTCGCAGCAATAGCTTGCAAGTGCCAATCCCTTTCACTTCAATAAATGTTCCATTCCCCACGTATAGCCTCCTTGCCTGGGGACTCAAACGGCGGAACTCCACGTATGCACTCCTGTCGCGAGCTACATGGTCCGTGGCTCCTGAGTCTACAATCCACAAAAGAGAAGAGTTAGCGAGTATCACACTAGATGACACGTAACTCAAACCATGTAAAGAAGAAGGACTTACCTTTCACTCGCCACACTCGCGTGCGAAATGCCCAGTCTTGCTACACACGTAGCATTGGACCTTGCTTTTATCGAGCTCCTTCTTCTTGCGTTTCTAAACTCTGTCGTCGGTCTTAGCAGATTGCTTCTTCTTGCCTTGGCCCTTGGCCTTCTTCCCATACTTGCGCCACTTGCGCTTTACTCCTCGGGAGCCCTTACTCGACTCCGCAATGTTAGCATGAGCAGAAGAAGACCTAACTACCTCCTGACGCTCCTCCTCGAGTTCACAATGCATACTCACGTCCATGAAAGTACGAATACTCTCGGTGTGCGTGAGATAGGTCTTAACCACATCCAATGAGTCAAGCAAGGACTGGATCACACCCAGTACCTGAAGCTCATCAGACATCGGCTCCCCCATATTCTTCAGAGAGGCGATCATACTCGACATATGCATTAAATGTTGTTTCATGGTATAATCGTGTCTCTTCTTGTATATGATGAATTTATAGGTCAGCATCCTCAACTTAGGAGCTGACGGGGAGCCATAGTGCTCTCTTAGAGCATGCCAGATCGACTGTGCAGTAGGATACTGCTCGTAGATCGGAATCACTTCATCGTGCATGCTGCTAAGAATGATCACTCTCGCTTGGCCATCCTTCTTTTTCCAAGCACGATACACCTCCAAATCCTGTCGTGCTTGTGCCGTGGTATCCTCTCCGGGGTCCACCATCTCATTTTTAAGAATTTCCTCGAACTCTTGTTCTTCGAAGACAAACTGAACCTTCTGGTACCAAATATCATAGTTGTCACCGTTCAGCTTGTCTTCCTTTACGAGATCTAAAACGACAGTCTTCGTTGCAGTCATGTCTCTGTCACACAGAAAAAGAGACATTAGTGACACATTGATACTTAGTTCACAATTTTATGTACCCTACGAATCACCAAAACCAAAATGACTCGAATACAGATCCCAAGACGAGCGTATGAGTCAACGGACACCATACACCACAATCCAGGATTGCATCTCACCATTCGGAATAGGATTCAGTACATAAAAACCCACAAATAGTCACTTTTTATCACAAAACCCTCATAAAATCAGAAAAATCCAATTTTAAAACGACCTACGCGCCGCCAGGACCCCGGCGGCGCGTCTCACGCGCCCACACGGGCGAGGAAGGCACCTGGGCGCGTGCAGGACGCGCAGCGCGTCCTCAGACGCGCCTGCACGCGCTCACCCGAGTCCCTGGGCTGGATCCGGATCCGAACACAGGTCGGGACCCGGAACCCAGTCCGAATCCCCCCGGTTCGGGTCTGACCTGGCCAGACCCGACATCTCACGCGCCTAACGCGCGCGTGAGTTGTACGCGCTAGCCTGCTGGGTGACACGCGCCTGCTTCTTCTTCGCCCGAATGTCTGCAATTCGGGTTTCTCCGACCCATTTTTTGAAAATCTCACATTCCAGTAGAGAATGCATGCAATATATATATCAAAATATAGATCTAACAGAGGCAAATACAGATCTACCATTTTTATGAATCGATTTGACCTAAATCTCGCCAAATCTGGGATTGAAGGATTCGGTCACTATTCACGGCCGAATGTTTCAACCGGAATTTTCTTGGCCTAAACGTGCTCAGAAAATTACGAAAAAATTATTTTCGTGTTTTACGTGATTTGGGTAACACAGTGGTATAATTGGATTCACGAAACTCATCCGTGATTCAGATCCCAAATTTTATACTCTATATTTTTATACCCAAATTTTATTCCAAAAAATTATTTAAAAATATTTCTAACTGGCTCTGATACCAATGTTAGAAATTTCGTGACACATACACGCAGCGGAAGCGATAAATAAAATTTTGGAATCGTAAAAGTTTGAGTTCGCGATATACTTCAATCGGTGATATAGAAAATCTTCGGAATCGCGAACTCCCAATGCGAATTTCTCGAAGTCGGGATGATAGTCACAGTAATCGAATTATCACCGTAATACCACAACGATCCAACCCTTTAACCCGATAATTCATAAACGATCGAAAAACCCTTGAAATTAATTGTTGTCACAATAATTAATTCTCTCTCAAAAGAAAGAAAAATGTCTCTCTCACTTCAATCCTAAAAAATTGCAATTAGTCTTCATCCTCTCCCGTAAGAGTTCTCTAAAGAAAAATAAGGGGAGTGAGATAACGGGTAATTATCTATTACCCCTCATTTGAATTTTAAATTTTCTATCTGCCCCAACAAGAAGATATTAGAGCAAGAAAACAAGACATTCCTTAGAATTGCAGGCATCACTGAGAGAGCAGAAAACAGGTGATCTGTTTTGGGCTTGTAGAGGGGGGAACCCCATGTTTTGTTTATAGAAGAAAAGCAGAAGATCTGGATCCGAGAGCACTTTCATTTTTTTATTATCTGTTATCTTAATCAAAACAGGTATTTGTTTTTAATTTAGGAGATGTTGATGCAGACGGGTTTTTGGTTTTATTTATGTTGATAGCTTTTTTTTTTTCCCTCCTCTGACCTTCTTTGCTTCTGTTGTCAATTATTGAGCAGATGGTTTTTGGTAAGGTGCTTTGTAAATGGATATCTATAACTTTTGTATAGTTCGAGGGTTCTGCTCTCTAAGGCAAAGCAAAGTTGGTAAATATTGTGTTTTTTCAGTTTCCTTTAGTTTGTTTTGTCCTACTGTCCTAATTGTACTTGTTGGTTTTTTCTCTTTCCCTTTAGTTTTTTCTTAACCTCTCAAGTTTATTTTCTGTGGTGATGAGCTTTGAAAAATAGATTTAACATATAAAATTTGCACTGTACTGTGAAAGTTACTGTTGCAGTTACAGAAAATAACTTCCTAGTACATCCAACAAAAGTACATTTAATGATTCAGGAAACAACCATTGATGTTTCTTTATTCTCGTTTTCTTAATTAGTATGCATCCACTGTCCACTATCTGCTTCAAAAAGCCAAGCAAGACTCAAAAGATAGCCACCTAGCCATCAATTTTTTGTGGTCACTGCTAATGAGTTGGCCATGTGTTTGTTATGTGCTGTATTCTGAGGCTCTTTAGAGAACTATAAAGCCATATTAAATACTTCCGTTCCCCACCACCCACCAAAAAAAAAAAAAAAAAAAACACAATAAATGTGTGTGTGTGTATGGGTATATCAATTGGTGGCATTCTAACAAATGTCACTAAAATTTTTAAAAAATACGGTTAAAAATTTTTAAAATATTTGTTCTCTAAAAATTATAATCTCTTATGTTTTTTATGCATCATTCATGCATATTGTGCCTCAACTCCTCAAAATAAAATTTTGATTTGATTTCTATTAAGGGTGATGACCAATTTTATAATGGAAGGTGGTTTTATTAGTGTATAATTAGTTTAGTGAGATAAAATATTAAATATTTTTAAAAATAAAAATATTATGTTTTTTAAATAATATTTTTGTAAATAATCGAATCAGATTAATTGAAAGATTAATTGAAATATGATTGATGAAAAAGAAAAAGGAAGGTGGCGCTTGCTTTGACAATATTTATCAGGGTTGAAATCATTTCTCAAACAAATAAAAAGAGAGAGAGAAGAGGATTGAGATTGACAGGAAAGGAAGATTTTGGCTCTCCTCTTTTGTGGGGTCAAATTGCGGGAAGGGGATAATGAAAGCTCAACTGGGTTTTAATTTAGCGAGATGAAAGTGAAACAAAGTAGTTCTACTTTCTTCTTTAAACAAAAAACTTCGAACTTGCCAGAATTTCAGGGTTGTAAAGACCAATTCTTTGTAAAAGCAGAAATGGGGTTTTTAGGATTTGCCTAATAATACATAATGGCATTGATGGAGAGATTTATTTTAGGGTTTGTTTAATCACTCATAGTGAAGTAGTGACAGTAATCTTCTGAAGTACAGGTAGTGAAGTGCTCATGCAAGTTAAGTACTGCAAATCTGGACATGTTGTCGGACACCCTTTGGCTGTAAAGGATTAAAAAGAAAGGGCAAATTAAAGACAACATTACATCAACTTAAGAGTTCTTTGATGTCTTTCCATTTGCAATTCGGCCAAAATCATCCACACAAAAGGGGGTGTCAATAAAAATAGTTTAGATGTTGGATCCACACCTCGTGCCATCAGTGTGTGCAGTATTAGCTCACGGGCCCGATCATGTTAAATCCTAACTTTACTTGTTCAATTTCGTGCTAATAATGTCTCAAAAGAAATAATATAATGATCACAATCTATTTTTATAATTTTAAAATTTAAGATTCAAATCATTTTATAACAAATAAAAAAATATTGTGTTAATAATAAACCAACATCTAATTGATCAATAGATGGATGCTGATACCCTTTTAAATAAGGGGTTTGAATCGGATTGAGTCTTTAAAGGTTTAATTAGAACCAAACTGAATATAGTCATATTTAACATAATTATTGAATACAGACAGTTTATATAAATATAGTCATATTTAACATAATTATTGAGTACAGACAAATAAATATATATATATTTCTAATAAATTTGTTGAGTTTTTCTTTATGTAACATGCCCACACATGCTTTTGTTCAACCATGCCATGACAAGGAAATAAGAAGGAACGGCACACATGTATATGAGTGTGTACTTGGTTTGATTGAATAATTAAAAGAAAAATAGTCTATGATTTTCTTGTATTTTTTAGAAACTATCGAAAAAATATAATTTGAAAAAGGAATTAGATTTTTTTTAATTTTTTTTAATCACAAAGCCTCCTCAATTTTTTTTTTAAAAAAAATTGAAATACGGAAAAATATTATCTAATGACAAAAGTTCTTTAATTTCAGTAATGTGAGTATTACTCCAATTTATTGATAAAAATGGAAAAAGGAACATGAAAAATAAATCTTGTGTTCAAATACAAGTTTTTTACGAAGTAGAAAAAGGAAAAGGGTTTTTTTTTTTTTTTTTTTTTTTTAAGTTTTTCTGAAACATTCCATCTTGGAAAACATCGAAAAACATGCAAAAGATGATTTCCAAAATTTTCAACCAACTAAAGAGCAATGAAAAACACACTCTTCGCCTGCTCTCCAAAACTCTACTTTCATTTGTACAAAGATTTTTAGCATTCATATGATTTAGCGACATTTCAATAAATACTATTAAAAATTTAAAATTTTTGTTAGATGTTTTAAAATGCTTTCAAAATCATATTAAAATCTTTTAGAATTTTAATATACTTTCTAATTTTTCATTAGAAAATAATAATTTGAAGTTAAAAAAATGAAAAACGTTTTGTTTTATTGAATGGACCAACAACGAATTTCTTCATAGGAAAAAAAAAAAGGTTCATCCAATGGACAAACAAGCTAAAAATATAGAGGGGGAAAAAAGTGCAGAGAAGAGTAGAGACCTGACTGTAAGTATATGGTGAGTCAGGATCATAAACTCATTGAACCCCATGCCATCCTTATTTTTAGGAAGAAGTTAAAATTGATTTCCATGTTCACTAAAATCATCTGCAACAGAATATGCAGAGGACAATCTTCTTTTGTACAATCTGACCATATATTTGATTGAGTACCTTTGCCTGCCATAGCCAAAGTACCATTACCTTGTAATGCCATCATAAAAGAGAAAAAATATATAAAATGATAGCTCTAGTGAAAGGAAATGAAACTATCAACCATGTTTGAGAAAAAAAAGGGTCAACAACGACAACAATGAAAGAAGAGATAAAGGACAACCCAACAAAAAAACAAAGAAGAGAGAAAAAAAAAATTATATATGAGGAAAATGGTCCCTCCTCCCAACCCCACAATTTTGGTTGCTTTTGTTCTTGTAAAAGATCACTCCAATATCCTCTCTTTAAAGACATGTTGGGTCACCTGAAATGCATCTTTATGCCATAAAATGTACACCAATGACTGTCATTTTTGTTTTTTTTTTTTTTTTTTTTTTTTGTTGAGCATTGAAGATCTACTCATTATGAACAGAATTTAAATGTCTTTTATTGTAATTTGAGGATCAAAGGGTGGGAAAGGGCAAGCACCCGCAACACTATGTTATGCGCATGTGAGGATTTGACACTATGCTATGATGGAGGATATGATCATAACCAAAACATAGTGTTTCTTTACTGCCCGTAGAAAAGCTATAACAAAGACTTGTTATCTTATTTACTTATTATCAAATATTCAAGATTTGAGTCATTTCTATTATTTTTTTATCATAGTTTTAACCAAACTGTGAAGCAAACAAAGGTGACAATACATTTATTGAGAAGTTCAATCTAAACCCTATTGATTATTTTTTAATATAATTTTATCAAGATGTCAAACAAACAAATGTATGAATGCTGATTTATTTTTATTATTATTTTTTTTAATTCAATAGAGGGTTTATAAGTCTAAAACTGTATAATAGAGATAAATCGTTCATATACAACTATTAAATAAATTATAATCACTATTAAATCTTGAACTTGTTTTCTTATCAAATATATCAATTGTCAGATTATATCTACTTCTTTATTCAGTCACACTTCCCCATTCTTCTCGAGCTCATCCAACATGAAGAGAGAGAGAGAGAGAGAGAGAGAGGAATGAAAAGTTTAGGTTATTTAAGGGCTGATGTGAAGTTCCAAAGTGAGTTGCAGTCAGCATGTATGGTTATGACTTGGTACCATATAACAACTGACCAAGAAGTTGTGTATCCATCAAACCCTAACAGTCAACCAAAACTCTGTGAATGCAACTACTAAACACGGAGACAGCTTTCATTTTTCCCTTTTTCTTAATTTATTTTATGAAATTTATTTCAAAAATAATTAAACCACCTAAGAGTGATTCTTTCTCTTAAAGCGTAAACGTCACAATATATATTACTGATTTTATATTAACATCAATTGTTGTAAGTCCTTTTATTTTTTTTCTTTTTTCTCTGACAATTATATACTTTCTCAAGTTCACTTTATGATTGAGAGAAAAAAAAATACCTGACCTTCCATGAACTTTTGATCAGGAACACTCTCCCAGGGAAAACCCGTTTGTATGCACATCAAACATCCAATAGAAAATATAATTAAATTTTATTCTCATGACATGACATGTTAACATTTTTTTTTCTTTTTCTTTCTCTTTTTTATTGTTTGCCATTGAAAAGGGAACAGAACAAGGTTTGTAGTGTCAGTTATTACCTCTGTTGGCTGGCTATTTGAGCTAATAAATTTCCTTTTCATTTTTTTTTAGTACATCAAAATTTAAATTTAAAATTATTGGGAAGAGAAAGAGAAATCGTGACTATCACATTGTTCGCTTGGGACAAGCTAATAAATTTCTTACACCGTTGACACTAAACCAAGAATTTTATTTTATTTTATTTTTAAATGTTTTTATCTGCCAATATAATGGAAAGTTCACACAATTGTTAGTTCGAGTAGTCTGTCATGCCATCCTCAATTATGTTGTTATGCTATAGTTTAATCACTACAAATTTGGACACAAGTAACAAAAATATACCATGGTAAAAAAAAAAAAAAAAAAAAAAAAAAAAAAAAAAAAACCTAGTCTTTATATTTTATTTTTAAGGTAAGAATCTAAGATTTTGATTCACCAACAACAATGTATGATAGTATAATATAAGAATTATAGATAAATTAAATTATGGTATGTAGGCTGTTTCTAGGAATCATTTAATGATTTTTTTTCTCTTTGAATATAACTCCTAGCAATTTCATAATGCCATCAGCTTAATAACTTTAGTTTTAAGCTGATATAACTGAAACATATTTCATATTTATATAGAATTCTAAATAAATAAACCTCTGAGTACTTACAAATTAGTTAATAATATTGGTCTTCTAATTGTTAGTCCAATTGTCCAACCAATGCACAAACATCCCCTTTTTTTTGTTATATATAATCCATAAAAATCATAGAAATACACGTCCGTTTGAATACGAGATCTCAGAAAGATACTTGAGTAAGAGTTCTTTACTGGGGCACCAATGCACCAACATCTCATTGTGTACAAAAGCACAAATGAATATAACAGCATGTCTTTTCCCAAGGGAAGGGAAGTCTCAATCCTGTTTGACCACTTCCCCATTGACTGTGCATTCATGGGAATGCTACCATTTAATTAACAAAGTGTTTTCCAAGAATGCCAAGAAAAGAGAACCCCAATAGGGTTTCCTTGTTTGACCATATTTTGGAATTGATCTTTTGATTCGAAAATGATGGAATGCCATCTTCAAAACTTGTTTAATTTGTTTTTATTACTCTATAATAAGCAGTGTTGTCAGTTTTTCAAATCAATCTTTAACTAAACTCTCTCTCTCTCTCTCTCTCTCTCTCTCTCTCTCTCTATATATATATATATATATATATATATATATATATATATTATTTACAGATGATTGTTTGTTACCCCCAAATGATAATAGGTTCGAAATCATGTGTTTATGAGGTCAAGAAGAATAGATGACATGTATTAATGTATTATGAAACATGGGGTCTGTCAGGTCTAAACTCTCCAATAGGGGGTCAATTTATTGTCTCCTAATACCTTGAAGCTGTTCTGGTCATTCCTTATTTTCAGGATTTTGGTTCCCAAATCCAATCTCATCATAAGCCTTTAAAAATAATGTTAGTCCAGTGGAAGGGGATGGTCTTTAAACCTTATATTATAAAAATAAGTTTTTCACACCAAAACCCCGACTTGTAAATTAAACTTTATGGAGCTTAACTACTTCCTTTTGATCGATGGTTGAATTAAATTGACAACGGTGTCCATATAGGAACACCCAAGTAATAAAAAAAATTTAATTTAAGTATTTTTTTTGATATTAAAATTTAGCGTTTGAATTTTTATTATTTTTATGATTTCTTTGATCCTATGTAATTAAAAATAATAATAATAAATTAAGATCAGCTCCTTTGGACATTAAACCCCTCTTACCCTTCTGGCTCGGTTGATTTTTAATTGCTCGCAATTCCGCCGTTGATTCCTTTTCTTTTTTTTTTAAGGTCCAAGTTTTCCTACTCCGTCCCACCAGATCAGTGAACAGAGGATTTGACACTTCTGTCCATCAACCCCGCAGAAGTACTCTTGCCGGCCTCAAACTCGATCCTTTGAGTGAAAAATACAAAATTAAAAAATTTAAATTTAAAAACAAAAATAAAAAAAATAATATTAAAAAATAAAATAACAATAATAAAAATAAATTATCCATAAAAATAAAAAAAATAATTTAATCATTTTAGATTTTTTCACGTTACTCATTCATATATAAGATTTACTTTTCAATTAAATTTTTAATACTCATATCTTTATCTATAACCTACGTTCCTACGAATCTCTCGGAAAAACTAGATAACTGATCATTTCAGTACAGCATAACAAGAGGACAAAATTTGAACATGGACAATCGATTTCGCTAACAAGCCGTAGAAGACAGGATCTTAGCATGTCAACAATACATTGGTAGAATTAAGTTGGTCGTCAGCCAAATACAAGACAGAAAAATGTTAGCTACCAGTAACCCCTGCGCAGCTGTATCTCTCTCAGACAACTCTCAACGACCGCAGAGACATTTTTGAAGCTAAACAAGCAAAATAATGAATCGTGTCACCTGCCAAAGCATTTTAGCACCGAAGATGTGACAGCAGAAAAAATGAATTTCATCCCCGTGGATCCACCAGGAAAATATGAAATCGCATAGTAGGCTAGTGCAAGGACCTGTGGAGATTGATACAAATTGGGATCATAGTAATGCAATCTATCATATTTTCAAGTAAAACAATTAGAAAAGGTTAACAAAGAGGTAAAATCCAGGATAGAAGAGATGGGAAAAGGAAGAATTATAAGAAATAGAAAACACTAAAATTGAGACGGTTAATTACTTACCTGTAATACAGAGAAAAGTACCGAGAGGATATAACTATGGAGCACCATTGAGACATAAATAGTGCCCACCATGCTGCCTACAAACCCCAATGTAAACGGAAGTCTCTGGAAAGAAAAACAAAATGACCATGAGGAAGATACGGAAAGAATTCACATGACATTAACAAAATTAATTTTCTTTTCATTCAACAAAATTAAATACACAATGGAACAAAACAATAGAATTGGGGCAAAGCTGACATACCTCTTTCGACGACATGTGAGCAAGCTGATTTTTCGGACCCTTAAGTGCAAAGAATGACCCGATTATAAAACAACAACCAACAGTAAAGCAGATGGCAAATTTTTGGGGCATCAGCACCATGACCGGAAGGAACATGGTAAAGGCAATGAAGACAAAGAACACCCCAGAAGCAAGGAGTATGCCAAAATACATAAGAGCCTTTCCTGACGGAACAGTACTGGTTGCAGACTGCAAATTTCCAGGTAAATCTCTAACTCCTTTTGAAACGCTGTATCAGAAAATGGCACGATTAGCATAAAATTAAATGTCATGTCCCAAATAAAGCAACACACCAAATTATCACAATTAAACTCAGTTACAGCTTAATGTGACATAATTTTGACATTGGAACTATTAGCTATTTAGATTAAAAAACGTAACTGTTGAGAATTAAAAATTAAAGCTAGTCAATAACACCTTCAAACTGTTATGATACTTGCAAGACCATCTCCCAACCCAACAAAAATCGAACCAAAAAAGACGAAAGAAAAGAAAGAGGACAAGGAAAAATCAAATACGAGTCTGATACAAACACACCAAGTTGCTATTAGTGTAGTAAACGAAATGTTGCTATCATGCAGGGCTCATTTTGGAGATTTGTTTCCCTCCTTCCTTGTAGGTAACCATTCGCAACAAGCACCAAGAAGTACAATTACAATCCAAGCACACAAACAAAGAAGTAAATCATGTAGAAGATGTTTAGCATCAAACAAACTACTTTGATAACCTAGTTTCACCTATAGTCTTACTCTTATGCCATAAACAGAGGAAATAATCCCAAAAGCAATAAATGAAGACAAGCTCTCCTTTTGCTTAAGAACCTTTCCTTTCTCTATTAAATTTTATCAATAACAATCAAATAAAAATTCTTCCTCGTTTTGCGGATCTGTTATTGAGAAACAATATACCAGCTCAGCACATACAATGATACATTTAAAATGTTGACTCAAGTCTCATACTCATAAAAAGCTGGGGCCAATCAAAGTACCTGATATAAGCTCATTCATAAAAGAGAGAGAAATATGAATTTCACTTATACTTTAAAATCTATGAAACATTTTTTAGCAGGTCTTAAAAACATTGTGAGACAAGCTTCCATGCCAATGATGTCACTTCCTAAAGTGACTCTCAAACTAACACCTAAGAATTTGCTTTCATATCCTCAAATTTTTCCTTTGAAAGACAAATCTGCAATTCGAGCCCCAAATCTAGCATTTGGAAACTGAAAAGGCTAAATTACATGTATAGTCCCTAAACTATTGTACATATATCAAGAAAGTTCTTATATTTCATTTTTTACGGACTAAATCCTTAAAACTTTGAATATGATAACAAATAAGTCCTTAAACGGACCAACTCAGAATTTTGGACGGAACTTGCTGAGGTGGCTTTTGGGAGCTGATGTGGATGTGACACATTAAATCCACCCCAGCCCTCTTGCCATGTCATTTTATTCTCATGTCCTTAAAACTGACCAACTCAACTGACTTCAGCAACTTATCACCAACTTATCACCACAGCACTAAGTTCCTATTTTCTCTCACCATTCACACCATATGAAAAATAAATTATACTTATGCTGCAATGCTTTCTTAAACCATCCAACCTACAAACACAAAAATTAAACCATAAAAAATGTTTCAAAAATTCCTAAATGCTGACACATGTTCGGAGTTGATACTTTTCCCAATTTGATAAACATATATCATTCTGCAATCAGAAAAACAAGTATGTAACTGCTATAAAGGGCTTGTAGAAGTCCAGTTTTAAAAGATCGACAACATAGTATTTGGCGGGAAAAAATAGTTCTTTAACCCTGACTCTTCCCAAGCCTGTGTATGAATTTGGGTTTAGGTTTCCTATCTTGTTCCTTCCATGCATCACTCAACCAAAAGAAGGTTATTCCAAACAATTTTCTTCCTCCCTTCTTTGCCACTTTTTTCTTGCCATTATTACCAATCATCAAAGCCACAGTGATCTCAAATGCCCATGCAATACTAAACCATTACAGCAAAGCCTCCAATGCAGTTGATCACTGTTTCAGTAACTTAATGATAATGTTGTCATCTGAAACTATTATAATCACAAGCAAAGCAGCTAATAACTGCATAAACCATGCTAAAGACTCGTTGACAGCTCAAAGAAAGAAGGGATTATAAGAAGATCCAGATTTGATAAGAATAAAGGTATGATGCAATTACAATCCCAGCTCACGAGTTATTGAAAATGAATATAGGAACCATGTAAGATCTATAGGGCTAATGTGAGGGTGTGGGCAGAATTGAGGTAACATTAGAGCGAATTTTTACTCCACTTCACAACATATGTGCTATCACCCCTGCCTAGAAGAGTTTCAACCCCTCCCTTGCAGCTGCCCAGCAAAAGGAACTAATCCCTGCCCTTGACTACCTGTGCCCCCACACTATTTACTACTATTTTCATCACTATATTAGATAACATTTAATGTTCAGCAAAGAAATAATTTACTCAGGCCTTTAAGAGCAAACTTCTAACACCATATACATGTATTAATATGATAAGACCTATAAAGAACCACCTATAGAGAACCTTTAAGAGACAAAAACTTATGTTTGTCATTCCCCAACACTCAAATATAATCTTTCAAGCATAATCAAATCAAGAAACAGAACCCACATAATAGTTTCAATGGAAAAAATAACACCATTCAGAAAATGATTAGAGCTTTAACTAAAGGGAAATAATGATCGGTCAGTTGCTTCCGTGGTGCACAATTCTCTCTTATCTGATGGCTTCTAGTTTTTTTCTGTCAACAACAAAGTCTGGACTTGGCACCTAACTCGTAATTGGCATGACTGCACTACGAAACCATAAGGTTTCGCTAGCAAACTTAGCATATGTGTCCACTTTATACTTTATGCCAAATGTGAAACCACATGGCTGTACTAGGTGCAATTTCTAAGGGAATTAGTCTTCATTTGCTAGCATCTATTACTAGCGTGTAATTTTCTGCAAATCTCTTTTCGGCAACAACATAAATTAGGGTTGTCTTTCACTCACACAGACAAATCAGCAGTCCTAACCAAACTGTAGAAACAAGCTACTCGTTCCACAGCCTCAGATGTAATTTTCGTTCCCAAACCGCACGTTCAGTGCCATAATATCACTTCACATTCTACTAAAACCCTAATCACCCAAATGAAATTCTCAACAACAACCACATCTGATCAAATCAAATTTAGGTCGAAAACCCTAAGATTGGAGTCACGAATCAGATTTGGAGAGAGAGAAATGAGAGCTTACACACTGAAAGTACCGGAGACGGTGTCTTTGGCGGTGCCGACGGCGGCTTCGAGATCAAAACCAAGAGAAGCAGAGGAATCTTGGGCAGTTTGAGAAGAAGCATAAGAGTTCCAATCGGCCAACAGAGACGACGAGGGTTGTTGTTTCTGCGGATCTTGGAGGCTCTGCCCTCCTACGAACCATGATTGCGCCATTTGCATATTGTTTGTGGAGGAGAGAGAGAGAGAGAGAGAGAGAGAGAGAGAGATTCAAATTTCGGAAAATAAGATAATCAGAAGAACGAGAGAGATCGAGAGAGAGATCGAGATTGGAAGTTTGAGCCAATGAAAAATGGCGTCTTGCTTAAATCTGAAGAATTAAAAAATTTTTTCCAGTATTTAATGAGAGCCAAAGCCTTAATAATGAAACGACGCGACAGCCATAGGTTAAGCTTATACTGAAAAATAAATAAATAAATAAACTGACGGTATCCGTTGATTTGTCTCAATTTTATATTTTTAATCAACTTGGCATCGATGCCTCTTGTCTTTTTTATTTTTATCATATTATAGGATTGGATTTTGAATGCCAAAAATCACAGAAAAAAAACACTATAGGAACCAAAGTCCCAATTCCAAGATTTAGAAAAATAGAAGACTAAAAACTATTTGGGGGAAAGGAGAACCGAAATACTTTGGATGAAACGTTCATAAAAAAATTAGAGAGAAGTGAAGGAGATATAGATGTTGTGATGAACATGGGAACGGGTTGTGAGGAGTGATGACCACTCAGGTGACCCACTATCTCTCTCTTTTTTTTTTTTTCTTCTCTTCGGTTTTTTTTATTATTATTTTTTTTATTTTTATTGATTTGTTACTTTCTTTTCTTTTTGTCTATTTTTTTCATTGATTTAATATTTTTTTATATTTTGGGTTTTTTTCATCTAAGTCTTTTTTTATTTTTTACTAAATTGTTCTTTTTATTTTTCACCTTTTTACTATTTGTTTTTATTTCCTTTTTTATTTTAAAACTCCGTTTATACTTTTATTCAGACCCCATTCTCTTTCTCCTTTTTTCCGTCTACCTTTTTTTTTTCATTGATTTGTTTTTCTTTTTTCAATCCAAGTCTTTTTTTTTTCTCATCCAAATTCTATTTTTTGATCAAGTTATTTCTTTTTTTTTTCACTTTTTTCCTCTTCAATTTTTTTTAATACGAAGTTCTTCTTTTTATTTTCTACTTTTTTTTCTGTTCGCTTTTGTCTCTTTTTTTTTATTTTAGAACTCCAATTTCATTTTTTTCTATAACTCATGAGACCCCACACACACTCTCTCTCTTTTTTTGTCCAACTTCTTTTTATCAGTTTTGTTTTTTTTTTTTTTTACAATTCGGGTCTTTTTTTCCATCAAATTCTATTTTTTGACTAATTCCTTCCTTTTTTTCACTTTTTTTTTTCTAGTTCGTTTTTGTCCTCTTTTTTATTTTAGACTCCGATATATCTAAATAAATTCTCAAAAAAGATTTGTGCGGTCACATGTGGTTATCAAATCACATGATTGCTCACAAACCTGTGATCATGCTTCTTGTCTTTTTAAATATTAAAATTATATAAATATTTTTTAAAATTTTAATTTATCTATATGTAAATTTAAAAGAATCTTGTGGAGTCACGTGTTGTCTTTTTAAATATTAAAATTATATAAATATTTTTTAAAATTTTAATTTATCTATATGTAAATTTAAAAGAATCTTGTGGAGTCACGTGAGTAACGACTACTCACGTGACCCCACTCTCTCTCTTCTTTCTTTTTCATCTACTTTTTTAATTGATTTTGTTTTTTCTCTTTTGTAATCCAGGTCTTTTTAATCCAAGTCTTTTTTTTTTACTAAGTTCTTCCTTTTTTTTTTCACTTTTTTTCTGCGTGTTTTTGTCCCATTTTCTATTTTAGGACTCCAATTATATTTTTTTCCTATATATCTATATATCTAAATAAATTCTTAAAAGGGATTGTGCGATCACGTGTGGTCGTCAAGTCACGTGATTGGGCAAACCCGTGATCATACTCCTTACCTTTTAAAATATTAATATTATATAAATATTTTTTAGCATTTAATTTAATATATTTATTATTGAATAAATATTTAAGTATTTAAATTAAATATTTAATTATTATTGTTATAATAAAAATTTTTAATTAAATATTAATATTTATAAATTTTCTTAAATTATTTTTAAATATTGCACAAATATTAATATTATATAAATATTTTTATCATTCTAATTTAATATATTTAATGTTAAATAAATATTTAAGTATTTTAATGTTTTTTCTTATAGATTTTGAAATTAAATTTTAATATTTATAATTTTACTTAAATTAAATTATTGAATATAGTTTTAATTTATTTTTTTAATATTTTAATATTTTGCATTACAATTTATTTTTTTTAAATATCAAATATATAAATATTAATATTAAAATATTTGATATTTCAAATTATTATTTGTATTATTGAATATTTAAATTTTAGAATTAATTTTAAATTTTTATATTTTAAAATTTTAAAATTAAATATTGATATTTATGAGTTTTTTACGGTTAATTTATTAAATATTATAAATTTAAATTGATTTTTTTCTTAAAAATCAATATTTCTTTTTCCCTTACTTTATAAAACAATATTTCTTTTTATTATTATAAAATTATATGTTTCTTTTTATATTTTGGTGACTTAAAAAAATACACACTCAATTCTATAACTCTTTAAAAAGCAATATTTTCATTTTTCTTTCCCTCACTTCCCCTCAGTTGCATCCTTCACAATTCAACAACATATTTTTAAAGTTTTTTTTCTAATTTTTATAAATTTTAGGTTTTTTTTTTTAATTTTTTGAGTGTTGTCTATTTATAACATTATTTTAAAATTTAAATTTAAAATTTAGATTTTTAAATTTTTTATAATTGAAATCTCAATATATTTTTTTAATTATGATAATATTAAAAATTTAATAAATTATTATTATTATTATTTTTTTTTTTTTACGACACACATTGCATAACCCGCGGTATTCCCGCCTGCTAGTACATATAAAGCGTGGAAGGCGTTGTATTGCGTTCGTCCCTCATTTATCCTTTTTTTTCCCCTCACTGTTTTCCATTTGTCCTATCCTTTGTGGCCCCCACCAGCTCACCGCCCTTCTCTCTCTCTCTTTACAATGACTACCCAGACGGTCTCTCCCTCTCTCATCCCCCTTCCCCCCATTCCCGTCTCTCACACTCTCTCTCTCTCTCTCTCTCTCTCTCATCCCCATTCCCCAATCCCCTATTTTCTTACCACATTTTTTTTTTTCACTCACATCCCTCTTTTTGTGTGCTTTTTTTTTCACTTACAATATTATTTTCAAATTAAAATACTTATAAAATATTAAATTAAAAATTAAATTATTTATATAAATATTATATTAAATATTAATTCTTATAATTTTAAGGTTAAAAATAAAATATTACATATATAAAATATTTAATTCTTACAATATTAGTATTTTTTATTTATTTTTAGAATTAATATTTTCATTTGAAATTTCATATTTCTTAAATTATTAATTTTACTATCATTTAAATCATTTTTTAGTATTAATTTCATATTTTTTTATTTTATTATTATCATTGATATTTTAATTTCATATCATTATTATTGAATAAAAATAGAAAATAATATGCATTGAATGAAATCATATATTTTTCTACTCGAATATTATTTTATTTATTATTTAAATTTGGATGGATTATATTATTTACTGACTTGCAGTCATATGTTTTTTAATTTTTATTTAATAATAGTAATATAATTTTTATAATTTTAAGTTTATATATATTTAATATCTACAAAATGTTATGACTATCATAATTTGGCTATGCTCGGTTCTTCTACAATCCTATGCTTGTCATTTTCAGTAATAACATGAGAAAAATATTATAATTTGTTGAAATTCAAGGAAATTTTTTTAAAAAAAAACTAAAATTAAGTAAAATAGAATTACGTTGTATTTTAATACAATAATTATATAACAATAATTTTAGTTTTTTAATAAAATATTAAATTTCTACATATAAAATTTTATATTTTTATAAAAAAGAACTTTCATTTTAATAAATGTATATTATAAGTAAAATAAGGTAAAATAAAAATATTTTTTAATAAATTGATTTGTTATATGTTTGAATAAATTTTGTTATATGTTGTGCTGGTACCTAAGTTTTAAAATCAAAAACACATTAATCAAAATTTTTGGTATAATTAAAAATTTGTTAAAAAACAAATTTATTTATTTTTAACTGATTGGTTCAAGTACAATCATAATTTGTAAATTGGTTTATTAAAAAACTATTTTAAACATTCCAAAAAATACTTGGTTATTTCCCAATTTTTGTAAATTATTAAAATAAAAGTTTCATAAAAAATTTTATAAAAAAGAAAAAATATTTAGTTGGTAATATTAAATAAATAATATTTAAAAATTAAAAGAAATTATATACTAGATATTTAATATATATATATATATATATATTCAAATAATTGAATACTTACAATATTAAAATTGAAATATTTATAAAATATTAAATTATTTATATAATTTTATATTAAATATTAATTCTTATAAATTTAGGGCTAAAAATAAAATATTACATATATAAGATATTTAATTCTTACAATATTAATATTTTTATTTTATTTTATTTTTAGCATTAATATTTTAATTTGAAATTTCACATTTATTAAATTATTAATTTTACTATCATTTAAATCATTTTTTTAGCATTAATTCCACATTTTTATTTTATTTTTATCTTTAATATTTTAATTTCATATTTTATATTTCTTAAATCATTAAGTTTAGGGTTTGAAAATTTTCATTTTTCTTAAATTTCACCACAATTTCCAATATCCTTAATTTTGAAGTCAACTTTTAATGGAGATATTTTCCTTTAAACTTTTTATGAATTTTTTGCTTTCCTATTTTTTACAAATATTTAAAAATTTTTGCCCTCTTTTAATAATTTTTCAAACTTATCTTTTTTTGCCTTTTGTTTTCTTTCCTTTTATTTGCAAAAACTTTTTATGGAAATTTTATTTTAATAATTTACAAAAATTACATTTTGTTTTCTTTTCCTTTAAAATTTTTGCTTTCTTTTAATAATTTTTCGAACTTACCCTTTTTCTTCTTTTTTTTTTCCTTTTTTGGCAATTTTTTATGAAAAAAATTTTTTCTCTCCTCTTTTTTAACAAATAATTGAATACTTATAATATTAAATTAAAATTAAAATATTTATAAAATATTAAATTAAATATTAAATTATTTATATAAATTTTACTATATTATCTTATTTATTTTATAAGGGTTTTCAAAAAAAAAAGGGGGTTTCTTATCCTTTGGAAGAAGTAACCAACTAATGTCGTGCACTATTTTCCAACTTGGGTGTTTCCCAAAAAAAAAACATCCATTCCACCATATCCTAATTTATTGAATATCATGTTCTTTATATTTATCTTAATGTAAATTTTTATGGATTTATATTTTCATATATGTTTTTCTTATTACTATTTGATTAGTTTTGTTTAATGTTGTCATTTAGGTCATATAAATTAAAACTTAAATTTGTATACACTAGCATACTATATCTTTTATAGGATTCAAACTCCAATATCACAGTTAGAATATTATTTTTTTTTTATAAATATTGTCATTAAATATCATCATTTCTCAAACATGTTCATCACTATTTTTTTTTTTGAATTCAAAGAATGCAACCAAATGAGATCGAATCAAAAAAAAGAGAATGAAAGTAGAAAGACTTTACCGCTTGAACTATTCCTGAGGGACACATGATTATCACTATGTTTACTGATAATATTATCATATAAACAAATTAATGATAAAGAAAATAATTGAGTTTAAATATTGAGATATTTAAATATCGACTGGGGTTGTGACATTGTGCTTAAGAGAGAGGAAAAGAAACAGACGATTGATTTTGCAAGAGGAAACCAACTGAGGTGGCTAAAGCACTTCAGTGAAGAGCTAACACCAATGGAAGGGATATCATCAAATTCTTTGGCTTCAGATTTTAAAAAGGAATGAGAATTGTCAGCCTGTTTTGATATTAATCTACGATTATTTTTATTTGTAACAAATAAAAGGTGAAAAAAAAGGCATAATTGAATTTTGAGTGGACTCGTCAAATCCTCATCCCCATTGGGCTTTCCCTAGCACAACTGGTCTTTTCACTTTTTCCTTGCAACAACATTATGTTGGACCAAAACAAATGGGTAATGGGCTATTAGCACCTCCTGTACATGAGGTATTCTCGCAATTGGGCTGATAGATGTTCTATTTAGAATTAAAGAAAAAATTTTTAAAAAGTATGATTTTTCGACAATCATATTAAATCTGATTAAATTTGATTTAAATAAATTAAATCTTTAAAAAATAAAATTCTCTTAACATCTTTTTTTTTCATACATAAGACCTAAAACCTTATTTAAGAGAAATCAGTATTTAACCATTAAAATAACTAAATTTTGATAATTAAAAAAGTATTAGGAGAGGGGAAAGAAAAAGGGGAGAAGTTAATGTAAATAATTAATTAGAAAGAAAATAAAATTTTATTTTCCTTTGTTTTTTATTTAATTTTAGTTAGCAAAGAAATTTATTATCTAACTCGTTTAACTTTTTGTAACCATAAAAGAAATTTTTTTCTTATTGATAATAATAATTAATATAAAATTTCTTATGGGTAAAGAATTTTCATTTATCCAGATAGGAATTTTTTGGAAGCTTTATAGTGTGCTACTTTCAACCTTAACTTCGATTAATTTCAATTTGGGATTATATATTGCAATTAATTATTATTTGATGTATTAAAATTTATGATATTACTAAAGTGATTAATTTTACGAAGTTAACACAATAAATAAGATTAAAATGCCTTCTGGGTGAGAAAAGGAATACAAAAAACAAGCCCAGGTGGCCTAAAGAAGCCTATCTTCCAGGAAGGAGCCCACAAGCATCTGAGATCGTTTGGACTGAAGTTTATCACTTGTGTCCTTTTTTTTATTTTTATATTAATAATCATACTCTGATAATCTAGTTCGACCATTTGTCGGACCATTTTAGGGAATAGCTCTTTCCACATAATTTTTTTATTTTTAAATTTTGAATCCGAAAGTTGATTATTTGTTTCATATACTGAGGCAATGAATACATCTTGAACCTTCCATAACTTGCATTCAAGTTAAATGCACCTCAAATTGTGTGGTGTACCATGAAACCTAATTGAAACATTGCACTCGGGTCAGTTAGAATTAAAATTAGGGTTAAAAAAATAGAAAAAAAATATAATTTCTTTTCTGTAAATACATCTATTTTTTTCTAGTCTCGAATTTTTATTTTTCTATCTTGATTCTGAATTTAATTTTTTATTTTAATTGAGATTAATATAATTGAAATAATTTAAAATAGAGAATTTAACATTTCTAGCACAATGAGCCAAAGCGGCAAATCCAATCACATTCACATCCATCAATCCAAAATTTGAAGTTTAATTCACAAAAATGGTGAGGCCATAGCTTATCAAACAAGGGAAAGCAGCATGCATAGCCTATACCCATATTTAAGGCTTATTTGAATATTTTTTAACTTATCTTAATTTAACTAAATTTGTTTAAAATTTTATTTTATTCATAATAATTTTTAATTAAAATGATTTTTTGAAAAACATATAATATTTTCAAGTAGAAGTCATTTTTTTTTTATAAAAATAAAAACTAAAAATTGTATTAATAATTGTTATATTAAAAACTCTTTCTAATTTTAATTTTAATTAAATTTAATCTCGAATCACTTAAACAAAGCACTTAAGACCTGTCAATTGCGTGTTCACAAAGGCAAGTCGAGCCAGAAAAGAAGGGGAAAACTCAGTGGACTAAGAGAAAAGAATTACAAAATATATATATATATATATATTGAGATTCAAATCCAAATATATTATAAAAAAAAGAAAAGGTATTATTTGAACTAAAACTTATCGATAAGAATTGCAATATAGTGGTTTGAGCAAGATCACGCCAGTTCATCATAAATTTGTCCAAGTATTCAGGATCTAATCAAACCGACCATTTAATCTAAAACTTACACATTCCCTTTTCAATTTTAAAATTCCCGATGCTTATCATAAAGTTTCGATTTCTATGGATAAGGCAAGGTGACTGAGTTGATACTTTTCCTTGTTCTTCACCCACGTCTCCCCCACCAAAGACTTTGCATTCAAAACTACAGCACTACCATACCAAGTGGGACATTTGGTGTGCTGTTGTCTCATGGACCAAAATCATAGTGTGGTTGTGTGTGGGTGATAGAGTAGACCCTCTTATTCAATTTTTTGGAAATTTGTCCTAATTTTTTTTTAATAAACGATCGGTATCTAACAATTACATTAATCAAACTAAATTCAATTCGACATGAGTTGAATCCTTAAGGGACAAAAATCTTTCGACACTTATTTTTTCATATATAAAATTTAAATCCAAAGATTTATTTAAGAGAAATCAACAATTTACGGTAAAAAAAAAAAGAAATATTAATAATATGGTTTAAAAGGGGTTGAAGGAATTTTAAAACCCTCACCGACCCAACATATTGACTTCAAAAGGTTTAACAACCCCAGTGATGGCGAGAAGGTAACAGCAAAGGTTGAAAAGGAAATGAAAATAAAGTAAAACCACACCCCCAATCAAATTAAAGTCAACAAACAGACAAAATCATTTTTAATTAAAAAAAAAATAATAGACCTAATAATGGATCGTGTAGCCTCATAATTTTAGATTGTCTTTCTAATGGATTTAATTATAATTTTTTCAAGCTTAACCTAATTCGGCGAGAAAATAAATAAGTTTGACTATTTAAATAAAATGTATGAATACTAAATCGATTTTATTACTAAAAAAATTTAATTAAGTACAATTTATATACCTAATATTTTTATTTAACCTAATTTAGATTTTTTTGAGATACAAACAAACGAAATCAAAACGAAAAAAAGATGCAGAAAGTAGAGAGACTCTACCACTTGAGAGTACAAACCTAATTTAGATTTGTCAAATCCAACAGAGTCAACTATTTTATTTTTATTTAGTAATATTAAAATTCTTTTTAAATCAATCGAGCTTGAAAATATCTCTTTTTTGTTGATGTGCATTATATATATATATATATATATATATAAACCACACCATGAAGGAGAACCGTTGCCATTTCTGAATGTATGGTCAAGAAATAAAAGAAATTAATAAAATAAAGAAAAAATTGCAAAATTATCCCTGATTTTTTTTTTGCTTTCACAAATAGCCCTGAACTTTAGTTTTTTGCAATGCCTTTCTCTAAATTGTCAATTTTGGCAAATTGATCCTTCATCCAAGTATGTTAGCCATCTGAAAAGTCACATGCCTCACGCGTGATGGGGAAATTTTATAATAATAATAATAATAATAATAATAATACACTCTTGGCCGGAGAAATAATTCTCCATTATTTTCGGTGATGGACCTCTCTTCTTCGGCCAAAATTTATCCCATGACCCTCTCTTCCTATGAGGAGAATAGAGCCGTCATCTTTCTATTAAGCTTTGATACCGAGGCCATTACTAAAAAAAAATGATAAAGTTGTATGATAAATGATATTTCTATACTAAAACTGAACAAATAAAAAGCTTTTTAATTTACAATTTGATACTAAAAGTTGTCTCATTATGTATTAATTTTTCTATTTCATGGTCGGATAAAATATATTTTGATGAATCATAGTTCATGAATCATTGTTGCTCGAAGATGCAAACCGAGGAAAAATTAAAGAAAAGTATTGAAATTTTAAATTTTTCTTCGAATAGTTCGAGAGAAAAAGAAATAACACTGAGTTTAATAAAACTTAATCCGTAAAATTATTTTAAATTTTAATAAAAAAGTAATTTTTTTTTTTTTAATTAAATGACCTACTAGAAGAGAGAGAAAGAAAGAGAGTGGTATGGCATTTTCTTTAAGATTACATTCGTCATTTCAATTGATATCTGGATGGAAGAACAAAATTTTCAAAATCGACGACTTGGGGGGAAGGATATTATAAAAATTAGGATTATTTGTAAGAACGAGGAGAGAATCATGGTGCGGTTTTTCCTAAAATGAGAAGAAGGGCTAGGAGACGCAGATTGAATGATTCGGGTGACCCCCCAAAAGCATTGAATTATAAATTCCGTATATTGGTGCCGGTTGGTGGATCTGATCCGCCGTACCGACGGGATGGGGCGTCATAAAAATAATATCACAGATTTTCCAACACATGAATTTCATGCACTCTCTCTCTCTCTCTCTTTCTCTCATTTTTCTCACTTTTATGGTGAATCTGATTCCTTTTGTAGCTAACTTTGACACTCAATCAAATTGGATCCCATAATTTCAAATTTTCCTCTGACATTTTTATTTTAATTTTTTTAAAAGAAAATATAGAGAAAGTGATAAAAAGGAAGATAAAAAAATTATTCATTATTTGTGAAGGAGAGGGAGAAAATAATATATATATATATGAAAAAGTTTATAAAATAAATAAACAAAATGCGTGTATGTCTTTATGCCACCACCTTTTCTTTCAATTTCAATTTTCATTTCTCTGACTATCTTCATTAAACTCTTGTCCCAAGTTTTTAGTAACAGCAAGTCAAAGCCAAAAACTTGTAATGAGAGAATTCAGGGCTTCTATCGAAAAACAAAAAACTTGGGTTATTAAAGTTATCAAGCGATGAGTAGTACAATAATATTGTTCAGATTTGATAAAAATATAAAAAAAATATATAAATAATATGATAGGCAGATGAACATGATTTTAATAAAAATAAAAATAATATAATAATATGAAATCTAATAAAATATTGACTCAAAGAATTATTACAATATATTAAGTTTATATAGAAATCTCAGTGTCACAAATATAAAATAATTATTATAAATATAAAAATATAAAAATAAAGAAAATTAAATATGTATTAAAAATTTAAAATCAAATCAAATCAATTTAGGTTATATAAATATTATGTTCACTATAAACCTATTATTATAACTACAGCCAAAACAAATTCGAGCATATTTTTATAAAACAATTTTTGATAAAGATTATAATTTATGGCTATGAAAATCTGCCAAAGAAATATAATTTACCTTTGCATAATCGTAAGACTTTTTTTTTAAAGAGTAAATTATGAGATGAAAATTTAATATTTTATTAGAATTTTTATTATATTTTTTGTTGATTTATATAATAAATTGATTATTAAATAGATTATTTTTTTATTGAAAAATAATTTGCAGTATTTATAAAACACATAAATTATATAAAAAAGTTGAAATAGTTTGTACACTAAAATCATTTTTTAATTTTAAAATTAAAATTGACAAGACATGCGTGTTATGTGGTTGAATCACGAAATTAGGGAAAACAAAGGAGACAAAACCACGAAAAGCGAGTAAAATAAAAAGGTCCCACATTCCGACCTCGACATCGTAGTTTGGGGTTGTGGGTCCCACATCCGATCTCTAGCTGACGTGCCACCTCGATCGAATTACCTGTTTTTCACCGCCACCACTCAGCGCGTAAGATTTTTAAAACATCGCGATCTCATCCCACTGGCCTCGGATTGTTCCTCTTGGCTCGGTTTGTTTGGCAAAATTACCCAACCAACGAAATAATTTTTCAAAAATGCCCTTTCATAAAATCAATTTCCAAAATGATTTTTTTTGTTAACCTAATGCCGAGTTGAGTTGATTGTGCTACTTATCCGTAAATCCCTCAAAATTTTAACAAATTTATATTTATTTTTTGGGTATAGCTACCGTATCTAATAACCATATTGATCCGATTAAATTCAATTTAAATTTAATTAGGTTAGACAAAAATCTTTTGGTATCTATTTTTATAATATACAAAATTTGAATCAAAAACACTTTCGTAAAAAATACCAATGTTCAATCACCGGTAGACCAATTAAATGTTGATAAATTTTATATTTAATATTAATATCTCTTAAGACCAAAAAAATTAACCCTATGCTTGGAATTAGAGGTGACACAAAAATTTATTTTAGTAGGGCAAAATATAGTATACATGGGATAGTGGGTACAGATATTAAAATTTTTTATTTTAAATAAATAATGTTTTAAAGTATTGTAATGATAATTTCGAGTTTTTTAATGAATTTATATAACTTTTAGCAATATTAACCAAACTTTCAATGTGATTTTTGAAATATGAATAAAATGTACACATTAAAATCTTTTACTAAAAAAATTTCAATAATTTCACCGCGGCTTGTAACTAAATGAGAAATGACTTTATTTTATTTAAAATAAACTAAATTATAAAATTTATTTACAAAAAATATATTATACGTAAAAAATTGAATTCTTTCGCTTGAAGCAACAAAAAATAAATAAAGAATTCCTTTACAAAGTAAAAGGTTCCGACTATCCTAGTTTAATCTGATAATTAAGAAGTAATTTTAGTTTTGCCAAGAAATTTTGTTACAATTCACTTGCAAATTCCATCATTTTTTTTTTTGAGTTGAATATCTCAACTTTTTGTGAGGTTAGAAATAAAATCCATATTTTTTAAGTAACATAATTTATATCTAGAAATAAAATTTTCATTTTTTATAGAGTTAATTTAATTGCAATGCATAACCTAAAATGGCCAGTTTTCGTCACATATACGGGCATGATTGATAAGGTGGTTGGAGAACTGCAATAAGATTTATTCTATTGTATGACACTGAATGTTGAACCATTAACAGTAACAAGAGTTAAAAATAGTTATAACTGAAATGAGAATATCACCTGTAAGAAAAATCGAGAACTTAAATATATGAGAGTTAATAAAATGTAGAGATAAATCATTTAAAACAAATTATTCATAAAGAGATGATAGTTATTGATTTAGTTGAAAATATTGTTTTAAATAAAAATGAGTGGCGTAAAAGAATTCAAATAAATTAAATTAACATTTTTTTTTCCTTTTGATATTTGTCTCTGGTCGATCCCAAATTTTAGCATAAAAGATATAGATTATTGTTGTTGATGTTGTATTGATAAGGGGGTTGCAGGTTATATATAGATACAAATAACTTTTTGAAAGATTTCTTTCTGAGTATTATTTTTTGAAATATGACACAATTAATGATTTATTAATAATAAAAAATTAGTAATCAAAATATTAAATTCTAATAATGTAGCGCGATGAGTCATTAAGAAAAATACGATAAAATCTTTTAAATTTGCTATACTAATAAAATATTAAACAGATTTTTATTAAAAATATGCCACCCTACTATATGCAATTGATTATTTTAGTATTTTGGACTGAACTAGATCTAAAATGGGGTTGGATTTTGAAGGGAAGAGGAATTCAAATCAAATCTTAACAAATCATCCAACAATTTTTAAATTTTGGTCTAGATGGGAAAGGGGTTTATCAATGTAAATAAATTGAAATATGTTATCCAAAGTTGCTTATTTGAACACGATCCAATGCAGACTCAGCTAATGGGGGTTAGGCCAATTGCCAAACACTGAAAATTCAGTAAGAAAGACAATTTTTTTTTTTCTTTTTCTTTTTTGAGTTTTTACATATGATGAGAAGAAAAATTAACAAATATAGCACATCTCAATAGCCAAATAATGAAAATGGAGATTTTTTTTTTCTTTTTTTAGTGAGGTTCCATCTATTGGTGAGAGGGAAAAACACTAAACTATAAGAATTGATTAAAAAAGAAAAATTTTCGTAAAATCAATTTTTATCGATAAGTAAACATAGTCCAGGTGGTTTTGAATTTTAGTTTTTCTATTATGAGATGTATATTTAATTTTTTATTTAAAAGTGATCGAATTAAATAATAAATATTAATTTTTGTAAAACATTAAACTGGTGGACGTGAAATTTAATTTAAAAATCTTTTATTAATAATTTAAGAATGCTTACCATATTTCTACTCTTTAAGATCTAAAGTTTACTTATTAAAATTATATTTGGATTTTAAGAGTATATATATAGAATTTATTTAATCTATTTAAATATTATTTAAATTATAATTAATAAGTTATTATGCATTAGTCCACAAATGCATAAAAAAAAGAAAAAGAAAAAATAGAGTTTGTGTCGTAGGGTGAATTTGATAAACCTTATTGGAGGTCAGTTCAGTAAAAGCACAGATTTCGGTGGAAGGTCTCCCTCTCTCTCCCGTCAACCCACCTATATAAATCAATGTTTGTCTGCACAGCCCCATCACTTCTCTATCTCTCTCTTTCTCTAAAATAAATAGAGAAAAGTAAAAACCCAGGCAAAGCGAAGCACAGAGAAATCAAAAGAAATCGTGTAATCGGGTCTTCAAAGATCTTTTTAAATCTGAAACCATTCCCTAGGTACGTTTCGATGTCTTCATACCATGATCTCTGTAAAAATTGATTATGCATTTTTTTCAAATCGGTGTTAATTTTGATTTTTATATGATATTTCAATTTATTCAAATTTGAAATTTTCGTGGGTCTTGCCTGGTTTTTTCAATTCTCTGTTGTCTTCATTTGGATCTGAATTTTTAATTGAGTTATACAAATGAATTTCACTTGTCTTCTGCTCGCATTTGATTGCCAACTGTGTTTTCACATTGTCCGTTCTCATTCTCTGAATCTAAATTTCTCAAAAAGGGCATTTCATTTAAATGAAGTTATTGATTTCATGATATGAGTTCGGAAACTCCGAGGTTTTCTTAAACATAGTATCCGACTATTGAAAGTTATTCGAGCAAGGAATATTGCTTCAATTTATACTGGAGTCATCTTAGTAGTGTGATCCAGTTGATTCAAGCGTTGGGAATTTGAACAAGTGGGTTTGACTGAATGATTGCGATTCTATATAATAAAGTTTTTGATGGGCAGCTATTGTTTTTCTCAACTCCTATGAATGCCTATCTCGATCGGCAGACTTTAGACCCTTTAATCATTGAGTGAGTCAGGGGAAGATTTGATTTGCTTGTGCAGTACAGAAGTATGACTTATAATTCTTCAGTCTTAACAATCTCCACATCTATGACCATAATCTTTTAAAAAAGAAATTGCATGTATATTCTAGAAATTACAAATCACAGCTGGGGTAACTCTTGTCCTAAAGGGAATGCATATTCATTTTTTGGTGGTTTTGCTTATTGTTTCACGTGGGAGCCAAAGCCTATAGTATCATACCACAGACATACACTCACTGGCTGTGGCATTACCCGGATTTCTTTTTCAGTATAGCCTCTCTTGCCAGTTCTTGATTTCTGCCTTTATCAGCTGTAGGTTTCTATAAATGGGTTCTGCTTCTAAATCAGTGGAGGACATGATAGAGGCTTCATCAGGCGTCCATTTTTCTGGGTTTCACATGGATGGCACAGAATCAAGAAATTCTGGATTGGACCAGCTAACAACATCAACTGATGATGTACATAGACAACCTTTTGTGATTGGTACGTGCAAGTACAAGAATCTTTTTGTTCTTTGTAAATGTTGCTTAGATAGATGCTCAGGACCATGAAGCACGGACATGGACACTTGACATTAATATGACATTTCCAAAGAGAACATTGACTGAAATATGGCATTTACACATGCCTTTTGTTACAGTTTTAGAATTTTATATAATTCTATTCATTGGAGTGTTTTTAGACTTACTTATGTTTTCTTGGTGAGTCTGCATGTACATGACTTTTATGTTGGGATCTGCAATCAAGGACTGCTTCCTACTACTCCTTCAATGAATTGGTTCAACAAACTATGTGACCATATGCCCTAAAGTAGAATTCTTACTCTTTAATGTAGAAATCTGTGCCTGCAGAACCAAAGGAAACTTGATCCCCATCTCTCATTCTCCTTGCGAATTTAGCACATGCATCATGGCAATCTAATTTTCAGGTTTCATATGGATTTCATGATTGTTATTTAGATATTTGGTATTAATATTTTCTTTCCAATTAAGAAAATAAATATTACACTAGATCAAGGAAAGAAGTTCATAAACAAATTGGACAGACTGGGGGAGTACTATTGACGTAGTACAGCCTAGGAGAAAGCTGCCTACTAGGTTTTGTGGTGGGATTAGGTTTTTTCTTTTTCTTTTTTTTTGTGTGTTTTAGATGTCTGGAGAAGGGAATTGAGGTTCAATAAGTGACAGTAGGGCTATTGGTTGTGAACGAAATTAAGACTAGAGAGAAAATTGAGTTGATGTTGCTGTGAGCTGTAACTCGAAGTATTGTAGCACAGCAGATAAGAAAGAGAAAATTAAGTTTAGAGAAGAAAGCGCAGCCAGATCTCTAGGATTCCATACCCAAAATAAACTCTTATTCACTAACAATATTTCTCTCCCCCAAACCATGATGAATACAAGCCTTTTTATAAGCTTCTTAGAAAACCTACTTGGGAAACCCTAGTCTAACAAGAACTCAAATTACTACAAAGACCCGACTTTAAAGACTTAAATACAGAAAAACATAAATAAACCTTAATAAAAATTCAAACGACTCACCGGAAAAAAAAAGGCCAGGTCCGATAAAACGAAAATTACTAAAATAACCTTAGACTAAAATTAACTTAATTAAACGCCTAAGAACTACCAAGCACACTTACCCTTGAACCAAAAAGGCTTGTGTATTTTCTCTTTAGCCCTTGGCTTGGGTAACTCTTGTCCATTGAGGCTACTGACATGCCATCAACTATTCACCTGAGAAATGAACCAAGGAGGAGGAAAAATTGAAATAAGAAAAGGAAGTTTTCCAGTTATATTGGATGTCAACTGTAACTTGTTGCTTTAAAATGTTAATGAGCAAATCACACATGGAAGTTCAGAATTTTTCATTTTATTTTACTTTATCTAGAAAGAGAAGTTGTAAGTAAGGAATAGCTCTTAAGAAGAGTCTAGAATACCCTTGTGAGCATATGCAACACATGACTGTAAACAGCACAGCACGCTATAACCTCTTTTCTTTCTGTTTATTTTTTCTTCAAACCCTGCAAATTGGATGGGTGCAAAACTTTTAATTTCTTTGGAGAAATACCACGAGCCTATTGCCCTCTAAAATACCTTGAGTTTGTTTTGAGTTGACCTAGGAAAAGAGCAATGAGAAGAATAAAAAGCCTCTACAACACGTTAGTCATATCATATTATGCATATATTAGAGCACAATGCTTTTTGGGACCTCTGTTGATTTATTTAGCTGCAAACGAAACAAAATCTTGACTTTGGATGGGATGTTAGATCCTGAGGAAAAAGGAGTGACATTTGGAAGGGGATTTTGGAGGGGTGGGATTTATATTTAATTTAAATTCAATGATATACCAAATCTACTTTACCCTCCATTTGAATAATTTTTTAACATTCAAACAAGAGAAGGGACATCGCCTTCCCTTCCCTCCCCCCTCCCCTTCAAAACTCCCAAACAATATGTCATGAAATTTTTTTGGGCATCTTGAAGATGTTAAAAAGTATTAGGTTTCTCGTAGCTACGTGCTTTTGGCTCCTGTAAACTCTAAGTAGTCACTTTTTTTTTTTGAAAGCGACTAAAATTTCCTTATTAATGTTTATAAGTTTACTAAGCCATGTAATGGTAATATAGGTGCACAGGAGTTTGTGTGTAGAAGCACGCATAGTTGTAGCTTGTAACATGGAGACCGGTGTGAGGATTAATAGACCGAAGAATAAGATAAAGAGCATTAGGCAAGAAAAGAGACTGATCTTTGATTTGTAAGAGCACCAAGAATTCATGCAAAGAAGATACTTGGGAGTAAGATAATTCAATATCATTCCATAATCAATAACAATTGCTTATCTGACGTTGACATTGTGGCCTATATTTATATAAAGAAGTCCTAAATAATTTATAAACGAGATCCAATTAAAAAACCTAAAAAAATTCTTAATCCTAATAAAAATAAAAAACTAAATGCATAAAATATGGTTAAAGTTTTCTAAATTAGTTCAGAAAGATTTCTTTGATGTTGTATACATTGATTCTACCTAGATGGAAGAGCTCTCCTTCCCCACGTTTTCCCTGATCATTATGCAATTTCTAGGTGTATAAATATAGGATACTGCCATATATTAGGGCCAGTCCAACCTTGTTTTGCTTTAGGGCCAAGCTTGATAGCCTTTGATTGCCAAGCATTGCATAAAATAGGTGTGCAAACAATGCTCCGACCAATTGGAGGTAGTCACATCCGACTCCAAAGAAAATTAAGAATGAACCACCCTAAAATAAAGCATTTTCCTAGGTATTATATATTCTCTTGTATATTCTCATTGTTTGACTCATTTTGCTTGAAACAAGCTTGCAACAGTATCATTCAATGATGCCCATTCAGTTCTTTTCCTTTTTTTTTTTATTAAAAAAAATGCTGATTTCTTTGCTTTGAGTTCTCAAATGAAGAATTAATAAATTACAACATTCTTGGGGCAGGTGTAGCTGGGGGGGCAGCATCGGGGAAGACTACTGTTTGTGATATGATAATTGACCAACTCCGTGATCAGCGTGTTGTTCTTGTTAACCAGGTATACCATTTAGTTGTTTTCTATCTACTAATTAGCAGTTAGACAAAGTTAAGTTATTAGAATTTCATTTTACATATGGGCAAGCATTATTGCTGATTCTTGTGAAATTGATCGACTTTAGTTTGTTGTTAATAGTTAGAGTTTGTATCTGCATTTCAACGGATCCACAGCAGCTGACTTTGTGTTACACAGTGCTGGTCAGTAATGTGATGTATGACTCAATTATTAGAAGTGGGCTCATGCCCATCTACCTTATTCTATGCCTCATGTGGTAATTCCCAGTATAAGTAGGGGATTCCATGGAAATGGTTTCGAAGCCCATTCCATCATGGTGCATTCATGAGGTAATGGTGTCTTGTCAACTGACAATCTTAGGCCAGGATGTTTGCTGTGGGGGCTCCAGCATGGTGAGGCATCTTCTGGCTTACCCATATGAAGCACCTTGTTGGTCTAATGTCCACCAAAGTTGGATGAAAGTCTTAAAAAAAAAAAAGTTCATAAGCAGAATTGCTAAGAGTTTCCTAGTGTCTAAAGGTGGTCCTCTTAACTAGCTAATTGTAATTTTCATAGGTTATGGCTTGCATGGCTTGATTGCCTGGCTTGATGAGCTGTTTGATATCCATCTTGATCATCTAGGATGACCTAATAAGGCCACCCATCATTACAACTTTTGTCACTAAAATGCATGGTCATGGATAATGCTATTGCATCTCTCTCTCTTCATGGTAGGTAAATGTCCATGAGAAGATAGTGAAATCATACATACATACACACATACATGCTTATTATAATAAATGCTTTCCTTTTTTGCATTGCAAGTATTTTAAACTTGGCAAATGGGCAATCTATGCAACTAAAATGTAATTCTTGATAAGATTTGCTCTTAAAACAAAATCCTAATTAAGAAGCTAAAGAAAAGGATCTCAAGTGGGATGTCCATAATAGCTACATCAAGGGTTTCCCCAAGTATCTGGCTAGTGACAATGGAGTATTTGATAATTTAAAGTACAGACACTATGTTGTGTCAAGTCCATGCTGCACATGGTTTTTAGACATCATACTATAGAATATGTAATTTATAATAGTGTGAAATTTAGGTAATTTTGCCATGCCACCGTGGCCATGTGGTGTCATGATATGTCCCATAGCTCATGTTTATGTTGATGCCTCATAGGGTGAGAACCATATTCAAATTTCAGTATGCATTTGGTATAGACAAGTCATCCAATTTTGAGAACTCGTGCTTCATAGCATGTCTTTGTGAAAAGATGCAACCCCTATAATGCAGCCATGCAATCCCATGAAGGAGATATGCTCACTCCTGATACTACTTTAGAATTTGGATAGGTTGCTTGAGCATGTAACCTTGTTTTCATTGTCATTTAGGTGATCATTTCTCTTAAATCTTGAATTGTGCCTGCAGGGTTTAATCCACGGTGATTATATGTGATGACATGCAGATGCCAATAAGATCCTCTCAAATCAATTTGGGTGTTAATATTTGCTTTTGACTAGGAATAGATGCTATTATGTCTTTGATCATCTTTCCATATCAAGGCAATAAAAATTATGGTCCATCTATAGGTGACCCTTAGTGAGGCATGCGATCAAACTCCCTTCATGGTCGAAGGAATCTCTTTGGCATCTGCTAATATGGTCCATCTATATGTGACCCTCAATGAGGCATGCGATCAAACTCCCTTCGTATTCCGAGGAATCTCTTTTGCATCTGCTAATATTTGTGGTTTTCCTATGTTCAGGTTTTCCACCAGAAAATAAGACTATCAAACCAGGCATAAATTTCAGCTATAGACAACTTTAGAATTTGCATGATACTTGTTCTAGACCTAACTTTAAGTGAAGCTAGGTTTGAAGAAATTTAAACTTCATCGGCCTTATCTTGCCAAATCCCAATGGATAAACTTCAAGTACTTTATTTACCATCTTCTTGTATGTGGAAGTTTCTAGGCACAATATGGATTAATTTGATTTTAGCTCTTTTGCGTGTCTAAGAGATTACAAGTGTGTTAGCTTTTCTGAATTGCTGTTGATTCTTGATCATGTATCTTTTTAGTTCTTTTTTCACCATTTCACAAGACCAATTTGTTACCTCCTCTTGTTGGCTACGAGAATCAAATTTCATCATTGTTTCTTTCCTTTGCAATGTAAATGATATTTTTACAACAGTATTGGGTAGATTAAAAGATTGTTGCTTCAAGTGTTCAATCCTTTTTCTCTTCTCTTTGTTCTATTTCTTTATTTTATGCATATTTCAGCACATAAACTTGACTGGATATTACTTACCATGTTCTACCCAGAAGAAGAACTCTTATTTGGTGAAAATATATTCTTCCTGAGCAATACCTGTTCAGTTTTAATATTTCTGGGTTCCAAATAAATGTTCCAATGCAATTGTAACCTTTAAGATTTTTCATTGTGGAACCATGTATTTTATTGTGAGTGATGTGCCTTATCTTCATGCTACCACATCAGCAGCTTGAAGTGCTTCTGTATGCATTACAAAGAAAATACACTTCTCTCCCTAATTTAGCACTAATTTGCAGGTCTTGTTACTACCAGTCTTCTGTCATTTTCTTAAACATTGAGTCCCTTTTTACCTTCCACCACTTCTTTCCTTATTGCATAATTTGTCAGTTGATATAGGATTATTAAGAGTGAACTTGCAGTCTGGCTCTGGTGGAAGAGGTTTTGTTCTTTGTGTTATCCAAATCATGAGACCAAGCCAGCTTTATATATTTTATTTCTTCCAAATTTTGCAGGATTCATTCTATCTCAACTTGACTGAAGAGGAACTAGCACAAGTTCATGAATACAATTTTGACCACCCTGGTAAGAGCCCTACCAAAACATGTACAGCTGTTTTTCACCTGAATAATAGTTGCTGAATCTTAGTAAATCATAAAACATATCTTGTCCTTCTTATTCACATTTGAAAAATACCTTTTTGTTTTTATCCTTTAGGTATCTCATCAATGTGTAGACTTCTGCTTCTTGAGTAGATATTGCTTTTTTTTTTTTTTCCATTTTCCCAAACTTTACTCTAGAAGTGAGAATGAGCTGTTGTATTGTAGTTCAGCATTACCACAATGTTTGGAAGTATTGGACATGTTCTGTTATTCACCAACCTGACATCTAAATAGATTTAACTTGTATGTTCATAGAGTAACAGTTGTTTTTATGATATATTCTGGTAGTTGTCTTAATAAAATGCTCTAGATTGGTTTAATGCTTTATCAAAATTTGTAATTTGTAGATAATGAGCTCATCACTTATCAATTTCAGGGAGATTAACAGGTTATAGTGTGTACAATGCTGTTATGAGTACATATAAACTATTATTTTTTAAAATTGGACAGATGATATTTTACCAGTTTGTTTTTCAAGTGCAAGTACTCCACTGGTGATACATTTTGTGCCATGTGGTGGGCTCTGTTTTTAACTATAAGATTGATGTTACTTATGAGACACAATTGATCTTATCAACAGATGCATTTGACACTGAGCAGTTACTAAGCTCCATGGAGAAGTTGATGCATGGACAGGCTGTAGATATTCCAGTTTATGACTCCAAGAGTTACAAAAACAATGTACTTCCATCACGGAGGGTACAATTTCTTGAACCTTGACAACATAAGACGTGATTCCGTATTTGTCTTCCATAATCTAGTTTGAAATATCATGCACAAAAATATATCTAAATTGGGGTTTCGAAATGAAAACCTTTCTTTTAACTTCATACTTTTGAGATTGCCAACCCAACTTGTTGGTAGATGATCCAAAGATGAGCTGAATTGAGCATGGAATAGGCCATCTAATTAGCATTTTCCTACTTTCTTTGACAATTCTGAGTTCTGTATGATGGTCTTCATTCTTACCATTTAGACCACTTATTATGTCTGCAATACTGTCATGTGGCTCCATCAGGCAGTCCTAGTGATGCCTTGTTTGACACATTTACCAGTACCCCTCGCCTGTAGAAAATGCCGACAATTTATTGATCAACTTGTAGAAATCTGACATGCCTTATATTATTATTATTTTCAGGTTAACCCTTCAGATGTCATAATTTTGGAAGGCATCCTCATTTTCCATGATCCTCGTGTTCGGGATCTGTTGAACATGAAGATATTTGTTGATACAGGTTCTTTTTACCCCTTTTACTTCTGATTAAAAGGTCTTTTATTTTATTTTTTTTTTTAAAAGAAAATTCTTTATGGTGTTTAACTATCACTTCTTTTTCTCTATTGGTTCGTACTATTTTGCTTTTAATCAGCCATCAAACCACCAAATCCCCCCCCCAAAAAAGAACATAAAAAGGTAGCGACATTGTTCACATTTTGGAGTTTCTTTCACTGTTTCTTTGTTTAATTAAGAATTTCTATGCACTGAGATACTGTATCTGGTGAATCTTTAAACTTCAAGGTATTCTAAATGGGTCAAATAAAAACTGTAAATGTTAAATTTGTAGAAGGATGGTGCACCTATTGTTTGTATGCAACCTGAAAATTAGACAGTTTTCTGGTGCACAAGTCACTTGGTATGTAGTTTTAGGCAATGACTGATCGCATAGTTTTCTTGAAGACTTCAAGTACCAGACCAGAATTTTTTAATGAACAGATGATAGCCTTGTTCTTTGTAACCCTGTCAAAATTCCATTGGGATGATATTTTGCACCCAGTGTGTAAGCATTTTTTAAAGCTTGAATATCATGGTGGCATGGGCCTCATATACTTAGATTTGTCATTCTTGCTTATGGCAACATGAACAAATTCGCTTATGATCAAGTTACAACCTGGTGTTAAAACAGATATGATAGGTTCGTTATCTATTGTCCCAAATTGAAATTCAAGGTCTACACTTTCTTCAAGCCTTCCTGCACTCCACAAGCAGTTCGGTTTTCTTGTGGTCTCTCAAATGAGTCACCTGCTTCTTGTTGTTATGGCTATGGGATTTTTCAAAGAGCTGCACTACTTTTCACATGGTCAACTAATTTACCAGCGACCAGATCTTATGTTACTTAATCTAACTACTGTTGACACTAAATGTATTAGTAACATAAATTTCATTGACTTCTTCATTCAGGTCAAATGTTTTTCTTGCCAATTTGATCTGAAGTATGCTTAGTTGAACTGGATTTTTGTTTTCTTTGACAGAAAAAAGGAAATTTATTTAGAAGAGAGGAAAGACTAAAAGATATTTTATTTCCTATTTATATTACTCCTTTTAAAGATTAGTTGTTGCAAAAATAGGGCTGTTACTTTTATGGTTTTCACATTGCAAAATTTTCAGTGCAGATGCTGATGTACGCCTGGCAAGAAGGATAAGGCGTGATACAGTAGAGAAGGGTAGAGATATTGATGTGGTTCTCAATCAAGTGAGGCTTTTTTTTTTTTTTTTTTTTTTTTAATATGTTTCTAGTGACAAAACAATATATTTTATTTTTTATTTTCATTGATTAGATAAGAATAGTTAGGTGCTGGGTTGTGGAGAACTACTCTTAAGTTCCATTTTTATACAAGTGGGTGTTATTACTCAATAACTGTGTACCTCTGTCTTGAGACCATTACTTACTAGCCTCTACACAATGCTGCAGAATGTGCTTTCCAGCTTCAAGAGTTGGTTAAGATATGCTTTTCTGCTTGTTCTCTGTATAGATGTGTAGTATAAGAAGAAACTTTCCTGAAGGAGGCATCATTGCTCATCTAGACAATGCTAGATTTGATGGCATTATAACAACACGTTCATATACTTGTAATGAAATTTATCACGTCACTCTTACTATCACTTTTTTTCCTCATTTATTTTTTAATTTGGTGCAGTACTCAAAATTTGTTAAGCCTGCTTTTGATGACTTTATACTTCCAACAAAAAAGTATGCGGATATCATTATTCCCCGCGGAGGTGATAACCATGTGGCAATCGATCTGATTGTGCAACACATACGTACAAAGCTTGGTCAGCATGATCTATGTAAAATATATCCAAATTTATATGTCATTCAATCGACATTTCAGGTACCATTTCTATTTATATTTGGTTTATATACTGATATTGATCTATTCTGTCACAAATGTGGTTTCTTACACTGATTCAAGTTTTCGTAATCTATTTTAGTAGCACTTAGTTTTAGCTACTTTTTGATGCTAGAGCTGTTTCTTTTATTTAGATACGAGGGATGCATACACTTATCCGTGATTCTCAAACAACAAAGCATGACTTTGTCTTTTATGCTGATCGGTTGATTCGATTGGTGAGAATTTTTTGCCGGGAACGGATTGCATTTTTTTCCTTTAAATTCCTGGTTAGAGAATTTAATGTTGCTTTCTCATCATCTCCTGCTTCTCCTTCAGGTTGTTGAACATGGCTTGGGACATCTCCCTTTCACAGAGAAGCAGGTGATAACACCAACTGGTAAGCTTTCATCATTTCCTGATTCTGTAATCTGCAAGTTTATCTTCAAGAATGTTAATAAAGTTTCAATATTTTTTTTCACATAAATCTGAAGGTTTTTTATTTATTTATTTTTATTACAAAGAACTGGCTTTAGTGAAATGCAAAGAACATTCCTTGTTTTTCATGTTTTTGCATTACCTTGATGAGTATGGAGATCTAAAAATAGTGAAATACAACTATAATAATGAATAAGCTGTTAATCATTTCAATAATGCAGTTGAGTTGTTCCTAGAAAAGCTAAAAGCACATGACTTACAATTGTAGCTAACAACTTAATGGTCATATGTTTGTGTTGTACTCCTCAGTTACACTGAGGAGTTTGGCATTATTATTCCTTATTTTTAAGTTACTTCTACATAGTTGTATATTAGTCCAGTGTTCATGTTTTTTTTGTATGAAGCCCCTAATGCCAATGATGATGCCATTAAAGTTCCTTCTTTTTTTTTTTTAATTATTATCTGACATGAAGTAGCATCACAAATTTTCAGTTTCTTTTTCTTTTTTTTTTTTTTTGGGTCAGGGTTTTTGTGATGGGAGCTGCAACTTTTTTTTTTTTTTTTTTTTAAATAAACAGTCTATTTAAGTTATAAGTTGTCATTATTATTTCAATGATTTTATGTTTCTGTTGGGCTGCTGCTAACTTGCTTGATGTCAACTGGTGGTTGCCTACAGCTGTTTATTTTTGTTTTTTGTGGTTGTTATTGATGGTGGTGGTGTTGCTGATTTTAAAGCACAACTTGATTTCAAGAATGTTGATTCTATGTTATCTTCTTACCATGAGTGCAGAATCTGTGTACACTGGTGTGGACTTCTGTAAGAGATTGTGTGGCGTTTCTGTTATCAGAAGGTACAAATCTTATGTTGTCAGACAGAAAAAGAACCAAATCCATAGAATTTTCTGAACTACACGATTTTGAGATGTTCATTAGATATTTGTTCTGGAAAGTCCAATATAAATCTGTAACTTTATCCAGTTTATCAAAGAGAAGATGAAGAATGATAAAACTGACCGGATGAACTCTAATTGATGTTGCATGCTTTAAAATCTGAAGCCTGGGCAATTTCTATAATACGTAATTTTCTTCCCTGCAATATATGGCTGAAGACCGACAATGCACAGAGTGTTCATCAAAGATTCGACACTTGCCTACTAGAATCCTTAATGGCTGTGGAATTTGAGTATTTTCTCTTCCTGGATTTGTTTTCGCTTTTGGCTTCTTGTTGTGCCCCCCTTGAGCTGAGTAGAAATAGTTTGAAGCGTAATACGTGCTGTTTTTCAGATGTGATGCTGATGATGTGCATGCTAACAGTGCATGCCTGACGTCGAGAAAGAAAAAAATGTGATGCATGATTTGTCCATTTCAGATGTTGCTTCATACTTAAACACGCGTTGCGATTTCTTCCTTGGACAATAGCAGTTGCAGGGTGACTTGGTAAAAACTTGCAATGATGTGGCAATAGAATTGGCAAACCAATTCACTAATTAAAGACTTGTAGACTATAAAAGGAAACGATGAAAATTTGTCTTTCGTTCAAACAAACTGGCAGTATCTTGACATGGGTGCACACATGGGGGTGGGCGTTAGGACTAGCCATAGCTTGTTCGTATTTTGATGTTACCCACATTTTCTGAAGTCTAAATAGTATGGTTCATTGAAGTTCTTTTATTTCTGAATTTGTTATCAACTGTTTGGCAAATGGTGGCAGTGGTGAGAGTATGGAAAATGCCCTTCGCGCTTGCTGTAAAGGTATTAAGATTGGGAAAATTCTCATTCATAGGGAGGGTGACAATGGTCAGCAGGTCTGTGCCACCAATCTGTCTCTCTGTCTTTCCTTCTGCATTTTTTCTAAGTAACTTAGTATCTTGACATTTTTTTTTTTTTATTTTTTACTGGGTACAGCTAATTTATGAAAAACTGCCAAAAGATATCTCTGACAGGCATGTGCTGTTGTTGGATCCTATTCTAGGAACAGGTTTGTTCAGCTGCACTCATCACGTTGTTACCTATAGTTTCTGACTAATATTATCAGTTGTCAGAAATATTATACTTCTATCCCGTCCTGGTGCTGGAAACTGCCTTTTCTAATTCTTGGTCCAATTTCAGGAAATTCAGCAGTTCAAGCCATATCTTTACTAATACGAAAGGGTGTACCTGAATCTAATATTATTTTTCTCAATCTCATATCTGTAAGTTGGCCCTACGACTAGCACACCTTCTACACACTTGACCTACCTAATTTTTCAACTGTATGTGGAGATTTACTGCAAATGATTTACCAGCCTTTTCCCTTAAATCCTTGCAGGCACCTAAAGGAATTCATGTTGTCTGCAAAAGATACCCAAGAATCAAGATTGTGACATCTGAAATTGAAATGGGCCTAAATGACGATTTCAGGGTAATCCCTGGCATGGGTGAATTTGGTGACCGCTATTTTGGAACAGACGATGATGACCAAGTAGTGGCCCCAAAACAATAATTGCCAAGGGTGGCGTTTATCAATCCAACCCCAATGTCATTCTCAGGTTTAGAGGACCACTAGCTGGAAATCTTTCATAAGGACATGGCTTGGGCAAAGCAATTGCATATTTACAGTTTTTAATATAAGTTGACTGCAATAGACTTGAGAATTTCATCTCGTTTGCGACATTACTTCTGTCCTTTTGTCAATGAGGGCTAGGTGATAGCTTTGTGAGTGAATTTTTGCGGAATCCGGGTGTTGAATGGACAGAATGGAGGGGTTGCGGTGCAAGTTCTACAATTTTATGGGGTCATTTGGTGCGAGTCATGTCATATGGACTATCGGTAAAAGCACCAAGCTTATGATATTTGCATGCGAACAAATCTTATACCATAATTGATCATTATTTTTATATAAAGCCATTGCCTCTCACTCTGTATGCTGGTGTTCATGTGTGAGAGAGAGAGAGATTTTGAATAGTATCTTAAAATGGGTCTAACAAATATTTAAATCAGATTGGTTGGAATATAATTTCGAATATATGTTATAACAATTTATGTTGCATGGAAAATGAAAACGGAAACAAAAAAATAGAAATGTATATAAAATGATATGGTAAAATAAACGGATATAAAATGATATAGTAAAATAACACTTTGTAATAATACAAAAAAAAAAATGTGTATAAATACGTAAATATAAAAAATATAATGACTTTTATGTAAATATTAATTATTTTATAAAAATAATAGAATAGTTTTATTTTATAATAAAAATTTAAAATGATCATATATATAATTATTAATTGTAAGATAATTAATATAAAAATAAAAAGTTTAAATAAATAAATAATTTATTAAATATGAAAAAATATATAATTATAAAAAATATAAAAATTTTTATATAAATATAAATTAATTTAAATATTTCAAAAATAAAAAATATTTTTAAAACAAAAAAAATCAGTGTCAAAAAATTTTCGCGCGAGCACCAGAAAGTTTCTTTCGGAGGAAGTTCTTAAATAAAAAGTTGTGAAAAAATACAAAGTGGACGAGGGAATTGAGCGGCCACACGATCTTTCTTCACTAGTTTTTAAGGGACTCGGGATAAGTCTGCATCAGCATCAGCATCTACTTGTGTTCACTCATTCCTCTATCCGAGGATGATAATCTTCGATGGGCTAATCTTTGGACACGTGTCTGATTTATGCCATGTTGGATCCCGTAGGCATATTCTGCATACTCGTTCTATATGGACTTTGCTACTGTGTTTTTTTTATTCGGGCCAGCAGACTTTCGTCCTCTTTGTCATTCGCACTAGACTCGACCATGTCTGCCTTTATTGGTGAATATGCAGGTCTCTCTCTCTCTCTCTCTCTCTCTCTCTCTCTCTCACACACACACGCGTCGGAATCAACGCTCATAAAGGAATGACAAGCTTTTCTTCTCTATATTATTCTGAGTATTACAAAATCATTCTATGGAACTGTGGGGGTTACCGGCCAAATGGAAATCAACATATATAGATTTTTACCACCCGAATTTCTAAAATTATTTTTAAAATTTAACATTTTATTACTTGAAAACGTCTTATATTATCACATGATAGCATAATATTATGACAAATTTTAAGTGTTAAAATTTGATCGATATATATATTTTTTAATATAACTAATCGGTATTTAAAATCATATTCTAATTAATCCGATCTGAATATTAACGGATCCAATTTATAGAAAGTTTTTTTAATGTATTTTTTTTTACTACCAAATTTCAAGTTCAAAATTTAGTTAAAGGAACTAACACTTTACCTATTAGACCGATTGACCATAACTTCCGAGTGATAGCATTAGTTTTTCGACTCATAACATTGATTCCTCTAGGTATTGACATCCCGGGTTTGTAAAATTTTCTTAGAATCAAACTATATATTTTGGCATGGCTATATCCGTGCATGTAAAGGATAGTAGCTAACCCCCCCGGGGGGGATTGGAAGAGAGACTCTCCTGCATATCTATGTGCTCTTGACAAATTTTCCCAAATCAACATTTTCAGAACCATCAATCTTTTAAATGTGCAGATGAGTTGATCAAGACAGCCAAGTACATAGCAACACCAGGCAAGGGAATTCTGGCAGCAGACGAGAGCACAGGCACAATAGGCAAGCGTCTGTCGTGCATCAACGTCGAGAACAATGAATTCAGCCGACAATCCCTCCGTGAGCTCCTCCTAACCTCGCCCAACGCCCTCAACTACCTCTCTGGTGTCATCTTCTTTGAAGAAACCTTGTACCAAAAAACAGCTGACGGCAAGCCGTTTGTTGATGTCCTCAAAGAGAACAATGTTGTCCCTGGTATCAAGGTTGACAAGGGTACGGTTGACCTTGCTGGCACTGATGGTGAGACCACGACTCAAGGGTTCGACTCACTTGGATCCCGGTGCCAGCAATACTACAAGGCAGGGGCACGGTTTGCCAAATGGCGTGCCGTCCTTAAGATTGGGCTTGCCGAGCCTTCTCTGTTGGCTATCAAGCAGAATGCTGATGGATTGGCTCGCTATGCCAGTATTTGTCAGCAATTTGGACTGGTGCCTATTGTGGAGCCTGAGGTGTTGACAGATGGATGTCATGATATTAAGAAGTGTGCTCATGTGACTGAGACTGTGCTTGCTGCTGTTTATAAATCTTTGAATGAGCACCATGTTCTTCTTGAAGGCACTCTTCTCAAGCCCAATATGGTCACTCCTGGATCTAAAAGCCCAAAGGTATTGCAAACCCATAAGACATGCTTACAGACCCAAGAGGAAAACGCCTTTTTTTTTTTTAATTAAAAAAATATTTCTTTGTAAAATTTTTCATGAACTTATGTGTTTACAGTAATCAGACAATTTAGATTATAAAAAGTTCATTTAATTACACAGGTAGCACCAGAGGTGATAGCTGAGTACACAGTAGCTGCATTACGACGAACGGTGCCACCTGCAGTGCCAGGTATTGTGTTCTTGTCCGGAGGGCAGAGCGAGGAAGAGGCAACATTGAACCTCAATGCCATGAACAAGCTTGAGGTGTTGAAGCCATGGACGGTCTCGTTCTCGTTCGGGCGAGCGCTGCAACAAAGCACACTCAAGACATGGGGAGGGAAGAAGGAGAATGTTGGGAAAGCCCAGGAGGCATTCTTGGTGAGGTGCAAGGCTAACTCTGAGGCTACTCTTGGCAAGTACACTGGTGGGGGTGCTGGTGGTTTGGCTTCTGAGAGTTTGTATGTGGAGGGGTACAAGTACTAAACAACTTTGACTCTGTTTTGGGGCATCGGGAGGCTTTTATGAAATTGTATTTTGCTGTCTTTAGTAATATGTTTATTTTCGATCCATAGGCTTTTGACTCTGTTTTGTCCATCGACTCTTATGCAAATGAATTACAATGTTTATGAAAAAAGCCAGTTTTGATAAAGTTCTTTTACATTTTGTTTGATATAAGGGATGAAAGACAAGTTTGTAATGAAAGGGCGTCATGAAAATTTTCATAAATTAGTATTTAAGTTACTTTTTTAATGAGACTTGTCAATAATAATATGACCATGAGCCTAATAAGAAACGAAAAATATAAAAAGAGTTTTTTTTTTTTTTTTTAAATATTATTTTTCTTGAAAAATTGAATGAAAGTTAACTTTTAGTAACATTAAAATATCAAAATTTGATTGGTTCACACCTTTAGATACAAAAGAATGATACCAAGTTATTATAATTATTAGAGAGCGTTGGGTGAAAACGAATACCCTGAAGTAGAGAAAACACTTGAGTGTTTGCAAAGTTCTTTTTAGTTTAGGAATATGAAAAATTCGTACAACGTACCCTGATATGTGAAATAAGGTGTTGTGTGTCTTTTTAGTAAATTTTCTACAGGTTTGTGGGTTTTAGTATTTCTCATTTGTATTTTCTTGCTATGCAAGTGTGCTTGGATTTAAACTAAGAGTAGACTATTATGAGAAATGCTTTATATGGGGTTGGAAATAGGACAAATTGTTTAATAATAATAATAATAATATATTATCAATGTCGTCGTCTCATCATAGTCATCTTTTAAATTTACAATAACAATTTTAATTTTGAATTTTGAAATCAATCGAGATAAATATAATAGAGATAAATATATATATATATATATAAATATATATAGTTAAAAAAATCTATAGAAACTTAAAATGATAAGAGAGATGATTTAATTTGTTTGAATTCTCCTACGCCACTTATTTTATTTAAAATCATTTTTTCAACTAAACTCATAACTATCATATTTTTACGGATAATTTGTATTCAAATTTTTAATGAACTACTTTTACATTTTACTAAATCTCCTATATTTAAGTTCTTGATCCTCTTAATTGGCGTGCTTTTGTGTCTTTGTTATATATGTTCAAATCATTTTAGACGATATTTTCATATTTTATCCACAATTGAGTTCACTCTCAATTTAGTATGTATCATTTCATTTCTAATCTTATCTTTTTTAGTTTTATCATATATCTATCTAAATATTTTAATTTCAGTTACACCTATTTTATATTTTTATTGTTATTTAATAGCTTAACACTCAGTATCATATAATAGTATAGGTCTTACTGCAATTCTATAATACTTCCTTTTCAAATGCAATGTATCGTATGATTGCAAAGAGTTTAAAATGTCTTTCTCCATTTTATTTAGCATGTTTGAATTCTATAATTCATATTCCTATCTATATTACTATCATTTTGAATAATTGATTTAAGATATTGAAAATGTTTACTTTTTTGTACGTTTTTTATTTCTAACTTAATCGTTCTTTGAACCATCTGATGATTACCATCGAATGTGCATCTCATATGCTCAATTTTTGACCGATTCAATTTAAATCTTTTGGATCTCTATAACTTCAATTTAGTATTAATACTCTTTCTCGTTTCATTGACTAAATTATATCATCTACAAAAAACATATATCATGGTATTTACTTTTGAATACTCTTTATGATTTCACCTATTATTATTGTAAAAATGATGATACTTAATGTCGAATTTCGATGAAATTCAATATTTATTGAAAAACTATCATTTAAACTCTAGCAAATTCTTATATTGGTAATATCTTATTCATATATATTTTTAATGAGATTAATATATTTTAATGAGATTTATTTCTTTATCAATGTCCATCACAATACGTTTTTGGGAATCGTATTATATGTTTTTTCTAGATCAATGAATATCATTCGTACTCTAAATATCTCCATCTAATGTCTTTGTAAGTGAATTGTTTCGGTGATAAATCATTCTGACATAAATTTAAATTAATTCTGAAATACATTTATTTCTAATTTCAATTTATACTCTATCACTTTCTCCAATAAATTTATAGTATGATTTATAAATTTAATTCTCCTATATTTGGAATAATTTTGTATATTTCCTTTATTCTTATATAGTGATACAAGTGTGTTTTCTCTTTATGTTTGAGGTATTTTCTTGGTTTGTCAGATTTTGTTAAAAAAAATCCGTTAAAGTTATTATCATAAATTCACTTAAATATTTTCACACTTTAATAGAAATACCATTTGGTTTTATGTTTTTATTATTTTTCATTTTCTTTAAAATCTCATTTACTTCATTGAGACGAATTTTATATTTAAAATCTCCATTGAAGTCTTCTTCATGTATCGTGATATTGTCGATATCTCTTTTACCTTCGACGTTAAAGAGATTATTCAAATAATCTATCCATCATTTTTTTATATTCTCATCCTTTACAAATATACTGTTAGTTCCACTCTTAATATACTAAACACTATTTAGATTTTTTCACTTCCCTCCCTTAGTTTGACAATTTTGTAAATCTCTTTTTCTCTATTCTTAATTTCTAGTTTCTTTTATAATTCATTATACACTTTATTTTTTAACTTGTGAATAATCTTCTTCATCTTCTTTTTTTGTATTGTTATATTTTTCAAATATATCGTTACTTTTGCTACTTTTAAGATTTTTATAACACTTTCGTTTGATTCGTATAACAGTTTGAATTTCTTCATTTTATCACCATAACTCCTTGTCTATTGGAGTACGACTCCTAGATACGTCAAGAACCCTGTACCTATACTCTTAATATTATTACACATCTCTTTTTACATTGTTTTCGAATTATCATTAGCAGACTAAATTGTTACCTCAATTAATTTGTCTCTAAAAATCGTTATTTTTTCTTATTTTAGATTTCACCATTTAATTTTTGATTCTACAAATGAATAATACTTCTTTTATCTTTTAGGTACACGTATATATAAAATTAACAGTTTATGTTGAGCTACTACATTTTCTATTGGTATAGTTTTACAATCTTTATAAGTTACTCTATCACCTCTTCAAACAAGAAAGAAATCTATTTGGTTGACATTCGATCCATTTTTATATATAATTATGTGCAACTCTTTTTTCTTAAAAAATCTATTTATGTGTATCAAATCGAATGCCGTAACAAATTTTAAAATAATACCTTTCATCTCATTTCTACTTCCAAAGTCAAAATTTCCATATATAATTTCAAATCCCTAATTATTCTCTCGTACATGTGCATTTAGGTTTTCTCCAATAAATAATTTCTCTCCACTAGCTATGGTTTGTATAAAATTATCTAAATTTTCTCAAAATTGTTTTTACTAGTTACATCTATACCTAATTTGGGAGTATATACATTGACTATATTGATTACATATTCTCTATTAAATAACTTGACAAGTAAAGTTATATCTCTTTTCTTTCTTTTATCCACTACATTCTCTAGTAAGTTCTTATATACAATTATTCCTACCCATTCCTAGTTTTATCGCTACCTTTGTACCAAATTTTATGACCATAAGATTTACTACTTCAGTTTCAATTCCATTATTATTTTCTCTTAAATGTTCATTTAAATCTACTCTAATAAATAATTTCTCTATAATAGATATGATTTGTATAAAGTTATCTAAATGTTTGCAAAATTGACTTTTATTAATTACATCTCTACCCATTTGGGACGCATATATACCGATTATATTGATTATGCATTCTTCATTAATTAGCTTGACAAGTAAACTTTTATCTCATTTCTTTCTTATATCTACTACATTTTCTAGTAAGTTTTTATTTACATTTATTTCCACCAATTCTTAATAATATCGCTACCTGTATATCAAAACTTATAATTATAAGGTTTTACTACTTTAGTCATCTCTCCCAATCACTTAATTTTTTGGAAACACATGACATTAATTTTTTGTCTATTAATTATTTCTCGTATGTATCCTAACTTGCCGGTTAAAAATCCTATCTTTATGGAGTAATTTCTTTACTTGCACCTGTCCATAGCGCGGAAATTTTTGTCTATTTGACTTCACATTCGGTGGATGATATATCAAAAAATTTAACTATAAATATAAATATATATATTTATACATATGATAAAGATGAAAAGATTTTTCATAAATTTTTGTCGTCGTCCCTTATCTATGTATACTCCTTAAAAGGGGCTTGAGGGATTATGTGAGTGACGATCACTCACATGATCCCACTCTCTCTCTCTCTTTTTTGTTTGCTTTTTTTTTTTTTTTTCATTTTGCTTCTCTCTCTCAATTTTTTTTTTCATTTATTTTTTCATTGATTTCGCTTTTTTTTTTTTTTTTGGCAATCCTGGTATTTTTTTCATCCAAATCCTTTATTTTTACCAAGAACTTTTTTTTTTCATTCATTTTTGTCCATTTTTTTATTTTAGGAGTTTGATTGCACTTTTTTTTCCTATAACTCATGTAACCCCACTCTCTCTGTTTTTTTTTTTGTCTACTTTTTTTTTTTCATTGATTTTGGTTTTTTTTCAATCTAAGTCTTTTTTTTCCATCAAAATCTTCTTTTTGACCAAGTTCTTTCTTTTTTTTTTTCCACTTTTTTTTCCACTCGTTTTTGTCTATTTTTTTATTTTAAGATTCCGATAGTATTTTTTTTCTCCACTCATGTGACCCCACTCTCTTTCTCTCTTTGTTTTTTTGTTTGTTTTTTTTTTTTTCATTTCGCTTCTCTCACTCATTTTTTTTTCATCAACTTTTTTTTTATTGATTTCGCTTTTTTTTTTTGGTAATTCGGGTCCTTTTTTTTTTTCATTCAAATTCTCTTTTTTACCAAGTCCTTTTTTTTCACTTTTTTTTTTTCATTCATTTTTGTTCTATTTTTTATTTTAGGAGTTCGATTGCACTTTTTTTTAATAACTCACGTGACCCCACTCTCTCTCTCATTTTTTTTTTCATTGACTTCTATTTTTTTTTCAATCCGGGTCTGTTTTTTATCAAAATCTTCTTTTTGACCAATTCTTTTTTTTTTTTTCACTTTTTTTTCCGTTTGTTTTTGTCTCCCTTTTTATTTTAGGACTCCGATTACATTTTTTTCTCTATATATCTATATATTTAAATAAATCCTTAAAAGGGGATTGTGAGGTCACGTGTGGTCATCAAGTCACGTAACCGCTCATAAGTTTGTGATCATGTTTTTTTTTTAAATATTAATATTATATAAATATGTTTTAATATTTTAATTTATTTATATATAAAATTAAAAGGTTCTTGTGTAGTCATGTGAGTGACAACCACTCACATGACCCCACCTCTCTTCTTTATTTTTTTTTTCATTGATTTCATTTTTTTTTTTCAATCTGGGTCTTTTTTTTTTTTCATTTAAGTCCTTTTTTTGACCAAGTCTTTTTTTTTTTTTACTTTTTTTTTCGTTCGTTTTTGTCCCATTTTTTATTTTAGAAGATTGCATTTTTTTCTATATATTTATATATTTGAATAAATTTTTAAAAGGGATTTGTGTGGTTACGTGTGGCTAGCAAGTCACGTAACCACACAAACCCGTGATAATACTCCATACCTTTTTAAATACTAACATTATATAAATATTTTTTAACATTTTAATTTAATATATTTAATATTAAATAAATATTTAAGTATTTAAATTAATTATTTAATTGTTTTGTTATTATAAAATTTTAAATTAAATATTAATATTTATAAATTTTCTTAAATTATTTTTAAATGTTATACGAACATTAATATTACATAAATATTTTTATCATTTTAATTTAATATATTTAGTGTTAAATAAATATTTAAGTATTTAAATGTTTTTTTCTTATAGATTTTGAAAGTAAATATTAATATTTATAATTTTATTTAAATTAAATTATTGAATATAGTTTTAGTTTATTTTTTAATATTTTAATATTTTGTGTTACACTTTATTTTTTATTTAAATATCAAATATATAAATATTAATATTAAAATATTTGATATTTCAAATTATCATTTGTATTATATAAATATTTAAATTTCAGAATTAATTTTAAATATTTTATATCTAAAAAAATTTAAATTAAATATTAATATTTATGAGTTTTTCACAGTTAAATTATTAAATTATTAAATTTTATATTAATTTTTTTCTTAAAAATCAATATTTTCTTTTTCCTTCCTTCAAAAAAATAACATTTTTTTTATTATTATAAAATTATATGTTCCTTTTTTTATATGTTGGTGGTTACAAAAAGTACACAAGCATGTCTATAACCCTTTAAAAAACAATATTTCCTTTTTCTTTCCCTCATTTCCCCTTGATTGCGTACTTCACAGTCCAACGACATATTTTTAAAGTTTTTTCTTTTCATTTTTTATATATTTTGGATTTTCTTCACTTTTCGGGATGATATCTATCTATCGCATTATTTTAAAATTTAAATTTAGAATTTAAACTTTTAAAATTTTAACAATCGAAACCTCAATATTGTTTTAATTGTATTAATATTAGAAACTTAATAAATTATAATTATTTTTAACTATTTTTTTTACAGTACACACCGCGCAACGCGCGGTGTGTTTCCCACTTGCTAATTCCTCTAAAAAGGTACAAAATTTTAGTTTAATTTTTTGATCGGGGGATGTGATAATTTTTAATTTTATATTTATTTTTACAAAGTAAATCTAGTATCTTTTATCCTATATTCATCCCTTACATTTTTAATCTATTACTCCTAACTTGAAGTTATCTTGCTTTTACGAGATTAGTTATAAAAGCAATACAGTTTTGTTTAAATGTGATTTTTTTTTTTGTAATCTAAAGATTTTTTAATATAAAGATTAATTATTTAAGTGCTTACTTATTTTAATTCAATAAAAGATTTATCAATTTTTGGGAATCTTATATCGCTTACTAAAAATAATTTAGTTAAATAAAACATATTATAAATAAAATAAAATTAATTGAGAATTTTTTAGTACTAAGATCTTTCGGCCTTGAATTCACATGGCGATGAATAGGGGGCCTTGTGACTCGTAAACGAGTCAAAATATTATTATTATTATTATTGCTGTTTTCTAATTAGGACGTGCAAGGGTCGCCCCATTTGCCGCAAATTCTAGGGCATCCGGATCACGTCCGTTTGTGGAACAATTCTTTCTGATCGATCTCTCTCTTTCTCGGAAAACGATGTCGATATGCTCATCATTCCGCTTAATCACAACTAAAGTCCCCATCCCTCTCTTCTCTTCCAAAACCCCATTTCCCAAATCGCTAGGTTCCTCATCTCTCAACCTTTTCTTCTCTAAACCCATCACTATTCAAAGAATTCCCACCAAACCCTCGTATTCCTCACCCTCACCCTCATCATCAGCACCCACATCTTCCTCGTCTCAACCCATTGAAGAACTCCCTCCAAAGCTTCAGGAAATCATCAATCTCTTCCAAGCAGTCCCTGATTCAAGGGCCAAGTACGAGCAACTCTTGTTCTATGGTAAAAACCTAACCCCACTTGACAATAAGTTTAAAATCACAGAAAATAAGGTTAAGGGTTGTGTTTCTCAGGTTTGGGTTAGGGCTTATCTGGATAGTGATAAAAATGTTTACTTTGAAGCTGATTCTGATTCTGTTCTGACTAAGGGTTTGGCTGCTCTTCTTGCTCAAGGCCTTTCTGGGAGGCCCGTTAGTGAGATTCTTAGGGTTTCTCCTGATTTTTTCACCCTTTTGGGGCTTCAACAGAGTTTGACCCCTTCTAGGAATAATGGGTTTTTGAATATGTTGAAGTTGATGCAAAAGAAGGCTTTGGAATTGTTTGTTGAATCCGAAAAGAGTAGTGAGCCTGGAGGTAGTGATGCAGAGAAGTTTGAAAACCCGATTGGGAGTTTGAGTTCAGATTTAAATGTTTCCGATTCTGATGGGAATTTGAACTCTGGGTTGAGTTCTGAAGTGGGCGCTAGTGATTTGGGGTTGAATTCGAGTGCTCCGAGTTTGGGAAGTAGAGGAGAGAGGATTAAAGAGATATTGGACAGAAAGCTTAGACCAGTTGAATTGAAGATTCAAGATATTTCTTATCAGCATGCGGGCCATGCGGGTGTTAGAGGTATTGATGGGGAGACCCATTTCAATGTTATGGTTGTTTCAGAGGAGTTTGAAGGGAAGAGTCTGGTTAAGAGGCATAGAGCTATCTATAGCTTGCTACAAGAGGAGTTGCAGAATGGATTGCATGCGCTTTCAATTGAGGCAAAGACCCCATCCGAGTTTAATGCTGGGTGAAGAGCAATCGCGAAAGAGGTATTTTTTTTTTCCAATCCAAAATTTTGTGACACATCTACTTCTCTTCTAGAGTTCAATAACCTTGTTACTCCAATACACCAAAGTCATTGTATTATAGCTGTGTTTAAGACACTGATTTATTCTTCACTAGATTAATAAAACATTGTTATTTCATATTAATTCTATATTAAGTGTAATATTTCATGGCCTTTATTTTTTTTGTTACTCTCAGGAAGAAATTTTGAAATTTAGCATTTTGTTTGTTTGTTTGTCTCTGGTGATAATTACCAAGCCCTCCTTTAAAGTGCCTTTTGATTGAACATTGACAAACTTATCATAAGAACATGCATTTTGTATCTGCGGCTAAGATGGATTAATTCTTTCATTCACTTATTTTTGACTCTTGGCTTAAATATCTTATAGCTGAGAATCTTCAACAAATAAAGTTCTCTTATTAATCAGTATCAGGGAAAGCATGGAGATTGTTACCCCTTAAATGTCGTATGACATCTCTTGCAGGCATATGGGATGCTTGCAAAATTAAAATTGGTTATTGTGCAGTGCAAGCATGTTATATTCTTGTTATTTGCACAATCATATGGTACTTAATCTATGTACTTTTTCCTTTGAAAATTTTATAGGCACCATTGTAATTGTGTGAAACTTCTCGTAGATAGATTGTATAACCAATTGATGTTCCATATGTGGCTCTTGTTTCTTCATTGCCCTTTATTACATTGGCTGCAAGCCTAGTTTTTATTTCTGTGGTTATGTCCTATTGGGTTGAAAACCTAGACTTTGTACCTAATGTAACATAAGAATCTGGCCTTAGTTATTATATTGCAAAAAACTTGAGAAGAAAAATGGTAGGATCTGTAAGAATTGGATGGGCCAAATGCTAGTGTCTTAGTGTAAAATATATTTTCCCCCGTGCAGCTCTGATTAGCCCTCTCATCTCTTTGTGCTATCTATGGGTGGCATGAGGGGTGTTGCTGTCTGCTGGCACTGGTGGGTTGAATGGTCAAGCCTTAATGAGGACCCTGAGTTTGTGGAGCATTCTTGGTCCTCTAACCCAAGTACAATACTCTACCAATAGCTAGGATGGCTGGCAAAACAGTAGAATAATAGAGAAAGAATTGCACGGACACAGCAGGATCCAGTCTTGCTCTAGAAATGTGAAGAGTAACAATACAAATTCATTTGAAACTAATGCATTTCATGGTTTGAGCACATGCGCATGGGCTCTGATGCCTTGTTGATGAACCATTGATGAGCAAATGTGAACAGAAGGTTTGAACCTTTGCTCGTTGTTTGCAATGATTTTTTGTGATAGTTTTTGACCTGCTTAGATTATATGCCTGTTCAAATTATCTTGTGTTTTGATGTGTATCAATCTGCTTTGTTGATGCTATAAGTTCCACTTGGCCAAATTATCGTCATCGATTAAATATAATGGTGTTCTTGAGCATTTTTTATAGTGAGGCATATCTTCAAAACTCTCAAACTACAGGCAATTATCTAGTTGGTTTAGTGATGTGGGATTGAGGTTGAGAATTGTGAAATTCTGAAGAAGCCAGAATCCAATTAAAATGTGTGGAAAGTGTTCTAGAAGAATTCAAGGTCGCATGAAGAGTAATTATTAGAGAAGTTAATAAAAGCTTTTGAGAAACTTTCAATTAACAGGGGGAGAACTAACTAGGGTACTTGTCAAAGGATAAGCATGCCAGTCTAGTTGTCGTTGCTGATCATGAGAGTATCACAGGCTGCCAGAACTGACCTGCCAGCAAGCTAATCCTGAGAGCTGTGGCTGCTACCTGCCAGTAATCTCAATGGCCTGGGGATCCTTTGAGAACATCTTTTTGTCTCAGTTTTTAACCATTATTTTTGGTATGAACTTGTTATGAGTAGCTTTAAAAGATGTCCATAAATTTTGTGCTTAGATGAATGAGATAGGCATCCCTTCCGCCTTTTTTTTGGTTGGTTTTCTTTTTTTTCCCTTTCTTTCCCTCCCTTCTCTCTTTTTGTTTTTTTTTTTTTCCCCCCCCCCCCCGTGGGTCTTTAGCCCCTCCCCCTGATGTCCATAAATTTTGTGCTTAGATGAATGAGATAGGCATATTTCATACTTTTTGGGCTATTATTTGGTTGGATATCAGTGTTGTGCTTTTCTATAATACTATCAATTTTCTTATAGTGTTTACCCCAGTTTCCTGGTGGATCTGTAAGCCTGTCTCACTAATTAACATGTTTATTTATTTATTTATTTATTTTTTGGGGTACCTTTTATTCTTTTCCTCCATGGACTGTCTGATAGGGTTTCATCTGCTTTGTTGAACCTGAAATTATACTGTTAGTCACAAATTGTAGTGAGTTTATATAAAGGTGTTGAATAGAACCATCAGAGATGCATAAAGCATCTTGAATCTGGGTGAGCATGCCATATCTTATATATTTAACCAATGAAGGTTACCCTTTTGGTAGTTTACAATGGTAGTATGGTCCTGAACACAGGATCTAGAATTCATATTCTTGGTTCTCTTGCATGATTTAATCCTGCCAACATATTAAACCTAGGAAGGAGTCACTGTCCGGAATAATGTTTCTGGAGTTAATACAGCAGTGCTAAACATATTAGATATGCCTAGTTGAATCTAAACAGAATTAGGAAAAGGAGATGAAAAAGAAAAAAAAAAAAGGACATAAGGTCTCACTGGAATCTCTGTTGATCGTCTGTCGTTTGGACAGCTCTTTCAAGATGTTGAGCTTATGGTCAATGCCAGCTAAAGATTCAACTTCATGAAGGGGATAAAGACAGATTTCAGTTGTTGATACTTCATCTGAAGAAATGATCAGAAGTTAGATCTTCATTCGTGAAACCAAAAGATATATGTTTAAACTTTATCAATTGAAGATGCCATTTCTGATATTAAGGATAGTGGAGAAAATGGCTTCTCATATTATATTTAAAAGTCCATCTCATATTATATTTAAAAGTCCAATATCTATATTTAAAACTTTGTAAATTGAAAATAGCTCGTACTTTAAAAGTCCATCTCATATTATATTAACCCTGTTGCTTTGCACCTGCTGTCGAAGTTCCAGTGCAGTATCTGGGGGCAAGTACACCAAGCTTGAAATCAAGTGAACTGATGTCACCCCCACTTCTCCTCGTCTCTGCATGAAAGGATGGAGTGCTTGAGTTGCTATAAGCCTGTTTGAGAAGTAGAGCTCAATATCTATGTACTCAAATCTGACATCAATTTTTCTGTTTGGGTTGGAGAAATTTGCAATAAAGGTATAGTCACCATTGAAATACTCTGGTGAGTCAAAGTAGATTGCGTTCAGGCTTGCACTAGGGATGTCAAACATTGGGCTTCTTCGTTTGATGACAAGGAAGACAAATCAAGGTTGTACTTCCAAAGAAGATGAGAAGAAGACTAAATATGAGACATAGGATTGCATTGAACCACACTATAGGGTTGGTTCTCCGATGTCGGTTAAGTATCTGTTCCCTTCTTGATATTCTGTTGGTTAAATCTCGCGTGTTAGTAGTTGCAAGAAAGGCTGGCTTTGATAAGGCAATTTGATGAAGAGGGGTTGGTGTTATTTGCCTTGTAGGTTTTAGTGGTTCCAGCGTTGCTGGTGGTGGAGGGGATGGTGGTGGGGGCGTAGATGGTGGGAGAGAGCATTTTTAGAAAATTGTTGTGGAAAAACTTAAGTGGAACGAAAGAGGGAGATGGATATGGGTTTTGCTTTAAATAAACAAGCTTAGTGGCTCAAAGGAAGCAAAGATAAAAAATAAGGCTTTTGATTGAGGGTCGTGGGACCAATGTGTTTGTTTTGCAGATCATCAAAAGGTGGGAAGTAAAAGGTTTAGAACAACAGATATTTAGGTTTGAATTGCTTTGCCTTTAAACATTGAATCACTATTTCAAATTTGACAATACTATGTGTTGACTCCTATGTTTAAGAATCACTGTTGAGAATCTCTAGTCCTTAACAAGGTTCTGGGTATTTTCTTATGATTCTCATCGTTTTCGCTAGTTTAATCTGTTGGAACTCAGATGCTGATTTCCTGACAGTCTTTGATCAGACCATTCATCTGGCAACCCCCCCCCCCCCCCCCCCCCCCCCCCCCCAAAAAAAAAAAAAAAAAAAAAAAAAAAAAAAAAAAAAAAAAAAAAAAACACCCCCCCCCCCAACCACACCAAACCCCCCCCCCCCCCCCCCCCCCCCCCCCCCCCCCCTTCCTTTTTTTTTCCCCCCCCAAAATATTAGAGAAAGAATAATAAAGGTGTAAAGATTTTACTATTTGAGTTGTTCGGATTTCTAAATTCCCTCTTTGTACTAGGGACGGGACATGCAATCCAATATTTGGGCCTGTTTTGAGTTTTAGCCTTTACGATGCAAGGATCCGTCACTTACAGCTGTTTAGATTAATCAACAGTAAGGATAATGCTACGTTTGTTATGAGGAAATGAGTGTTCTGGAATATATAAATAAATAAATAAATATATATATATATATATATATATATATATATAATTAAACTTGCTGTTATTATTGGCTATCGGAAAGTCGAGCTTTTATGTGAGCCCCACGCCTTTTTGTTTGTTTGTTCGGTTTTTTTTTTTTTTTTTTTTTTTTTTTTTTTTTTATAATATAAATATTGGGCGGCCCTCATTTTTTTTAAAATTATTTATTAATGAATAATGTATCAAAATTATTTCTATAACCATTAAAATTACAATAATTATTTAAGTTGATTATTTTACTGCTGGTAAGAATATAAATCCCGAAGAAAAGACCAAGCTTCTTTACATTAAATTATTATGAATTTTGATAATTATTTTCATATTCATAATTGATGGAAGTGGATTTGGCTCCATAAATACCTATTTTGCTAACATGAGTATGAGATCGGTGTTAAGGAGTCTTTTAAGCTTTTGTGAGTAATTAAACCTGCAAGTACCGACGAGGACACTCCGATACATTCAAATAAGAAAGAACAATTTTTAAAAATTAAGAGATAGAGTGAGGAGTTATGAGAGAGCCGTCTGTTGTCTTTGTGTGAAAGTGTAAATTTTTTAAGAATGTATATGACTAGCTGCCAATATTGAGTATATATATTATGTGTGCACGGTAAGTTACGTATGAGTTTAGAGGCATTCTAACCCTAATTTCATTGCAGAGGGATTGTTGAGAATCTTTTGAGATCTAATCCTAATTTCATTGCAAAGAGATTGTTGAGAATTTTTTTGAGATTACAAGAATCATAGTCAAAGATTTATGAAATTCAGTATCCTGTTGATTAAGGATAACCCTAATTTCATTGCAGAGGGATTGTTAAGAATCTTTTGAGATCTAACCCTAATTTCATTGTAGAGGGATTGTTAAGAATTTTTTGAGATTGCAGGGATTGTGGTCAAAGATCTATAAGAGATTCAGTATCCTATTGATTAAGGAAAACTCATTATTGAGGAGGCTTCCTGCCTTATCGAGAGTGACTATCGAGATATGTTTTCTTGTTGAGGGAGATTTTCCTGGAGTAGGGGAAAATTATATATGATTAAGTAAGGCTTAAGTTCGCCATAGATTTACTTTTTTATTGGATGGTTTCAAGTTGTGCCTATTACATAGTGGAATTAATTATGCATGTATCAGTGGGACGTGTCCGCCAAGGAGCAACACAACTAGGAAGCTTGGGTACCGAGAATCGAGATGACTGAGGGGTCAGGTGTAACTGGCTTTTGGAGAGGGCAAGAATGTAAGGGTCAAGAGGATTGCTTGACTGAGAGACTGCGAGTTTGTTCGATCGTTTATGGATAATATTTCCTAATGGACTTGGGTAGTTCTGATTTCGTGGTAATGGATTGTTGGACCATATACCATTATTTGCCCCCAGTCATAAGGCTAGTTTGAAAAAGTAGCATTAGGAGTAGAGTTGAGATAAATGAGAATTGTATAACTTGAAGAGACACGGAGAGAAAGTAGTTTTAGATAAGTTGAATGAGTGCAAAAGTGGAATCAGCACGAGGGTGGAGTATTAAATGCAGTACATACCGTTTCGTATTCGCAAATCTTCTGGTACACGCCTTTTTTTAAGACTGCCTAAGACTGGTTTGAGCCGTTGCGACTTTTGCCTTTTATCTCTCTGTTTTTTCTGATTGTAAAATTAGGGTTCCAAAACAGTAGAGAGAAAAACTCGTGGGAAAAATTGCAATGGCTACGGGTTATAGTTCACATAGTTATCGTTTGATTGGCGAGATTAAGAGTGTGATGACAAAGAAAGAGTTGCGGGCGACATTTGAGGACATGAATTTTGGAAATGGTTTTTGGTTAAAAGGGCGAACTGAATGTCAGAAGGATATGCTCCTATGTATAAGGAGTACGTGAGATACGACTTGTGGGTACCTTACTTGGGACCTCTAACCATAGCCTTGAGGGGTTGGAACATATTTCTGAACCTTTTAATTTCCAGTGCATGGCAATTGATGTGCGGCGACAAGTTTGTTGAGTTTTTGCCACCCAAAGTTTGATTTTGAGATCCTGTTCTTGGTATTTTGTTTAAGGAAGTGTGTCATCGGGGCCCCACAGATGGTTGTTACTATCTCCAAACCCAGCGTGAATTGAAGTGGAAGTTCTTTTGTACAGAGACCCTTGACAGGTCGTGGAGGAACAAGTTCTTTTTTGTTGAATTTTTGATTAGGGATTTGGTGTTGGCATTGCCGAGGGCTGGTGTGGAGCCTTCTATTGGGTTGAAGGTGTCTGCGTCTTCTCGGGATTCGGGTTTTGTTAGATCAGTTGGCCAGCTTTGTGTGGTAACTGGTAAGGCTGTTTTGATGGAGGCACTTATTGAAGATGAAATGTTGAAATTAGCTGGCCTCCTGCTGAATGAGAAGCTGCAAATCCAAAGGCCTTTTATGTTAGAGAAGAGGGCTCAGAGGCTTGTTGATGTTATTGATTTCACTGAGGGAGATAACTTAGACCGGGTTATTACCCTGAAATCAATGAGGGATCAAGCCCAGTCATGAAAAGGGTTCGAGGATGAAAGGAGTGCTTTTGATGACGCGTTCTTAGACTACATTCCAAGGAAGAAAAGAAGGTTGGTCTGGACGCCGAGTAGTGAGGAGTTCCAAGAGGATGATAAGTCGGGTTCGATAGGTGCAAGGGTCCCAGTGCCTTGAGATTCGTTTCCCTTGTTGGAGGCAGTCGACCGTTACAGGTGTGAGAGTGGATAAGGAAGAAGAGGGTACATCAGAAAAGGGGGTAAGTGACGTATGCCCGCTTGCTACCCTTATTCCCAAAGAAAAGAGGAGCAAGCTGTTGTTCCTTGTCCCTAGTGTTGATGGGGTAGGTATTGTTAGAGAGGCACTTTCGGCCCCTCCTTTGGATATTGAAGGCCATAGGGTGTCTGGTACTAAGGCTGGAGCCTCTGGGTTTGAAGAAAAGGACCTTTCTCTAAGGGCTCTAAACTTTGATAAAAAAAATGTGGCGTTGAGAACTGAGCTGGGCTCCTCAAGCACTCTTTCGGAGTATCTATTCGTGTGGAAGGGCAAAGGGGCGATGCTTAAGCAAACAACCCCTCTTCTCTCTATTTTGGTTCAGTCATTTGACCAAACTAAGTGTTTAAAAGAAAGAGGAACTGTAGCTGTGAGCTGTGCTAATAACTATTTTTGTTATTTGGATATTACTGAGGTGAGGAGATTCATTTATAGGTTGGATTTCCATCGAGCAGAGCGAGAGTTAAATTGCTTATCGGTGGAACAAGATGATGAGGCAGTGGTGTCTCTCTTGATCTAGGTATACTTTTCTTGGTATTGTTCTTGTTAACTTATTGCTTTCGTCGTTGTAGATGTAATTTCTTTCTTATTTATAGGCCATTGTTATGGCAGAGTTACAAAGAATAAGGAAGGAGCAGCTTGTGGACCACTTGAAGGGTCAATTGGAGTGTTTTGGAGAAGAGATTTCTCAGCTTCAAGCTGAGAGGGCCTAAAAGGAGGTCGAGAAGGTGAGGGTGATGTCCGTCGCCCTACAAAAAAAAGGAAAGAATGATAGAGTTGTTGCAGACTGACTTGGACTATTCGTATCAAGTTACTGATATTGCCATTGAAGAGGGTGAGAAGTTGAGAGATCCCCTTAGAAGAAGCGAAGTAGGTCGGCTAGCTAATAAGGAACTTTTGCGAGAGCAGGAGGAGACTTTTGAATGCAGTCGTTGAGAACTCTCTGAAAGGTTGTGTGAGGCTAAAGACACCATCCGACGGTTATGAAGTAGCTTGGCTGATGGAGCTGATGTGGGTATCTCTGGTAGGATGGGTTTGAGCTCCAATGGTGCTGTCAGGGAGGCCATTTTGAAGAAGTCACCACTACTTGTTCACGTATAGACGCTCTTTGGGCTGATTTCACTAACTTGTGGCGAAGGCCTCCTACTCCCTCTTCCCCTTGATTTACTAGCACTGTTGTACTTCCCTTTTACGCTTTGGAGTAACATGAATATGTTTTGGAATGAGAGAAATCTTCAGGTTTACTTTCTCATTTGTGATTTCCATGTTGCTAGTATATCATTTCATTGCTTAATTATTCCTTATATGTGAGTGAAATTAGGTGAGTCTCGAACAAAATGTTAAGATTATGTCCGAAACATAAGGGTTAATGCTAAGTAAAACTTGTAATTTTGTTGCCCCACAGCTTCGTTCACCACGGCATGTAAACTTGAATATTATTGAGAAGAGGTTATGTGAAGTCACCGTTGTTGTTGAGAGGGAGCAAGGTTCGCACTATATGGGGGTGTTGCAGTCACAGAGTGTCTCTGATTATGTGCCAAGAGATGTCGAAAGAGTGTTTGTTGGCATTACACCAAGAGTTTTGAGGCACTGTGCCAAGAAAGTGTGCTTAGTGTTACACAAAGAGAAAGTTTGAAGGCATTGCGTCAAGAAAGTGTACCCATTGGCATTGCCCCAAGGGAATTTTGAGGCATTGCATTGAGAAAGTGTGCTCGTTGGTGTTATACCAAGAGAAATTTGAGGCATTGCGTCAAGAGAGTGTTCATTGGCGTTGTACCAAGAGAGTTTTGAGGTATTGCGTTGAGTGAGTGCTCATTGGCATTGCGTCAAGAGGGTTTTGAGGCATTGTGTCGAGAGAGTGTGCTCGTTGGTGTTGCACCAAGAGAATTTTGAGGCATTGTGCCAAGAAAGTGTGCTCGTTGGTATTGCACCATGAGAATTTTGAGGCATTATGCCAAGAGAGTGTGCTCATTGACATTGAGCCAAGAGAATTTTGAGACATTGCGTTGAGAAAGTGTGCTCGTTGGCCTTGTGCCAAGAGAGTTTTGAGATATTGCGCCGAGAGAGTGCTCGTTGGCATTGTGCTAAGAGAGTTTCGAGCCATTGTGTGGAGAGAGTGCTTGTTGGTATTGTACCAAGAGAGTTTTGAGGCATTGTGCCATGAAAGTGTGCTCGTTCGCATTGTGCCAAGAGAGTTATGAGGCATTGCGCCAAGTGTGGTCCTTGGCGTTGTGCTAAGAGAATTTTGAGGCATTGCGCCGAGAGTGTGTGGGCCGTACATAGTTGGCAGAATTTGGTCCCATATCAGCTACATGTTTGAAGGTGTATGATACCTGCGAGCTATTCTTTTGTGCATGCTTGTTGCGGCCATGATATTACAAAAAGATAGTGAAACACATGAAATAAGAATGTTATTGCAAGAATAACTCTGAAAGTCTTGAATTAACTTATTTGATCTGTGACCTAGAGTCGCGAACAAAGTAATAACAAATAATAAGCATAGATTCTAGACGAGGGTAGTGGGTGACTTGGGATCACATAGAAGTATTCTGATTACGTGAGGTGTTCTGAATTTAATCCTCATGTGTCTGGTGCTCGGTAACACTTCTAAAGTATTCAAGCTAGGGTGTCCCAAGATGGTGTTGTATGCCGACTATAGTTTGATTACATTGAATGTTGCTATTGCATTTGCATGATTGGATGGAATTTCAAGAGTGACAGGAAGGGGGATGGTACACTCGGGGTAAAGCCATTTGCCTGAGTGTCCTTTTACAGGTCCAATAAATGGTTGAAGGTGCAGACGTTCAAAGCCCATCTGTTAAAATGCGTCCCAATAGAGGAGATCACAATTGGCTCCTTGATCAACAAAGACTCTACTTACCGTTAATTGACCTATCTTGGCTATAATGACCAACGGGTCATGGTGATTCAGGTCGATCGCAATTAGATTGTCATCTTCGAAGTCTATCATAGGCCTTTTCTTCTTCTGTGCTCTCTCGACACATGTTATGAAGACCTCTTTAGAGGTGGGCGCCTTGACCCTCTGAAAGATTGGTATGAATTTGTTCGGTCTGGCCTTATTGAGTGTCGATCTGGGCTATTAAGCTCGAGATAGGAGAGGCTTCATCGGAGAAGGAAAACGTCGAAGGGGTTTGCTTGCCTTCTATTTGGAGGATTATTCCATTGGCTTGGTCATGGATAGCTTTTGAGAATGGCCGCCCATTGGGCTCATTTACTTGTGGTGTTGCATGGGGACTTCGAGGAGGGTCGTTCTCTTGCTCCATGCTAATGAATCTTTGGAGTTTGCCGTCTCATACTAGGACATCAAGCTCGTCCTTTAGCTTCCTACATTCATTTGTTAGATCGTCGTAGTCTCTATGGAAGTGATAGTATTGGGACTTGTCTTTCTTCGAGTTGTCTCTCGGAGGGCATGGTAGGCTCCTTTTAGGTGATGATTGATGAGGCGAGCGACTATGCTCATTCTTTCTCGCTCTGTTTTGGTGTTTGTCGAATGCCTCAGCTTCCTTTGTTGCGATGTATTTTTCCACCTGAGGACAAAATTCTTGAATGGTGGATGGAAGATTCTTCATTATTGAGGTCTTCATTCCTGAAGGCTGTTAACCAGTGAGTAATGCTACTGGTGCAATGGAATGGTCTAAACTGGAAACCTTTATTATCTTGCTCATGAACTTGTCTAGGAAGTCTCTTAGGGTCTTGTTGTCCCTTTGCCGCAGAGATAGAACGGAGATAGATTTCTTCTTGACTCCTCAGCTGATCACAAAATGTGTTTCGAACTATTGTTCACTTTAGGAGAAGTTCCTGATACTAAATGGGGGGAGTGAGTTGAACCAAATCTAGGCATTGCCCTACAATGTCATTGGAAAGTTCTTGCACATGGCGGTGTCTAACATATCCCTCGAGATCATAACCGTAACGAAGTAGGCTGTATGGTTTCGGGGATCAGTGATACCATCATATCTCTCCATAGGAGGGAGGAAAACATCTCGTGGCATCGGTTTAGTGGAGACTTTGGGATCGAAGGGAGAGGCCAGTAGCATATTGGGTGGCATCTTCCTTCCTTGCATCGGCTCACTTTAATTTGAAGGCCTCGAGGTCCTGGACTCATTTCCTCAAGTCATCAGGATCATGTTGAGAGGTAACCGAGGGCTCCTGTGTTTTCGAGGCTGGATTTGTGCCAATGCGACTGCTTTGACCTCTGAGGAGAGGGGGATCCTTCAAGTTGATGGGCGCAACTAAGATCTTCCAAATTTTTACTTATCCCTTAAATCTTGGATTCGAGTTTCTCCATTTTTTGAGTGATGGACTCTATTGGGAAAATCTTGAACAACAGGTGGAGTTGGCTGGTCCTAGGGTTGTGTTTGGTACATGAGGTTCCTCCTGCTGGAGCGCTTCTTTTGGATATTGGTGTTGATTGGTGAGGGGTATCCAGTTGGTTTTTAAGAGGCACTGGCGGAGAAGTATTCGCGGGATTGGACGCCTGTCCCCTCGTTATGGACGTGGCCTTTTAGGCATTACAATTCCTTTTTCTTGGTGGCATGGCGATTGCAAAGACAGTCAAACAGGCATGAAATCTGTTGGCTAAGAAATTAGTCTATTCCCACAAATGGCGCTAATCTAATGGAGGTAAGTTTGGTTCCATAGATACTGGCTTTGCTGACACGAGCGTGAGATTGGTGTTAAGGAGTCTTCTAAACCTCCGTGAGTAATGAAACCTGCATGTACTGTTGAAGAGTGCTCCAATAGGGGAGATTCTAATGTTCAAATTAGAAAAAACGGTTTTTAGAAAATAAGAAAATAGATAGAGAAGAGCTATGAGATAGTCTCGTGTTGTTTTTGTGTGAGAAATGTAAAGTTCTTGAGATCGTACCTGGTTGGTTGCCAATGCTGAGTGTATATAGTATATGTGCTTGGTAAGTCTCGTATGAGCTTAGGGCCATAGTAACCTAGTTTCCTTATAGAGAGATCGATGAGAATCTTCTAAGATTGTAAGAATTGTTGTCAAAAATCTTTAAGAGATTTAGTATCCTGTTGATTAGGGAAAACTCAAATTGTTGAGGAGGCTTCCTAGCTTACTAGGAGTGACTATTGAGATATGTTTTCTTGCTGAGGGAGATTTTCCTAGGAGCAGGGGAGATTCATATCTGATTAAGGAAGGTTTACGTTTGCCAAAGATTTACTTTCTTATTGGATAGCTTCAAGTTTGCCCATCACGTAGTGGAATGAATTACACTCGTATCAATAAGATGTGTCCCCCGAGGAGCGAGACAAATGGGAAGCTTGGGCATTGAGAACCGAGATGACTGAGGGTCTGGTGTAACTGGCTTCCAGAGAGGGTAAGACTGTGAGAGTGGAGGAGAGTGCTCGACCGAGAGTGTGCTCGACCGAGAGACTATGAGTATGTTTAATCGCTTATGATGGTATGGCCTAATGGGCTTGGGTAGTTTCGATTTTGTGGTAATGGGCTGTTGGGCGATGTACCGTCAATAATTATATGTCAAATAATAATTTTGTACTTCTTACAGCTGATAAGTATAAGTCTTTTCAGCTATATATTAAAATTATATTGAATATCTCACCATCTATGAAAAATTTTTAGTTTTGTTATTCGTAATATGCATGACTATTAAACTTGAAACATAATTCCCTTTTAAGCAAAATAGATTTTCAAATTTTGTAGTTGTTGGAGGTGGGTTTCGCCTTTATAGATTCCGGTTCTTTCGACTCATACAGTTGTTTCGTGAGATGATTGAAAACCTTTAAAAGACTGCCAGAGGTACTACGGTAGGTAAGGGTCTAATGTTCAAGTTAGAAAGAGTGGTTTTCGAATGGAATGAAGCAGACTGAACACTAAAGAGGGAGAGAGAGCTGAGAGTCTTGTGACTAGTATGTCAAGTGTTTGATCTCAGATAGCGTACCTAGGTTTCGACATGCCGAAGACTTATATATGCTCGTGCTCTAGGTGCTGTATATATCCGGAGTATTACAACCTTAGTTTCCTTGTGAGGAGGTCCAGAAATCTCAGGATTTCATAGTCAAATATTGTCGAGAGATTCGTTATCTTCTTCGCTTAGGAAGTTTAACAATACGAAAAGATTTCTTCCCTTATCGATTAGTTTCCAAAGGTCCCCATCCTTTTCCGGAGAGTATGCGTATTGCCTCCTATTGATAGGGGTAACGAGTAGCCGTTTACCAATGCAGCAAGGGCAATATTATCTCATGTGTACCGAATACCTCTGAAGATCAGAGACCGACTAGTTATTGTCGATGGCAATAACTTGATGTGTTAGGCCGTGTCTACCCTTTGGAGAGATTGATCCCTAATTGTTGATATGCCTAGGCGTAAAATGCCTCTTCGGGCTGTGGGCTTGCAAGATTGAATGCCCTTTGTAATGGGCCATTGGACCATGTCTTGTCATTTGCTCTCGACTCATGGTGTCGTTTCTTGTGAAAGGTGCCATGAGTGATGATCATTGCAAAGACATGAAACTTTTAATGTGGCATGGTGCCGCTTCGGATTTCACGAATCGTCTTCAGCACGCTATATAAGGTCAGATGTTTGGGCGTATAAGATACTTTCTTATTTTCTTTCTTTTTTGCAAATCACTCTTTTCATATGAAAGTTTTCTTTGAAGATATGCCGAAGGGTTCTTCTTCCTTGTCTTCCCAAAACATCAATGACATAAGGAGCATAATGACGAGGGAAGAACTCCAAGAAGTTTATATTGATATGTTGCTAGAAAATGATTACGTACTAGTATTGACCATAGACGACGATAGGGTGAATAGGGCACCGGAGGGCCATATCCCAATGTATAAGTAGTCCGTGAAGTATAGTCTAAAAATCCTATATATAAGTTCGATTGAGGAAGTGATGCATTATTGGAATATTTTTCCCACATTGCTTCTCCCTAGTGCCTGGCACCTGGTTGTTGTAGTGATTTCTTTGTTAGGCTATTGTTGCCTCCGCTTTGATTTAGAGATTCTAGCAGTCCTTTTTTTTTGAGGAGATGTAGGAGTAGGGGTTCTACTCAGCGATGGTACGGGCTGTAGACCTGTCTCACGTCCAACTGGAAGTTTTATTACAGCGAATCGAAAGGGAAAAACAAGATTCACAAGTATCTCTTCATGGAGTTTTTGAATAGGTACCTTATGCTAGTATTGCCTAACGCCGATCAGGGGTTATTACTAGGTGTAAAGCATTCGACTCTTTCTTGCCATTCTCGCTTCATGCGATCTGTTGTCAACTATTACAAGTCTACTCAGAGGAGAATCTGGGTGGACTCTCTCATGGAGGACCAAATGTTGTCTTTGGTGGGTTTGTTAATTGGAGAAAAGAGGAAGATCGTTAGGCCCATTTTGGTAGAGAGGAGAAAACAAAAATTGGTTGATGTTTTGCCTTCAGTAGAGGATACAACCTTGGGCAAAGTTTCAACCGTCAAGCAAGTGAGGCCAAATGCTAAGAGGCCTTTGGAGTAAGTCGATAGGTCCCCTAGAGTTTGGTTATAGAGAGTTGCTTTCTCTTCATCGAAGAGGAGGAAAGTCCAACTGTCTGAGTTATCTACAGAGAAGCAGGAATCTGAAGAGGTCAGGGAGCTTACATCTTCTGTTGCGTTGAGACATTCTTAGTCGACAACAGTAAGATCGGAGGAGTCTGACAGCTCATCGTCTGGTGATCAAGCATCTTTGTCAGCTAGTGAGGCTGGCGGAGGTACCTCGGTAAGAGAGGTTCCTGATGTGGAGGAACTCAAAGATATTTTTACACCGATTGTATAGGAGGGACAATCAGAGGAACCAGGTACTCTTGCCGCATGTGGATGAGATGCATAGGCTATCACTTGCGGGGCCTTGGTGGCCTCCGCACCAGGGAGTGGACGGGACTTCTCTTTCTCTTTCTATTCCCGTTCGGTTGTTCGACGGACAAAAGGATTCACAGGAGGAAGGAACGATCGCCATTTGCATAGGGGACTATCAATACAATTATGTTGCCACTGTTGAGGCATGCCAGCTAGCCGAGCGGTTATATTTTCTCCATTTAGAATTGAAGTTGAATAGTATGTCTCTAGAGCAGGTCAACAAAACCCCTCAGTCTCTTGGCTTAACGGTATCATTCCCCTCCTGAACTTGTCTTGTTCTGTTCTTCATCCTTGCTTCGATTGGCTTGATCCCCTTCTTTTTGTAGACAGTGGCCTTGTCAGAGCTTAAAAAACAGTGGCGGAAGCAATCAGAAAGATACATACATTAGTTAGGTAATCAAATCCTTGCGCTGTAGGGTGCTCTTAAATAGAGGGAGAAGGATGTTGAAGTGGGGAGAACTTTGAGTGTTTTGCTCACCGAGAAGGATGGGAAGATAAGGCATTTGCAGCAAGAATTGGTCTTATCTCGAAGGCATTGTGAAGAACCAGACGCTGAAGTGCAAGTTCATAAGGTGAGTCTGAAGACTGCTGAGACACTGGTTTAGTTACAGGAGGAGTCCCTTCAAGCGGCAGAGCAGAAGATAACTGAATTTGAAAGGTCCCTTACAAGAAATGCTACGAATTTTCAGCATACTCAACATAAGCTGATTGAAAGATTAAGGTATGCCGAAAAGATAGTTCACCAAGTTGGTTTGGCCAAGGCTTTGCCCCCTGTTGAGGAAATGATGAATCAAGAGATGGTGAGCCAAGGCTTGGTTCTTACTGATCCAATTAGCGTGCTTGCTGAATCGGTCACGAATCCGACGATTGTAGAGTCTTCTTTTTGGGAGGTTCTGGCATTTCCTCCCACTCCCCTTGATTTTGTATAACTTCTATATTGTGGAGTTTTTAATTAAAGAATTTTTGTACTCTTGTGTCGTATGCGTGCTTTCACGGGGAATGTCCCTTGATTGTTTGAGTAGGTACGTCTCATCTGCGTGTTTTCGATGGAGATTGTTATACTCAATAGTTTCTAGATCACTTAGTTGAAAGAAAGACATCCGTTTATCTATGAGTGTGCTGCTTTCGTTAGAGGGACTATTGGTAGGGCAGGATGTAATTACCATTCTGGGAGCCAAATCCCTATCATAATTTCTTTTTGTTCTTGTTGAATTAGTTCATTGGCCAACCTTACTTGATGGATTTTGCATGTCAGATAGACCAGATATCACTCATTGGTACAAATCTCAATGGTAGTGTTCTATTTGAAGAAAATGCCCTTCAATGATAGATCAGGGTAACATAGGCTTGTTTGGGGAGATGAATCCCGATAATAGGTCAAGGCAACATAGACTCGTTCGGGGGAATAGATCCCAACAATAGGTTAGGGTGACACAGGCCCATTCGAGAAGATAGATCTCAATGATAATTAGGGCAAGCCCATTCTGGGAAATAGATCCTGATGATAGGTCAGGTGACATAGGTTCGTTTGGGGAGATAGATCCCAATGATAGGTCAGGGCAATATAGGCTCGTTTAGGGAGAAAGATCTCTATGATAGGTTAGGGTGACATAGGCTCGTTCGAGGAGATAGACTCTAACGATAGGTCAGGGTGACATAGACCCGCTCGGGAAGATAGATCCTAACGATAGGTCAGAGCGACAGGTTCGTTCGGGGAGATAGATCCTAATGATAGGTTTCACTTAATGATCCAACTTAGCATGATCAGTTCATTAGATGAAGAGCACGTCAAAAGAAAATCAATAATAAGCATATCGGATGCTAATAGTGAGCGTCAAGGACCATCCACTATGGGACACTATGAAAATGACTACAAAAAGAGGAAATTTCATTGAGTTTACTTGGAAGGGAGAGTAGGAGGCTCGGGTCACATGATAAGGTCTCGATTCCGAAAGGAGTTCGAAATTTAATATTCATATGCTTGGTGCTAGATAGGGCTTCCATGGCATTCAAGCTTGGTCTGCCTAGATGGCGTTATAAAGTGAAGGGAGGTTGACCACACTGAACATAGTAATAGCTGTTGCATGATTTGGTGGTGAGCCGAAAGTAATCAGTAGCAAAATAATACCCTCAGGGTATACCCATTCGCCAGAGAATCCTTGGATTGGACTAGCGTGAGGTTGGAGATAAGTTGGACCAAAACCCATTCATTGAAATGCGTCCCAATAGAGGAGGTTATATCCTGCTCCCTGGTTAACCAAGATCCTTCTGACCTCATATTAGCCAATTTTGGCTGTAATGACAAGGGGGTCATGACGATTGGGGTCAACTCCCACCAAATCCTCATCGGTAAAGCTAATGATCAGTGTCTTGCCCTTCAGTTGACTGTTGACATGAGTTATTAGTATCTCTTATGGAGTAGGGAAAGGCATTTTGGCCAAGTAGAAGATAGACGTGATTAGACGTTCAGTTTCATCCCTCCATGAGTAATCTCGAGGGACTGAGTCATTGGTAGGAAAGACACTAGATGAAACATAAGGTTCGTGGAGAGCTTGATCGCCGTAGATATGGAGGATCACTCCATCTTGTCGATTACCTAGTAACTAAGTGATTGATTGGTAATTCAGTTCGTTTTCCCGTGACAGAACGTGCTGACTAGGGGAGGGTATATTCCTCCCTTCTATGTTGATAAACCTTTGTAATTTTTCACTTTGAACTAAGAATTCCACCTTATCTTTAAGCTTTATGCATTCGTCTGTCGTGTGGCCATAATCCTGATGAAAGTGACAATACTTGGTTTTGTCTTTTTTAGAGTCATCTTCTATAGAGCGGGGACGTCATTTAATGTATGGTTTGCTTTTGATTTGGAGCAAGACTTGGCTGTGGGTATCGTTTAGAGGAGCGTAGTTGTTGAATCTTCACTGAGGTGGGAGTCCCTGTTGGTTTTTCTTTGGTGAAGGCTGTTGGGGTGATGAGCTACATTCTCTTTGGGACAATCGGTTCCTACGTCAATCAAATGCTTCGGTGTTTTTAGTTGTAATATACTTTTTAGTGTGGGCATAGAACTCTTGGATAGTAGAAGGAGGTTTTTTAGTAATAGATGTCTTCATGCCCGAGGGGCACAACCTAGTAGACAAGGTAACTAACGCAATAGAATGGTCCAAAGCTAGGACTTTCATCATCTTGTTTTGAACTTATCCAAAAAGTCTCTCAAGGGCTTATCGTCTTTTTGTTACAGTAACAGTAAACAGGTAGACTTCCTTTTGGCCCCCCGACTGATTACAAAATGGGTCTCGAACTACTATCGGAGCTAAAAGAAACTTTTGATGTTGTGTGGCGGGAGCGAGTTCAATTTGTCAATGAATTGCCCTTGAGAATAGTAGGAAAGTGTTTGCACATAGCAACGTTCATCATATCTTTTGAAATCATCCCTGTTACAAAGTGAGCTGCATGATCATGAGGGTTGGTCGTAGACATGTCACCGGGCCGGTTTGGGCCCGAAAACCTGCCCAGCTGGCCCGAAAAAGCCCGACCCATGAACTGGACCGGGAAAAACAGTAACCCAAACCGGACCGGCCCGGGTACTGTAGCGGGCCGGTCCAGTTCAATTCTTTTTTGAATCGGGAACCGGCTCGGAATCGGCTCAGGCATGGAATTGGCCCGGGCCCGGAACCGGCCCGAGCCCGCAGGTTCCAAAGGCTAATTGGAACTGGCCGGGCGGCCCGGCCTTGCTGGTTCTAACGGCTAGTCTATTTTTTTTTAAATTTTTTCCAATTTTACTCCTCCCAACAGCTATAAAAATGGCTAATTTTGAGGTTATTTTGGTCCATGAGGTCAAAAATTTTTCCTATAAATACCTAACACCCTATTTTCAAAATCTCCACAACAAAATATATCTCTCTCTCACATCTACATTCTTTCAATATTACTACATTATCTCAATTTTCATCATTTTCTATAATTTTCTACACCATTTTCTATACCATTTCCACCATTTTTTACAACAATTTCTATTTCATTTCCATTACCATTTCCAATTTCCATTATCATTTCCACCATTATCTACATTTCTACCATTTTATTCATTAAACACATTCTCAAATTTATATTCTAAACTTTTGTGAAAGCCATTCACTAGTATGCAACGGTATAGTATGTTTAGGAAAGTTCCGTCTGGTGGCAACTAATTGTTGAAGGAAAGAGATACTTAAGCGAGGATAGACGAGCTCCACCTCTTACTTGGGACTTTTCTGGTGCTCTTGCTACAGAACAGTCTGGGCGGAATCTAAGGGAGGATTACAAATTTTCCACGACTTTCAACATTTATCAAGATTTGGCAAGATTTCAAAATTGAGAGCTTAAATTCAAGATTTTACGAAAAACAACCACGATATCCGTAAAGTCGGTATATTTAATTTTTTTACATCTTTATTTTCTTGCATTTGCATTACTTTTTTTTTTTAAAATTAAATCTTAATTTTTTTTTTAAAATTAAATCTTAAATTTTAAATTTAATCTTAAATATCCTTTTAAAAATTTAGTCGTATATTTTATTTTGAAAATTTAATCTTATTTTTTTTAAAAAAATGGCCAGAACACACTCTTCACAATCTTCTCAACAATCTCCTCTTCCTCCATTTTTTTTACAAGATAAAATTTTCGATATTATAGATATTGAAACTCTTTTGGAAGAAATTGAACCTAATAACACAGAATTTAATATAATACGCACTAAAAAAGACAATATTAATATATTGAATTTTTTTGCAAAAAAAATTGAAGAACAAAAAGCAATTTGTAAAATTTGTCATCAAAAATATAAAATTTTGAGGGGTTGGAGGATAGGCACACTTAGGAGACACTTAATTAATAATCATCCGGATAAATTATCACAAATAAGACAAACACAAATTGCTATAGGGGGAGGTAATATAACTGATACATTTAAATATAATTCGGATAAATAAAAAACTGGATAAATAGAATGGCTAACAAGAAAAGAATTACCACTTAACATAGTTGCATATCCCATATTTGAAGAATATGTACAAAAATATTTACAACTCGATTATAAAAAAAGTAGTAGAGCATCCGGTAGAAGAAGATCATTAGATAGATATCAAGAATTAAAAGTTTGTATAATTACACAATTTATGAATAGTCAATGTAAATTTTCATTAATTTCGGATAGTTGAAAAAGTGAGCATAAAAAAGAATATTATATTATGGTAACATGTTATTGGATAGATAATTTATGGACTTTAGAGAAAAGGATTTTAGCTTTTCAACATTGGAAATTTTCACATTCCGGTACACATATAGCTATAATAATTTCAAATGTTGTTTATGACTATGGAAAAAGTGATAGAACTTTTTCTGTTTCATTTGATAATGTTTTAGCTAATACTGCTACGGTTAATAGTTTAAAAAATTCTTTAAATTTCTTCATGTTAGATGTGCATGCCATATAATTAATTTATGTGTTAAGGATTATTTAGCAATGAGAGAACTATTTTTAAAACCTATTCGCGATTTAATTAATCAAATAAGAAATTCTTCTGCAAAAACTCAAGAAATAAGAGAATTATGTATGTTACATAATAAAAAATATAAAAAAATTAAAATGAAATGTGACATTAGGTGGAATTCAACATATGACATGTTACAAGGTGTATTTCCTTTTCAAAATATTTTAATTGAATTTGTAAATTCTAATTACGAATATGGTTTTATTGATAATACCGCTTTCGATTTTGCATCTACACTTACTAAATTATTAAAAATTTTTAATTTGTGTACAAACTTATTTTCTGGATGTTACTATCCAACTACTCATTTAATATTACCAAATCTTTGTAAAATTATTTATGTATTTAATCAATTTGAAAATGAAGAAAGATTTGGTGAAATTGTTCTTTCTATGAAAACAAAATTTTTAAAATATTATGAAAAAATTCCAATTTTATATTTAGTTGCAAGTGTATTAGATCCACGTGTTAAGGTTGAAGGTGTTGAAATGTTAATAGATTGTTTTGTACAAACTTTTCCATCAGAAATGTCTATTAACCCATATTTTTTAAAACAACAAATATCACATACTTTACAAGTAATATTTGAACTATATAAAAAGAAAAATAATAATTTAAAAACTAATAATGTAGATAGTAGTAGTAGTAGTAGTAATAGTACTCAATCATCTTCATTTTCATTTAATCCCTTACACATGTTAGGAAAAAAATAAAGAATTTCTTCATCATCATTTAATGAATTACTTTTATATAAACAAACACCTAGATTAGAAGGTTTTCATGATACAGATTTATATGATATATTAGGTTAGTAGAGAAATAATGTATCGTATTATCCAATTTTGGCCCAAGTGACCAAAGATGTACTAACCCCTTTGGTGTCCACAGTGCCATCGGAAAGTGCTTTTAGTGTAGGTGGTCGAGTGTTAACTGAGAAACATATAAATTTAGCGGATGACACTTTAGAAGCCTTAATTTGCATTAAAGATTGGAAGGATATAGAAAAAAGAATGCAAGGAATCATCAAGGCCTCCGAAGATGATGAACAAGAAGTAGAAGAAGAACAAGAATAATAATTTTTTTGTATAAAAATTATTGTAAATAGAAAAAAAATCAAAGTGAAGTAAAAATCAAAATAATGTAACAAAAAAATTAATGGATTTTAAAATCCAAGTGATGAGCATGGTAGTGGACGTACACCGAATTCGGTGGAACCACTCTAAAAATTTTATCTCTAATTTTTAATTTATATTTTTATAAAAAGTGAATTAAAAAAAAACAAAATTAAGAAATAAATCATAACAAGAGAGTAAAAAAAAAAAAACAAAGTTAAAAAAAATTGGAGTTACAAAAATAAAATAGAATTAAAAAAATAGAGTTACAAAAAAAAGAAAGAGTAATACACAAAATAGTTACAAAAAAAAGAGTAAAAAAATTCCAAAAATATGTGTTATTAAAAAGGAAAAAAAGAGAGTTAAAAAAATCCAATTGAGGGATAAAAAGAGAGAGTTAAAAAAAAAAGGCAATGGAGCAAAAAAAAAAAAAAAACTGGGCCGGGCGGAGCCGGGCTCAAACCGGCACGCCGATTCCGGTTCTGGTTCACCGGGCCAGGCCCATTCCACTTAAAAAAAATTTGGAACCGGCCTGACCCGGACCGGACTGGCCTAGGAATCACAGCCAGCCCGGCCTGCAGTTCTGGAAACCCGCATTGAACTGGACCGGGCCCGGCTCGGCCCAGCCCCGTTACAAGTCTAGTTGGTCGTATCGTCATACCTTTCCATGGGAGGCAAAAGTATATCTCGGGGCATCGGTTCTGTAGAGACCTTCGGATCGAAGGGTGACATGCTAGAAGGGTTAAAGAGGAGCATCGTTCACTCTGGTATTGGCTTGTTTGAGTTCGTCAGCAACGAGTTGTTCGACCAATCTCCCAGGCCGTCAGAATCGTGGTGGGAAGTTATCGAAGGTTCATAGTTCAATGGAGGTGCGAGCCATCAAGTGCGCATGTTCTAATCCTCCTGATGAAGATTGTCCCTCCGGTCTGGTGGCACGACTGAGTTCTTTTAACTGCTTGCTTATATTCAGTATTCTAGACCCTAACCTTTCCAATTGAGGGCGATTGGCTTGTTCCAGGGACATTGGCGCAGAAGACACGATCGGATGTTCTTGGGGCGTAGGTTGTGAGGCTTGCTCGGGACGCGAGGGTTGAGGACGGGTGTTGGGGTATTCCGCAGGATGGTGGATGCCGCTAGAAGCGCGGCATCTATCAGCGTCACAGTATGTCCATATGCAACAGAGGTGGCCTTTGGGGCTGTTCTAGTTCTTCTATTCGGAGCCATGCGGACTCGGTGATTTAGAGAGTTCTTCAAGGCTGCTCTAGTCTGTTTCCTATGGAAGGCCCCAATTTGTTGGATGTGGGTTTTGGCTGTCATGCCTTGACCCTCCCGTTAAGCATGTAATAATCATTGTGTTACCCCGTAACATGGGTGAACCCCACTCCATGTCCTAAGGTATCGGAAGATATTCCAATCCCCAAACATTTAACATAAATTTGCAAATAATTCATAGCCCCCCCAGCGTTCCAAACAAATCCCAAGCATTTGCATAAATTCACATGCTCAAAATGTGCTTCAAATTTTCAACACAATCCAAATGTCTCAATAAAACAATACATCTTACAAAAGAAAATTTTAAAGCAAGTAAATAAAGTTCTGCATCATAAAAGTATGGATTTTTCCAATACTTGCCTAAAAAAATAAGGAAAGTATTTATCAAATCCAAACAAAAGAAAGTATACAAAAATTTTCTACCATGGTTCATATAACATAATTCCCAAAAACAATATTCACATATCTAGTATCTTTTGAAGGTTATTAAAAGATTTCTTCCAGCGACATTAGTTCAAGTTTATGTTTCCAATCTAAGCTTTTTTTGAAAAATTAGAGAGAGGGGAGTGAGTATTAAAAATACTCAGTGAATAGAGTGTAATGGTATGATAAACATGAATGAGAGGTGAGAGTGGTGGTACCAAACATGTATATTAAAATTATTTTCAATACGAAAAATAAATTCATTTGCATAATATGGAATTCAGATCAAATTCTCCATGACTCGGATATTCCAATTTAATAAACAAATTGAATTTTCTTTTCACTAACCTTGGGATTTGTCAAAACAACTTTCCTACCAATGATCGTTGGTAGGATCTATCAAGGAGTATTTCATAATTTTTCATAAAATATCCCCCCATCCTTGGTGTTGGCCCAGAGTTTCTTAGGGTGCCACTACGTTATCACAAGAACAACTTGAGGAGGCTCTCCATCTTACCTACCACTAAGCCAAATTTTAACTAGCCTTTATCAAGTCACCACAATAGCCCCGTTCCGTGGAAAGACTACTATAGTCATTTATTTTATTCCATACACCATGTTACAAAAGTCAATTTCAATACTCAATATAACAAACATTTGCAAGGAATTGAGATTCTACAATTCACAATCATCATTTCATTGTAACATGATGCAAAACCATTCATATATCAATACTAGAGTCATGGAGTCATCAAATTATTTAACTTGGACAAAACACAATCACAAAGTATTGCAAATTCATATCAATCTTCATTTCAAAATTCATTTCATAAATCAAATTGAAATTTATTTACCCATTCATATGCAATATAGCCATCCACTTGCCTCTTGGGAGAGTATTTACTCCCAATTCCACAATCAAATCTAATGTAATCCATTCTCAGGTTCTAATTGATTATCCTAAATCAATAATCACAAATTCAATATTAAATAATGTTTGTTTCTAGGGTTTATGAGTTTTTCCAAACTCAGCATAAACCATAATTTCTCCAATCCAAGAATGTATACTCTAATTCTATCATTTACATCTATATAAATTTTTTATTCACAATTTTTCTCAATTTTTATCAACCTCAAACCCTAAGGTTATAATCTCCAATAAAACTCCTTAAATCTCAATAATAACTTTTAATCTAGTAATGAGAAAGCTAAATCCAAGATTAGGAAGAGGAAATTACCTTTATTTCGTGGTTAGATTGAGTTTTGAATGTTTGATTTCAAAAACCCAAACTTTTTCCCTCCGTGGAGCAACTCTAGGTTTTCCCAAAAATCTTCCTTCCAATGAGTTTGATTAAGGATTTTGAGATTTTATGAGGTGGATTTGGTGGTAATTTGAGTGACATTAGTAAGAGATTGAGAGAGAGAATGTGTGGAGAGAGAGAGAGAGAGACAGAGAGAGATATGAATGAGGGAGAAAGGGAGAATGAATTAAGGCTTTATTTAAGCCTATTTTTAATGAAAGGGTCAATTACTATCTCACCCTTCTTATGTTAAGAGTTTGAGTGGAGTTGGGTTATCCTTTTTGGTCATTTTGCATCTCAAATAGTGGAAGTTCGAATGGGCAAGGCGACTTGCACTTTGGACAAGACAACTCGTAAGCACAAATCCCATTTGGAGAAGGTGACCTTTAGGTTCAATTTTAACATAGACAAGTCGAATTGTGTGTGGGCAAGGCAACCCAAAATTTTAGGATTTCTAAACCTTGGATCAACCCAAGTAAAGGAGAAAGGTGATTTGCCATTGCAACGTCTCAGAAACTCACCCTATAGACTTCCCAGCTTGACCTAACCACTCGTGCAAGGCAATCTATCAAGTCCAAGGCTCAGAACTCCTATTCTACACACCCACATGACGCCTCACCTAGTTGTACCAGGTGACCCAATTTTACACAAGTCGACCCATCCTTCACATTTCATGGCATGAGTCGATCCAGCAATGGCACAAGGCTACCCAACACAATCAAGGCTCAACATCCATATTCTGAAATCTAATAAGGCGCCTTACCCATAACACACGGCAACCTGTGCCCTCAAAATACACTTACAAGGCGACCCAACATTGCACAAGTGGCCTTGTTCCTTCATTTCATATGCATGAGGCGACTCAACAAAGTATGATGTTATTTATCCCTTCACAATTCATACCCACAAGCCAACCCAATCACTGCACAAGGCTACTTGTCTCTCACAATCTCTATATACACAAGCCAACCCAATCAGCCACAAGGCTACTTGTCACATTTAATGTCTCGTTTTTTGCATCCAAGGAGTTTTGAGCCCAAGCACTCAAGGTTCTCCAAAAAAACATTACGCCACCAAGTTATTTAATACTTGAAGAATTTTATGGAAAAACAAATTGAAAATCTCAACACTTGATAATTATATGAGATAATACAACAACAATTTGACTCTTAATCCCAAATTTTGGGATCGGCCATTTGGGAAACAAATATATGATAGATGAAAAATATATATATATATATAGTTAAAAATTTAAAACAAAAATAAATAATATAACAATGTGAAACGAAAAAAAAGAAAAAAATTATTAATGACAAGAGAGATTATTTAACTTGTTCAAATTCTCGTACGCCACTCATTCTTATTTAAAGTTATTTTCTCAATTAAACCATTAACTATCATATTTTTATGGATAACTTGCATTCAAATTTTTAATGGTCTACCCCAACGTTTTACAAAATCTCCTAGCTTTCGATTCTTCAATTGGTGTATCTTTAACTTTTCGTTACATATGTCCAAATCACCTCAAACGATACTGTCGTATTTTATCTACAATTGAACTCACTCCCAACTTTATTCGTATTTTTTCGTTTTGAATTTTATCTTTTCTAGTTTTGTCACACATCTATCTGAACATCCTCATTTAAGCTATAACAATTTTTTGCTCTTACTGTTGTTTAATAGCCTAACATTTGATGTCATACAATCGTGTATGTCTTACTACGATTCTATAAAACTTTCTCTCAAATGTAATGGTATCACGCAATCGCAAAGAGCTTCAGATGCGATTCTCTATTTTATCCAACCTGTTTGGATCCTATGATTTAGATCTCCATCTATATTACCATCATTTTGAATGATGGATTTGAGATATCTAAAATGTTTATTTTTTAGTACATTCTGTTCTCCTAATTTAATCATTTTTTCATTATTTGATGTTACTACTAAACGTACACTCCATATACTAAGTTTCTAACCGACTCAATCTAAATCTTCTGGATTCTAGTGTGTCTCTCCATAACTCCAATTTAACACTAATACCCTCTCTAGTTTCATTGACTAATACTATATCATCTGTAAAAAGTATACACCATGATATTTCATCTTAAATATTCTTTGTCATTTTATTTATCACTATTGCAAAAAAGATGAGATTTAATGTTGAGAAGCCTAATATTAATTGGGAAACTATTACTTAAAGCCCCACAAGTTCTGACATTAGTAACAGTTTTCTTATACATATCCTTGATGAGATTAATGTATTTCAAGGAGATACAATTCTTCATTAACACCCACCATAATACATTACTAAGAACCCTATCATATGCTTTTTCTAGATCAATGAATATCATATGTAAATCCTTCTTCTGTAATTTAAATGTTTCCTTCAAATATTTTAACAAGTGAATTGTTTCGGTGGTGGATCATTCTGATATAAATCTAAATTGATTTTGAGACACTTATTTTTAATCTCAATTTATATGTCACTACTCTCTCCCACAACTTTATAGTATGACTCATGAGTTTAATTGTTCTGTAATTAGAACAATCTTGTATATCTCCTTTATTTTTATAGAGTGGTACAAGTGTACTCTCCCTTCGTACTTGGGGTAATTTCTTGGTTTGTTAGATTTTGTTAAAAAGATCCGTCAATATTATTATCTCCACTTCACCCAAATATTTTTATACCTCGATAGGATAGGAATGCTATCGGGTCCTATGACTTTATTATTGCTCATTTTCTTCAAAACCTTTTTTATTTCATGAGGACGAATTTTACGTTTAAAATCTATGATGATATTTTCTACAGGTATCACGATATCACTGATATCTCTTGTACTCTCAACGTTAAAGAGATTATCAAAATAATCTTTTCAACACTTTCTTATATCCTCATTCTTTACAAGTACATTATTGGTCTTACTCTTGATACACCTAATACCATTTAGATCTTTTTCTTTTCTTTCTCTTAGTTTGGCAATTCTATAAATCACTTTATGTTCATTCTTAGTTTCTAATTTTTTATATAATTCATTATATACTTTACTTTTTGATTCATGAATAATCTTTTTCATCTCTCTATTATTATTATTATTTTTGCGTTCTTGTAACTTTCAAATGCATCACTACTTCTCTTACCTTTAAAATTCTTGTAACACTCATTTTGTTCGTATAACAGTTTGTATTTTCTCATTGCACTACTATGACTCCTTGCTTATTGAAGCCCGACTTCTAGATACATAAAGAACCTCCTTACCTATACTTTTAATATTATTAGATATTTTTATCACATAGTTTTCGAATCATCATTAGCAGACTACATCGCTACTTGAATAAATTTATCTCTAAAAGTCACTACTTTTTCTTCTTTTAGATTCTATGATTTAATTCTTGACTCCATAAATGAGCGGTACTCCTTTTATCTTTTAGGCACACGCATATTTAAAACTAAAAATCTATGTTAAGTTGCTACACTCTCTCCTGATATAATCTTGCAATTCTTACAGACTATTCTATCACTAAAAAAATCTATTTGGCTGGCATTTGACCCACTTCTATATGTAACTATATGCGACTCTCTTTTCTTAAAGAAAGTTTATGAGTATCAAATACAATGCTGTGGCAAATTCTAAAATGGTATATTCTGCTTCATTCCTACTACTAAATCCAAAGTTTCCATGTACGACTTCAAAATCCTCGTCAGTCTTTCCTACATATCCATTTAGATCTCCTCCAATAAATAAATCTTCCCATTAGGTATAGATCATATAAATTCATCTAAATTTTTTCAAAATCATTTTTTACTAATTGTATCTACACCTATTTTGGATGCTTAAATACTAACTATATTAATTACGTTTTCTCTAATAACTAGCTTAACAAGTAAAATTTCGTCTCCATTTCTTCTTACCTCCACTATATATATTTTTTTAAAATCCTTAAGAACAATTATTTTTACTTCATTTTTAGTTTTGTCTCTACCTGTGTACCAAAATTTATGACCATAAGACTCTATTACTCTAACTTTCTCCCCCACCCACTTAGTTTCTTGGAGGCATATAATATTAATCTTCCTTTTAGTCATTATTTCTCATATCTCTCATAAGTTGCCGATTAAAGATCCTATGTTCTAAGTGGCTAGATAAACTCTATTTTCATGGACTAACTTCTTTATCTGCACCCGTCCACATAAATGCAAGAATCCTTGCCTATTTGACACTGCATCCAGACGGCGATATGGCCTAATCTTTCACTTTTCTATGCATTGATCTCTCCTAAGGTCAGTCAATTCATTCTCCCTTTCGCTATCTCTTGAATATATGAATTTCTTCACCAGGTTTGGAAGCCAAATTCTCATCTCGATCTCGATCTTGTCTAGTTCTTGATTTTCTTGAATTTTTTTTTTCTTTTAAAAAAACTTGCATATTTGGGTACACATATTGAATTTTCATATCCATCTTATTCATCTTATGAATTTAGTTAATTTTCTTTGGAAGATCGCTTATATGGTTATTATTTGATAATGCATTTCTCACAAATCTTGTTTATATCTTGATTTTCTTGAAATTTTCTTGACTTTCTTCCACATCTTATTAGATCTTTGATTACAACAATTTTTAAAAATTTTTATTCATTGTCCTTATTTTCTCACGAGATTTTGAAGTCAAATTTTTGTCTGGGTCTTGTCTATTTCTTGATTTTTCTTAAAATTTTTGAAAATTTACAATTTGTGAATACAGATTGAATTTTTTATCTCATCTTATTCATCTTGTGGATTTTGTTAATTTTTTTCGAAAATCGCTTATATGGGTATTTTTTGATAATAAATTTCTCATAAATCTTGTATATTTCTTGATTTTCTTGAAATTTTTGAAAGCTTGCATATTTGGATATATTTAATATTGAATTTTTGTATTTGAGGAACTTCATCATGGCTGGTCCCAAGTTCGAGTAAAGGAGTAGGATTGCGGTAAGTTGACAATCAGCGTAAAACCTCTTGTTAAAAAAATAAGAGACAAATATAAGAAATTATATAGATAATAAATTGAAAAATTTAAATATCAAATTTTTTTGTGTTACATCCAAATCTCAAAGTCGATTGCAATTGGTTTCTCCCAGTATTTACAAAGAAAAATTAAAAATTTAATAAAAATTTTCCAACACTAAATTTTTGGTTTTATAATACTTTACTCCCAAAAAAGAAATTTCATCCTCAAAATTTAAAATAAAATTTATACATAAAAAAGGTAAGGATGTTGTCTTCGCATCAACTCTTCAGTCTTCCAAGTTTTTTCATTCACTTGGTTGCTTCTCCACAACACCTTAACTATAGAGATTTGCTTACTTCTTAATTGTTTGAGTTGTCGATCAAGAATTTTCACTGGCTGTACATTGAAATTCAAATATGGATTCAATTCTATCGGAGAAGCTTCTGATACATGTGAGGCATCTGACAAGTATTTTTTCAACATAGAGACATGAATTCATCGTGTATATTTTCTAAATTCAGGAGCAACTCCAATTGATAGGCCACCTTTTCAATCCTCTCAAGGATCTTGAATGAGCCAATGTAACAGGGGTTCAACTTTCCCATTTTCTGGAACCGAATTACACCTTTCCAAGGTGATATTTTCAAGAAAACTATGTCTTCAACCTGAAATTCCAAAGGTCTTTTTCTTTTGTTGGCGTAGCTCTTTTATCTTTCTTGAGCTGCCTTTATCATTTTCTAGATCTCCTTCACCTTTTCCTTAGTTGCTTCTATCAACTCTACATTTTTAATCTTACGCTCTCTAACCTTAGCTCAACATAAAGGTGTTCGATATTTTCTTCCGTATAATGCTTTATAGGGTGGCATCTCAATGCTCACCTGATAACATTATTATAGGCGAATTCAATTAACGGAAGGTGCCAATCCCAATTTCCTTGGAGGTCCATGATGTATTTCCTCAACATGTCCTCTAAAGTCTGAATTATATGTTCTGATTGTCCATCGGTCTAAGGATGGAAAGCAATACTGAATTTCAACTTAGTTTCTAAAGACTCTTGTAGTTTTAGCCAAAATCGTAAAGTAAATCAGGAACACGGTTCGACACAATAGATATCGAAATTCCATGAAGTCTCACAATCTCATCAATATATAGTTTGACCAATCTCTCCAAAGAGTAGGTGTTCTGAATTGGGAAGAAATGTGCTGATTTGGTGAGTCGGTCTACTATCATCCAAATAGCATCATGATGGCTTGGAGTATGTGGCAATCCCATCATGAAATCCATGGTGAAGTGCTCCCATTTCTACTTGAGTATAGGAAATGGTTGTAGTATTCCGGCCGACTTCTGATATTCGACCTTGATTTGTTGGCACAGAAGGTACCTAGCCACAAAATTGGCTATCTCCCACTTCAATCTTGACCACTAATAGGTTTCCTTGATGGTTCGGTACATCTTAGTACTCCCAGGATGCATCACATATGTCGAAGAGTGTGTCTCCTCAAGTATGGCTTTTCGAAACTCATCATTCTTGGGAACACAAAATCGTTTCCCATGTACCATCATACCATTCTCCTGAATATGGAAGTCACCACCTTCTCCCTTGTGAACATTCTCCACTATGCCCTTTAGCTCTTCATCGGTTGCTTGGAGCTCTTTAATACGAGGTCCACTAAGTTTGGTCGTACTTTAAATTTGGCAAAAAGTATGCCATGCTCATCATTGGCCAACTTGACTCCAAGTGTACAGAGTTCTACTAGACATGAGAGATAAGAACTCCCATAAGATACCAAATAAGATGACTTGTGATTTAAGGCAACTACAACTACATTTGCCTTGCCTGGGTGATAGTTAATCACCAAGTCATAGTTTTTAATCAATTCAAATCATCTACGTTTTCTCAAATTGAGCTCCTTTTGAGTGAACAAATACTTGATACTTTTGTGGTCAGTAAAGATTTTGTATGTGGCTCCATATAGATAATGTCACCAAATCTTTAACGCAAAAACGATGACAGCTAGTTTTAGGTCATGGGTGGGGTAATTCAACTCATACTTCTTCAATTGTCGAGAAGTATAGGCGATCACTCTATTGCCTTGTATTAAAATACATCTCAACTCTTATTTGCTGGCATCACTATAAACCACATAGTTACCACTGCTAATAAGAAAAGCAAGTATTGGAGCGAACATGAGTCTCTTCTTGAGTTATTGGAAACTCTGCTTACTCTTATCACTTTACTCAAATTTAACCCCTTTTCTAGTCAAGCTAGACAACGAAGCTGCAATCTTAGAGAATCCCTCTATAAATCTCTGATAATACCTTACCAATTCGAGGAAACTTCTCACCTTGGTGACATTCTTGGGTTGTTTCCATTTCATAATTGTCTCTACTTTCTTCAGGTCAACAAATAACCCATTTCTAGATATAATGTGCCCTAGGAAGCTAATCTCCCTTAGCCAAAACTTGCACCTGGAGAACTTGGCATATAACTGATTCTCTCGGAGACTTTGCAGCACAATTCAAAAATATTTTGAGTGTTCCTCATCATTCTTGGAATATACCAAGATATCATCTATGAAGACTATGATGAATTTGTTGAGGTAGGAATGGAACAACCCATTCATCAGATCCATAAATTTCACAGGACCATTGGTCAATTCGAAAGGCATCACTAAAAATTCGAAGTGTCCATACCACATCTTAAACGCAGTTTTGTAAACATCATTCTACTTTATCCTCAATTGGTGATAGCCCGATATCAAATCGATTTTCGAAAAGACACTAGTCCCTTGAAGTTGATCGAACAAGTCGTCAATCCTTGGTAACGGGTACTTATTCTTAATGGTCACCTTATTTAACTGTTGATAATCAATGCACAACTAGAGGGTGCCATCTTTCTTCTTCACGGATAGAACCAGAGCACCCCAAAATGAAGTATTCGGTCTAATGAACCCTTTGTCCAACAACTCATGAAGTTGGACCTTCAATTCTTTTAACTCTGCAAGTGCCATCCTACACGGAGGTATGGAAATAGGTGCGATTCCGGGAGCCAAGTCGATAGTGAAGTTGAACTCTTGAATCGGAGGTAAACCAGGTAACTTATTTGGGAAGACATCAGGAAACTCATTCACCATCGGAACATCCATTAACTCCGGACTTCCCATTGTGGTGTCTATGATGTGGGCTAGATAAGCTTCACAGCTCTTGTGTACTAATCTTCATGCCTCCATTGTCGAGATTACATAGCTTGATAAGACCAGCCACTCATTAATGAATACAAGTGGATGACATCCTGGTCTACGGAACTCCACCTTCATAGTGAAGCAATTCACTGAATCTTGATGAAAGTGTAACCAGTCCATACCCAGTATGGCGTCAAAGTTTCTCATTTCCAATGGAATCAGTTCGTTTCAAGAATCTCACCCTCTACAACTACTTCACATGCCTTGTAAATGGTGTCCCTATTCAGCATTTCCCCCAAAGGAGTGTTAACCAGTAACTCCTCTTTAAGTGGGGTCAAAGGCCTATTCAAGTATTTAGTAAACTCCATGCTTAGAAAATAATTATTAGATCTCGTATCAATCAATACACGGGTGTCAATGCTAAAAATTTTCATCATACCTATGAATGGAAACCATTAAACAATTAGAGTTAATTGTTTGAAACTTAAAAAAAAACCAAGAAAAAATTATAAAAATGGGGCATAGTATAGGCAATTTGTCTTGTAGGGTTAGCAAGTCGACTCAATAGTTCAATAGCTCAACCCTATGCAAGTAACGCCTATATGATTCCAAAAAAGAATTTAATAGCAAGTTTAACCAAGATATACAGTCACCATTACCACCATAACTACCAAAAGACATCAAAATCATTTCCCCTCAACCTCACTATCATACAATATGACCAACATGCCTCAAATAAAAAATCATGCATTCATAACCACATAATGTTCGTATTCAAATTTCTAAACCATCAAGTTTCAAGTTCTAAGGAATTTACCTATGACAATGTATGGATTGTTTTGTGCATCCTCATTTATCATTGCATATATCCTTATTTGAGTTCTTGCCTATGGATGTTGGGTTGGAGCAACCACTGTGTTGCTCCCAGTCCCCATTAATGGTGTGACATTAGGAGATGAACTAGGGACATTAGCTTGGATGCCTATGGATCTACTAGGGCGATCTCAACTTTTTTGGCTTCTTCGTCCCAATTCCGGGCAAACATTATGGAAATTGCGCTCCTTTCCACAATGATAGCACCTCTTGGGTGCATGATAAACCCCAAAATGGTACTTCCTACAGTGCTTCCACTACTCCATATTTCCTACGGATTTACTCCTAGAGGTGGCTCTAAATGTGGGGGGTCCCAAGATGGGATGTTCGTTGGCCTTATGGAGCACCAATGGATCCGGTGACAGAGACTCCGCTATAGGAGCCTATTCTTTTATTTTGCTTTCAACTCTGGCCCGATATAGGTTCGGACCTCCTATTCTTTTACTATCCCTCTCTTATTCTTCCTCTTTTCTCAACCATTTTCTTGGTCCTTAATGCCAATTCCATGACATCTTTGTAGGTGTGGGCTATAGACATTTTCTCCTGGATCTACAAGTTTAAGCCTTCCTTAAATTTGAAGTGTAATATTCCTCGGAAGTTACTAACTCCAGAATAAATGAGGACAATCTTCTCAAATCTGTTTCATATTCTGCCATCGACTTGTTGCCTTGGCGGAGGTGAAGGAACTTATTCCTTTTCAAGTCTCGGTAGAACCGACTATAGTATTTTTCGTTGAATTCTCTAAAGAATTCATTCCAAGAGATAGGTGTTGTGGACCTTTCCTTAAGATAAACTTGGACATCTTTATCCAACAATTTTATAGCCACCATAAGTTTCAACTCATCGTCAAGTCTCATATCGGCCACGGTTTCCCGAACCCTATTTATCTACTTCTTTGCAACCATCGCGTCACTAGTCCCTGTAAAGGTGACACATCCAAGTTATCGGGTTTTTTTGATCAATTTGGATAACTCGATGATTGGACGGTTGATAGGAGTGGCCATTGAAGTAAGAGGAACGATTGGTGCTATCGGAGGGGTTGGTGGAATGATTGGGCTCGATGAAGGAGGTATTAGTGTTTGAGGAGGGGCTTGAAGATAAGCGCTATTTTTTTTTTTTTTTTTTTTTTTTTTTTATTTATTATATTTTTTTAAAAAAAAATAAAAAAAAAAAAAAAAATATAAAAAATAAAAAAAAAAAGAAAAAAAAAAAAAAAAAAAAAAAAAAAAAAAAAAAAAAAAAAAAAAAAAAAAAAAAAAAAAAAAAAAAAAAAAAAAAAAAAAAAAAAAAAAAAAAAAAAAAAAAAAAAAAAAAAAAAAAAAAAAAAAAAAAAAAAAAAAAAAAAAAAAAAAAAAAAAAAAAAAAAAAAAAAAAAAAAAAAAAAAAAAAAAAAATTTTTAAAAAAAAAAAAAAAAAAAAAAAAAAAAAAAAAAAAAAAAAAAAAAAAAAAAAAAAAATTAAAAAAAATTTTTTGAAAAATTTTAAAATATTTAAAAAATTAAAAAATTAAAAAAATAACTAAATTATGATACTAATAGAATTGTCATGCTCCGACCCTCCCTCGAGCACGTAACAACTATCGCGTTACCCTATAACTTAGGTGAACCCTACTCCGTGTCCCAAGATACTGCAAGGCATTCCAATCTCCAAACATTTAAAAATAAATTTGCAAATCATTTATAGGCTCAACTGGCCATCCAAACAAATCCTAAGCATTTGCATAAATTCACATGCTCAAAATGTGCTTTAAATTTTCAACATAATTCAAATGTCCCAATAAAATCAATACATCTTTCAAAAGAAATTTTTAAAGCAAGTAAATAAAGTTCTGCATCATAAAAGTATGGATTTTTCCAATATTTGCCTAAAGAAATAAAACAAGTATTTATCAAATCCAAACATAAGGAAGTGTACAAAAAATTTCTTCCATGGTTCATATAACATAGTTTTTAAAAACAATATTCACATATCTAGTACCTATTGAAGGTTACCAAATGATTTCTTCTAGTCGGCACTAGTCCAAATTTATGCTTTTAATCTAAGCTTCCACTAAAAATTAGAGAGAGGGGAGAAAGTATTAAAAATACTCAGTGAATGGAGTGTAATGACATGATGAACATGAATGAGGGGTGAGGGTGGTGGTGTTAAACATGTATATCAAAATTTATTTCAATACGAAAAACAAATCCATTTGCATAATATGGAATTCAGATCAAATTTTCCATGACTCGGATATTCCAATTTAATAAACAAATTGAATTTCCTTTTCAATAATCTTGGGGTTTGCCAAAACCACTTTCTTACTAATGGCCATCGGTAGGATCTGCCAAGGAGTTTTTCACAATTTTTCATAAAATATCCCTTGATCCTTGTCTTTGGCATGGAGTTTCGTGGGGTGCCACGATGTTATCATGGGAACAACTTGAGGAGCCTCTCCATCTCTCCTACTATCAAGCCAAATTTTATCTAGCCTTTACCACGCTATTTCGATGACTTCGGTCTATGGAAAGACTTAGACTATAGTGTTTTATTTCATTCTATGCATCATGTTACAAAAATCCATTTCAATATTCAATATAACAAACATTTGCAGGGAATTGAGATTACACAATTCACAATTATCATTCCATTATAACATGATGCAAAACCATTCTGATCAATGCTAGAGTTATGATTTATCAAATTATTTAACTTGGACACACCACAATCACAAATCATTGCAAATTCATTTCAAAATTTATTTTAAAATTCATTTCACAAATCAAATTAAAATTTATTTACCCATTCATATGCAACATAACCATCCACTCACCTCTTGAGATGATATTTACTACCAATTCCACAATCAAATCCAATGTAATCCTTCTCAGATTCCAATCGATTATCCTAAATCAATAATCACAAATTCAATGTTAAATAATGTTTGTTTCTAGGGTTTATGAGTTTTTCCAAACTTAGAACAAACCATAATTTCTCCAATCCAAGAATGTATATTCTAATTCCACCCTTTACATGTCATTTACATCTATATCAAAATTTTTATTCACAATTTTTCTCAATTTCTCTCAACCTCAAACCCTAAGGTTATAATCTCCAATAAAACTCCTCAAATCTCAATAATAATTTTTAATCTAGTAATGGGGAAGCTAAATTCAAAATTAGGAAGAAAAATTACCTTTATTTCGTGATTGGATTGAGTTTTGAATATTGGATTTCAAAAACTCTAACTTTTTCCCCTCCATGGAGCAACCCTAGGTTTTCCACCAAATCTTCCTTCCCACGAGTTTGATTGAGGATTTGGAGGTTTTATGAGGTGGACTTGGGGGTAATGTGAGTGACCTTAAGTGAGAGATTGAGAGAGAGAATGTGTGGAGAGGGAGGACGTATAGAGAGAGAGCTGGGAGTTGAGAGAGATGAATAGAGGAGAAAGTGAGAATGAATTAAGGTTTTATTCAAGCCTATTTTTAAAGAAAGGGTCAATTACCATGTTATCCTTTTTATGTTAAGAGTTTGAGTGGGGTTGGGTTATCCTTTTTGATTATTTTGTATCTCAAATAGTGGAAGTTCGAATGTGCAAGGCAACTTATACTTTGGACAAGGCAACTCGTATGCACAAATCTTATTTGTGCAAGGTGGCTTGCTTAGAGACAAGGTGACCTATATATTCAATTTTAACATAGACAAGTCGACCTGTATATGGGCAAGGCGACCCAAAATTTTAGGATTTTCAAACCTTAGGTCAACGTAAGCAAAGGAGCAAGGCGACATGCTATTACAATGTCTTAGAAACTCACCTTGTAGACTTCCTAGGTCGACCCAACCACTCGTGCAAGGCCTCTCGTCAAGTCCAATGCTCAAAACTCCTATTCTGCACACCTACAAGGTGCCTCACCTAGCTGTACCAGGTGACCCATTCTTCATATTTTATGACATGAGTTGACCCAACAATGGCACAAGGCGACCCAACACAATCAAGGCTTAGCATCCCTATTCTGAAATCCACCAAGGTGCCTCACCTAAGGCACATGGTGACCCGTGCCCTCAAAAAACACTCATAAGGCGACCGAACATTGCACAAGTGGCTTTATTCCTTTATTTCATATGCATGAGGCGACTCAACAAAGCATGAGGTGACTCATCCTTTCACAATTCATACCCACAAGCCAACCCAACCACTACACAAGGCTACTTGTCTCTCATACTCTCCACATACACAAGCCAACCCAATCACTACACAAGACTACTTGTCTCTCACACTCTCCACATACACAAGCCAACCCAACCAACTGCAAGGTTACTTGTCACATTTAATCTGTCGTTATTTGCATCTAAGGAGTTTTGAACCCAAATACTCAAGATTCTCCAAAAAGGACATTACACCACCAAACTAATTAATATTTTAAGAATTATATGGAAAAGCAAATTGAAAATCCCAACACTTGATAATTATATGGGATAATAAATTGAAAAATTCAAATATTGAATTTTTCGGTATTACATGCAATGCCCAGAGTTGACTATAACTGGTTTTTCTTGGTATTTTACAAAAAAAAAAAAATTCAATAAAAATTTTCTAACACTAAATTTTCGGTGTTTCATTGGCTCTACAGATTCCGACCCCTTCGACTCAAATGGTTGTTATCAGGAGATGATTGAAAACCTATAAAAGACCGTCAGAGGATGTTTTGATGGGGGAGGCTCCGACGCTCAAGTTAAAAAGTGTAATTTTTGAATGGAATGAAATAAACTGAGCACTAAAGAGAGAGGGAGAGCTGAGAGCCCTATGACTGGTGTGTCAAGTGTCTAGTTTTAGAGAGTGTATCTGGGTTATGGTTTGCCGAATGCTTATATATGCTCGTGCTCTAGATATTTATGTATCTGGAGTATTATAACCCTAATCTTCTTGTGAGAAGGTCCGATAATCTCAGAATTCTATAGTCAAATATTCTCAGGAGATTCATGATTTTCTTCACTCATAAAGTTTAACAATATGGAGAGATTTCTTCCCTTATCGAATAGTTTCTAAAAGTCTCATTCCTTTTTTGAGAGTGTGCGTATTGCTTCTACTGATAGGGGTAACAACTAGCCCTTTATTGATGTAGCAAGGGTAATGTTATCTCATGTGTACCGAATACCTCTGAAGGTTAGAGACCGACTAATTATTGCTGATGGTAATAACTCGATGTGTTGGGCAATATCCACATTTTGGGGAAATTGATCCCTAATTATTGACACGTTTTGGTGTAATATGCCTCTTCAGGTCGTTGGCTTGCAAGATTGAATGCCTTTACAATAGACCATTGGATCATGTCCCATCAGTAGTTGATCTCTTTTGAATAGCTAATACTATGGTTGTGTTTATAAAAATTAACGAAAATAATTGTCTATAATTGGGTTATGAATGAATTAAGTACCTCTATACAAATTAAAAATTCTGTGTGTTTTTTATGGATTAATAATTTTGTCCATAATATGATAAAATGAATTTTGTCACTGCCCTAAACATTTTTATGCTAATTTCATGCTGTTTGTATTTTAATTTTTCTTAAATTTAATTTTTAATGTAACATTTTGCTTCTAATTTAATAATCTTCTAAAATTATAGTTCTTGAATACAATTTTATTGTTCTTTCTACGATATAAATATATATGTGTTAGGTCAATTTAATTAAAAAAATTATGTAAACAGTATTTGGAAACAATACATAAATTTTTAACATTTGGAACAGCTAACATACAAAAAGAGAAAATTTAAAACCAAAAGAGAAAATTTAAAACCTTTGCAAAATCATTTGATCAATTTCTTCAGAAAATCTAAAAAAAAATTGGTGTAAAATTGGACAAAATTCACTTTAGAGAATTCATGCATAAAAGTCCCGTAAATGAAGAAAACCTATTTTCAAGCCAATTTCAAGTCAGAATTTGGCCTAGAGAATCACATTTGTAAAACCATTTGAAAACCAATTCCAAGCCTCCAAACAAACATACATAGAACCTAACATGGCTCGCACACCACAAAGTATGCAAGAACTCGACAAGCTTAACTCCTGTACCCGCACCGACAACGCAAACACTCAACCGTGCAAAACATAATATCCAACTCAGACATATCCAGACTCGAGACGCCATTGCCGTCTACTCTCTATCCAACAGCAAGTGCCATCATCTAATATACGTATCTAAGACCTCTGCCTGCTCCAACCGCTATATACAAATCCATGGCTCATGGCCCTGCACGGTCCAAAATACATTTAATTCTCATGACAAGTCTCGTGCCAACACACACCTTCAATTACATAATACCAAAAGTAATTACATCCATTCAGTGTCATTAAACAAATCTAGGAAACTAATGCTAAGGCTGAATAGTCGGGAGTTTAATGTTCTCCACTCAAATTGTGACAATTTCTTTTAGTATCTTCTTTGTGTCAAGGGCCTTGATCATTGATATTTCTTCCCTCCCCTTAGGTTCCGTGTTGTTTTATATTTTTTTCTTCTTTTATTTTATCGTCTACATGCAAATTGGCAGTTTTTTTGAGTAAATTATATCCTTAATAAATGCAATTAGTCCTTATAAATTAACAACAATAATGTTCCACCAGTTGCAGTAAGGATTTAGATTTTCTCTTGAATAGGCACCATGCTCCGGCAGAAATAGGCAATCACACAGCACTACTTCTTTTGTAAAGCATTGATAGTGTGCTACCATCTTCATTTTTCTGAAATGTTTCTTACAAATCCTAACTGCAGTGTCATTTGGTAAAATTTCCTAATTTCATGGAAGGAAGGGAGAGAGAGCAAAGATGGCGGATATAGCTGTCTCCTTGGCTCTGGCTGTGGTTGATAAGGTGTCTATTCTCCTTAGCAATGAACTTAATTTCACTCAAACATTGCAAGATGATATTAAAGGTCCCAATGCTCAATTAAGTACCATGCAAGCCTATCTGATCGACATGGAAAGGGAAGAAGGAAGTGAATATGTGAAAAACAGAGTCAGACAAATCTGGGGCATAGCCAATGAGTTCTTGCTGCAAGTGCCGCAGCATTTTCACAGGCACAGAACATCCCAATTTGCGCATGAAATTTTTCACTTCGTCAAGAACTGGAAATCACTTCATGATTTGTCCTCCCGGATAGGATCCATCAAAACCAACATTGACCACAGGGAGCCTTCCATTCCTCAACCTGTCCTAGATGAAGAAGATATTCTGGGATTTGAGTGAGCCTAAACAGCAGCTCGTCAACCAATTGACAGAGAGAAGTTCAAGGCGTTTTATCACTTGTGTCTTTGGCCCGTGGGCTGGAATCATCATTCGTGAATGCTGTTTACAAAAGCAAATTCATTAGACAAGAATTTCACTGCCATGCCTTGGTTCGAGTTTTCCATTCCTGTGATGCTGAGGAACTCCTGTCAGGCATCTGGAAGCAATTTGCCACATGCAAAAAAGAGCAGGATCCCAACAGAGAAGTGGGTGCATTAAGACAATATCTCCAAGGAAAAAGATATGTTGTTGTTTCAGATGACGTATGGTCTGCAGAAGTTCCGGATGCCATCCAGCAATTGCTTCCCAAATGTCCTTACGGAGATGGAACACTACATGTAATTGTGAGGTTGCTGACTATGCTGAATATAGGCATGAGTTAAATGGCTTGACCTGGCAATGGTCCTAGGAACCATTTTGTAAGAAGGCTTTCCGAGCCAAACATGGGAAATGTCCCCGAGTTGGTGGATTTGTCTAAACAGATTGCAAAGAAGTGCGAGGGTTTGCATCTTGCAATAACTGCAGTATGCATTCTGCTGTCAAATAAAGCGTCACTTCCATCAGAGTGGGAGAAGTTGCATCGAAGCCTGGGATCTGAGATCAGAACCAATTCCAACCTTTCAACATTTAGAGGAATACTGCTGCCAAGTTACAATGATCTGTCTAGCAACCTCAAGAGCTGATTCTTATATTTCAGCATTTTTCCTGAAGATTATTCCATCGGGCATCCAAGGCTTATTCGCTTTTGGATAGCTGAAGGATTTGTAAAGAAAGAACAAGGCAAAACCATCAAGGAGGTTGCAGATGATTATCTCAATGAGCTCATTGGAAGGAGCTTGATCCCTGCAACCATAAGGGATTTTGATAGATGGTTAGAAGCTGCAGGGTTCTAAGTCTGGCGCTTCATCAGAGCAAAGTCTGGGGAGGAAAATTTTGCTACCTCTTTCGCAGAATCAAATAACCTTCCACCTGAAAATATCCATTGCTTTTCTACCCGTAATGCAGCACCAACTTGTCTGAAGGTGCCAGATTGAGCTGTGTTCACACTTTTTTCACATTAGGCATAGACATTTTTTCCCACTACAGGATTGAGCACATAATTTTGCTGTTTAGGCTTTTGAGGGTCCTTGATCTTCAAGGTGGCCTCTAGAAAATTTTCCTGAGCAAATTACTAGTCTTTCCCTTTTAAGACACTCGAGTTAAGGCAAACTGGCATAAAACAATCCCAAAATCTGGGAAGAATCTCTCTTTGCTTGAAACTCTAGACCTCAAAGAAACCTCAGTGATCAAGCTGCCCGAAGAGGTCTCAAGACTTGGTGTTTTGTGCAATCTTCTTGTTCACCGATGTGAAGAACTAAGTAACCTTTGGTTGTGTGCATGGTGCAAAGGCATTTGCAGGAACAGGTGCCCTAAAGGATCTGAAGAAATTGTCACTCATAAATGTGTGCGAGCAACATGCAGTGATCAAAGACTTGGAAGATTTGACCCAGTTGTCGAAGCTAGGTCTTATTGGTCTCAAAAGAGACGATGACAAAGCTTTGTGTACGTCTGTTCAAAAGATGTCAAAGCTCTCTACACTTGACATTCAATCAACAAGAAAATAAGAGTATCTCAATTTGAATGATATCAATAATCATCCTCTTTTTCTTCATCACATTTGCTGCAGAGCACATTTTCTTGAAAGTGCTCCATTTTTGTGAGCGGTTATATTTGGATTAAACATAAAAAATTGTCTTCACGCAAGTTGATTGAGCTAATATTAAACAGAGTATAATATAGATTCATGCCATTAATAAACCCACTGAGAAATCAACTTACCAAGCCTGATAAGTTCAAAGATTTAGCATTTCGTAATGCTGGGAGCTGATTTTTAGAAGAGTTATCCCAATTCACCTCAACATCTGCATGAACTAAACAGCGCATATCAACGAATTGAAGTTCAGCAGCACACTGATCTATTACACGTAGTTGAACAATAGTTGGGACACGAATTTGAACCCCGAAACAGTCTTCATCGAATCTATTTATAGATAGCATATATAGAACAGGAGATGCAGGCCCAGAAAATAAAACAGATTCAGCAATCTTGAACATAACTCGCGAGAGAGAGAGGCGCTAGAGACATGGAAAAGAAACCCAATATGGAACATTTAGCAAAAAGGGAGCTCACAGATTCAATTCCCACGAGGACCAGGAGTGTGAAGGGAGCGATATTCGATATTTCGAGCAATAGCAATTGAAACCCAGTTGTGAAGAAGGAATTTGTTGCAAGGTTTGGAACAAGAGAGAGAAAACATGCGAAAGTTTTCTGGTTTACGAAGTGTGAGGACCCTGGAGACAAATGCCAGAAGCTCATCTTCGCTTCTGCACCCTCTGAGATTGGAGAGAGAAGTCCAAGCGTTTCTCCATTCCGAAGACAGAATTGAGGTAGCAACCGCGTCTTCTACTGGGTGACGTGATAGGATTTGACCTAGGATCGAATCAGGTAACTTGCTGATTCTGTCTTCTTGTTGTTGTTGCTAGGTTCGGTGATTTGCTCTTTCTTTGGCCATTAACGCTTGGTGAACTCTGAGCATTAGGTCTAATTCAGGATTTTGAAGGTTTCATGGTGCCGATCCACGTGCTCTAAAAATCGTTTTGTTGTTCCGCTTGATCGGGAGGAAAGTATTAATCATTTATTCTAACTTTACCATTGTTAAAGAAAATGGAGTGAAAATAAAATTACTCAAATGATGATATTTAGAAAATTGATAAAAGGATAATTTTGCAAATTTAAATTACTTTCGAATTTATCACATACGCTAATTCTAGATTAGACATACTCCAACATAGAAGATAGAAGGGAGGATTTAGATTGAAATTGCCGAGCTCACTTGGGAGAGGAGAGATTGTAGCAGAAGATTGTGTCTAGTAGTCTACTAATTCGATCGTGGGGATAGAATTTGGAATTTGCATTGTTTCCATATTTTGTGCGATTTGAGCAGAATAAGGTTGTATTTGTTGTTAATTGAGATATTTCTTCAATAGGTGATGCTGATGATGATCCTCTTCAAAATTTTCATGCCTATTCAAAATTTTGTTTTTTATTTTTATTTTTATTTTTTTTGGGGGGGGGGGGGTTAGGTTTTCGATTTCATTGGATCTAATTCTTTTGGGGTTTAATTGACTTTTGCGGAAACCAAAAGTGCATCGATATACTTCTCCAATTCCCGCACAAGTATTGATGTTATAGGGCTTTGTAAACATTGGAATTTTGCTATCTTACTCTATAAAAATATAGTGTTCATTAAATAACAAGCCAAAATAACAAATTTAGTATCAATACTATGAGATCAAAGAAAATCTTTGAGTTTGTGTAACTACCAGTAGTGATGTAATAATTAGTAATTTTAATAGTTTTGATGGTTAGTTTTAGTAGTTAAAAAGTTAGTAATTAGTAAATTAGTAGTTGGGTAGTTAAATAGTTAGGGAAATTAGTTAATGATTAGTGAGTGATTAATGAAGATAATATAAATAAATGGTTTAAGAGATTAATTGGATATGAAATAGATGAATTGATTTCTAGTTGCTTTCTCCCTTTTTCTCTCTCTCAACTTCTTCTCCCTCTAGCTCTTTCTATCTCTACTTCTCTCTCTATAACTCTCTTTCTCTCTCCCCCTTTGTCTCTCTCTCTCTCTCTCTCTCTTAATCCCTCTAATCTCTTTTGATCTACCTATCCTTCGTATCTCATTTTCATTTTCACTTTATCCGGTCGACCATCACAAACAACCATTTGATCGGCAAACCCCACAGTCGACCGCTTTAGGTAATCAGTTCGACCGCTTTAGGTAATCAATTGACTGGGGTTGTAACAAAAGTAGTATCAGAGTTTACATTTTTTGACGAATCTTTGTTATCAAAGAACAAATGCAAGAATCGACCATGGTAATCAAAGGAAGTCATCTCTGGCTGGTACAAAAAATGAATGAAATCTACTAGAAAATTGATGAACAAAACTGAAAATTGGACGCTTTTATGACAAGTTTTGATGACAAATTCAATACCCTCATAAAAATGCTAAATAAAGACAAATCTGAAAAATAAGGTATTGATACACTTTCTAAGTTTTCTATTCTACCTTAGTGAAAAAAATTTAAGAGTAGAAGAAGGTTTGCAGATATCCAATAAAAAACCTATTAATGGTGAATTCTTGAAAAATTTTTCAAAGATTGCACTTTTGGGGTTCACTGAGAAAATGTTTTGCCAGAAGCAGAGTCTCAATTGTCCAAAATAGAAGATTTGGATGGTGGGTTCTTACCAAACTCTCTAAAGATTGAATTTCTAGTATTTATTGGGCAAAATCTTTCACAAAAAAGAAGTTCAAGAAAAATCTCTCTCAATTTCTCTCATCTCTATTTTCCTCTCACCACTCTCCTTGCAATTCAAATCAAGTCTATTGTATGATTTTGTCATATTATCTCTCAACATAAATGCAAATCTTAGTGCAAGATTCATGAATTTTATAAAATTTCAATTTTTGATTTTTCCATCCTTGAGGACAATGATGTTTTCAAGTGGGAGAAAATTATAATAACTACATATAATGATGTAATAGTTAGTAGTTTTAGTAATTTTAATAGTTAGTTTTAGTAGTTAAAAAGTTAGTAGTTAGAAATTTAGTAATTGAGTGGTTAAATGGTGAGCGAAATTAGTTAGTGATTAGAGAATGGTTAGAGAAGATAATATAAGTAAATAGTGTAAGACATGAATTTGATATGGAATATATGAATTGATTTCTAGTTGCTCTCTCCCCTTCTCTCTCTCTCAACTTCTTCTCTCTCTAGCTCTTTCTCTGTAATACCAAAAATTCGATATTAGCGAAATTTTATTGAATTTTCAATGTTCTTTATACAATACTGGGAGAAACTGATTATAATTGAATTTTTAATTTATTGTTGCATATAATTCTCAAAGAATTGAATGGTTTGGTGGTGTAAAGTATTTTGGGAATTTGGAGTGATTGGGTTCAAATCTCCTTGGATGCATGACCAAGAGATTATTCCCATTTGCATGAAATGTGAAAAACAAGTAGACTTGTGATTTTGGTAGGTTGACTTGTATTTAGGAAGTGTATGAGAGACAATTAAACTTGTGTTGTTATCAAGTTGACTTGTGTTTATGGAATGTGAGGGACAAGCTGACTTATGCAATTGGTTAGTCGATTTGGTTAGCTCACAGACTAGAACTTTGAGACTTGGTGTTGCCAAGTCGTGTTGCCAAGTCGACTTGTGAGTTCAATAAGCCGACTTGATTAGTTTATGGGTTAAGTTTCTAAGGCATTGAGTTGACAGGTTGACTCGTCTAGGGGCTCAGGTCGACTTTAGGATTAGATTCCTGAATTTCAGGTCGACTTAGTCACAAGCAAGTTGACTTGTCCATGTAAAATGGGAACTTAAAGATCGACTTGTTCATAAGTGAGCTAACTTGCCTAGGCAAATTTCTGTGGCTTGAGGTACAAAGTGAAAAAAAGGACAACCAACCCAATTCAAATCTTTGAGACAAGGAGTGAAAGATGGTAAATGACCTTCTCACCATAAAATGCTTGAGTAAAGCCTAAAATTTCATTCTCATTCCTCCTCTCCCAAACTCACGAACACTCTCTCTCCCTCTCTCTCATTCATCTCTCTCTCTCTCTCTCTCTCTCTCTTCCTCCCTTGAGATCGATCAACCCCCTCTAAAACCCATAGATTTGGGTCTTCAAAGCCTCAAGTAAGTACATAGAGGACCAAAGATAGAGAGAGGACCAGGTTATTCTAGAGAGAGAAAACACAGGGTTTTGGGATATTTCAACTTGGAGACGAAATCAACGATTCAAATAGAGATAATAATTTTCTCTCATCCTAGATTTAAGTTTACATTGCTTAATTTTTAAGATTTATGTTGAGATTTGAGAAATGTAAAATAAGGGATTTAGGGTTAGGTTTTATGAATATTGAGATTTGGGGATATTGTGAATGGTAATGATATATATATGCAATTAGTGGGTGGTTGAGAGAATTGGAGCATAAATTTATGGGTTTTGAAAATTAGGGTTGTAATATATTGGGGAAAGTCGATTAACCCTATTCCCACAAGAGATCGAATATTCAATTGGCATTTATTATTTTAGGTTTAAGGTAATTGGGACTAAAATAGGAATTGAATCTCGTTGCGGAGTAAATTGGGAGTGTTCACCCTCCCAAAAGGTGAATGATTTCATATTTATATTTAGATAAGAAAAACACTTTTATGGAACTTTCTAAATGATTTTCGAATTTAGATTTATGTGTTTTAGTGTGTATGAAATATCCCGACAAATAAATGTTAAACCCTTATGCATCCCATATGTTTTGAATGAACAAATGTGTAATGAAATTATTGAAGTTGAATATATTGGTATGTCGACTATGTTTGAGAAATTGTTAAGATTATAACACATAAATGGATTTATAATTTTTGTGAAATGGTGCAAAAAGGGCTTTGGAGGGAATAGTCGATCCCTAAAATATAACTAGTCATTTCCTACCATGGTGCGATCCGATGGGGTAACGTGGTGGGGTTAATAGATATAGTATGTAGTCGAGCGTGACGGTATATTTATGATCGAATATTATACCACTTAAAGGGCATGAGACAGTTGGTCGCACCACCAACAAACACCATAACCAACACCAAGGATGGAGGCATTTTAAACGTAAATTTATTAGAACCATTGGGAGTCCCACCCTAGGTCATAATAGACCTTTGTTGAGAACAATAATTTTAGGTTGTCCCATGTTTGAAAATGCTAAATAACTGGATGCATATTAGATTGAATTATGATAACCGTAAATTGTGATGATTTTGGAAACACTGATTCGAATTATATTTTTATCAAATGGAATTGAGAACGCTATAATGGTTTGAAAAATATATATTTGATATATTCACCACACAAATCTTAAGTACATACTTATCCCTCTAACTTCCATATTTACAGAGAAAGTCTAATTGAGATTTGTGGACTCTTAGGGTAATTTGAAAAAGCTTGTTTTGTTGGACTTTTTCGGGTAATAGTTTTCTTTTGAATTGGGGTATCAGTAAACCTAATTTGAGGCACTATGTAATTATTTTAAAAATCTATTTTGTACTATATTTATGTGGATTTGAAGTTTGACTATGGTTTGTATTATTAAAAATAAGGATCTCTTTTTTTATTTCCTTGAATTTTTTTGAGAATTTTTTTGGTAGAAATTTGATATGGATCACTTGATTAAGCACTCGTTTTATAATCTATGGATTTGTTTGGATTTGAGTGGTCAAGTTGGCTTGATGCATGCATGTTTTGAAATAGGAAAGGACCGGGAATGATATTTTGGTTGTACGATGGATGCATGCTGAATTACTTTGATTTGTTGAATCATTAAAAAAAAATAGATGGATATTGATGAATGTCTTGCGATACCTTGGTATACGGGTTAGGCTTATTTGTATTTTAGGGTAACGCGAAAGTTGTCGCTTGCTTAATCTAAGGGTCAGGGCATGGCATTCTCTCTCTACTTCTCTCTCTATAACTCTCTCTCTCTCCCCCTTTGTCTCCCTCTATATCTCACTCTTAATCCTTCTAATCTCCTTTGATCTACCTCTCCATCCTCTCTCATTTTTACTTTCACATCATCAGGTCGACCATCACATCTGGGAAAAATGATTATAGTCTGAGTCTTGCCATGGATTGGGCCATCGGGATGGTGTGGTTAAGGCTGATTATATTAGCTTGGGGGAGATGGGTTGGAGAGCCTCCACAGGCTGCCGGATAACGTGGTAGCACCCCACGGAACTTCGCGCTAACGCCAAGGTGAAAAGGGGATTTTATAAAAATGTGAAAAAAAATCCCTTGGTGGGTTCTGCCAACGGCTATTGGTAGGATAATATTTTCGGCACACCTCAAAATTGTGAAAAAATGAATTTGGACTGATTGATTTGATTATATGAGTCATGGTAGTTTGATATGAATGATTTTATGTGAATGAATTTCTTTATCGCATTAAATCTTATTTGATATATATGTTTGGCATTACCACTCTCACCTCTCATTTATATGCTGCATACCATTGTACTCCACTTACTGGGTATTTAAAATACTCATCCCTCTCCTTTATATTTTTCAGAGGAAGTATAGAGGGACGACGCCTACTAGTGCTGATTGGAGGTTTATTTTGTTGGATTTGGGTAGGTATGGATTATAAAATTACTTTGGGATTGGTAGATTATTGGACCATGGAAAGGAAGTTTTGTACATCTCATACCATGCAGATTTTACTGATACTGGTTGAATTCTTCGAGCAATTATTGGTAAAATCCGACGACTATGATTTGGGATAAAATAAATTTTGAGAAAATATTTTATCTTGTACTGGGACATTTGATTACAACGATAGATTTCAATTTACTATTCCGGTTTTATAAATTTTATGAATTGTCTGAGAATTATGGATTGGCTGGGATGACCATATTGCATGTATGCATGTACAGGATCCCCTCTCTAAATGTGTGCTGATGTATGCTCGTATGTACAGGGATGGATCGGATGGGTCCTTTGCATATGTGTTGTTGTTATGATTTCTTGTTTGATGGGTTTATTGTTTGAAAGATTTATTGTAAAATTGGAATGTCTTGCACTATCCTGGTATATGAGGAGGTCATGCTCGTATGCCGAGATAACGTGACGGTTGTTATGTACTCGACGGGAGAGTCGGGGCGTGACAACTTTGGTGGGATCAGAGTATAGGCTCACGATTTTGAATGTTTAAAGACTTGAAATATTTCCAAATGTCCCAATGGTTTTTAAAATATTTTAAAATGTTTGCTGTTTGAAATTTCGATTTTTAAAGATTTACTTTTAAGAAATGTATAAAACTTTTCATGGATCCTTATGGACTAGGTTTAATTTTTATTTTTTGGGGGTTAAGCACTTGGGCTAGATTCTATTTTAATTGTTAAGTTTAGACCCTCACTGTAGAGATTTGCTCCCCAGATGAAGAATAAGAAACTCGAATGAGATATTTTTCACTCTATCCCCACAACCCGATTGATGTATCGCTCTTTGAATAGTTTCTCAATTGTGATTGAAGGCCTACCTTAGCTTATTTGGCCAAATGATGAATACTCTTTTAGAAATTCCTTTGAATCAATATCTTGATGCTAGAAATTTGACATACTTATTTAATGGGCACGACAATATGAAATTGCTTATGATTATCATAAAGGGTAAAATATTCTTGAGAGATTGTAATTGTGAGTAAATATTGAGGCTTGATAAATGTTTTTATGGTTTATCTTGTTAGGTATGATGAGTATTTTTGAGTTAATGCACGGGTGTCACATTTTGGTGCTTGGGTGAAGTCAACACTAGCTCATTCTTTCTCATAAATCTGTCTACCTAAAAGAGTGCTCTTTAATTAAGTTTTAAGGGTGTGGATTGTTCCAACACTTAAGCTGAGATTCCTCTCCTCATAGTCATAGTGCCTTAACCTGACCAATATTGACCATGATACTATCACATAATTGATTGGTTTTAACTGTGCATGGAAAATGAGGATAATGTCGATTTGAGGTCTTTGGGCTGTTTTCAAGCTCGTAATGCTCAACATAGTAAGTGGTTGTTTCCTGTTCTGTTAAAGGATGCACGAATAATATAATTTGTAGCTCCAATAGCACCAATTAGATTGGGATTAACTTCGAATTCAATGTCGTCCTTGTTTTTCATCAGTTTATAAACTAATTTCCTTTTTCGCTTCATAGTTACTATAAATGCTACTTGTCCTACTACTATATTACTTTGATGTTTTTGATTGACAACCTATACACTCTTTCCTCTCTCTTCTTCTTGCTGTTTACTATTAAAATAAATAAATAAATAAATAAATTTGTTGGAGGATGAGAAACTGGAATTTGCTCAAGTTGAGGAAGAAAAAGCTATTGTTAACATAACATATGGAAACTTGAAAAGAATGTGTGATATTACTGAAAGGATGATATTCAACATGCAGTAAAGGGCAAAATACTTTGATGAGTTTATGGTATAGAAGCAGAATAAGGAAGAGAAACTACTAATAGGACCGCAAGAGTGGTATATTGACTATCTAGTTTGTAGTGCCTACAATCATTTATGTTGTTTATTGCTCTGTAATAATGTTCGCCTGATAAGATTTTCTACATGCTAATGCCAGAACTGAGGTTTGTAGGCTTGGGATTGCACATCTAAATGCTTAAAAATGGTAAGCAAAGTTGCTACGTAAGCTTAAGCGGTAGTGTTAGTTTTTGTTGTTATCTAAGACATAGAAGTATATATTGTCCATGATAAATTGTTGCTCAAATATACTATGAAGATGTGCCACATTCTGGGGGTAAGCTGAAATTAACATCAGCCCAAGGAAATGAAAAGATGATTAAGTTTTTTATGAAAAAAAAAAACCAGCAGTATGTTAAAAGAGGGAAAATTATGTCTTACTTGAAGACGTATTTAAGGTTATGTTTTCTATTATTCAGTGTTCCCTATTCCTGGTGCAACAGGAAAGAGATTCGAGGACAATCACAAGAGTTCTTTTACAACATGGAGTTCAGGTTACGGATAGTACAATTTTCTTATGTCAAAATAGACGGTGTGAACCTGTCCCTTTTGAAATGTAGGTTATAGTAGCTCTTAATATTGCAAAATACAGAGGCTCTCTTAGGCTCATACTTGTGTTTCATTAATGGTAATAAGTAATTGGAGATGATCTTTCTCAGACATGTGTAGCATTGGGAATAGATGCTGTTTTTCCCCTGTTTTCATATAAGGTTCAAATGTATTAAGGGATAATAGCTGAGGTGATTTTTTTTTAAGTTTCAAATTTAATTGCTTTAAGGTCAGAGATAGTTACTATATTTGAGAATGGGTGAATGAATAATATATGATTCAACCATTGATGTAGATTCTCGAGCTATAGCTGCAGTCCAAGGAAGTAACTAGTCACTATATCCTACGAGTTCTAATGCCTTGTTTGGAAAGTCAAGTCTCTCTTTGGTCTTCGGTAAATAAAATTTAGAAGGATAAAGCTAGACAGTTCGACGAGCATTGTTTATGAAATTCTTGAGAGGGTTTTAGCTAATCGAGATGGGGATTTGATTTGCTAACATGATTGTTGATGATGTTGGTAGAAGGAAAAGGAGAAGTGGAGTTTTGGGAAGGCTTATAGTTGGATGTGTTGGAGCTTCTCGACTAAGTCATGTTTGAAAATGTTTGGTGATAAATAGAATCACTGGATTTGTGGTTGTCTTTCCTTGGTTGTGCTTTTTATTAACATAAGTGCAGAGTCAAAGTCTTGTTCTTAAATTTTAAGAAATTGCAGGGAAGGGGATCATATCTTCTCTTTCATGTAATTTGGTACTAATTGTGTTGGGTTTTATGTGTCGGATGGTATGAAGTGAAGAATTATTAGTCTTTAAGCATATAACATCACTAGAGAATTGGGAAAACTAAAGCGGTACTGAACAATAGGTTCAAAAGTAGATGGAGAGTTATGCAAATGTCCTACTATGGTTGTATATGGCTAAGTTAAGCTGATTAATGTGGATATACTTCAACAGGTTGGAAATGTTAGGGGTGAAAATGAAATTTTGGTTTATTTTATTGATGTCTTCCCCTTTATTTAATGCCAAATGTATTACAGCGTGTATGTGGTTTATAGATAAGCATGCCACCCATAGTTATAGAACTAGTACAAGATTCTGTGTAGAATGAGATATGAAAATTGTTATCATTTAGTATTTTCTTAAAATTTAGGAAAGTTGCATTGAAAGCACTGTATGCAGATGTGAAGATTGTAATGTCTAGAGTGCAACAGTGATAAATATAAGAGGCACTAGAGGTGGTTATTACCTTGATAATTTTGGGGTATTAATGCAAACACTGGGTGATATGCGGTTATATGTGTTTGATTTGATTTGGATAGAATATTGGTGATATTGCATGATACTAAAGTTGATTGAGAATGATCATGATAGAAATACCTTGAAAAAAAAAAGGGATTATCCAATTAACGATTTGAGATTTAAAACTTGGAAACGTTCCAATATTGTCAGTGGATTAAGTTTCCTCACTTAGTCTAGGTTATATTGAGATTGATCTACATTTCATCATACACAAGTTGATGATATATAGATTTGTATACCTCTTATACTAAGTCTTAAGACTGTGGCTGTCATATGCACCATCTTGATGGGGATTATTGAGTTTTAGTTATTATTATCTCTAGGAATATATGTATTTTGGTTGCATTCATAGTTCATGTAATTAACTTTGGAAGTAGGGACAAATGTGATTTTCTATTATCTTTTTCTTATATATTTTTCATTTTGGTATCTTATAAATTGTGCCACTCTACCTTTAGATTTGCAATTGATATGGACAAGACATAGGTTGGTAGTTGTATGAGTGAAAATTTTAGTTGATAGTAAAATGTAATTGACAATGAATAAAACAAACAGATCCAATTTTATGAAAGTAAAATGTTGTTAGGTTATTATCCAGATCTGAGTTTCAAAGTGCAGCCTGTGCAAATACTAGATCGGCAGCTCAAACAGTTAAGAAATAAGCAGATTCTTATGGTTAAAGTATTGGGGAGAAATAATCAAGTGGAAAAGGAGACTTGGGAGACTGAAGATTCAATGTGAAGGCAACACCCGCAGCTCTTTGATGTATAAATTATATTTGAAATTTTGAGGATAAAATTTATTTTTAGGGGGTTAAGTGTTGTAACACCGAAAATTCGGTATTAGAAATTTGTATTAAATATCTTTATAATATAATAGAAAATTTTAAATTTATATTGATTTTCGATTTTGGGTTATTAAATTGATATTTTGGGTATATATATATATAAAAAGCCGTGTCCGCGATTCATAATGAATCCAAATTTTATGAAATTTAAAATTTAATAAAATGTGGGAATGAAAACATATATATATATATATATAAACAATTATTTATTTATAAATTTATTTATATAAAAAAAAATTGAAGAGAAAAAAAAGGGGAAAGAAGCACAACGTTTTAGGTCAAAACGCTGCACTCCCTTCCTCCCCCAAATTCGATTAGGGCAAGAAGTCCTAATCTCTCTCTTCCTCCCATCTCTCTCTCTCTCGCTCTCTCTCGAACTCTCTCTCCCTCTCGCTCGTCACTCTCTCTGTCTCTTTCTCTCCGCCACTCTCCGCCTTCCTTTGTTGCTCACGGTCTCTCTCCCTCCATCGTCTTTCTCTATTTCTCTCTCTGTTTTCTCTCTTTCTCTTTCTTTTTCTCCCTCGTGTGCGAATAGAACTCTCTCTTCCTCTCTCCCGCGCGCGACAGCAGAGCTCTCACTCTGTCCCTCCTTTGCTCGCTCGCGCAGTGCTCGCTGTGAGCACTTCTCTTCTACTGAAGCCCCAAACTAGCGCCCGGTGGATCCTTCGAACACCCTAGATTGCCGGCACTCATCTTCTGCACAGGTAAGGGTGAAAGTTCTAACCTATAGCTCTAGGGTTTTGATTTTCATAGTGATTAAGTTTAAATTTCTGAACTTTGCTTCGATTTAAAAGCATTGTAGGATTCATGACTGAGTTGTAGGCGCACGAAAGTTAGGTCTGCGAGTTGCGAAAACCCTAGGTGAGGGAATTTTTAATCCCTTCAATATTGAATGAATTTAGGCTGAATTTAGGATGAGAGCTATGTATATGTTATGAAAATGTGTAAAATTTGAATAAGATGCATTTCTGAAATTCTATATATGATTATTAAGGTTAAATCTATAATTTTACATGAACTAGGTTGCCTAATACAAAAGAAGCATGTTATAGGATAATAGAATCTTGTTTTGTTGATTAGAATAGTTTTCCTTAGAGTTTGATTTAAAATGTGCATGAAAAATATTATGATTATATAAATTCGGAAGAAAATTGGGCAAATAATCTTAGGTTGATGAAATGAGAGTCTAAAATTTGTGGATGTGCAAATTAAAGCAATATTAAATTAGGAGGAAATTTGAAAACTCTTTAATGGGACTTTATTTGATGATAAATTGTGATGATTGGTCTAGGTTTACCTTTTGGAGACTCGAAACGAGTCATTTTGGAGTAATTATGGAAATATGGAGTCAATACCCTCCCTAGAAATGAGTGGATAGTTATGTATTATTTAAATAAGTAAATGATTTTAATATGATTTGCAAATTTGATTTTGAAATAAATTTTGAAATGAATTTATAATATTTTGTGATTGTGGCGAGTCTGAAATGGAATTGTGAATTATCCATGACTCTTGAGTTTGATTATTGACCTATTTGCACCATGTTACTTTGAGATACTCATGTGAACTCTGAAATATTGCTCTACTCTATGATTGAGTATGAATTGATTGATAAATGAAAAATTGGTAACGTGGTGTTGGGAAAAATGACTATAGTCTGAGTCTTGCCACGGACCAGGCTATCGGGGAGGCGTAGTTAAGGCTGGTTATATTACCTTGGGGGAGGTGGGTTGGAGAGCCTCCACAGGCTGCCGGATAACGTGGTAGCACCCCATGGAGCTCCGTGCTAACGCTAAGGTGAAAAGGGGATTTTATAAAAATGTGAAAAAAAAATCCCTTGTTGGATCCTACCAACGGCCATTGGCAGGATAATGTTTTCGGCACACCCCAAAATTGTGAAAAAATAAATTTGGATTGATTGATTTGATTATATGAATCATGGTGGTTTGATATGAATGATTTTATATGAATAAATTTCTTTATCACATTAAATCTTATTTGATATATGTGTTTGGCATTATCACTCCCACCCCTCAATTATATGCTGCATACCATTGTAATCCACTCACTGGGTATTTAAAATACCCATCCATCTCCTTTATATTTTTCAGAGGAAGTATAGAGGGACGACTCCTACTAGTGCTGACTGGAGTTTATTTTGTTGGATTTGGGTAGGTATGGATTATAAAATTACTTTAGAATTTGTAGATCATTGGACCATGGAAAGGAAGTTCTGTACATCTCATACCGTGCAGATTTTACTGATACTAATTGAATTCTTTGAACAAGTATTGGTAAAATCCGACGACTATGATTTGAGATTTCATTCTTTTCTTTGAAATAATTTTTGAGAAAATATTTTATCTTGTATTGAGACATTTGGATTACAATGATGGATTTCGATCTATTCTAGTTTTATGAATTTTATGAACTGTCTGAGAATTATGGATTGGCTGGGATGGTCATACTGCATGTATGCATGTACAGGATCCCCTCCCTAAATGTTTGCTGATGTATGCTTGTATGTATAGGGATGGGCCGGATGGGTCCTTTGCATGTGTGTTATTGTTATGATTTCTTGTTTGATGGGTTTATTGTTTGAAAGATTTATTGTAAAATTGGAATGCCTTGTACTATCCCGGTATATGGAGAGGTCATGTCCGTATGCCAAGATAACGCGACGGTTGTTACGTACTCGACGGGAGAGTCGGGGTATGATAACTTCACATCAGCCCCATCAAAATGGACTATGACTACCGGAATGTTGAGCTTGTTGCCAGCATGAACGACATAACAGAGTTTTATATTACCAGATGGATCACTTGCTCTCTTGTCCCCAATTGCTTTGATCAAAGCGGCCTCGACCTTGTAGTACAATCGAGGGGGAAGGAAGGTCAGGGTCGTGCTAGAGTCGATGAGGATTTTATCGCTCCCAACATTGGGATCGAGTTCATTTGATGAAGAATTAGATGGCTGGTAAGAAATCTGTGGTCCCCACACTCAAGCCTTTCAATGTGACATAGTAGTTCTCATCATGGTTGTCATCTAGAGGAGTTGTGACTGCACCAGAACCTGAAACCACAACACTGCTACCAAAATTAATCTTGCAGGCAAAGTTACCACCCCTAAAAGGAACCAAGCAACATGAGAACTTTCTAGAGACAGCAGATTCAAGCTGGGATACAAGTGATAGGGGGCCGGGGCCAAGCCCGACTATGCCAGATGTGTCCTCAGAGAAAATGCCTGCATTTTTGTTTTCGCAGCCAATCACAACCATTGGGAACTGCACATAACCACCAAAGGCCAAGTCCAGAGTTACTGTGTCAGTGGCGAGGAAGCCTTTTGTGAAGGAGTCGTCACCATACAAATAGCTATAGGTACAAACCTTGGCCTTATTGCACGAGTCTGAAGGAAGAGATGTGAATGGAGTGGTGCCACATGACAAGTCTTGATAAGCAGACGAATTTTTGGGATCAAAGAGAGGTGGTCTTTGCGCATAGCATCCATTGCATGGCTTGCATTGACTCCATATGAGGTCACTTCCAGTGTCAACAATGCCAAACACCTCGGAAGGGGGGGTGCCAACTGAGTACTTCATAATGTACTTTCCCCATGAATATTTTACGACTGCTTGAAAATCATTGTTGGAGGCAGGATTGATTGGCCTGAAATGATTGACTTGGCTTGCTGATCGACTGATAGCCTTTTGGACACGGTTATAGTGGGATTCATTATGGTTGTAGAGAGGAGAAAGAATAGAGTCATGGTGGATGATGTTTACAGAGAGGCCATCGGTTTGGCCGTGAGAGATTTTGAAAAAGTTGATGAAGCATATTTGGCCAGTGTAGCGAAGAGAGAATGTTTATTGAAATAAGAAGCCATTTTTGAATCTTTAGAGAGAGAGAGAGAGAAAAAGAGAGAGAGAGAAGATGACTGTAGAGAGAATGATTATTTGTAATAATTTGTAGTGTATTGAAATTAAAACCATATAGGGAGGAATATATTTAGAGATGGTATATGAATTGTAAGGGATGAAAATATGGATCTTCCTTTTCAGGTGACGATAACGGTACTACTCATTCACGATCGTTTACTATTAAGATGATATAACAAGATTTTATTATGAAAACTGGATTTTTTGGTATTATTTTATCAAAATTTTCTAGAATTTTTGGTCTCAAAATTTTTGTCCACTTTCTAACCTTTTCTCAATCTTATCCTGACACTTTCCATCCCTCCTCTCTCTCTCTCCCCCTTGGGTCTATTGTAATAACGAAAATTTGATATTTGAATTTTCAATTTTTATTCTTTCGCGTAATTTCATAAAAGATTTATAATTAAATGATTATTGTACTATCCCATATAATTCTTAAGGGATTGAATAGCTTGGTGGTATTAAGCTTTTTGGGAAAATTGGAGTTTTTGGGTTCAAATCACCTTGGATGCATGGCCAGGAGATTTGTTCCCTATTTTGCATGAATTGTGAGAGACAAGTTGGTTTATGAGGTTGGCAAGTTGGTTTGTGTTTGTGAGGTGTGTGAGAGGCAAGTTGATTTGTCAGGGTGTCAAGTTGGCTTGTGTTTATGATGAGTATGATTGAGAAATCGACTTTTGAGTTGTTAGATTGGATTGCATGCCAACTTGATGAGTGTGCAGAAAGGAGTTCTGAGGCGTGGGCATGGCAAGTCGATTTGAGCAAAGGTACAAGTTGACTTAGTAAGAGAGCAGACAATGGTTTTGAGGTTTGGACGTGACAAATTGACTTGTGCAAATAGACAAGTTGATTTGGCAAGTGTGCAGGCAATGATTTTGAGAATGGCAAATCGACTTGGTGTTACATGGATATGTTCAAGTCGACTTTGCTTATATCACAAGTAGACTTGATCCCTGACAACTCTAGACACACAAGTCGACTTTTAAGGCTTGCAAATCGACTTGTGCATATGAAATCCAATGAAATGACGAAAAAGGACAACCTATGTAACACCGAAAATTCAGTGTTAGAAAGTTTCTATTTAATTTATTGTAAAATATAAGGAGAAATTGGATTTTAATTTTTTTTTGTCTTGGAATGTAACATTTGAAAATTTGAGGGTATGAATTACAATTTGCAAATTTTACTCTTACTTGAAAAAAAGGGGGGAAATCGACTCACAATTGAAGTGAGTTGATTTGCTAGTGTGCAGAACACACACTTTGAGGATTGAGCATGGAAAATCGATTTGAGCAAGAGATAAATCAATTTGGTGGGGAAATGGAAGGGAGCAAATCGAATGGGTAAAGGGGATATCGACTTGGCTGAGGAAAAAAAGAAGAAGAACCAAATTTATTTGCACATGGACAAGTCGATTTGGAGAGAGAACAGAGCAAGGTTCTGAGACTTGAACTACATAAATCGATTCATCCAAGTGATGAATCGATTTGTGTGGACTAAATGAGGAAGGAAATCGATTCATGTAGGAAGCAAATCGACTCGTGTGTGAAGAAAAGGAAGAGAAGTAGATTTACCAAGGAAGGTGAATCGATTTGCGTGAGAAGTAAAAGAAGGGAAATCGATTTGTCAAGGGATGAGCCAATTTGATTTGCTTTGCAGACATGGATTCTGAGGCTTGATCACCACAAGTCGATTTGTCAACATTGCAAATTGATTCGGTTGTGAAATTGTGAATTGATTTGCTTGAATTGTAAATCGATTCACCTAGCATTTCAAAAGGACTTCTGAGGTTTGGCACATATGAATCGACTTGGAAAATGAGGGAATTGATTCATTTTTGCAAAATTGAGTCGATTTACCTTGGTTGCAAGTCAATTTGGTCCCTTAAACACAAACACACATGAATCGATTTGTGGAGTAAGGAAATCGACTTGTGTACTCGGTGGAATTAGGAAATGTCCAAAATACCCTCCAAACACAAATAAAACTTAAAAACCATAAGGGGCAAAATGGTAATTTAATTCCAAAATTAACAAAAGGATAGAATGAGCCCCAAATGCATTTATTCAATACTTTTACTCCCTCATTTTCTTGGAACTCCCTCTCTGCATTCACTTCCTCTTCATACCTTGGATGATTTCTTCTCTACCAAATCAACTATTCTCTACTTAAATTCACTCAATGGACTTCCAAAGCTTCAATCAAACTCAAGGAACGGAGAATTAATCGGAAGAATCTAGGGATTGCACTTCAAATGAGGAAAGTTAGGGTTTTTGAAACCCAACCTCCAAAACCCAATCCAACCTAAAAATCAAGGTAATTTCTCATCCCTAATTTTAGCTTTAACTTCCTTATTATTCAATTGGAGGTCAAAACCCTAGAAATTATGAATAGTGAAATTTGGGAAAAATGGAATGAAAAATTTTATAAAGGTCCAAATGATGTGCAAATGGTGGAAATAGAATCTATGTTCATAAATTTGAGGAATTAGGGTTTATGCAAAATTTGGGAAAATCTATAAACCCAAAAAATAGTCATGAATTGATATGAAAATTGTGATTATTGGTTTAGGAAAGCCAATTGGAACTTGAAAAGGATTGCATTGGATTAACTTGTGGAATTAGAAGTGAATACCATTCCAAAAGGTGAATGGATGGTTATGTTACATATAAATGGGTAAAATGATTTCAATTATGATTTGTAAATTGACTTTTCAAATAAACTTGAAATGAATTTGAAAAATCTTTGTGATTATGGTGTGCCCTGAAATGAAATGTTGTAAATTCATGATTCTTTTATTGAATTGATGAATTATTTACATTGTGTTACAACGAAACATTGATATGTGAATTGTGAATTGCTCTTGTTTGTATATGAGCACAAATTTTGATTGATGAATTGAATTTTTGTAACATGGTGCATGGATAAGAAAAATGACAATAATCTAAGTTTTGCAACGGACCGGGATTATCGGGGCTGAGTGGTTAAGGCTGTATAAAATTTGGCTTGGTGGTAGGTGGGTTAGAGAGTCTTCTCGAGCCACCATGATAACATGGTCGCACCCCATGGAATTTCGGGTCAATGCCAATGTAACACTAAAAATTTAGTGTTAAAAAATTTTTATTTAATTTTTAATTTTTCTCTAGAAAATACTGGGAGAAAACCCATTGTATCTGATGATGGACTTGGAGTGTAAGATCCAAAAAAAAAATTTGTGTTTGAATTTTAATTTTTGTTCTCTAATGAAATTAGGGAAATACTTGTAAGTGGACAATTAAAGTTTTAGTCCATATAATTATTAATGTATCAAATAGCTTGGTGGTAAATCTCTTTTTGGAGAACCTTGAGATCATAGGATCAAAATTCATTGGATGCAATATGTATGATTATTTGAAGGAATATAGAGTGTTAGGTTGACTTGTCATGGAGTAAGTTGGCTTGTGTATTAGGGATGGTGAGAGGGAAGGTGACTTGTGGTTGGGTGAGTAGCCTTGTGTATGTGGGTTTATGTGTGAGGTAAGTAGCCTTGTGTGTGTGGGGGGGGGGTAAAGTAGTCTTGTGTTGGTGGAAATGTGATGACAAGGCTTCTTGTGCAATGTTGGAGTCACCTTGTGCATGCATGTGAAATGAAGGAACAAGGCTACTTGAACAATAGTGAGTCACCTTGTGAGAGAATTGAGAGCACAAGTTGCCTTGTGCTATGATTAAGTCACCTCCAAGCATGAGAAATGGAAGGACAAGGCCTCTTATGGAATGTTAGGCTGCCTTAGGTGTGAAATTGGAAGGGATAGGGTGACTTGTGTCACTTACAAGTCGCCTTGATTGAGTTGCAGGGCATGCTTTTGAGGCATAAAATCACCAAGTCGCCTAGTGCCATCATTGGGGTTACCTTTTGCCATGAGAAATGAAGAGCAAGTCCACTTGTGAGTGTCCAAGTTGCTTTGTGTCTCTAGCAAGTTGCCTTGGCTTGTTTATAGGATGAGTCTATGAGGCATCGAGTTCATAAGCCGACCTATGCTAAGCTTGAGCCGCCATGGGGGCTATGAAAAAGGGGAAATTGGGTCGCCTTAGCCTGTGTTCAAGTCACCTCAAGCCCCTAACAAAATAGGGACAAGTTGACCTGTAATACTTGTGAGACGACCTTTAAGCATGGAAAAGGTGTGAAATGGCCAAAATACCCTCCAAACCTAAATAAAAACTTAAAAATAAAGAGGGATAAAATGGAAATTTCACCCCATTATAACAAGGCTTCAACAAAGTCTTCAATTCTCATTTTTTTCCTCCTCTCCCGACACTCTTTTCTCTCCCTACGAACTTCCTCTCCCTCACTCTTCCATTTTCATTTTTCTCTGTCAAAAATAGATTATCTCTCTACAAAATCACCCTATAAAATTTTCCAAACTCCCAATCAAACCCCTAGATAGAGAAAAATTTGGGAAAAAATTTAGAGTTTGATCCAAAAGGGGGAAAATCTAGGGTTTCTGTGAGCCAACACCTAAGGTTCAATGCGACCATGAAATTAAGGTAATTTTCTCATCATCTTCAAGGGTTTAGTTCCATTTCTCATAAATTTAAAGTTTATGTTTGAAATTTGGGATTTTTGTTGAGAAAGAAAATTAGGGTTTGAAGCAAGTTGATGTCGGACGGAATTTATGAACTTTTTAGAGGTAATTTTGCTCTTTTCAACTTAGATTTATGTTTCCTTACCATGAAATTTGAAATATCAATTTTAATTGTGAGATTTGGTTTGAAAATCTAGGTCTAGGGCTTATATGTGATGAAATTTTGGAAAATAGTGAATGAAAAATTTATATAGATGCAAATGATACATGAATGATTAAATAAGAATATATATTCATGAATTTGAGAAAATTAGGATTATACTATATTGGATAAAAATTTCTAAATCTTAAAAATGGAGGTGATTTAACATTTGATTCATGTTTATTGTTTTAGGATAAAATAATTGGAAACCAAAAAAAGGATTACCTTTGGATTAGTTGTGAATTAGGAGTGTTTATCCTCCCAAGAGATGAGTGATTTCATGCTTGTATTTAAATGAGAAAACTTATCTTTATCAAGAATGCTTTTATTAATTTTTCTAAATGATTTTTGAATTCTTGGATTTTTTATATTTTAGTGTATGTGGAATATCCTAAGGAATGAGTTTGAGATTTTTATGCATCCTAATGGTTTGAATGAGTACATGTGTCATGTTGACTTATTAAATTGTCTACCTTGTGATGTTGGTTATTGATGAATGGTTATTGAATTGATAGTATATGGAAACAGAATGGTGCATGTATTGGCTTGGGGTGAGAGCCTAAACTCCTAAAAATGACTAGTCATTTCCTGCCATGGTGCGACTCGATGGGGTGACGTGGTGGGGTTATTATTTATAAACATGGTGTGTAACTGAGTGTAATGGTATAATCATGATCGAATAACATGTCATCTAAAGGGCATGAGACAGTTGATTGCACTACTAACGAAAACCATAACCAATGCCAAGGATGTGGATATTTTTAAATGAAATTTTTTAAAACCCTTGATGGTCTCATCTTAGGTCGTGGTAGACCTTTGTTGGGAATATAGATTTTTGGTTGCCCCGGGTTTGAAAAATGCAAATTTAGGATGCATATGAGACTAAACTATGATGATTATGAAACGTGATGATTTGGAAACTTTGGTTTGAAATTCATTTTTATTGAATGAAATTGAGAATGCCATGATGGTTTGAAATAATTATATATTTGATATATCTACTACACAAATTTTTGTTTTTGTACAACTTATATATCACTCACAAGGTATGCTTTATACTCACTCTCCCCTTCCATTTTACAGAGAACGCCTAGTTGAGACTTGTGGATGCCTAAGGTGAATTGAAGAAACTTGTTTCATTGGACATCACCGGGTATTAGTTCTCTTTTAGTCAGGGTACTTAGTGGACTCAAATGGGAAACAAATTTTGTAATTATTTTTGAAAACTCATTTTGTACTCTATTTATTTACTCTATGATTTAAATATGGTTTTATAAACTTAAAATGAGAACATTCCCTTCTTATTTTCTTGAACTTTCTTTGGGAATTGTATTGATGGAAGATTTGACAAGAACCCCTTGAGTCGGGACTCATTTAAAAATCTATGGACTATTTGGATTGGAATGACTAGTTTGGCCAAATTGCATGCATGCTTAAATATAGATGGACCTGGTTGGTCCTTTGATTGTGAAATGTATGCATGTTAGATTATTTGGATGGTTAAATGATTTTGGAAAATTGTTGGATATTGATAAATGTCTTGCGCTATCTCGGTGTATGCGTAGAGGTTACACATATGTTAGGGTAATGCGGCAGTTGTCACATGCTCGATTCGAGGGTCAGGGTGTGACAACTAAGGTAAAGAGGATTTTATGAAAAAATTATGAAAAATCCTTTGGCAGATTCTACCAACGGCCATTGGTAAGAAAATGGTTTTTGGCAAACCCCAAGAGTATTTAAAAAGAAAAATTTTGAATTGTTTATTGAATTGGAATACTTGAATCATGGTGAAATGTGATTTAAATTTCAATTTATGTAAATTGTTTCATCATTTGAAATGTGATGAAATTGATGATATATGTTTAGCACCACCGCCCTCATCCCTGACTCATGTTCATCATGCCATTGCACTCCACTCACTGAGTATTTTAATAGTTACTCCTTTTTTCTAAATTTTTCAGAGGAAGTTTAAGCTGGGGATATCATTTTGAGCCAGTCGAAGAAGTTATATTTTGCTAATCCTCGATAGGTAAAAATTGTGAGATTATTTTGAGAATCTAGGTTATATGAACCATGGAATGAAAATTTTGTACAATTTTCTCTCTCTCTCTCTCTTTCTCTCTCTCTCTTTATGTTAGGATTTGGTAAATACTTGCTCTATCTTTCTCTGGGCAAGTATTAGACAAATTCTTATATTTCTTTTTTTTTGAGGATGAACTTTATTTATTGGTTCCAAGAAATTTCTTTGCTAACTTATTTCTTCGAATTGAGACATTTGGATTTTATTATGAATTTTGAGTATATTTAGACTATGAAAATTTTATGTAAATGTTTGAAAACTGTGACAACCCAACTTTACTCAAACACTTGACACAAAAAGGGCAAAATGGCAATTTTGCCTTCCACTATAAAAGGCTTGATCCAAGCCCTAATTCCATTTTTTTTTCTCTCTCGACTTCTCTCACTCCTCTCTCACTCTCTCCCTTTGTCTCTTACTCTCACTCTCTATTTCTCCCTTGAGAACCCATGAAACACTTCCAAAACCCATAGATTGAGTCTCCAATTCTCCAACAAGCATGTAGAGGACCGAAGGTAGAGAGAGAACTAGGTTTTCTAGTGATAAAAACCTAAGGTTTTGTGGGATTTTAACTTGGAGATGAAATCGACAGCACGAATAGAGATAATGCTTCTCCCTCATCTTGGATTTGAGCTGTCACTGCTTGTTTTAAAGATTTAGGTTGAGATTGGTGAAGATGTGAAATTGGGGATTTAGGGTTAGGGTTTATAAATGTTGAAATTTTGTGAAAATCAAGAATGATAGCCACACATGGTTGTAATTGGTGTGTAACTAGTGGAAATGGAATATAAATTTATGAATTTTGAAAAATTAGGATTGTGTTAACTTGAGAGAAATCGAAATAACCCTAGTTTTACAAGTGGATTGAATGAGTAATAGATGTTTATTTTCTTAGGCATAAGACATTGGACTCAAGTAAGGGGATTAAATATTACTGTGGATTGAATTGGGAGTGTTTACCCTCCCAAAAGGTGAGTGGTAGTTTTAAGTGAGAAAATATTTTGTTTGATTTTATAAATGTTTTTAAAATTGATATCCAAATTATTTTATGATTGTGGAGTATCCAGAAAGAGGATTTGAAATGAAAAATGTATCCATATGTTGAATTGGAAATAATGTGTCATGTTTATCGATTCATGTTGATTATGATTTAATTGAATTCATGTATTGAGAATTTGTTAAAAAATTGTTAGCACATTTTGATATATATTAGGATGATTGTGAAATGGTACTGTATGCAATGATTAATAGCTATAGTCATTCCCTTCATGGAGCGATCCGACAGGGTGATGTGGTTTGACATTTATTTGACTAAGGAGGAAGCTACGCTTGAGAGGTGCCTTCGAAATCATTCCCTCGGCTAACTTGGTTGCACCACTAGTGTGGTCTGAACCAACGCCAAGGTTGGAGTATTTTTGTGAATTGAAACAAGTATGAAAACCCTTGATAGTTCTATCCTTGGTCGTGGTAGACCATTGTCGAGAACAATGATTTTTTGTAACCCTGTGAGTTTTGGAAAACTTATGAAAATTACTAGATGCATATGACTTATTTAATATATTTCATCGAATTGTGTTAGAAACTTGATGTTGATGATGAATCTTGATTTCTATGGTTATGATCAATATGATTTTGAGGTAAATGTGTTGACATGTTCACAATCATTTCTCATTTATTATCATAACATGTTATATACTCACTGGGTATAATATATACTTACCCCTCCTAATTCTATTTTTATAGAGGAATTTTAGTTGATTCTCATAGTCGTTTAACAACGGATTTAGGGTGATTGCCTTCACAAACTTTCTTTTGGTATAGATTTTATTTCATTCTTTTGAGGTATTGATAGATGGATCTAAGGAGGGTATTTTGTATAAAATCTATTTGGAAACTTATTTAACTTTGTATTTTGATTTTGGTTGAATTTGTTTATGTATAAGTTTCATTATGGACCTTTAATTTCTCCTTTTTTGAAATTCCCTTTGGAACTAATTGTTGGTCTTGCTTCCTATCCTTCGAGTGGGAATTGAGTTGTATTATTGGATGATATTGAGTGACCAGGATAACCTATGGTTTTATTGGGTGTTTTGAAAGCCTTGTGATACCTTAGAGCATGGGGTGTGTTGGGGGTGGATTTCGAATCCATAGATCTAGATCTTTGTGACTCGAACAGGTGCTCAATGAAAGGGATTGAAACCTGCAAAAGACTGCCAGAGGGTGTTCCGGCAGGGGAGGATCCAATGCTAAAGTAAAAAAGAACGGTTTTCGAAAGGATAAACAAATTGAGAATGAGGGAGAACAGATCTTCATGTGATCTTTCTGCATCCTGTGTTGAGTTAGAGGACTTATGTGGCTTGATGCCTTGAAAGCTTTTATATAGTGTCTCTCTCAGAACTGTGTCGTCGTGGGGCGTTGTAACCCTAGTTTTCTTATGGAGTGATTTGGGGATTCCAGATCATCAAAGATTTGATATTGTTATCATTTAGGAAGTTGAATTATATGAAGAGATTCTTTATCTTATCGATTAGATTCTCAGGGTTTCCTTCCTTATTCGAAAAATCTGTTTCATGTTGAAATAAGAAGCTCAATCAGAACAAGATTTAGTTCGTGTACTACCGATTGGGAACAGAAGTATTCGATTCCTTTAATATTCATTAGTCATCGGTTGGATAGAGAGGATAAAAGTTCGGTCTCACCGAATGTATTCGCTCGTCGGTCAAGCTACCCAAGTCGATGTGTGGCTTGAAGGGACTAAGCCCTTCGGGACCACAAATGATTTGTTGGGTATCGGGCACCCGAATGCAGTATGGGTTGGTATTTGGATTATGTCTCATCTTTTGGCCCTGACTCAGGGCGTTGATTTGTAGGAGAGGTGCCATGAGTGAAGTTCGCTTCTCAAGAAGTTGGAAAGGCATGAAAGCTGGCGACACGTGTTTCCTGAGGTCATCTGAATCGTTTGTAATTGATACGAAATTAAAGTGGATGGAATATGAATCCCCCTTTTGCCCCAACCATCTCATACTCCCCTGGTATTAATACGTTCCACCTTTCACTTGATTCAATTCGAAATTGATATGGCGCAGGAAGGTGAGGTGGCATGCACTCATTTTAATTCGCACACTTTTCATGGAGGCACTTCAACTGTCCTAAGATATTGAAAAGATCTTTTTGTGCCTATAAATGGGGACTGTGGGATTTTGTGGTGTTTTAACAAATTTTTTCCTACGCTTGAGGGCCTTTTTCTTGTAAGATTTGTCTTCCATAAGAAATCTTCAAAGGGATGCTTCAGCTTTGCGAAGTTTGGTAGCGTTAATCGCTTCTACTGGTGTGAGGTCTTGTCAAGAATGGGGACTATTGGTATGAGGTCTTGTCATGCCATTCATTATTCGAAAGTCATGATAGGCTTCATTGAGGTTTCTTTTAGGGGTCCTTAACTCAGATTTAAGAAAAGAGTCCCCTTCTATTTTGGGTGGTAGGGCATGCCGGTTGCATATAGAGAGTTAGGTGATGGAAGAAAGTATGATAATATTTTGATGCATCCTTCGACTCCCTTCTTGATTGGTTTGTCTCCCTTTTCAACAGTCCCGTTGTATCAGTAGGGCTACAAATTTTCGCATGCAAGTTTCACTTGTGGCTTCTGTGGTCTTTGATACTTGGGGCTATTGTTTATTTTCGTTGTTCCTGTTTTTACTATTTTTGTACTCTCCAGTGTTGCCGAACGATAGAGGCGAGTTAGCCTTATGTATTTTTTTTTTGATGTAATCGGCTCGATCAAGAGACTTGTAAAGTGTAATTACTCATGTAATTGAATAGCTATGAAATAAAAGAGATTTGCTCTTCTTACTTGTTGTTTATTGTCTCTATCGGAACTTTTTTGTAGGCTGGTCCACTTTTGTGATCGACCCACTTATGTGATGGACACTGGGGGTTGTCCTTGCACCTTCCAGGTTGATAGGGAATGTTCTGTCTGTCTATTGACATGGACTTAGTCGATGACGCTTGCTTTTTGACCGAAGTTCATCCAAGTGATTGAATCCTCTCGCTAGGACGGGGCGACCAAAGCCCTTTAGGGGTGTAAGTACTTCTGGTAGGACAGGAGACTAAGGCCCGTTCAGGGAGATGTAATCCTTCGATAGGTCGGGGAGACTGAGGCCTTCTGGGGAGATAGATCCCTTCGATTGGACGAAGTGACCAAGGCCCTTCGGGGAGATAGATCCCTTCGATAGGACGGGACGACTGAGACCTTTTGGAGAGATAGATCCCTTCGATATGACAAGACAACTGAGGCCCTTCGGGGAGATAGAACCCTTTGATAGGACGGGGCAGCTGAGTTGGCAGGTAGCTTCCACTTTCCTTAGTACCAAGTCACTTGGTTTGAAAGTTTGGCTTTTGACTTGTTGGTCATAATATCGTACCATTGTTGCTGATACATATCCATTTGAGTAGACGCGGATTCCTGTAGTTTAGGGAATAGGTCTAGATGTTCACTCAAGGTTGATTCGTTTGTTTTGGAATCATACTGGGTTACCCAAAGGGAGGGAATCTCGATCTCCACTAGTATAACAACTTCACTTTTGTATGTCAAATTGATCAGAGTCTCTCCGGTTGCTCTTTTGGGTATGGTGCGGTATAACCAGAGGATATTATAGAGTTTGTCTACCCATCGTCCTTTGGCTTCATCTAATATTGTCTTTAGCTTTTGAAGGATCGTCTTGTTGGTTATTTTCGTGAGTCCATTGGTTTATGGATTGGCAACCGATGAGAACCGATGATTGATCTCTAGCTTTGCGTAGAACTCTCAGAAGTTAGTATTATCAAATTGTTTTTCGTTGTCCATGATAATGACGTAAGGTATGCCAAATCGAGTGATGATGTGTGACCACATGAATTACTGGGCCTTAGTAGCTGTTATTTGGGCTAGAGGTTCGGCTTTTACCCATTTAGTAAAGTAGTCGATGGCCACTGTGAGGTAATTTCTCAGCCCAGTAGCAGATGGATCACAATCTGGTAAGGGGGCTAAGCTCGGTAGAAGGTGTTTTGGGAATCGAAGAGAATCGTTGGTATTTGTCACATTTTTTGATATAATTATTCGAATAGTTCTTTATGGTTGGCCAGTTATACCCTTGTTGTAAACCTTTGTGTACCAGATTGCAAGCCCCCAGGTGGCTACCATATATCCCTTTGTGGATCTCCTGCAGGACGTAGTTCCCTTTTTCTGGGGGTTAGATATCTCAAATAGGGATGAGTAAAAGACTTTCAATATAACTTTCTGTCGATGATTGTATAGTAAGCGGCCTTTTGCTTTAGCTTAGCTGCTTCTAGTGGTGTGTCAGGCAATCGGTTGTCTCTTAAGTATGCTTTGATCGGGTCTTTCCAACTAGGAGGTTGGTCTACTCCCAGGACCCTTTCAGGTTTGTCAATGTTGGGGTATAGTAAGCTTTTGATATAGACTGTTCAGTTAGAAGTGATCGAATTGAGTTGGCCAACTTGGAGAGTATATCGGCTCTCACGTCTTTCAAATGAGAGATTTGTTAGATATCAAACCTTTTTATCCTTGCCATCGTCTCGCGTAGTTTACTTAGGTATTTGGTCATAGTTGGGTCTTTTGTCTCATAGACCCTCTCGATCTACTTGACTACTAATTGGCTATCAGTAAATACTCAAGCACTTTGGGCTCCCATGTCTACTACAATCTGGAGTTCTATCAACAAGGCTTCATATTCTGCCTGCTTATTGGTGGCCCTAAGTCGAAACGGAGGGCATATTCTACTTTGAAGTTGTTAGGGTCTATTAGTATGAGCCCGACACCACTATCCGAAGAATTCGAGGACCCGTCAACATGTATGGTCCAGTCTAGCAACGACCATTCATTAGGATCTTCAACGGGTATAGATGTGATCATGACCGGAAGAGTACACTCAAGGATGAAATCAGTCAAGGCCTGGTCCTTGATTATTGGTCGAGACTAGTAATGGATGTTAAATTTGTCCAATTTGACACTTCACTTCATTAAACGACCAGATGTGTCTCTTTTTTGAAGGATTTGCTTTAACGGCTGATCGGTGAGTACCGCAACGGTATGACTTGGAAGTACGATTGAAGTCGTCAGGCCAAGATGACCGGTGCATATGCTATCTTTTTGATCATTTAATAATTAATCTTGGCTTCCTTAAGTATCCAATTGATGTAATAGATGTACTTTTAAACAGTTGAATCCTGTCTCACAAGGATAGAGCAAAGCGCCTGATCAGAAATAGAGAGATAAAGGTAGAGTTTTTCACTAGCAATCGGTCGAGAAAACAATAGAGGGGCCATAAGATACTTTTTGAGCCATTTAAAGGCCGTTTGGCACTCAGGTGTCTATGCGAATTGTTGAGATCTCTTTAGAGTATCAAAAATAAGTTTGTACTTCTCTCCAACTTTTGACATGAATCGGGTTAGAGCCGCTATCTGACCGGTGAGACTCTACATCTCTTTCAGTGTTCAGGGCGGTAACATATCCAGAATAGCTTGTATCTTTTTGGGGTTTGCCTCAATCCTACGGTTAGTGATCATAAAATCCAAGAATTTGCCTGACAAGATTTCAAATGTATGCTTGGTGGGGTTTAGTAGCATGTTATAATCCTTGATCGTCTGAAAGGTTTCCTCAAGGTCGCAGCGTGATTCTTAGCGTCAGTGCTTTTACAAGCATGCCATCCATGTATGCTTCTACATTGCGATCAAATTGATCTTTGAAGATTTCACTAACCAGCCATTGGAAGGTCGCCCTTGCATTTTTTAGAGTGAAGGGCATGACTTGATAGCAGTATGTACTGAACTCAGTAATGAAGGTTGTTTTCTCTTCGTCCTCGGGCGCCATGCGTATTTGATTGTACCCCAAGTAGGCGCGTATGAAACTCAAGAGTTGGTGGCTTGAGGAGTTGTCCACTAACTTCTCGATATTCAGAATAGGGTAACTGTCATTTGGACATACTTTGTTGAGATTCGGGAAGTCCACGCACATTCTCTATTTACCATTGATTTTTTTTATTATTATTATCAAGACTACGTTGGCTAGCCATTTGGGATATTTAACTTCACGAATGAATCCGATAGTTAGAAACTTTTGGACTTCTTCTTGAATAGCTCATTGGCGTTCAAGGGTGAATACCCTCTTCTTTTATTTGACCTGCTTATAGCCTGGGTTTACTATTAATTTGTGAGTAATGATAGATGGATCGACGCCAGGCATGTCGTCAAAGGACCAAGTGAAAACCTTGGAGTGCCGCTGTAGGTAACTAACAATAGCATTTTGTAGGGGCGTAAATAGAGCAGCCCCGATCTAAATAGTCTGGTTGGGGTTGTATGCCAGAGGAATTTCGATCATTTCTTCTACTAGTTTTAGTTTGCTCATCAGTTTGATGTCACCCCTAAGTTCTAGGGTATCGATAGAAAAGCTCTCTTGCCCATCTTGATTAGTGAAGAAGGTGTAGAGATTGGGATCGCTACAGATAGTTGCGATCCCATCCAACGTTCTGAACCTCATCTTTATGTGCTGAGTGCCTAGGTAAGGCTTCTAGTTCATCCAGACGCGGTTGACCGAGGATGGCGTTGTACGATGAGAATAGTTTTACCACATGAAAGGTGGCCTTGATAGTTGTATGGTTAGAGGGAGTCCCTAAAGTTACAGCAAGTGGAATGATCTCCTCTGAATAGTTGTATTCATTAGACAATCTTTTGAGGGATCTGATTAGGGGTTTAAGGTGTGAAGAGCTGAGACTCATTTGATAGAGAGTGTCCAAAGTAAGGATGTCTCAATCTGCACCTTGGTCGACGAGAACCCTTTTTATCGTATGAGACTCTATTTTAATAGTAACAACTATGAGATCGTTGCGACTGGGGTCAACCCCGATCAAATTATTATCGTCGAACCTGGTGGGCCATTTTCTCTTAGCTGTAGCCATTTTTGTTTAGTGATAGGAAGTTGGTGAGAAAAACTAATGACTAGCCTAGCTTTCCCACGGACGGCTCTAATCTGTTAGAGGTGGGTTTCGACTCCACAAATCTAACTCTTTGTGACTTGAACAGGTGCTCAATGAAGGGGTTTGAAACCTGTAAAAGACCGTCGGAGAGTGTTTCGCTGGGAGAAGTTCCGATTCTAAAGTCAAAAAGAGCGGTTTTTGAAAGATAAACAAACTGGGAAGGTGGAAGAACAGATCTCCTTATAATCTTTGTGTGTCCTATGTTGAGTTAGAGGGTTTATCTGGTTTGATGTTTTGAAAACTTTTATACAGCGTCCCTCTCAGAGCTATGCTATTGCGGGGTATTGTAATTCTAGTTTCCTTATGGAATGATTCGGGGATTTCGGATCATCAAAAATTTGATATTGTTATCACTTAGGAAGTTAAATTATACAGAGAGATTTTTTCTCTTATTGATTAGATCCTCAGAGTTTCCTTCCTTATCCGGAAAATCCATTTCATACTGAAATAAGAAACTCAATCAGAGTAAGATTTAGTTCGTGTACTATCTATTGGGAGTAGAAGTATTTAATTCCTTTAGTATTCGTTAGTCATTGGTCGGATAAAGAGGACAAGCGTTCGGTCTTACTAAATGTATCCGCTTGTCGGTTGTGCTGCCCAAGTCGATGTGTGGTTCGAAGGGACTAGGCCCTTCGGGACCACAAATGCTTTGTCGGGTATTGGGCACTTGAATGCAGTACGGGTTGGTATTTGGATTATGTCTCATCAGGGTGAAATGCATTTGTGTTATGTGATAGCGTGACGGTTATCGCGTATCAGAACCTACGGTTTGGGATGTGACACCTATTCTTTGGTTCCCGTTCCCTTTGCAATCAAGGAAACCGAGGTATGAGATCTTGTTCAAGTAAGGTCGTCCTCTGGATCTATTCTCTCACCCCCACCACTCTTTCTTTCCCCCTCAAGTATTAAAACCTATGCTAATGTTTCCACCATTGGTTTTTTCACCATTATTTCCCTTCATTAGATTTCCTCTTGGGAGATATATAGGGGCAGAATCCTTTGACACCCAGCATCAAAAATTACTTTGACCGCTGTAAATCTTATTTCTGCTAATATTAGATGCAATTTTTTTGATATTTAATATCTTTTATTCATGTATTATCTCTTATTTATTGTTTTTCGTGTACTCTCTTTCCCTTTTTCGTTTTTTTCGGCCTTTATCTCTCCTATTTTCCTCTGTTTTAATCATAAATTTCTTGAAATTTTGCCAAAGAAAGGAAAAAGAGAAGAAAAGGTTGAATTCCTCCCAAAAATTAAGGGAATTGGCCTGATTCAATGTCATTTATTTATGGAGTATCTATTTCAAATATTTTGAAGAGAATTATTATAATTAAAATTTAAAGAGTTATTCGAAAGTAGATATAAAGGTTAAAGAGTTTACTTACAATTTTGACTTTATTAAATATTTACTTGTATACAATATATATATTTCTTTCTGAAAGAGGTGGAAAGAAAGTTAGTTGCCTTTTTTACTCTTTTATTGAGCACAAGAAAAAAGAAAAAAAAATTGTACATTGACTTTTAAATATTTAGAAATTTGAATAATCATTATCATAATCAACTAATATATCAAACAATATTTTTTTTTCCTCACAACCAAATAACTCAAGCAATTAGTTTTATCAATTTTTGATATAATTTATATTAAAAGTAGATATAAAGTTAGTTTTATCATTTTTTTTCTTTTAATTGTTTCTATCATTTCAACAGCAAATGGTTGCACAAAAAGTAAAGTCCGTACAAAGTAATCATACATATTTAAGTAAATTATTTTTTTAATACTATTTTTGTAAATTTTAATTAGTTACATTTGCACTTTGTTTCTTAATTTTAACATAATTTTAAATTAACAGTAAAACATGTGTTTAGCTTTGACATGGAGAGGGAAAAGAAGGGAATAATATATATTTTAAGTGAGGAGATCAATAGATTGAAATAGAGATGTCATCGGGTCGGTTTGGACCCGAAAATAGACCCAATAGGCCTGAAAAAGCCTAGCGCGTGAACCAGACCAGGATGAGCAGTAACCCAAATCAGCCTGGCCCGGGTACTGTAGCGGGCCGGGCTGGTTCAATCCTTTTTGGAATCGGAAACCGACCCGACCTGGCCCGCCGATTCCAAAAATAGTAAAGCAAAAAAAGGCAATAGAGCAAAAAAAAAAAAAAAAAAATTCCCGACCGGAACCGGTCCGGCCCGAACCGGCACGCAAGTTCCAATTCACCGGGCCAGGCCGGGCCGGTTCCACTTAAAAAAAATTTGGAACCGGCCCGGCCCGGACCGGACTGACCTAGGAACTGCTTCTAGCCCGGTCCGTGGTTCTGGGAACCGGCAGTGAACCAGACCAGGCCCCGCCCGGTCCCGTTCCATGTCTAGATTGAAAGAAGAGAGAGAGAATGGGAAGAAAAAATAAATGACATTAAATACAAAAAATATTGTATCTAATGCCAGCCGTTAGATGAACTGTACATCTACAATTAGAAAAAGTTGCCAATTGACCCTGCCACACACACACACACAGATCTTTAGCAATATGCTGTCAACAACGCCAAAACACAAATCAAAGCAAAAAATAAAGTAAAATAGGGATTTACACAAATCGACTATATTTTAAAGGAGTAGACATGTAGAGATTGAAAATAAGAATTTGCCATGGAACCCAATTTTGATTCACATACACAAAGTGGTGAAACACACCGCATCCTTCCTCTCATGGAGAGCCAAGAATAAGCATCCAAAGGAATCCTCAGGTTTCCCAAACAAAAGGGTCATCAGCCCTCTAACTTACTTTCCCAAATTGGAATTACTTTGAAGATTACACTCAATTTTGATTCACGTACACAAAGTGGGGAAACGCACCACATCCTTCCTCTCATGGAGAGCCAAGAATAAGCATCCAAAGGAATCCTTAGGTTTCCCAAACAAAAGGGTCATCAGCCCTCTAACTTTCTTACTTTTCCAAATTGGAATTACTTTGAAGATCATACCCAATTTTGATTCACGTACACAAAGTGATGAAACACACCACATCCTTCCTCTCATGGAGAACAAAGAATAAGCATCCAAAGGAATCCTCAGGTGTCCCAAACAAAAGGGTCATCAGCCCTCAAACTTTCTCACTTTTCCAAATTGGAATTACTCTGAAGATTATTAATGATCTTCAAAGTAATTCCAACAAATTTGTTGGAATAAGCAATGATCTTTGTCTTCAAAATAATTCCAACAAAAGATCATTGCTTATTCCTTCAAAGTACCAACAAAAGATCATTGCTTATTCCAACAAATTGGAATTACTTTTGTTGGAATAAGCAATATTGCCTATTCCAACCAAAAAAAAAAAAAATCATTGCTTATTCCAAAGTATTTGTTTTTGCCTTTTCAAAGGTGGTTATTATTAAGGTTTGAAGTTCAATGTATATGGAAATCCAACCGGTGTCCTATGGGAACTCAGTCCTAGAAATCTGAACAGTCCTATCCTCAGCACATATGTACATATAGCCCTGCCATTTGCATATCCCAGTTGTAGAAGAAAGTTTCTTGAAGCTTTATTACATCAAGACGATATATATTTTAGTTTCATTGTAGAGTTTGAAGATAATTTTAGAGGGGTAAAAAAGAAATAGGAATGATGGTACCTTGTTTAACCGTGATTATGGTAATTCGATAAGGAAGACAATCGTCACTAAATTCAAATCTTTCCGTATTCTTGTAAAATTTTAATTCTCGTGGGCTTTCAAGAAGGAAGGAAATCTTTTTAAAATTTTAAACCTTCCTTAATCTAAAAAAAGTCTAAATTTTCCAAAAGTCTTTGATTACAATCATTATCATTTTGAAAGACCTCAGACAAAAAGAAACTAGGGTTTTCTACATATCTGGAAAGACTATAAATATAGAGTATAGACAACTCTCAGAGGAGGACAGAGTTTTACACACGAGAGAGAGGGAATTCTATGTGTCATTTAGAGAGGGATTTCATATCTATTTATACACACTGACGAAAGTAGGGTTTCATGCCTAATCTTATATAGTCAATGGTATGACTCCATAGCCGATTTCATATGATCTAAGGTACGACTCCCTAACCAGCGCTATATGATCAGAGGTACAATTTTATACTAAATTCTATACACTATTGGAGGTATGACATATATCACGCAGATTATATCACAAGACATTACATATGCAATAAATGACATGTATTCATATATAGCACTCACCGTAGAATACTCATGCATGCTAAACACACACAAGGGGGCTTCGACATCCACTCGAATGATGCATTACACGCATAGAGGCCATCAGGGCCATATCTATGATTACTATCAGTCTTTATTTTATCACTCTTACTGACTTAAATATCGTAATCCCCCCATCGGGTTAGCCCTGGTGGGGTTTTTACAGGTTTCTCATTCGAGATGAGCCGACAAACACCATTAGCATTGATTCCCCACTCGAGTTGGAAGAGTAGATATTTGTAGAGCAAAAATCACCTCTAACAGATTGGTGTCGTATGTGGGAATGACTGACTGATCAGTCATAGAGATTTCACACCTTGTTTCACTTCCTCTCTCCTAGCGCCATCCCATAGTTAGGGATCTATCTCCCCGAATGGGCCAGCATTGCCTAGTCCTCCCGAACGGAGTCCATCATCAGGGATCTATCTCCTCGAACGGGCCAACGTCGTCCAATTCTCTAGAAGGGAATCTATCGTTAGAGATCTATCTTCCCGAATGGGCCAACGTCACCTAGTCTTCCCAAACGGAGTCCATTGTTAGGGATCTATCTCCCCGAACGGATTAGCGTCGCCGAGTCCTCCTGAACGGAGTTCATCATTAGGGATCCCCGAATGGGTTAGCATTGCCTAGTCCTCCCAAACGAAGTCTATTGTTACGGATCTATTTTCCCGAAACGGGCCAGCATTGCCCAATCCTCCTAAATGGAGTTTATCATTAGGGACCTATCTCCCCGAATGAGCCAGTGTCATCCATTCTATCATGCCCCGACCCACAGGTTCCGGCACACGACAGCCACCGCGCTACCCTAAAACACGTGTGAACCCCCACTCCATGTTCCAAGGTATTGCAAGATATGTAATATTGGACAAGTCCGGATTATGATGTGTACTCTAAGTGGATTATTTAAAATTTTTATATTTTGTAAAATGGTGGAAGAATAGTTAATTTAAATATAAGTACAAATTTCTGCTCCTTGGGTTGTCCAGAAAAGCCCTCTAGATATTTGACTAATAGCTTCTAAATTTTAAAGTTCCCGATCAATAAAGCTATCGGTTATTCGAGTGCTCGATATTCAGCACATGGTAGTGTTTGACTTTTTTAAGAAAATTTACTTGTTCAGTGGAGTTTTAGTATGTAGTAAACAATTTCTTCAAAATTTTGATTTTCTGATCGCTAGCTGGTGGAGACCATCTCTTGGTGATTTACTATTTCTTCGGTGTGATGTGAAGTTATAGTTTGTTTGCATCTGTGGAATTGAATTAATGGATTGTTTTATAATTTTTATATCCCATTGGTACACTTAAATTTTCATATGTCTTTCGGTATATTCCACCCCACTTACATCTTTAACGGTAAATATTTGAACTAATCGGTGAATGTCAAATTTTGGAAATTCCATCGGTAGTCATTTGAAATATCTGCTCGGTATTGACACTGTGAAGCTTATCGATATTGTGGAAACTTATCCTATCCGTGGACATTTAACCTTACCTCTCAGTATATTACTGTTTGTTTGTAGAGTATCAATAATTGTTTTGCTAAATTTCCACATGTTCCATCGGTACCGAATAATAGTTTCACTTCCACATTTTTCCAATCCCAATCAGTTACCTTCAACAACACTTGTAATTTTTTAGCCGGAGCAATTGGTTTTACTCTTATTTGGTCACCCATGTGTTGAACAAATACATTTGCTTCCTTTCCTTGTCAGTTCTTTGCATCCTTTGACAATTTTGATGAGAGACTTGTAGAGATGTGTTAATAAATTATTTTATAATTTTTTGTTATACACCTATCAGTATAATTTTACCGACTAGTATTTTGCAAATGGAAACATCTCAATGGTAACTATTTTGAGACTACCTCGGTACTGTCAAGAATCTGTTGGTGTACTTACAAATTTTGGGAAACTTATATCATCGGTTCTCCCAGTTGCATCATCGGTGATTCCTCTTGGTCGATCATGCTTGAATAATAGACTCTTTACATTCTTGTCGGCACATCCCTCAAATTTGCCTCATGTACATGCTTGAAGAATTATCTATAAAGATGAAATGAATGATGCCATAATCTAGGTGGTTCAAAATTTAGATTGATAATTCAAAAAATTAAATAAGATACCTATCTTGAATAAGTTCAAGAGTTTTCAAAAGAACAAGATTTGTGTGAAGAACATCTTACAATAATATTAATTCTCTCAAAAAGTTATCTCAAAAGTTCTCTCAAAAGTTTTGATTTTACATAATGTATAATAACGTATTTATAGTCTAAAAGTAATCCCTAAAATGGTAACTAGAATTTAAATAACTTCCTAAAATATAAAAGAAAAAAACGAAACTAAATAAAAGTAAACTCTTTTTTCTAAGTGTAATAAAAGTAAAATATTTTGACAAAATTTTCATATATTTTGACCAAATCAAATAAACTATCAAAATTTGTGTCAAAACATATTTTTACTAGGTCTTTACTCCTATTCACATCCTCCCTTAGTATTGGATAGTTTTAGGTCTTTTATTATTCTAATTAGGCTTAAATAAGCAAAATTAAGACCCCTTTTGATTCTTCATTCATTTAAACTCTAATTTTTTGTTGTAAAACTTTTCGGATTAAGTTTTTCAGCTCTTCATTGAATCTTTTAATTCGAGACTTCGTCACTGAACTAACTAGAATTTGAATTGGATCATGTGAATTTCTTATAACCTTGATGTTCTCATCAAAACCAATATCACAATATTCATGAGTAAAATTTACAATAACATATGTCAAATAATCATTCACAAATACAGTAGATGTATGCATATTTCAAATTCCCATTTTAGAATATTTCACAATCATAAATATTTACAAAAAACCACTTAAAAATCATTTATAAAAGAATTTAGAAAACTATTTTCTCATTTAAGGCATAACAGTCCATCGACTCACAGTGTTAGAGAGGGTATTCATTCCCAGATTTCTCAATAGCAAGAGCCTTACCACGATCTATTTGTTCGACTCCTAAATGATATTATCAAGTAACCAAAATTATTAATATCCATTTTCAAGTTAACCCAAAAATTCTAACATTCAAAATCCTAGTTTTTCTCTCACTTACAGTAACTCAATATGCTCCAAATCCAAGTGAACAACTAGGTAAGCAAACAAAAGTTGGGGGGTGGAAAGATGATAATATCTTGATTTTTATCTTTAAGTAATCTTTCCCGTTTGTCTTATACCAAACCCTTAGATCTTCCCCTTTTGTTATAGCTCTAGATTTCCTAGTTTTCTCCTCCCAAATCAAAGCTAGAATCTGGTTTTGGAGAGTCAAATGAGTAGTATGATATCTTTGATCTTGAGTTTTAGTGATAAATAAAGTTGGGTTTTAGGAGAGGAGGGAATAATGGTCTAGAAAGAGAGAGATGTGAGGTTCTTGGATTTTCATATGTTATGGAGTCTTAATCCCCCATTTTATTATGAAAACCATTTCTAATATTTGCCTAAGAGTCCTCATGCACTCCTAATTTACACAAATGCCCAACTTGTTCTTTTTGGGTTATGGGGAAGTTTAATGGGTTTAAACACTTGGACCCTTGTTCTTTGAAGAGAATGTGTTCAATGACAAGCAGGAAAGTTTTGAAATGAAGAGTACAAATCTATAGAAGATAAATTAGAATTGTTAAAATTTAGAGTATTTAAAAATATGAGTTATAATAAAAATTATATAACATATAATTAAAAAGTTTAAGTGACATGATGGTAATATGCTTTTTGGGTGATTTAGTGGTCTTGGGTTCAATGCTTCATGAAGACAAGTAACGACAAGGAATTGGAAGATTTGCAATTCTAAGCATATGTGTGTTATTGAGGAAGAAAATGCCGAGCAGGAGTGGTTCTCAATGAAATACACAGATAAGGGTTTGAACAATTTGTCAGGTAAATACCGTGAATCTAGTGAAGGCACCGATAGGTAGGTATGGCATCAAACATTAAATGAGGCAACCGAGAGAAAGTGGATAGTACAGTATCGAGAAGTAGTCTCAAAATAGAAACCAACAGAGTATGAATTTCACAATGTTCCAATGAAGAGGTTCACAATGGATATACCGACAAAGTAGGGAAAAGTATACCAACACGGCTTCAAAATGGGACATCTACGGACAGGTCCAAATATTCACCATCAGCTAATATAAGTGGATTGTAATGTGAATTGTGAAATACGGCTCTACTTTATATTTGAGCATGCGTTGATTGATAAAATGAATTTGGTAATATGGTGCTGGGAAAAAGGACTGTAGTCTGAGTCTTGCCACGGACCGTTCCGTTGGGGCGGCGTGGCTAAGGCTATTTATATATTTAGCTTGGTGGTAGGCGAGATGGTGAGCCTTCTCAAGCTGCCGGATAATATGGTAGCACTCCACGGAGTTTCGGGCCAACGCCAAGGTGGAGGGGATTTTATGAAAATTATGGAAAACCCCTTGGTGGGTCCTGCTAACGGCCATTGGTAGGATAATGTTTTCGGTAAACCCAAAAAATTGTGAAAAAATGAGATTTGACTGATTGAGTTGATTTTATGAGTTATAGTGGATTGATATGAATGATTTTATGAGATTGAATTTCGTTATTGCATTAAATGATAGTTGATACATATATTTGGCATTACCACCCTCACCCCTTATTTATATAATACATGCCACTACACTCCACTCACTGGGTATTTTAAAATACTCACCCCCTCCTTTTAAATCCTTTTCAGAGGAAGTGTAGACTTTGGCAGGCATCGGCTGATCCAAAGGCCTTTTGGTGATCCACGATAAGTATCGGTAGTGGATTTTACTTTTTTTTTTGAGACTTGATAAAGGTTCATCCATGGAAGGAAGCTATTGTACTATTATTTTGAAAGTTTGGATTTAATTGATACTTGTCGTATCTTTTGGGACAAGTATTGGTGTAATCCAATCTTGGTTTACGTGAAAAATGTTTATATTTGGTTAAAACTTATTTTTGTCAAACTTATTGTATTTATTTGGGACATTTGGACTTTCATCGAGATTGTTGAATATTTTTTTGATATTGTGACTCTGTGAAACTCTAAAATGGCTAGGAAGGCCACATTGCATGCATGCATGTACAGGATCCCCTCCCTAAATGTATGCCGATGCATGCTGGTATGTACAGAGATGGACCAGATGAGTCCTTTACAATCAAATTGTTATAAGCTTTTCTTATTCTGATGGGTTTATTGTTTTGGAAAATTTATTGGAAAATTTGAATGCTTTGCGCTATCCCGGTATATGGGGAGGTCATGCCCGTATGTCGAGATAACGCAGCGGTTGTTACGTGCTCAATGGGAGAGTCGGGGCGTGACAATAAAAGGATTCATAAAAAATCATTTTCTATTCAAAGCATAACAATCTGTCCACTCACTGTGTTTGGGAGGGTAGTCACTCTCAGATTTCTCAACAGCAATAGTCTTGCCACGACCAGTTCATTCAATTCTTAAGGACGTCATCAAGCAATAAAAATCATCAATATTTATTTTCAAGTTAACTCCAGAAACCCTAACATTCAAACCTCAGTTTTCTCTCACTTACTGTAACTAAATATTCTTCAAGTCAAGTGAACAGCTAGGTAAACGGACTAAAGTTTGGGGTGGAAAGATAAAAATACCTTGATTTTTGTTTTCAAATAACCCTCCTCGTTAGGGTTACACAAATCTCTCAAATCTTTCCCCTTTTTTGACACTTTAGATTTCTTAGCTTTTCTTCCCAAATCAAAGCTAAAATCTAGTTTTAAGGAGTCGGATGAGTAAATTGAAGCTGTTGATATTAAGTTTTGATGGCTGATTGTTTGGGTTTTGAAAGGGAAAAGACGAAAGGCTTAGAGAAAGAAAAGTGAAGTTTGGGTTTCGTGAACCTTCTGGAGTCTCAATCTTTACTCCTTTTTTTTTTTTTTTTAATTTCCAACACATTTCTATATTTGCCTAGTAGTCCTTGTTCATTCCTCAATTATACAATTGCCCCAACATGTCTTCTTGGATTTTGGAAAAGTTAACACTATAAGTTAAGTATTGGGAGTTGGGTCCAACTGGAGACAATGTGTCTACTGATGAGTAGGAAAAATTGAAAATAAAAGTACTATTTATTTAGAAATATAAATATATTAATTTTTGGAATATAATTTAAATGAAGTATAATATAATTAAAGGGTTTGAATGTCTTAATGGAAAAGTTCTTTTTGAATGTCTTAAAGGTCATGGGATCAATTTTAAATCAAGGCATGTAACGACAAGAAAATTTGAAATTGAAGGTACCGAAGACATTTATTGAAGCATGACCGAAGGCGTTGGTGCATTGGTTGAAACATGACCGAAGGGGCTACCAACATGACCGAAGAGGCTCCACAAAATTTACAAATTAAAATAAGAAAGTGATCACCAAAAACAACAAATGAAAAAGAACCGATAATTGCAAGTATGGGAAAATATATAAAAAGTTGATGAGAAAATTAAAAGGAGTGCCCGCCAGCAAATTTGAGGGTTGACTAATAGCAAAAATAAAGGGTTAATGACATTACCGAAAAGTATTATTAAAGCAAAACCGACAAGAAAAATTAAAAGGTAAATAAATTTGTTGAATTCAAGGTGACCAAACAGGATATTAAAAGAAATGCTAAATATGGGCACCGATAGGAAAAGTGAGAGAAATGTTGAACAGTGAAATCCATAATAAAGTGTATCGATAAGATTTCAATAAGGTGTTGACCGACAGGAATGGAACATTTGTTCGGGAGAAATTTAGGAAGACAATTATCAATAGACAATTATCAATAGCTTAAGACAAGCAAACAATAATATACTGAGAAGTAGGATTAAATGCCTACTGATAGGATAAATTCAAATATCCACAGTACCAAAGAGGCAGTAAGTCACCGAAAGATAGTTGCCATCGACTACCGATCGCGCAAAAATCTCAATTTTTGAAGAAATTATTTATTGGACACTAAAACTCTACTGAATAGACAATTTCTTTTAGAAAAGTCAAATTTTCTTCAAATACTGAATACCAAACACTCATGTAACTAATGACTCTACTGATCGGGAATCTTAAAATTTAGAAGCTATCGGTCTAGCATCTAGAGGGATTTCTTGGACAACCCAAGGAGCAAACAATCACACTTATATTTAATATTAACTATTCTTCCACCATTTTAGCAAATATAAAAATTTTAAATAAGCTACTTAGAGTACATATCACAATATGGATTTGTTCGATATTATATCTTGACCTGGAATGAACCCGGGCTTTCTCTTCTTGCCCTGAATTTCCCTTACTTTTCCCCTTTCAATCAATATTTTTTCGGCCCTCAAGGTGTAACATCGACACTACGGTGTCCGTATATTATTTCCGTTTTTGAATTTAATAAAATAATTCTCAATTTATATATATATGGAAAAATATTTAATTTGTATTGATTTTTGATTTTGGGGTTTTTAAATCGAACTTTTGGTATATTTAAAATGTTCGTACTTCCGATTTGTAGGGTGAGTATAAAAATATATACATATATATACACACACTTATTCATTTATTTATTTAATTTTTTACTCATTTAAATAATTAAAAAAAAAGAAGTCGAAATTAGGGCTTAAAGCCCTAATTTCCCTCTCTCTTCCCCTCTTTCTCTCCCCACCTCTTCACCTTCACCCTCCGCCGCTGCGACCTCACTTCTCCGCCTCCGGCCTTCACTGCCTATTCCCTCTCACTTTCCCTTCGGTTCTCTCTCTACTCTCTCCTTCTCTCTCTTGGCTTCTCTCTCACCCGCGACTCTCTCTCTCTCCCTCTCGCGGTTCTCTGCCGCCGTTGCAACCACCTTCAACCACCACCCCCATCGATCATCCCTCACTCTCTGTTTTCCTCTCTTTATCGCGCGATCTCTCTCTCTATCGCGCTATCTCTCTCTCCCTCCCGTGAGTTCTCTCTCTCTATTTCGCTCTCTCTCTCTCTCTGTCTCCCTGCCTTACTCCCAGCGTGCGACAGCCCTGCCACAGCGCTAGCGAGACAGCCCCTAGGTACGCGTGACCCCGCGCGAGATTGCCCCTGCGCGTGCGACTACAGCGCGCGACAGCTCCCGAGTGCACGACTGTTGTGCTACTTTGCCCTTGCTCGCATGCTCGAGCGCCCTGCTCTCTCCTTCGAGAGCCCATTAAAATCTTCAGAACAAAGAACCCTAGGTTGTGGCTTCTTCACTGCATAGGTAAGGGTTGGTCTCTCAATAACCCTAAAGTTTAATTCTTTAGGTGATTTAGTCTAACGGGTAGAATTTGTTTCAATTGGAAATACTACAGGTCCCAGAATGAGCTGATTGGCGCACGGAAGGTGATTTACGAACTGTGAAAACCCTAGGTGAGGGATTTCTAACTGATTCAGTTAATTGAATGCATTTAGGGTGAAATTAGCATAAGGAAGTGTTGTATAGGTTCAGGATATACGTTAGATTCGATTAGAACACATTGTTTAACATTATATGTTATTATTTAGGTTAAATATAGAATTTTATACGAAATTGAGCTATTTCGGATGATAGAATTGAGTTAAATTGATTTAAATGGTTTCACTTAGAGTTTAATTTGACAAATGCAAGAAAACAGTCGAAATTTGGGATTTGAGTTTAAGGATTGATGTAGTATTTTCATTATAAATTGCCCTGCATATAGGAAATCAAAATACAATTTTTATATTATGAAAATAGGCTTCAATACCTTTAAAATGACATATGGTTTGAAGAAATCGGATAAGAATTGAAAAATGTATGATTTTTCAAAGATTTTTCCATTTTGTAGGAAATTTATTTATTTGAGATTGGTTTTCAATTTTGAACGGTTTTAGGTGTTTGAATTTAGATTGGTTTGGATTTCATTATTTACTTATAAATGGAATGAAAATTGATGACATTGGAGTTTATTCATAAATTGAAGAATTAAGGTTTGTACAAACTTAGGGAAAATGATAAACCCTAAGAATAATTTGAAATTTGATGACTATTGTGATAATTTGATTAGGTTAATCTTGTTGGAGACTCGAGGAGTCAAATTCAGATTTATTTTGGAAATATGGAGTATTACCCTCCCTGGAATGTGAGTGGGACCCTAATCTCTTGCATGAAATAGTGAAACTTGATTTTACCTTGTTTTTAAACAAAACATGCTTTGATATGCATTGATTCGACGTGTGATATTAAATCTCAAATCTGTTTTGTGATTATTGGAGTGTCGTAAACTTATGATTTCTATGACTATGCATCCATGTTTGAATGAAATGAAATTGTGCCATGATTTGAGAACTTGAATGTTTTCTATTCTACCATTGCATCGGTTGTTGATTTGAAATGATTTTGATGAAATGTATTGGCACACGGATTTGAAATGTTTTGATGAACTGTGAGGGCACCGGGATGCCCACTTGTGATGAGATACTATGATGATGACATTGATGATTCCGTAGCTACGAAGGAACTTTGTAGAGGCACGGGTTGCCCGGATACGCTTTTGCAGGAGGTATCCGCAAACGTCCAGTTATATATTTATAGGCGCGGCCGGTTGAACCCTCATCGGGGGAGGACGTGTGTCCATCACCGTCTAGCACCGCACGTGGTCCTATTGACGAGTCTGGGTAAGCAAGGAGTTAAGCCCACGGCCAACGTCGGGGTAGAGAGCTATTTTTGAAACACTTTGCATAATAAAACCCCCGATGCGCCTGTCCTTGGTCATGGTTGACCTTTGCCAAGATCCTTTCGGCTTGCTCTATGATCCACTTGATTTTAAATGGATGCATATATGTATGATATCGTGTGAATGATTAAATGAGTTCACTTTATTCGAAAATATCATGATTTACTGTGAAATTTGAATTATTGGTTACGAATGATATTGACACTCCAATATTCACCTACACTATTAGTACTTGAGATTAATCCCCTCACTCACTGAGTATCCTCCCATAGATACTCACCCCCCTTCTTTCCTCCCTCAGACAGGATTGTTGTGCTGGAGCGATACTTCAGAGTTTAGAGATTTTGACGGATCTGGTTGTTCTTGACGGTGAGACTTAAGTTTAATTTGAAATACAGATTTTTCACTTTATTTCGACCCTGCGAGGTCTTGTTGAGGTCCATAGTTGACCGTGTACTTATTTTGGGATGACTGTATAATTTATGTATATTTATTTGCGAAACTCTCATATTTCATTTGCATTGAGGCGATTGTACGTATTTGAATGTTACTTGGAAAATTTGTTATACATTTGTATAAATTTAGGTCCGCTCGGTGTGGCAGTTGCTCATGCTCTAATTGGGCATGATGGTAGAGGTCTGTGGCTAGGTTTATTGATAAATTTTTATAGCCTTGCGTTGTTCTGGATGTCGGCTATGAGAGTTGTTGGTTTTGGAGAGGCCGGAATGACCATTTGTTTTATTTTGCAGGATGATTTTGAATTATACAGGTTTAAACAGGTTTAATTGTACATGGGAGATCTCCAATTTATGGGGAGGTTCTGCCCGATTTTCTGTAAAAATACAGTCGGTATCCAGGGCAACGGGCGGTTATTCACGATCCCGGTTCGGGGCGTGACACAAGGCAATTCCAACACATCTTGAAATGTATGCCCCTTTGTTATTAACATTTTCTCCCTAATATTTAAATTCAATCCTGATTTAAACTTCACGCACAAGAACTTCTCAGAGTTCACAAACTCCAAAACATATATAGCTACCTCCCTTAACTTAGTCTCATATTCTATTACAATTCTATTTCCTTAAACTAACTTGAAAAATTCTTTCCTTTTCTAATCCCTATAGAATCGGGTGTAGTATTTTTCTTTAAAAGTTCTAAGGAATTCTCCCAATGCAGGAGGTGTAGAAATCCTACCCCTTATGTTTTCTCACTATGTTCGAACACCCTTATCCAATAGCTTTACAGCTACCCAAAATTTCATCTCGTCATCCAACCTCATGTTGGTGACGGTCTCCTAAATTTGGCCAATCTTGTCATTAGCCACTAAGGCATCACAAGTGCCTGAGAATGTCTCACATCCCAATTATCTTGCCTCTTTGATCAATTTTGATAACTCAATGGTAGGTCGGTCGATTGATGCTACAATCGGAGGAGAAGGTGCCACCAGAGTACTCGGTACAAAGTCGGCATTGGAGGAGGAATGGCGGAGAGACTGGAGTTTGGTGTGGAGTTTGGAACTATGCTCCATAGGTGCTTCACCACTTTACTATTTGTTAAAGGGCAGTGATAGGGGGAGTAGAAATTCCGGTCAGAGGAGTCAGGCATGTCGACGTTGGAGGAGGCCATGTGAAGATAATGCGACCTCAGATTGAGGAGGTGGAATGGAGAAATCTCATTCGGATTTCTCATTCTTCTTCGTTGAGGCATAGCTCTACAAAAAAAAAAAATAAACTTAAACAATATAATAAGAATTAAACTAGATGATTAACCCCCTAAATATAATATTCCTAATTCCTAGGATCCATAAGAGGCATTTTAAAAACCCTTTGAAAACACTTTGAACATCAAAACTTTAAAATAATTTGAAAATAATTGAGAACCTTTAAAAATACTTGAAAATATTCGAAAACCTCTTAAATTTTTACAAAATAAGAGCGTAAACTCTAATACTAATAAAATTATCATGCCCCGACCCTCAGATCAAGCACGCGACAACCGCAATGTTATATCAGAATATAAACAAATCTAACCTGTACACCAAAATATCATAAGGCATTCATTGATATCCATTTATTTTTTCAAAATAATTCAATAATTTCAAGAAAATCAATATGCATACAACACACAAATAAGGACCATCCAAATCCATCCCTGTTTAAATGCATGCATAAAGCCAACCTAGCCATCCATAATCCAATCATATGCACAAGGCCAACTCGGCCATTCAAATCAAAATACAATCATCACAAATCACTTCATAAACCAACCAAAGAGTCCCTACTCAAGGGACTTACACCAAAATCAATAAAAATAATTTTCCAAATAAACTTCCAAAAAAAAAAAGAAAGATAGAGGTCCTCAATATAAGTTATACAATTTTTAACAAAAAATCAAAATGTATAAGCTAGAAAGTTTTCAAGTAAGTTTATACAAAAATTTACCTTAAAAGAGTCTAACTATCGATACCTCAAAAACCAGAGCAAAATCTATACCAAAAGAAATCTCTGAAGACAATCACTCCAAAGTCTGATGCTAAATGACTACGAGAATCAATTAAACTTCCTTTGTAAAAATGAAATTAGTAAGGATGGGTACATATACAATACCCAGTGAGTGTATAATATGTTATGATAATAAGTAAGGGATGATTGTGCATGTGTCAAACAATTGTCTCAAAATCATATCATCATATCCATTGAAAACAAAATTCATCATCAAATATCAAGTTTTGAATAAGATTCAATAACTCAAATAAATAAGTCATATGTATCTAAATAAGTCCACATGTTTTCCAAAATCTTGGACTTGCCAAAAATCATAGTTCTAGACAATAGTCTACCGAGACCAAGGGTGAAACTGTCAAGAGTTTTCATACTATTTAGTCCACAAATACCCCAAACCTTGGCATTGGGTCAGGCCTCCCCTGAGGTGCTACTAGGTTAGTCTAAAGGGATGACTTTTATAATACCGAAAATTCAGTGTTAGAAATTGTGCTAAATATTTTTGTAATATAGAGGAAAATTTTAAATTTTTATTGATTTCTGATTTTAGAGTATTAAATTGGAATGTTAAGTATATTTAAAATATCCGTGTTTGTAAATTCGTAGTGCATTCTATTATTGATAAATTTGGAATTTTTATAAAGTCAATATATATATATATATATATATATATATGAATATATATTTACTTAAATATATGTAATATATATGTATATAATATAAAATAATATATATATAATTAGATAAAAAAAAAGAGATTGGCGTGGAACAGGGGAGAAAATTCGCAAGAGAAGGAGAAGCAATTGGGCACATAGTGGAAAGGTGAAAAGACCAGTTTGCCCTTAGAGCCTAAGTGAACACTTAACAAAAGGGAGGGGTAAAATGGTAATTTTACCCTCCCAATTTGATGTCCATGCGCAGAAGGTCTTCTTCACATTTTTTTTTTCTTTCTTTCTCTCCTTTGTGTGACTGCTTCTTTCTCCCTTTCTCTCAGTCTCACTCTCACTCAAATCTCTCTCTCTCTTTAATTTGCTCCACCAACCAATCTTACTCTATAATAAATACACTAAATGGGCATCCAAACTCTTTGATCGATCATTGAAACGAAGGATTAAATGGTAGAAACCAAGGGTTTTCACGAAGGAGAAAATTAGGGTTTTTGAAACCCAACCCCAAAATTCGATCTGATCTCAAAATAAAGGTAATTTCTTGTCCCTAATTTTGGGTCTAGTTTCATTTTTGCTGAATCATGAATGATTGTTGAATTTTTTGAAAATTCTGTGAAGAACCCAAAAAAAAACCCTAGGCCAACTGCGATTCCTTCTCTATGTAGGTAAGGGTCGATCTCTGACTATAGTTCTAGGGTTTCAATTTTTCTTGGTGATAAGGCCTAATCGATAAACTTTGCTTCAGTTAGGAAGCACTGCAGATCACGGATTGGATTGAGGAGGCATTCAGATGAGGATTGTGAACTGTGAAAACCCTAGGTGAGGAAATTTCTAATCCCTTCAATATTCGAATGGATTTTTGTTGAATTTAGGTTGAGAAGACTTGTATATGTGCAGAAAATATGTTGAATTTGAAGGAAATGCATTTTCCTAAAAATTTTTGTATGAAAATGTTAGGGTTGTACAAAATTAGGAAAATTGATGAAAAAATTATGATTGTGGATTTAGAAAAATCAATTGAGGATCGGAGTAAGATTTTATTGGACTGAATTGTGGAAATAGGGAGTGAATACCCTCTCTATAGGTGAGTGGATGGTTACGTATCATATAAATGAGTAAATGATTTTAAATATGATTTGCAAATTTGATTTTGAAATGAATTTTGTAATGAATTTATAATATTTTGTGATTGTGGTGAGTCTAAAATGAATTTGTGACAAAACCATGACTCTTGAATTTGAATGATGATTTAGTTGCACCATGTTACGATTGAATACTCATATGAATTGTGAAATGTTGCTCTACTTTGTGATTAAGTATGAATTGATTGATAAATGGAAAATTGGTAACCTGGTGCTGAGAAAAATGACTATAGTCTAAGTCTTGCCACAGACCGAGCCATTGGGGTGGCGTGATTAAGGCTGGTTAAATTAGCTTGGGGGAGGTGGGTTGGAGAGCCTCCACAGGCTGCCGGATTATGTGGTAGCACCCCACGGAGTTTCGGACTAACGCCAAGGAAAAATGAGATTTATATAAAAAGAAAAATTATGGAAAACACATGGTGGATCCTACCAACGGCCATTGGCAGGATAATGATTTCGGCATATCCCAAAATTGTTGAAAAAAGAATTTGGACTATTTGATTTGATTATATGAGTCATGGTGGATTGATATGAATGATTTTATGAGAATGAATTTGTTTATTGCATTAAATGATATTTGATACATGTATTTGGCATCACCACCCTCACCCCTTATTTATATGCTGCATACCATTGCACTCCACTCACTGGACATTTAAAATAATCACTACCCTCCTTTCAAATCCTTTTTCAGAGGACGTATAGTGAGACGACGTCCACTTTTGTGGATTGGAGGATTATTTTGTTGATTTTTGGGTAGGTATGGATTATGTATTTATTTTGGGAGTTTGTAGGTCGTGGACCATGGAAAGAAAGTTCTGTACATCTTATATCATGTGGATTTTACTGATACTAGTTGAGTTCTTTGACAAGTATTGGTAAAATCCAACAATTATGATTTGAGACTTCATTCTTTTGATTGATCTATTTTTGGAAAAATGTTTTATCTGTACTAGGACATTTGGATTGAAATTCTAAATTTTGATACTTCCTTTTGGATTTGTGAAGTTCTGTACATCTCATACCGTTTGGACTTTACTGATGCTGACTTGTTTTCTTCAGGCAAGTATTAGTAAAATCCTGCGATTATGATTTGGGACTTCTTTGATTTTGAAATGCTTGAGCACTCTGGATTGGCTGGGATGGCCACACTGCATGCATTGCATGTACAGGAACCCCTCCCCCGATTGTGTGCCAACGCATGCTTGTGTGTACGGGGATGGACCGGATTGGTCATTTGCATGCGAGTTGTTATATGATTTCCTTATTTTGATGGGTTTATTGTTTTGGAAGTTTTATTGTAAAATTGGAATGCCTTGCACTATTCCGGTATATGGAGAGGTCATACCCATATGCCGAGATAACGAGGCGATTGTTATGTGCTCGACTGGAGAGTCGGGACATGACAACTCTATTGGTATCAGAGCATAGGCTCGCGATTTTGAATATTTAAAGGTTTGAAATATTTCCAAATGTCCCAATGGTTTTCCAAAGGTTTTAAAATGTTTGCTGCCTTGAAAATTTTGATTTTTAAAGATTTATTTTTAAGAAATATACAGATCTTTCCATGGATCCTTATGGACTAGACTTAATTTTTATTTTTAGGGGGTTAAACGATTAGTGCAATACCTAATCTAGTGACCTCAAGATAGTGTTTCTTTTTATAGAAACCATGTCGCTTAGACAAAGGACGAAGGACATTAGTGAGATTCCTCATCCTGAGCGCGAGGATGAATCATCCTCACATGCTCTAACTTCTTTTCCAGCTGCCACAAGCACACACCCAGCTCCTTCAACCGGGATTCCTCCACCTCCTGTAGCTGCCCTCCAGGAAGTGATGAAGTGGTGGAGTTCTTTCGGGGCACAGTATCAGGCTCTGCCCCAATCTTCTGTTCCTCCGCCGGTTCCTCCTCTTACACCAGCTGTGGTGCCTAGTATTTCCACAGCATCTACTCCACCGGTTATTGCATCAACCGAACGTTTTACAGTCGAGTTGTCAAAGTTACTCAAAGAGGCAAGACAACTCGGATGTGACACTTTTTCTGGCACTTGTGATGCCTCAGTGGCTAAGGAATGGATTGGCCGAGTTTAGAAGACCGTCATCAATGTGAGATTAAGTGATGAGATGAAGTTGTGGGTGGCGGTGAAATTACTGGATAAGGGAGCCAGAATCTGGTGGGAGAATGAGAAGGCCAGGGCAACCACACCTCTCTCTTGGGTAGATTTTCTGAGAGCTTTTGAAGAAAAATATTACACTAGGTTCTCTAGGGACTAGAAGAGAGATGAGTTCTTCAATTGTTCAGGGAAACAAGATGGTGTCTGATTACGAAGCAGAATTAAAAGAACTTGCTACTTATGTTTCGAAGTTTGTGAATTCCGAGGAGTCCCTATGTGCAAAATTTGAATCGAGACTAAATCTGAGTATAATGGAAAAGATGTCAATCACAAAAGGGCACACATTCCAAGATGTTCTGGATTTGGCCTTAAGGGCTGAGAAGATGGTGATTGAAAGGGGAAAAGTTCGAGAGCATGTGAAGAGAAAGAGGCCCAGTAGTTTCATACCGGGCCAAAGTTCTAAGAAGAGTAGAAGTATGGGCTCCTTCAATAGTGGATCTGTTTCAAGACTGGTTGGCTCTCCTCAAGGCCAACGCATGTCTCAATTTAAAGCCCCTACCTCTAGTGCTGTTTCGGGAAGCCAATCAATGGGGAATAGGAAGGAAAAGTGCAAGCACTGTAGCAAGTTTCATTTTGGGGTTTGCCAGGCACCCAAGAGGTGCTACCACTAGAAAATGAAGACCATTTTCGCAATGTTTGTCTGGAATTGGGACAAGGAGGTCAGATAAGTCGGGATCGCCCTAGTGGATTGATGGGCAGCCAAGAAAACACTCCTATTCCACCTTCAGTTGCTACATCTCGGGTGGGAACTAGAAGCAACACTGTAACTGCTCCAGCTCAGCGTTCGCAAATGAGGGCACAAACTAGAATCTACGTAATGACTAATAAGGATGCCCTGAACAACCCTAACATAGTCATAGGTAAATCTCTTAGAACCCGAACTTGATATTTTAGAATATTATGAGATCTTAGTTGCTTAATTCTGAATTTGAGGTATATTCAAGATTCTGCATGATATTAAAGGGAATTGAGGTGATTTTGATATTTGATGATGATTTGATGACATTGAGGGTTTTAAATTCTGATTATATTCGGTTAATTTTGGAATTTGATCCTTATTTTTTTTCGTATGTATAGGTATGATGAAAATTTTTGGGGTTGATGCTCGTGTTTTAATTGATACCGGGTCTAATAATTCTTTTATGAGCACTGAGTTTGCCAAGCATTCGAATAGATCCTTAACCCCACTCGAAGAGGAATTATTAGTTGTCACTCCATTGGGGGAACGGTTGTATAGAAACACCCTGTTTAAGGCCTGTGAAGTAGAGGTAAATGGAGAAATTCTTGAAACGGATTTGATTCCATTAGAAATGAGGGATTTCGATGCTATATTGGGTATGGATTGGCTACACCCTCATAGGGCTTCAGTAAATTGCTTCACGAAGGAGGTAGAGTTCCATAAACCAGGATATCCTCTGCTTGTATTTGTCAGTGAACGATGAGTCTTACCGAGTTGTGTAATCTTAGCATTGGTGGCACGGAAACTAGTGTACAAAGGTTGTGAAGCTTATCTTGCTCATATAATTGATACGATTATGCAAAGTTCGGAATTGATGAATGTCCTAGTGGTAAATGAATTTCCAGATGTTTTCCCGGATGAGTTACCAGGTTTACCTCCAGTTTGGGAGTTTGACTTTGCTATTGACTTGACTCCCAGCACCACACCTGTCACGCCCCGAACCGGAAATCGTGAACAGCCGCCCATTGCCCTGGATGCCGGCTGTATTTTTATAGAAAATCGGGCAGAACCTCCCCATAAATCGGAGGTCTCCCATGTACAAATAAACTTGTATACCTGTATAATTTAAAATCATCCTGTAAATTAAACAAATGGCTATCCCGGCCTCTCCAAAACCAACAAATCCCACAACCGACATCCAGAACAACGCAAGGCTAAATAAATTACCAGCAGCCCTAGCCACAGACCTCTACTGTCATGCCCAACTAGAGCATGAGCAGCCGCCACACCGAGCGGATCTAAATTTATACAAATATATTACAAATTCCCAAGTTAACACTTTAAATATTTACAAATACCTCAATGCAAGTGAAATATGAGAGTTTCGCAAACAAAAGTCCAAAAATTATACAGTCATCCCATAATATGTACATGGCCAACTACGGACCTCAATATCAAGACCACGCAGGGTCGACATAAAGTACGAAATTCAATTTTCAATTAAAACTTAAATCTCACCGTCGTAAATACCAATTCCACCGAGCTATCAAGCCCTCTAGAGCCAAATGCGTCGCCCTAGCACCATAATCCTGTCTGGGGAGGGAAAGAAGAGGGGTGAGTACTCAGGGAAGAATACTCAGTGAGTGAGTGGGTCAATGTAATCGTCTAATATGGGGTGTGAAACTGGAGTGTCAAAACATAAATATACAAATCATATTTCAAATCATCATACTTTTCATTTCAACAATATATCATTAGCACGCATTATCAAATCAAATATGCATCCAAAGCACTGTCAATAAAATCATAGAGCTGCCAGCCGAAAGTGTCCTGGCAGAGGTCTACCTCGACCTATGACAGGCGCATCGGGGGTGTTATATGTGATTTTATTTAAAGTGCTCTCTACCCCGGCATTGGCGACGGACTTCGTCCAGGTGCTAGACTTGGATAGCATCCAAATCCTCTCCCTTTCGGGTTCAACCTGGCTAGTATCATGTCGTAAATATAATCTCAACAACTCGTGGGATACCCCAGGCCTAGGCATATCCGGACGCCACCCAAGCGCCTCTCACGGTGTCCTTCGTAGCTACGGAACAATACATACCAAAACTCTCAAGGCCAAAATCAATATCATATCAAACATGTGCCGTAAATCAGGTTCACAAACCAAATGCAACGTATAACATAAAATGGCACATTATACATTTCAACCACATGGATGCATATTTTCATAATTCAACCAATTTTTGGACACTCCATCGGTTCACAAAAGTCAGTTCCAAAACCAGTCAAAACATTTCAAGTACACGATAAATCATGCTCATTAATCAAAATGTTGTAAAACAGGGTTTATATATTAAACGAAAACATTGAAATAAATCCCACTCACAGTATGGGGGAGGGTAGCGCACTCCCCAATAATACCACAAAGCAAAGAAAAAGTGTTTCCCTCAATCAAGACATCCAACACTTACAAATGTATAAAATCAGCAAGTTTCAAACCTGCGCAGTTATAGGAAATAGGCTATAACTTCTAATACACCTTTACAAATCAGGGGGTTTCTTATTTCATTTTTAAAGCTAAGGATGTCTAGTGTCTAAGGCAGAAAACATCATGTCATTCGGAGCTGTGTAGAGAAAGTTATGCTAAAGGACTACATGCTGTTCAATTGGTTAAAATGCATGTTTTTCACTTTCAAATTTCCAATGTCAAGTCAAGTCTTTTAGGCCACTACCTTAACTCTTCATATTTGTTCATGCTTACAACATGTCCACAAGACTCAAGTGGTGGTACTCAACCAATCCTGCACAAAGTTTACACCAATCCAAATCTCTCGCCACACATAAGAGCCAACATATACACCAACACACTCTTATTCAAAATTCTTTATCAACTTATTCTCTTCAATACACCAATACAATACTATTCATTTATCATATAAATATAAATACATGCTTTTGCTCATTCTTTATAATTACACATTTTCGTATCACTTTAACACACCAATATCACTATATATGCATACACCTTTTATACCTTATTACATACACATATAAGCCTCCATCTTGCTTAGTAGATTCATTCCCAATCTCTCCAATGGATTCGGTCAAGACATTTTTACATCCACATGCTCGCTAACCTCTATCTAATTTTTTTTTATCCATTTTCCCAAATTTTATACAAATCCAAATTCTTCGATTTATAAATATATTCTAATGTCATCAATTTCATTCCATTTATAAATAATTAATCAAATCAAAATCAAACCTGATTCAATCCTAAAACCAATCAAAATTGGAAATACGCTTAAAATAAATAAGTTTCATACGAAATGAAAAAATCTTTGAAAAATCATACACTTTTCGATTCTCATCCGATTTCTTCAAACCATATGTCATTTTCAAGGTATTGAAGTCTATTTTCATAATATAGAAGTTGTATTTTAATTGCCTATATGCAAGACAACTTATAATGAGAAAGACCGCATCGATCCTTAAACTCAAATCCCAAATTTCTCACTATTTTCATGCATTCGTCAAATTAAACTCTAAAAGCAACCATTCAAATCAAGTCAACATGATTCTATCATCCGAAACATTCTCTTTCCATATCAGACACTAGACTCAACCTTAATATTCAAGCATAAAATTTCATAAATGCATTTCTTTGACACACACTTTTCAAGTCTCTAAATGTACAAACAAACACTCAAACACTATTACTAGTTCAAGCCAAATTCTATACAAGTTTACTTCCCATTTCCATGCCATAATGCATACATTTTTACACCACTTACATACCAAAAGTCTGTACACTTTTGCATCTCATTCGCATGCCAAACACAAAATTTCATTTCAATCTTTTAGGCATATTTCAATCAAATTCCCAAGAAGGCAATCCTAATCAATCTAACATGGTCCTATCATCATTTAACATATCCTTTCATACTATACACGACTAAACCCTAAGTAACTACATATAAAATCTCAGAACAGTACATTTCATTTGAATTCAACTCATTTTCAATTAACATATAAAGCTTCTCATCCTACATTCAACCAAAACTAAATCAGTTATTGAATGCAGTTAGAAATCCCTCTCACCTAGGGTTCCACAATTTACAGCCTAAATCGAATGCCTCCTCAGTCCATTCCAAAGCCTGCAAAAGTTTCAATTTGTATAAATTTCAGAAATCTAAACCTAACTCCTAAGAAGGTTTGAAACCCTAGAATTAGGGTTAGGGTTTGATCTTACCTTTGTAGTGAACAAGGCACAGTCAACCTAGGGCTTTCGGTTGGGACTTCCGCAAGTGGCAGAACTTGCTCGCAGCAGAGGGAGAGAAGTGCGCGCGAGCGGGGAAGTAGCACTGTAGCCGCACGCTGCAGTCGGCGTACAGGGCTATCGCGCACTGTAGTTGCGCGCGTAGGGGAGCCATCGCGCGCTGTAGTCGCGTGCGCTAGAAGGAAGGGAGAGGCCGCAGTCGCGAGAGCAGGAGAGGAACTTTCGCGCGGACGGGGAGAGAGGTAGAGGGAGATAGAGGGAACAGAAGGGGGACGAAGGGGGTGAGTGGTGGTCGGAGGCGCCGAGTCATGGCGGAGAGTGAGAGAGTGCAGAGAGATCGAGAGAGAGAGCCGTAGGAGTTAGAGGGAGACGGAGCAGAGAGAAGGAAACAAAGAGAGGGAAATAGAGATAGAGAGGGAACCGAAGGGAGAGTGAGAGAGAATGGGGTGGTTGGAGATGGCGGCGGAGGAGCCGAGTGGGCGGCGGCGATGGAAGCGGTGGATGGCAGAGAAGGAAGCCACGGAAGTCGAAGGGGCGTGCGGGAAGGTGAAGAGGCATGTGAGGGAGAGAGAGTAGAGAGAGAGAGGAGAGGAATTAGGGCTATTAGCCCTAATTCGAAATTTTTTTTTATTATTATTAAATAAATTTATAAATAAATAAATGAGTAAATAAATAAATTAATAAATAAATAAATATTCATATATATATTTTTATACTCACTTTATTTTTCAAGATTTCAAATTTTTAACAAAATAAGATAAACTGCAAATCGAAAACACGGATACTTTAAATATGCTAAAAATTTCAATTTAAAAACCCCAAAAATCGAAAATCAATACAATTAAAATTTTTTTTTTATATATATAAACGAAGGAATATTTTATATATATTCCATGAATAGTATACTTATACGAACACTGCAGTGTCGGTGTTACAACACCTATTTCCATTCCTCCGTATAGGATGGCACCTGCTGAACTTAAGGAGTTAAAGGTCCAACTACAAGAATTGTTGGACAAGGGATTTATTCGACCGAGTACCTTACCTTGGGGCGCTCTCGTTTTGTTCGTGAAGAAGAAAGATGGTATACTCCGGTTGTGTATTGATTACCGACAATTGAACAAGGTGACCATCAAGAATAAATACCCCTTGCCGAGAATTGATGACTTATTCGATCAACTCCAAGGGGCGAGTGTCTTTTCCAAGATTGATTTGAGGTCCGGCTATCATCAATTGAGGATAAAGGAAGATGATGTCCCCAAGACTGCATTTAGGATGCCGTATGAGCACTATAAATTCTTGGTGATGCTTTTCAGCCTAACGAATGCTCCGGCAGCTTTCATGGACCTTATGAATCAAATTTTTAATTCCTATATTGATAAGTTCATCATTGTTTTCATTGACGACATCCTAGTGTACTCAAAAAATGATGAAGAGCATTCAAATCATCTTCAAAATTGTGCTGCAGACTGTTCGAGACAAGCAATTGTATGCTAAGTTCTCAAAATGTGAATTCTGGCTAAAGGAAATTGGCTTTTTGGGACACGTGGTATCCGAAGAAGGAATATTTGTTGATCCAAAGAAAGTTGAGGCAATTCTGAAATGGGAACAACCCAAGAACATCACCAAGGTACATAGTTTTCTCGGTTTGGCCGGGTACTACTGAAGATTTTTAGAGGGTTTTTCCAAGATTGCAGCTCCGTTGTCTGGCTTGACATGGAAGGAAATTAATTTTGAGTGGATAGATAAATGTGAGCAGAGCTTTCAAGAACTAAAAAAAAGACTCACGTTGGCTCCTATACTCACTCTACCCACTGTTGGTAACGATTATATTGTCTACAACGATGCCAGTAAACAGGCGTTAGGATGTGTTTTAATGCAGGGCGACAGAGTTATCGCCTACGCTTCTCGATAGTTAAAGAAGCATGAGCTGAATTATCCTACCCATGATCTAGAACTTGCTGCTATTGTTTTTGTTATGAAGATTTGGCAACATTACTTATATGGAGCCACGTACAGAATTTATATCGATCACAAGAGTCTTAAATATTTGCTTACTCAAAAAGAGCTTAACTTGAGGCAAAGGAGATGACTAGAGCTGATTAAAGACTATGATATGGTAATTGATTATCACCTGGGTAAGGCGAACGTAGTTGCGGATGCTCTAAGCCGCAAGTCCTCATTTTCTTCAATTCAGGGAAATTCTTACCTCTCATGCCTAGTTGGATTTCATACTCTTGGAGCCAAATTAGTATGTGATGACAATGGTGCACTCTTGGTGAAGTTCAAAATTTGACCTACCTTGGTGGATCATATTAAAGAGCTCTAGGCAACTGATGAGGAGCTAAGGAAGACAGTAGAGAAGGTTCGCAAGGGTGAAACTAGTGATTTCCACATTCGGGAGGATGGCATGGTGATGTATGGGAAACGGATTTGTATTCCCAAAAATGATGAGCTTCGGAAGGCCATTCTTGAGGAAACACACTCTTCAGCTTATGCTATGCATCCCGGAAACACTAAAATATACCAAACCATGAGTAATCTCAAAACAGTTTTGAAAACAATTGGGGACCCTTTTTAAAATACTTGGGAAACAATTCAAACATTTTAAAACAATCTTAAATTGTGAGTCTAAACTCTAATACTAATAAAATTGTCACGCCATGACTCGCAGGTCCTAGCATGCAACAATTACCGCGTTACTCTAAAACATGAGTGAATTCCACCCCTTGTTCTATGGTACCGCAAGGCATTCAATGTTCTAGTTCAAACCATAGGCCATCCCGGTCATTTAAAACCATCAACCAACTTGACACATTCCCTACTCAAGGGATAAAATGCAAAACCAATAGAAAATTTAAAAGTAAACTTCGTAAAAGGAGAAAATTAAAGATCTTTAATGAGTTTACACATTATCAAGTCCAACAAAATCAAAATACCGGTGAAATATGTTTCGAAATAAGTTCTATATAAAATGCCTTCATTGGGTCCATCTATTAATGTCTTAAAAAGAATAGAATAAGGTTTATACCCAAAAGAAACCTGTACAGGTGATCTCCCCAAATCCGATGCTAAATGACCATGAGTATCAACTATACTCCCTCTAAAAAAAAAAATAGATTAGGAGGGGTGAGTATAAACTATACTCAGCGAGTATATAGCTTGTTATGAAAATAAATGAGGGATGATTGTGGATATGTCAAATAATTATCTCAAAATCATATAATCGTAACCAAAGAAAACATGGTTGATCATCCAACATCAAATTTAAGCAAGATTTCAACCAATCATATTATGCAATTTATATATATCCAATCATCACAACATGTTTTCCAAAAATCATGGGGTCACAAAAAATCTTTCTACTAAATGTTTGGTCTTGATTAATGGCAAAATCGCCAAGGGATTTTCATTATTTCAACTGCAAACATTACCCCCAATCTTGGTTTTGGCTTAGGCCTCCCCTGGGGTGCTACCAGGCTAGTCCGAAGGGAGGGTTTTAAAGGCATCTCTCGAGCGCAGCTACATACTCAGCCAAATAAATGCCCAATCACATCACACCATCGGGTCACTCTGTAAAGGGAATGACTATAGCCATTAATCATATACATAGCACCATTTTACAATCATCATAACATATAATCAATGTGCTAATAATCATCCAAATAATTTCTCAATTCATGAGTTCAATTCAATCATGTTCAACATAAATTGATAAATATGACACATCATTTTCAATCTAAACTCATGGATGCATATCTCAATCAAAATTCCCTTTTGGGACATTCCACAATCATAAAATAACTTGAAAATCAATTTTTAAAACATTTATAAAATCATTGTAAAACATTTTTTTACTTAAATTCATAAATAAGTACCCACTCATCTTTTTATGAGGATAAACACTCCCAATTTCAATCCATAATGAGGTTTATTCAAGTGATAATCCTTCTTTGGGTTCCAATTGTCTTAAACCTAAGTCAAAAAAGTCAATTTATCATTTAATCATTTATAGGGTTAAGGTTAAATGGGGTTTTTTCCGGCACAACACAAATGCTAGATTTTCAAAATCCATAATTCTATATTTTAATTCTATCAATCACACGCCAATTACAACTATACCATTTCTTTTTGTAAATGTTTTCCAATTTCAACATTTATAAACCCTAGGGTTAAATCCCCAAATTCATATTCTTTAATCTCAACCCATATCTCAAGAATAAGTAAAATAGACTCAAATTCAAGATGAAAGGGAAGAATTATCTTTATTTATGACACCAATTTCATTCCCAAGTTGAGATACCACCAAACCCTAGGTTTTCTCTCACTAGAAAACCTATTTCTCTCTGTAGGTTTGTTCTCCTAAATGCTTGCTTAAGGGTTTAAAAACTTAGATCTATGGGTGTTAATGTGTTTTGATCGATTCCAAGTAAAGAAGTAAAGGAAGAGAGGGACAGATTGGTGAATGAAGAGGAGGAAGAGAGATGGGGAAGCTTGGACATGAGAAATGGGAGATAATTGAGAATGGGTTTGTATTTAAGTGTTTATTGGTAGTGGGTGAGCTTTTACAATTTGTCTCTCATTAATCAAGGATTTTAATTGGGTTTTATTATCTTTTCCACTATTGCATATCGATACATAGCTTATGACATATCGATACACACAATTATGGTCTTAGGAAAGGTTGTGATAGAGTTCACACATATCGATATGAACTCTGGTATATATCGATATACTAAATCATGGTTTTAGGAGGGCTATAACAAGGACTTCTTATATCGATATAAAGTCTTATATATATCAACCCAGGGTGGTGTTTATATTGAGTTATTAAATTGGGTATATTGTTATACAATAATCAACTCTCAGACAAAGTTCAAATGTATCAACCCAAGGTACCAAATATATCGATATACATGTTCACATTCATAGATGGTCTATAGTATGGATCAAATATATCAATCCAAGCCACTAGATATATCGATATAACAAATCACACTCTCAAAATATCCATTACAGAGATCAAATATATCAACCCAAGCTATATACATATCAATATACAAATTCACCCTCTCAGGAGGTCTGTAACAGGGATCTAATCTATTAACCCAATGCACTTGACATATGGATATACAAAGTTACACTGTTAAAAGGTCTGTAACTGGGATAAAAAATATCAATCCAATGACTCAATATATCACCGCAAGGACATCTATATATTAACTCGCATATTAGAATAGATTGATATATCGATACAATCAATATTTCGTTTCTAAGACAAGTTTCCTATGGACATATTAACCCTTATTTAAGTATATATATCAACCCATAACATCAAAATTAGATCATTTTCCACTATATGTCATAGCAACTCATCAAAATGAGATTCATAGACCTTTTTTCAATACCTCATGAGTAATATAATCCCAAATTGTTTCGGAATTACATAAAAGAATTTATTGAAAATTCTAATACTGAATTTTCGTTGTTACATGCCAACCTCTCAAGTTTACCTATGTCTCATACACTTCGCAAACACAAGCCTACCTATCAACTCACAAGTCTACTTGTTCTTCCCATTTCATAACATAAGCCAATTTACTAATACACAAGCCAACTTGTCCCTCATAAGTCATGCAAAATGGGAACAATCTTTTGGTCATGCATCTAAGATAATTTGAACCCATGCACTCCATGTCACCAAAAAAGTTTTTTACTACCAAACTATTCAATCCTTTCAGAATCCTATAGAAGAACAAATTGAAAATTCAAACATTAAATTTTTCAGTGTTACACTCTAGCTCCAAATCGATTACAAGTGGTTTCTCCTATATTTTATAAAGAAAATTTAAAATAAAAATTTTTTAATATCGAATTTTTCAGTTTTACATAATATGAAACTTTTAGCAAAAGGGAGAACGCAGGTTCAATTCCTCAAGGGTTTTACAAGTGAAGAGTTGTTAAGGTAAAAGAATCCCACGAAGATTGGGAGCATAAAGCGAGAGATATTTGATATTTCAAGCAATCGCAATTGAAACACATCTATGAAGAAGGAATTTGTCGCAAGGTTCAGAACAAGAGAGAGAAAACATTCGAATGTTTTGTGGTTGACAAATTGTGAGGACCCTAGCGAAAAAATGCCATAAGCTAATCTTCTCTTCTGCACCCTTTGAAGTCTTCTCAGATCAGGGTGGCTTTTTAAAGATGAGATTGGAGAGAGAAGTCAAAGCGTATCTCCATTGTAAACATAGAACTAAGGTTGCAACTATGTCTTCTATTAGGAGACGACATAGGATTTCACCTAGGTTCGAATCAGGTAATTTTCTGATTCTTTCTTCTTGTTGTTGATAGCTTCAGGGATTTTCTCCTTCTTTGGCCATCAAAGCTTTGTGAACTCTGAAACGTTTAGCAAAAAGGGAGAATGCAAGTTTAATTCCTCAAGGGTTTTGCAAGTGGAGAGTTGTTGAGTTAAAAGAATCTCATGAAGACCGGGAGTGTAAAGCATGAGAGATTTGATATTTTGAGTAATTGTAATTGAAACCTAGTTGTGAAGAAGGAATTTGTCGCAAGGTTCGAAACAAGAGAGAGAAAACACTCGAATGTTTTATGGTTGACAAAGTGTGAGGACCTTGGTAACAAAATGCCAAAAGCTTATCTTCTCTTTGTACCCTCTGAAGTCTTCTCAAATTAGGGCGGCTCTTTAAAGTAGAGATTGGAGAGAGAAGTCTAAACTTATCTCCATCATGAAGACAGAGAAATCCAAGCATATCTCCATTATGAAGACAAAACTAAGGTTGCAACCATATCTTCTGTTGGCACTCAATGCTTTGTAAACTCTGAGCATTATGTCTAGGGGTCTTTTTGAAAGTTTGATTTAGGATTTTGAAGGTTCTGAAGTGCCAATCTAAGTGCTCTAAAATTCCTTTTTATTGTTCTACTTGATCGGTAAGGAGGAAGTATTAATAATTTATTTCAACTTTACCATTGTTAAGGAAAATGGTGTGAAAATAAAATTACTAAAATTATGATGTTTAGAAAATTGATAAAAGGATAATTTGTAAATTTAAATTACTTTTGAATTTACCTCGTACACTAATTCTAGATGACAAGTATTCCAACATAGAAGAAGGGATCTACGTGGAAATGGTTGAGTTCATTAGGGAGGCGTGAGAATATAGAAAAAGATTGTGTTTAGTAAACCATGAGATAGAATTTGGAATTTGGATTGTTTCCCTATTTTGTGTGATTTGAGTAGATTAAGGTTCTATTTGTTATTAATAGATAGCATAGTGAGTAAATTATTTGTCAAGTCCTTAAACTTTAGCTCGAAATCACAAATTAATCTCAGAATTTCAAAACGTAATGACTGATAACCTAAACTTCAAAATTCGTAACACAATTAGTCCTTCCATTGCAATAATGCCAACCTGGCCGTTAAATGTTGATTTGGAACCACGTGGCTGATGATGTGGAGGGATACTTTTTGGCTTGGCTTCCAATATGGTAGAAATTGTTGACGAGTTAACTTACACGCTAGCACTAACCACTCACAACGTTGCCATATTAGTAAAATTGCTGATGTGGCGTGCCACATAACCAAAAGTGCTGACGTGGCAGTGCCACATCAGTAAAAGAAATCCTTCCCCCTTAAAAAAAACTCTCTCTCTATCTCTCCCTCTCTCTCTGGTCAGAGAAAGATAGAGAGAGTGATGTGTCTTCCTCCTCTGTCAATTTCCTTCTTTCGTCAATGAGGTTTGGTCTTGTGGCCCTCCCTTATGTTCTGTAGGTGGTGATGGATGAAGCTTATTGTTAGAATCAATGGTGAACACACATGAGGTAATTTGGGGGTTTTTTTGCCTTCCTCTTCAAATCAATGGTGGTTGAAGATTTGCAGACAAAATTGATGTCAGAGAAATAAAACTGATGAAGTTGTGATAATGGTGGTGGGGAGAGAGAAAGGTTGAAGATGATAAATAGTGCCACTTGTTTAGATCCCTTGCCTTCGACTTCGGCCACTCTCCTAATTTTTACATCATAGCTTTAGTTTTGGGCACAATCGTGCTCAGAGCCCAAATTGGCATCCCTATAAGCGTCTCTGTCATGTTGTATACCTTTAAGATGTTGGAATTAACCCCTTGAAGGAGAGGTGTGCACTTTGAGCTGCCTGTAGTTGCGAGTCCTTGATCTGACCAAGTTATTGTTTGAGGTGCTGCCAAATTCCATTGGTACCTTAAAGCATCTCTGATTTCTCGACTGAATTGGAGGATCAAGAGACTTCCAAATTCTTTCTGCGGCCTTTGCAATTTCCAGACTCTGCGACTTGGGGCATACAGGGAACTTGAAGAATTGCCATGAGGAATGGAGAAGTTGGTGTCTTTGACACTTCTATGTTGCTATGAAAAACCAAAGAGAGGGATTGCGGCTTGGCTTCTCTCTAATCTCTTGTGGTGTTCATTGATCTTGAACCCACGGTCATCAATGAAGTCCAAACAAGGACATACAGGCAACTATTCTACCCAGAACAACTCATTAGTGGCAAAGAAGATGCTACAAATAACTTTACCAGAGGACGCTATCGTAGTAAGTATTGGTTTAAGATACCTGAGAGGGGCATTTTAGACATTGAAGTAGGGTTAGTGGGGTAACTCCCACTAACCCACATGTTAACCATCTCCCTTAATTCTCTCAATATGAAGAGTCACATTAGTAATATGAGACTAACCTCTCCATGACGTGAATTCTAGGAAATCCTGTGAAGCCAATAGAGAGCAATTGAGTGAATTCTCTAGAAAGAGATCATATAGAGAGCTTGAGAAAAATTCCGAGTACGGAATTTTTCATATCATTCAGATCACCAGATTGAGGGTTACGGTATCATGACATTGCGGTGGTGATTCGATTAACCTCGTGATTACCATCCCGGCCGTGAGATCCGATTGAGGGATTTGCCGCATGGTTTGATGAATTTTGGAGACTGTACATATTGAGGTATTTAACCCTATACCCGATCTCTATTTTATTTTTTAAAAATTATTTGTATGCTTCTACTACACATGAGGACCCTAAAATATCCAATATTGGTATCAGAGCTTTTGTTGGATTAATTAAAAATAATTTTTCGAATTATTTTCGGATATAAAAATATAGGAAATTAAATTTAGGATTCGGATAACTGATGAGTTTCGTGAATCCGAGAGCACCATTATGTTGCCCATGATCCATAGAGCATGAAAATAATTTTTTCTGAATTTTTTTAGCACAATAGGGCCATGAAAACCGAGGTTAAAGTTTTCGGCCCAAATATTGATTGGATCTTTAGATCTTAGATCTATCAAGTTTAAAAATGTGTCGATCTAAATAAATGGTTGATATGTGTTCTACGTGTGATAATCTACGTTTTGATATATATATTGTGCATTGTCGTCGCCAGAAACTGCGCTTTCAGAAAATAGCCGCAAAGGGCCGTGACTTTGGGTGTTGAATTCAACCGGTTCGAGCATTATTCCTTCATAAAATCGAGTTAGGATGATTGAAGGATGTTCAAATTAAATTTTCCAGTCGAAATCCATCGAAAAATTGTTTTCCGGCAACTGGGTCAAGAGGACCCGGTTGTAGGCCTGCCAGGCAAAGAATAAGAGCCCAGACCCGATGGGCGCATGTCTTACACGCGCGGGCAGGCGGTTGTGGGTAGGTGTGACACGTGGCCTCCACGTGCCACACTTTAATTTAAAAAAAAAAAATGCAATAAAACACCTCTAAATGTCAAGGGCTAGAATTGAACCCAAGAAGCACCTATGGTTTCAAGTGCCCTTAACCATCAACCCACCCTTGGGGCTAGGTTAAGTGTTTACTACATTTTATATATACTTTCAATAAAATTTATGACATTAACAATTCTTCATGCATTGAGACAAAGGTCGCATGCATTGAGAGGCGTGACCGATGCATGGCACCTGGCATGTGTCAGCATGTAGGAGGCGTGCGTAGGCACCTAGTAACATTTCGCTAGCAAGTGACAACCATGGGACCTTTGACGGTGCGTTAGGTCATTTCGGATTTATTTATTTATTGATTGATTTATTATTATTGTTATTTTCAAGGGTCCCACATCCATAAAAGTAACTTTTGTGGATTTTTGTGCACCGAATTCTAATCTGAATGGTGAGATGCAATCCCGGATTGTGGTGTATGGTGTCCATTAACTTATATGCTCGTCTTGGGGTCTGTATTCAATTGAATCTTGATGGTTCATAGGGTGCACAAAATGTGAGAATAAGTATTGATAAGTCACTAAAATCTCTAAAACTGTTTCAAAAATTATCGTATTAGATCTTTGCAAGGAGGATAAAACTAAATGGTGATAATTACAAAATTTTTTGCCAGTAGATTCAATTTATCCTCGAGGAGCAAGATCTAACTGAAACTCTGAGGTATGAGATAATGAACTCTGGGGAGGGTACCATATCTCAAAGAGACGAGATTAGCATTACGTGTATGAAAGAGAAAGGATGGCCGAGTTAGGGCAATCATCCTGAGTAGTATGCATGATAATATGATCCCGATCTATGTGCAATATCCTATAACTTTGTCGGTTTGGCTCACCCTAAAAAGAGTATTATGGTGCTCTTACAGATCCTGAGATGAAGATACTGACTTATAAATTTAATAACTTATAAGAAAATGGTTGATCATATGATGATGCAACATTTGATGAAAATGTCGAGTATGATCGCTGAGTTGGAGAATGTGAACGAGCCATGTTTTTTAGCACTGGATGCGATCCAGTCTTTATCTGATTCATTGGAAACCATGAAAAACCTATTTCATATACGACGAGAGTATTCGTACTTTCACTGATGTGAATAGGTACAGTGAGCTAGAGTAGGAATATTTGGAGGCGAGTCGGCCATACTCGGGTCATGCTTGGGCAGAGGAGTCAAGCAAGGACTTCCATAGCACCAAATACAAACAGCATGAGCATGAGTAAGTGACTTGAGGTTCAAGTAAAAAGAAACCATCTGAGAAAACCGACAACTAAATATTAAAGCGCAGAAATAAGGTGTTGTATAAGACCAAGGTGTAGTACTACATTCATAGTAGACTTGGTCATTTCGCTCATAAGTGTGATGAGCGAAAATTATCTCTTTCTTTTTTTCTTGGTTTGAGATGCTCAATGTTTTCTCTACTTCGTGAATTGTAAACACAGGAACAACCGATCACGTAGCTCGAGACAGGAGCACGCATATATAGTTTCACCGAGTGAGTCCTCAAGTAGGAGGATTTACATAGGGAACGGAGCATTTTATTGACATCAGAGGGAATTGCACTTGCAAGTTGGAATTGCAAAGATGCTAAACTCTATACATCATTTACGCTTTGGATATTTGATGGAACTTAATCTCAACCTAGGATATGCTCTGTTAATTTGGAAATTTTATAATTTTCATTTATTACGACAAATTTTTGATTGGTTCTGGTTTGGTCCATGAGGGACTATATGCACTGGAAATCATTCCTTTTAATGGTGTTTCTTGTTATCCTCCTAGTATGAGAGAGGATAAACCGGTTAGCAGTGAGTGGTCTGTAGGGTCCGCTAACTAATCTTGCATACACGACAAAGTTACAAGAAAACTATTTAACAATGCCATGAGGGCTGAGACTCCATTGTAGTTGGTTCACTCTGACATCTATGGCTTCATGAACGTAAGAACCCGAAATAGAGTTGGGTACTCTATCACATTCATACACAATTACACGCGTTTCGGTTACGTCTATCTGATCTCGTACAAGTCTAAGGCATTGGGATGCTTTAGGAGATTTATTAGCAAGGTTCAAAATCAGTTAGATTTGAGAGTAGAGACTTTTAAAACTGATCAGGGGCGCGAGTATTTGTTGAAAGAGTTTTGTTTTGAGAAGGGTATTACGAGATAGCTAACTATTCCTGCTATTCAGTGGAGTAGAGTAGTCGAGAGAGGATTAGGATTTTGTTTGAGACGGTGAGGTCGATGAAGGCGCGTGCCAATTTGTTCATTTCCCTTTGGGGAGATGCGTTATTGGATGCAACCTACGTCTTCAATCGTGTTCCATTGAAGTCTGCAGTTAGTACCCCATATGAGCTTTGGACAAGGAGGCAACCTGACCTTAGCCACTTGAGGTTATGGGGTTGTGCTACATATGGTCACTGTTTATCACATCTACACGGCGAGTTTAGCCTGCGAGAGAAGAGGTGTATCTCTTTGAGATATTTAGAACACTCCAAGGGGATTGTGTTCTAGGTGAGCATACGACATTGTCTTTGAAATTGAGTCTCATGATACCGAGTCTCTTGAAAATGATTTTCCTATGAGAAGTGAAATCAATTAGGATTTCATCTTCTATGAGATGGATAAACCTAGTGGCTTAGCTGATCCCAGTGGCAGGACCCAAGAATCTATTATAGATCTTGGTCTTAGTGAGAGTGGTCCATCTAGAGGTGAAAGGGTTTTCCTACCTCATAAGAGTAATCGAGGATGCGTACCTAACCGTCACTTCTCGATCAAGGGAGAGGTTCTCAGTGTGACTCTTATGGATTATGAGAAATATTAAATGGTTCTAAAGGCTCTTAAGGGTTCTGTGAGAGACCATTAGTTAAAGGCCATGAATTAGAGAAGGAGTTGATGAGAATTAATGGGATCTGAGATCTAGTTGATTTACCTGAAAGTAGTAAGATTGTTGAGAACAAGTAGGTTCTTAACATCAAAAGAAAGGCTGACGGATTGGTGGAGAGGTATAAGGCCCGTCTGATAACTAGGGGTTAGACTCAGACTAAGGGCGAGATTACTTTGATCCGTTTACTTTTAGCGATTGTCGCGAACATGGATCTGGAGTGACACCAGATGGACGTAGCGACTATCCTCCTGAGTGGGAGTTTGGATGAGGTGATCTACAAGGAAAAGCCATTTAGCTTTATTCCTATAGATCAGGATAATAAGGTATGTTGACTTTGGAAGTCGACATACGACCTTAATCATCAATCCAGGTAGTGGCACTTGAATTTTCACGAGTAGGTGATATCTCATGGTTTCATGATGATCGAGGAGGATCATCGCGTACACCTTATACATTGTCCTGATTTTTTTATGATCGTGTGCTTGTGTGAAAACGATATTCTATTGACTGGGAATAATAGAGAGTATCTAATGACAGCGATGACATGGCCATTGTTGAGTCTTGATATGAAGGACATGGGTGATGATTAGTTCTTCCTCGAAGTTAAGATCCAGAGTGATCGCTCGAGATAGGTGTTGACTCTTTCACAGGAGTCCAACATCAAGGGAGTTCTCGAGTGCTTCGAGAAGAATGATAGCAACCCTAAGGATACTCTTATCGCAAAAAGGTTAAAGCCTAATTCTTGACACATGCCCTATGAATCAGGAAAGGACAAGGGAGATAAGTAGAATCCCTTAGACCAGTGTAGTGAGTAGCATGATGTACGCAGTGTTGCGTTCATGACCAGACGTTTGTTTTACAGTCAGTATGGTAATTAGGTATCAATCGAATTCTAGGAGGGATCACTGGAGAGCAGTGAAAAGGATTCAGAGATATCTTGAGGAAACTGCGAACCTATCCTTCTGTGATGGAGGAGGTGATTTGTATTTTATTGGGTATTTAGATACCAACTGGGTTGGCAATTTGAATATATGCAAATCGATATCGGGTTTTGCTGTCTTGGAGTAATAAGAAGCAAACCTATATATCTCTATCTAAGATAGAGGTTGAGCTTGTGGTATGTTCAACGGCTGTTCAGGAGAGTGTTTGGTTTCGGAGGTTTCCGGATGACTTAGGGGTTGTGGCAGATAGTGGGAGGCCAGTGGATGATTTATTGAGAAAATCAAACCGCTATTGACCACACCTAAGATCTTAAATATCACAGTAAGACCAAACACATTGATACCTAATACCAAGTTATGAAAGATATCACTGAGAAGGGTAAAGTAACAATTAAGTATACTACTATACAGTATGGTGACTAATCCCTTCACTAAACCCATTATGAGAGATTCCTGTATGAGATATATGAATCATTGGGTTTATATATATTTTTGACATTTCTCACCTTATATTGATGCTTATTGTGTTGTATATATATAACATGTGTGTATGATTGAGTCACAAATTTATTTATTAGACTATTTTAATTGTCATATATTTTGTGATTTACTGTGATAAATGATATGTCAGGTAAGCATGGTCGACTCTCTCACACGAGTGACCACCTCCAGCTCTGAGTGAGAGGAGATGAGACAGTTTCTGGTTGTAAGAGACTTTGAGAGTGGCCCTGCTAGAACAGAAGTTACCCTAATATGTGTTCAGGATGAGATCATATGCGATATGACCAATATGGACGTACCCATATCTATGTTGCTTGTAAGTAGCTAGGTTTAAGATCTCAGATATCACTTGCGACTAGTGATATTGTCTCTGAGATACTCTCTTTGAGATCTTTAGGTAAAGTCTTATGTGTAGACTGAGTCCCATATATGCATAGTGTTAGAGAAATCTGACATATGCCCTTTGAGAGATGGGGGAATAACACTAGGACACGCGTTTCATACCGTGTGTGATATGTCGACGAGGGATAGTGGGAGCAATATTTGAGACAATGATATGATTTAGATCCCCGTTCTCACTGTGCAAAACCCGAGATCCATTGGGTGAGATCTCTTGTACCCTTATCACTTTTGACTGTTTCTAGAGGTCTCGACTCAGTGTTTGCTACTTTAGTCTATTTACCGATGACCCGGAAGATAAATTGAGGTATGAGTGACAGATCTAAGAAAACAGCTGAATTGAGACTAATAGATTCGAGTTTGGAAAAAGTAAGACTAAATGACATTACATTATCGTGTTGTATTCACTGGCTAATCTATTATGTTTGTCCATGCTGGGATGTAAGCATAATAGTGGATACACAGTCGAGCATTTATTAGGGATAGCTTTCGATGAGGAAAGTAGCTTGATGATGTAATTAGTTTTGGATCTGCGGTGCAGTGAGTTATTTTTAGTACTTACAATAGCTTCTCGATCATTCTAACAAGTGTATCAAGAGGTCTATGCTTGCAGAAGTACTCACCGATCGTACGACGCCCAATCCTGTATGAAAGTCCAACAGAGTGATGAGATAGATGGCATGAGTTGTGATCGTATGATGGACATAAAATACCCTCATGTGCAAGTGAGAGATATTGGTTTAAGTTGCCCGAGAGGGGTATTTTAGACATTGAAGTAGGGTTAGTGGGGTCACTCCCACTAACCCACATGTTAACCATCTTCCTTAATTCTTTCAACATGAAGAGTCATATTAGTAATATGAGACTAACCTCTCCATGATGTGAATTCTAGGAAATTCTATGAAGCCATTAGAGAGCAATTGAGTGAATTCTCTAAAGAGAGATCATATGGAGAGCTTAAGATAAATTCCGAATAGAGAATTTTTCATGTCATTCGGATCACCGGATTGAGGGTTGTGACGTCGTGACATTGCGGTAGTGATTCGATTAACCTCATGATCACCATCCTGGTCGCGAGATCCGATCGAGGGATTTGTCGCACGGTTCGATGATTTTTGGAGACTCTATATATTGAGATATTTAACTCTATACCCGATCTCTATTTTATTTTTAAAAAATTATTTATATGTTTTTGCTGCACATGAAAACCCTAAAATATTAGACAATAAGAAATCTTATCAACCCATTAGAACCCTCAACAACAACAATAACAATCTAGACCTTCTGTCCCAAAATTTGGGGTCGGCCATATGAGAGACAAATAATGAAATCGTAAAAAAAAAAAAAAGGAGAAGAAGAAGATTTAATTTGTGTGGATTCTCCTACGCCATTCATCCCTATCTAAGACCATCTTCTCAACTAAATCTATCACTTTTATATCCTTACGAATGTATTGCATCCACGTTTTTAATGACATACCTCTACGTTTTATTAATTTTCTTATATTTAAGTTCTCTACCTTCCTAACAGGTGCGTCCATAGGCATTCGCTACACATGATCAAACCATCTTAGACGGTATTCTCGCATCTTGTCTATAATTGGACTGACTCTCAAGTTATTACGTATCTCGTCGTTTCTAATTCTATCATTTCTAATTTTGTCACACATCCACCTAAGCATTCTCATTTCAGTTACAGCCATTTTTTACTCTTGTTGCTGTTTAATGGCCCAACATTCAGTGCCATATAATAAAGCAGGTCTTACTACGATCCTATAGAATTTTCCCTTTAACTGAAATGGCATCGTGCGATCACAAAGCACTCCGGATGCCTTTCTCCATTTCATCCAACCAGTTTGAATTCTATTATTGACATCTCCATCTATATTACCGTCATTTTGGATGATGGAACCAAGATATCTAAACCTTTCGCTCTTTGGAACTTCTCTTCCTTCCAAACTAATCATTTCTTCATTATCCTGATGGTTATCACTAAACTTACACCTCATATACTCAGTTTTAGATCTACTCAATCTAAATCCTTTAGATTCCAACGTATCCCTCCATAACTCTAATTTAGTACTGTTACCTTCTTTAGTTTCATTAATCAAAATTATATTATCTGCGAATAGCATACACCATGGTATTTCATCTTGAATATTTTTTGTGATTTTATCTATCACTATTGCAAATAGTAAGGGACTCAATGCCGAACCTTGATGTAACCCAATGTTAATAGGAAAGCTATCACTCAGCCCCTCGCAAGTCCTTACATTGGTCACAACTCTTTCATACATATCCCTAATAAGATTAATATATTTCAAAGAGACCCCTTTCCTCATGAGCGCCCACTACAACACGTCTGTGGGAGCTCTATCATAAGCTTTCTCAAGGTCAATGAATACCATATGAAGATCTCTTTTTTACGCTCTAAATGTCTCCATCAACTGTCTTAGCAAGTGAATCGCTTCAGTGGTGGATCGTCCGGGCATAAATCCGAATTGATTCTGAGACATACTTATCTCCCGTCTCAATCTATGCTCTATCACTTTCTCCCATAACTTCATCGTATGACTCATGAGTTTAATTCCTCTATAATTGGAGCAATCTTAAATGTCCCATTTATTCTTATAACCCATTAGAACCCTCGATTTTTTTTTAAAGTCCTCAAAATATTTCAGGCTTTAATTGACAAATTTGATTATTATTTTGTTGTATGGTTCCTATAGAATTTGAGAAATCTGGCAATATTATTCAAACCCTCGAATTTTACGAAGTACCCAAATTTGTTTAGTCCTTAATTTAACAAATCTGAATGCTAATTTTTGGTTAAGAGATTAAGGAATCCAGAAAATCCATTCGAACCCTCAAATGTTTATGACATACCAAAATTTTTTTAGGCCTTATTTTGATAAATCTCAAGACCAAAGAGTTTTCTTTTTCCCGTGAGAGAGAAAGGAGAGAAGAGAGAAAGGGTTATCTACCTCTATCAAAAAAAAAAATAAAAAAAGTAGATGAGATGGGCGTACCAAATAATGGCATCAGATCACAGATGAGAAGGGTTATCTACCTCTTTCGAGAATAAAAAATAAAAAAGCACATTCTCATCGAAGTTGTTCCCAAATTTTTGTCACTTGATTGGCTCATAAAATGGAAGTGTTGTGCATGTGATCCCAAATACAAGAGATTTGATTAGTGTCTTGAAGCTTATCTCACTGGAGGAAGCATGCCCCAGCGATCTCTTGCTTGCTTCCAGCGAGAGAGAGGAGAAAAGAGAGAGAAAGGGGGAGGGGAGGGGAGAGAGAAGAGTTTCTTTTTTATTTCTAGTGTGTGTGTATGTGAGAGAGAGAGAGAGGGGGGAGAGAGAAGAGTTTCTTTTTTATTTTTGGTGTGTGTGTATGTGAGAGAGAGAGAGAGGGGAGAGAGAAGAGAGAGAAAGGGGGAGGGAAGGAGAGAGAGAAAGTGTCTTTTCTTTTCTTTTTTTTCTGGTGAGAGAGAGGACAGAGAGAAAGGGGATGGAAGGAGAGAAAAGATAATTTTTTTTAATTTAATTGAGTCAAAATTTAATTTTTTTTCAAAAGATAATCTTTCAATTTTTTTATGATTTTTTATTAATTTTAAAATAATTAATTTTTATTAATTTAGAAAAATGACGTGACACTGCCATGTCAGTATAGGCTGACATGACAATATTGTATGTGTATGGTGCTAACTGTGTAACACCGAAAATTCGGTAGTAAAGATATTCTGTAAAATATCTAGATAAATATAAAGGAAAATCTTAAATTTTATTGATTTTTGATTTTGGGGTATTAAATTTGAAATTTTAGATATATTTAAAAGTTTCGTGTTTGCAAATTCGTAGTCCATCCCATTTTTTTGATAAATTTGGAGTTTTAATATAATGTGGGCATAAATATTTATTTATTTATTTAAAAAAAACAAACGAAAGAGAGGAGACGCAGCGTTTTGCCTCAAAACGCTGCGTCCCCAAAAATTTAATTAGGGTTAGAAAACCCTAATCTCTCATCTCCCTTTCTCTCACCATCTCTCTGTCTCTGTCTCGAATCTCCATCTCTCTATCTCTCCCGATTCTCTTTCAAATCTCTACCACTTTCTCCACCTCCGACCACCGCACACGGCCGCCCTAATCTCCCTCTCTTTCTCTATTTCCTCTCTCGCATGACAGAACTCTTTCCCTCTCTCTCTCCTGCGTGTGATAGTACGTACTGCCTCCCCCTCTCTCGCCCGCTCGCGTGCACTGCTCTCCCTGCCGAGAGCCTTCTGTGGTCTACATTCAAGCTCCAAACCAACATCCACCTTAGACCTTCACAACCCTAGGCTGACTGCAATTCCTTCTCTGCGTAGTTAAGGACAGATTTCTGATTACTAGTTCTAGGGTTTCGATTTTTCTAGGTGATTGAACTAAATTACTATGCTTTATTTCGGATAGGAGGCATTGTAGATCACCGATTGGACTGATAAGGCATTCGAATGAGGGCTGCGAATTGTGAAACCCTAGGTGAGAGAAATTCTAGTCCCTTCGATAATTGAATGATTTTAGGTTGAATTTGGGATGAGAGCTTTATATATGTTCTGAAAATGTGTGGAATTTGAAGAGAATGCATTCTCTTGAAATTTGATATGTGATTTCTAGGGTTACGTCTAAATTCAATATGAATTTAGGCTGATTAATATGAAAGAAACGTGTTAGATAAAATTAGAAACTTGTTGAGTGGTGTAGAATAACTTTCCTTAGAGTTTGATTTAAAATATGCACGAAAAATGTTAGGGAAATGTAAATTCGGGAGAAATTGGGAAAATTGTTAGAAATTAGGAAAAATTGAGGAATATTGGGAATTTAAGATCATTAGTAATGCAAATGATCTTGAAATAATGAAATGAGAATCTTGGTTCATGAAATTGAAGAATTAGGTATGTGCTAAATATATGAAAGTTCATAAAACCTAGAATTTGGGATGAACTAATAATGAAATTGTAATTATTGGTATATGATAACCCACTTGAAGGTTGAGAAGGGTTACCTTGGATTAAATTGTGGGATTGAGAGTGGATACCCTCTCTAGAGGTGAGTGGATACATGTTTATGATTTTAAATGTGAAAATATTTTGTAATGATTTTATAAATATTTTTATAATTGATATTCAATTGTTTTATGATTGTGGAATGTTCCGAAAATGAGATTACAGTTGAAATATGCATCCATGTGTTTAAAATGGAAATAATGTGCCATATTATTTGAATTATGTTGAACATGGTTTGAATTGAGCTTTAGAAATGAGAATTGTTTGAATCATTGTTGGCATGTTGATTTTATACTATGATGTTGTGAAACGGTGCTGTGTGCATGGTAAATGGCTATAGTCATTCCCTCCACGGTGCGACCCGATGGGGTGATGTGGTTGGGTGTTTGTTTGGTTGAGGAGGTAGCTGCGCTCGAGAGGTGCTTCCGAAACCCTCCATTCGGACTAGCTTGGTTGCACCCCAAGGGAGGTCCAAGCTAAAGCCAAGGTTGGGGGATATGTATATATATGTGGTTGATATTAAATGAAAACTCCTTGTCGGTTTCACTATTGGTTGGGGCCAAACCTTTAGTGGAAAGATTTCGGTAACCCCATGATTTGTGGAAAACAGGATGTAATATTGGATGCATATAATAAGTAAAAATATGATTTCTTTTAAATTTTTGAATTGTATTTGACACTTGATGAAATACCTTGCTCTTTATAATTTGAAATTATGAGTTTGAGAAAATTATTTGACATATCCACAATCATTTCTCATTTATCTTCTTAATATGCTATATACTCACTGAGTATTTGTAATACTCATCCCTCTCTTTTAAATCTTTCAGAAGAAGCTTAGCTCTGTGACAAAAATTGGAGCTTATGAAGGATTATCCTGCTGACTCGTTTAGGTATTATAGTGATGTAAAGTTTATTTTGGTTTGATCTGAAAACCATGGAAGGGAAAACTTGTATAATTTTTTGTATGGATTTAATCGATACTTGTTTCGTATATAGAAGCAAATATTGGTGGAATCCTTACATCGTTTATGTTAAAATTTGTTTATTTTCGTTTAAATTCTATTTTGGTAAAAACTTACTGTTTAACTGGGACATTTGGATTGAAATATTTGATTTCAATATTTACTTTCGGATTCATGAAGTTCTGTACATTTCATACCGTTTGGACTTTACTGATTTGGCTTGTTTTCTTCAGACAAGTATTAGTAAAATCCCACGACTATGATTTGGGATTTCATTTATTTTGATTTTGGAATATCGTTGGAATGTTTTATTTGTACTGAAAATTCTGGAATGGCTGGGATGGCCACACTGCATGCATGCATGTACAGGAACCCCCTTCCCAAATGTATGTGCCGACGCATATTTGTATGTACAGGGATGGACTGGATGAGTCCTTTGCATGTGTGCTGTCTATATGTTTTTTTTTTATTTTTTTTTATTTGTGTATTGGAAGATTTATTGTACTGTTATGTAGTCTTGTGGAGTCCCGGTATATGAGAAGATTTTGCCCATATACCAAGATAACGTGGCGGTTGTCGCGTGTTCGATCCGAGGATCGGGGCATGACAGATTGTCACATAAAACATTAGCAATTCGTGCTATACAGGATCCAGATCATCTGTCACGTGGATCCACATCAACATTTAACGATCAGGCTGGTGCCATTACTAATAAAAGGACTAACTGTGTTACAAATTTTAAAATTAAGGTTTCCAATCGTTGCGTTTGAATATTAAAGATTAATCTGATAAAGTTCAGGGACTTCACAACAATTCCAAGTTCATACCATGTTGTTTACTTAGCCGAAGCTTGGAAAACCAAACACATTTCAGTTATTTCAATAAAGACGAGAGAAAATTTTCAATAATAAATGTCAAAATTTGGAAGTTTGTCTATATTGTATACGCTAAATTTAAAACTGTATTAAATTAATCTGAGGAATTCTCATGCACCTTTAGAAATAAGATTGATGGTTTCCAGGAATGTTTGTAGCTTTTCCTGAAGGTGGCATTTACCATTCAGCATTTACTAGTGAACTAATGGAATTCAAGCTTATTAATCAAATTATTACTCATGAAATCTATTGAATTTTTCTAAGGAATTCTCGAGCCTTTTACCATTCCTAAAGGTTGCATTTGCTTCTCTTTATATTTCTCAATCAAATTATGATTTGATTATTGAAATTGAAATTTATTATATTTTTTGCAAGACAATGCAAGTTTGAGTTCTTTCCTCAATAAATGAAGATTATTTATCTATTCTAAACTAGTTAGTAGGTTCTTGTTTTGATACAGAGGGCATGAAGATATTAGAGCACATCAAGGCTCTGCTATTGCTGGCATTCTATGAAAATTGCAGCTTTAAATTCAGTAAGGATGTAACTTTACATTTTGGATTAGAAGATGCAATGTGCATAATTGGATTGTCAATTGATGGACTTCTGGTCTCCGGAAGAGGATTTTTATCACCTTCACATCAAAAGGTGCATTACAATTTTTGAACACAAAATAAGATATTCGAAAAATTTTTACTTTTGAATGGTTGAAGTATAAATTCAATGCTTCTGGAGATATAACCCTGGTGCATTGCACTAGGGCATATGCCTTTCATGTTATTGCGACAGTCATTGCTCCCAATGGCTCAAAAAAAAAAAGCTCATGGTGCCTTCTACGTTGTAACACCAAAAGCAAAAGGAAAAAAAAAAAAAAAAAAGGAAGAAAAGAGGGGAGAAGTAAAGTCAACTCCCACTTATTCTCTCTACTCCTCTCCCCATTTTCTCATCTCACTCTTACTCCCTCAAAAACCCACCTCACTTTACTCTCTCCCCCCCGCCTGAACTCATGACTCTCTCTCTCTTCAATCATCCAACGATTCACTCCCGTTTGCCTACGATCACCATCATGCACCCAAAATTCAGCCTTTAGAAGGGTGAGGAGTGTTTGAGATCAAGAATTAAAGTTTATAACATCTTCAATCTTGTCGTTCATCGTTATTGTGCCTGGTATAAAGATCTTCTAAATTCCCTTCATTTTCTATGTTGTTTCAAAATCTAACCAAAGTCCAATATTATTTTATTTTCCCAAGCATCCCTTGTGTTTTGAAGCAAATCCATGGTTTCATTTTAATTTTTAGGTCCAAATTGCTTTTCTCCTCCATCAAACATATGAAGAAACCCTAGGTGAGTGGTGATTCTACTTCCTTTGATTTTTTCTTGATTTTCTGTCATTTTAGTGTGAGAAACTATGTAGTTGATAACCCACCTTGTTGGGTTTGAATGTGTTAACTTTCCCCTGAAGTTCTGATGTTGTTATTGAAATTGAGTTAAATCGTGCAGAGTAGTTGCATTCTACATTTATGAATGTTGATAGGGTTTGTAGTAAAATGAGAGAAATACCCAAATTTGATTTCCTCTGTGAAAAATGGGATTTTAGGGTTTCAGGGAAGAAGGAATAATATAAGTTCATGTAATAATATTGGCAGGCTTCCAATTTAAACTTAGTTAATTCATTTTAGGGTTTTGTTTATTTTATTGTTTTGCAAGTATAAGGTCTTGCTATTGAAGTTGAATTAAATTGTTTACAATTGTTCTATTCTATAGTTTTTAACATTGTTAGGGTTTGTTATGAATGAAAGAAATAAGCACTTTTGAATTCCTTCATGTAAGGTAATAAATTTATGATTTTTTTTCATTCAACATGTTTGATGTTAAATCGAATTTGTTGTTGCAAAATTAGTATAACATTGGACAAGTCTAGACTATGATATAGACTCAAAAAGGATTGTTTGAAAATTTTTACATTTTGTAGAAATGTGGAAGAATAATTAATTCAGGTGTAAATGTGAATTTTGCCCTTTAAATTGTTCAAAAGCTCTTTTAAACATTTGGTCCATAAAATTTAAATTTTTAAAGTTTTCGATCACTAAAGCCATAGGTTGCTTGAGTGCTCGGTGATCTGTACTAGGTAGAATTTGACTTTTCTGAGTGAATTTATTTGCTTAATGGAACTTTAGTATTCAGTGAATGGTTTTTTCAAATTTTGGTTTTTTGGTTGATAGTCAATAGTGATCATCTCTTGGTGACTTGCTACCTCCTCGGCTTATTATAAAATTACGGTCTGTCGATATATTTTGGTGTTAATAGTTTAACTGTGTATGGTGGGACTTGTAGTGTCTTGAATAGACCAATTGTTTTACCATTTTTATATGCTTGTTGGTATTTAAATTGTGAGACTCCTCGGTACATGTTTACCTCTCATCCATTTACCTTTCGTGCACTACTTTATTTCTTCCTCGGCGCACTTTGATGATTTTTATTTGTCAATACATCCAATTTTCATATATCTCTCGGTATATTATATTCCACTTACATTACCTAACGCTATTTGAACTTGTCGGTGGACATTCAATTTCAAAACCTTGTCAGTATCCATTTTTAAAACTTTCTCTATACCATTGAAGAACTATCGGTAATTTTGTTTTCACCTCACTATCGGTATTGCCTGTGCCTCCTTGGTACTTGTCTTGCAAGTGAAATCACTTGCCTTGGAAAATCTTGTCGTTGGTTGCATTTATGAAGAATAAAACCTTGAACCATCAAGTTCTCAAAATGCTTTCACCACCAAGCCATCTAAACTCCACAATTATATAATACCTCATTTATATTATATTCTAAATATTAATATTTCTAAATTTATTTCCCATAAATTGCATTTTCATTTCCAATTTTCCCTGCTCATTGGTAGACACATTGTCCTAACCTTCTCCAAGACTCAAAAGGACACATGTGGCATTTGTTTATTAAGCAAATAGAGGAAATGAGTTTGAGAATAAAAGGAGAAGTGGAGCTGAACTTCTAGAACTCATGAAAACCCAAATTTCATTTCTCTCTCTAGACTATTCTCTTCTCCTCCCAAACCCAATCGATCTACCACCAAAACTCAAGATCTAAGACTCCAAACTATCCATCTAACACTCCAAAACTAGATTCTAGACTTGATTTTGAAAGACTTTAAGAATATAAAGTTGTCACAAAAGGAGGAAGAATCAAGGGTTTAGTGTAACCCAAACTAGACGAATCTTTTGGAGATAAAATCAAGATAATATAGTGTTCCTATCCCAAGATTTAATTCATTTAATTATCTATCTAATTGGACTTTGAGGATTTTGAAGTTACTTTAAGTGAGAGAAGAATATGCAGTGAAAGTTAGGGTTTGTTGGTTGACTTGGATTAAGGGATATTGATGATTCCGGATGTTTGATGGTATTCCTTTGGGGCTAGACAAGGCTTAACGAGTGCTGATCCTGATTGGAGAGAAAAATCTGGGAGTGACTACCTTTCCTAACACTATGAGTGGACGAACTGTTGTGCCTTTAAATGAGAAAATGATTTTTTTCTAAATTCTTTTAAAAATGATTTTATGTAAATATTTGTGATTGTAGGATGTTCTAAGATGAGAGTTTGAAATATGCAAGCATCCACAATATTTATGATTGAATATGTGTCATATTACTATAAAAAAACACGTTTTTAGCGACGGAAAAAATTCATCACTATTTAGTGATGAATTTAGCGACAAAAACCAAAATTCGTCGCTAATTAGCGACGGATTTCAATTTGCGTCGCTAATTAGCGACAGATTTGTATTTTCATCGCTAAATTTAGTGACAAAAAAAATTCATCGCTAAATTTAGTGACAGAAATTGAAATCCGTCACAAATTAGCAACGAAAATATAATCCGCCACTAATTAGCGACGAAAAAAAATCTGTCGTTAGATTTAGCGACGAAAAAAAAAATCGTTGCTAAATTTAGTGATGACTGACAACATCCATCGCTAAATTTAGCGACGGATTTGGAATCCATCGCTATATTTAGCCACGAATTTTGTTTTTCTTCGCTAAATTCGTCGCTAAAGATAATTTTAAATTTTTATTAAATATAATTTTAAATTTTTATTAAATATATATTTGTAATTTACGTTTTTATTAAATTAGGGTATTGACTTTTATTAAATATAATTTTATATTTTTTAAATATAATTTTATGATTTTTTTAAAGATAATTTTGTAATTATATTAAATATAATTTTATATTTTTATGAAATATAATTTTGTTTTTTGTATTTTTGTTAGATTAGGGAATTATATTTTTAATGGTAAGAGTTAGGAAAAAAGTATAGAAGTAAAAAAAAAAGTATATTGGTTAAGAGCGTTTCACATAACTTTTTAGACCCAGATTTGAATATGGGCAAAAAGCACATTTTCTGCAAAAAAAATAAAGTAGCAAAAGGTGGTTATGCACGGATGGGCAAGGGCTGCCGGGGTGTGGGCATGGGCGGGCAAGCAGTAGGGGGCCGGGGAAGTGGTGGGCGGCGGCCGGCGGGTGGGCTGACGGGTTCTACAAATAAAAAAATTAAATGCGAAATTTAGCGACAGAAATTGAAATCCGTCGCTAATTAGCAACGAAAACAAAATTCATCGCTAAATTTAGCGATGTAAAAAAATTTCGTTGCTAAATTTAGCAACGGAAACAAAATTCGTCGCTAAATATTATTTTATATTTTTATTAAATATAATTTTATTTTTTTATTAAATATATATTTATAATTTATATTTTAATTTAATTAGGATATTAATTTTTATTAAATATAATTTTATATTTGTTAAATATAATTTTATGATTTTTTTAAAGATAATTTTGTAATTATATTAAATATAATTTTATATTTTTATTAAATATAATTTTATATTTTATATTTTTGTTAGATTAGGGAATTATATTTTTAATGGTGAGAGTTAGAAAAAAATTATAGAAGTAATAAAAAAAAAAGGTATATCAGATAAGTTAATGTGGCATAGTAGTTAAAAGAGTTTTAGATAACTTTTTAAACCCAACTTCGAATCTGGACAAAAGCATATTTTCTGTAAAAAAAAATAAAGCAGCAAAAGGTGGTCATACATGGGTGGGCAAGGGCTGGCGGGGTGTGGGCATGGGTGGGCAAGCAATAGGGGGCTGGGGCGATGGTGGGCGGAGGCCAGTGGGTGGGCGGACGGGTTCTACAAATAAAAAGATTAAATGCGAAATTTAGTGACGGAAACCAAAATCCGTCGCTAAAAGTTTTAGCGACGAATTTTTCTAAAATTTCCATCACTAAATCCGTTGCTAAGCCCTTGTTTTTTTGTTGTTTATGTTATTGTAAATTGTGCTCATGAATAATGTGATATTGGTTTGGTAAACATTTGTTGACATTATAACACATACGATGAGATTTGATCATTTGTGAAATGATGATACATGTGATGATAAATGACTATAGTCATTCCCTCCACAGAATAATCCGATGGGGTGACGTGGTTGTAGGTTTATTGGCAAGAGATGGTAGATGCGGCCTTCTACGCTTCTGTCGCACTATCTGGTAGCACCACCAGTGAAGCATGAGTCAACGTCAAGGAAGTGGGAAGTAGTGTTATGAAATGAACAGATTAAAAACTCCTTGGCCGGTTTTCACCTAGGTTAGGTCAAACTTTGGGTAGGAGTGATTTCCTTAGGGAGACCTTATGATTTTTAGAAAATATGAATTTGTGGATACATTTATCTTTTTAATTATTTGGATTATTTGAAACTGCCTATGATCGATGAGTTGTTTAAAATTATGAATTTGATATTCTCATACTCGCTGCTCATTTACTGCACAACCATACCATTGTACTTTATTTATTGAGTATTTTATATTCACCCTTTTCTTTTATTCCATTTCAAAGTAAGTGTAGATATAGAAGCAGCTCGACCATTAGCAAGATCCAGTTAAGGAGAAAATTGCCTGGGATCAACTATTGGTATTAGTCCTTTTTAGTTATGGATTTTGAGGCTTGTAGACTAACGTATCATAGGGTATTTTGGAAGTGAAATTTATATTTTGGGAATTATATTTTGAAAACTCTTTCTATAGTATATTTTACATATATATTTTCTCAAAGTTAAATTTTTGTTTTGAAATGTTAAATATTCTATGTGTTGCTTTCTTTGGTTGAAAAAGGTATTTTCAAAGCCTTGTGGGAACTTTGGGTGTGCTGGTATTTGCACATACTTTTAGATCACAAGGCGGTTGTCACATGTTTGGACCTATGGGTTGGAGCGTGACAATTCTATTGGTATCAGAGCTAAATGTTTAAGTTGTTTTATTTTTGAAATGATTTTGAATGTTTCTAACAATATTTTCCTGTGCTTTAAAAGTTTCTATGTTTTCCAATATTTTGGGAAGATTTAAAAGCCTTCTATGGGTTCTAGGAAATTGACATAGCTCTAGCCATAGGTGCCTAGTGTTATCTTAGTGTAGTGAGTTAAATATAGCTTTTCTTTTGTAAACTATTATGCCTCCTTATAAAAGAATAAAGAGTATAAACGAATTCCTCCTAAAAACATGGTGATGAGTCATCCTCGCATACTCCACCTCCTCTGGCACCTACTCACCTGGCTCCTGTAATTGGGATTCCTTCACCTCCACTCAATGCTCTCCGGCAATGGACCAAGTGGTAGAATGCATATGCTATGCATCTTCAAGCACCACCTCAAGTCCAAATTCCTCCCCCACCCTCTAATCCAGTGGTTCCACCCGTTCCTCCTTTAGCACCAGTAGCACCTCCTACTTCATTAGCTACATCGTTTACCCGACCACCCATTAAATTATCCAAATTGTTGAAAAAAGCTAGACAACTCGGATGTGTAATCTTCTCGAGGTCCAACATCCCTACGATGGCCAAGAAATGGATCAAGAGGGTCCGTGAAGCAGTAATGGACATGAGAATTAGTGATTAGATGAAGCTCATGGTGAGTGTGAGATTGTTGGATAAGGATGCTAGTATTTGGTGGGATGGTATAAAGGAGAGATCAATTGGTAGTTGAATATGAAACGGAATTTAAAAGTTCATCCTCATTTGTTCTAGAGATAGTAGTTTCCGAGGAGTATAGGTGTTTTAAGTTTAAGGATGGCTTGAACCTGAACATCTGAGAGAGGTTGTCGGTTATAGAGAATCACACTTACCAAAATATTCTGCAGTTGGCCTTGAGGGTTGAGCAAATGGTGTAACAAAGAGGTAGGATTACGGAGCACGATGGAAAGAAGAAAAGGTCCAGTGGGTTCACTTTGGGTCAAAACTCCAAGAAGAGCAAGAGCATGGGTTTATACAGTAGTGGTTTTGTCTCAGGGTCAGTTTGTACTCCCCAAGGCCAATCGTTCTTCAAGCCAAATACTCCTAATAGTAGTGCTAGATCGGGAGTAAGGTGGGGAAGGAAGCAAAGGGGACCCTTGCACAAATTGCAAGGGATATCACATGAGTCCGTGTAAGGGATCCAAAAGATGCTATCATTACAGAAGGAGGTCCAATTTTAGCACTATTATCTCGAGTTGAATATAAAAGGATAAGGGAACCAACCAGTTCAGGGTCCTTCCAATGGCCCCAAAGGTGGTTTGGCTACTATTTAAGCACCTCCCAATAGTGCCACTCCAAAAATGGGGACCGACAATAACACCATAGTTACTAATCCCCAACGTCCTCAACCTCAAAACCAAACTAGTATCTATGCAATGACTAACGAAGAGACACAAAACAATCTCAATAAATTTGCTTAAATATAAATTGTTGATTTAAAAAGGGCATGTTATTGGTGTTGTATGACATTGAAATGTTGCTTGGTGATGAATATAAGAGTTTTATTGAGAATGTTATGTGATATTAAGGTATTGATAATTATTTTAGGAGAATATTTTGAATGAATTAATGTTTATATATGAAATCATGTAATGTTATAGGAGTTACGTATGAAATGTGTGTCATAAGGTTTGACTGATGATTATTTGACAGTTTATATTAATAGGTTTAATAAAAATCTTTGGTGTTGATGCCCACATACTTATTGACATGGGATCCAATAATTTGTTCATTAGTGTAAACTTTGCTAGGCATTCTGATAGACTCATGACCCTACTTGAGGAAGAATTGTTGGTGATTACACCTTTAGGTGAGCAGTTGGTTAGAAGTATAGTTTACAGAGGCTGTGATGTTTTGGTAGGTGAAATAATCCTTGTAGTAGACTTGATTTCCTTAGAGCTGAAGGATTTTGATGCTATTATGGGGATAGATTGGTTACACCTCCATCGAGCATTTGTGAATTGCTTTAGTAAGGAAGTAGAGTTTTGAAAACCTGGATATCTGGCATTTGTTTTTCCAGCAAATGCTGAATAGTACAAACATGTTTAATATTTGCATTAAAAGCTCATAGGCTGATGCACAAAAGATATAAAGCATATTTAGCCCATATCATCGATAAAACCACAGAGAACCCTACTTTAAATGATATTCCCTTAGTAAATGAGTTTCTGGTTGTTTTTCGAAAGAGTTACTAATTTACCTCCAGACCGGAAGTTTGATTTCATCACTGATTTACTTTCCGGCATTGCACCCATCCTATAGAATGGCTCTAGCAAAGTTGAAGGAATTGAAAGTGAAACTCTAAGAGTTGCTAGACAAGGGATTTATTCGACCAAGCTTTTCTTCTTAGGGTGCACCGGTTCTATTTGTGAAAAAAAGATGGGACTCTTAGATTATGTATTAATTATCGGTAGCTAAATAGAGTCACCATTAAGAACAAGTACCTACTTCTTAGAATTGATGATCTTTTTGACCAGTTTCAAGGTGAATGTGTGTTTTCAAATATTGATTTCAGGTTAGGTTATCATCTATTAAAGATTAAGGAGAGTGAAGTGCATAAGACAACAACTAGAACTCGATATGGAGACTATGAGTTTTTGGTGATACCATTTGGGTTAACAAATGGCCCTGCTATTTTCATGGACTTAATAAATAGGGTATTTCACTCATATCTTGATAAATTTATGATTATATTTATTGATGACATATTGGTGTATTCAAAGAGTGATGTGGAACATTCAAACCATCTTAAAATTGTTTTACAAACTCTTCGACAAAAACAATTGCATTTTAAGTTTTCCGAGTGTAAATTTTGGTTTAGGAAATTTGGATTCTTGGGGCTATGGCATTTGATAAAAGGATATTTGTGGTTCTAAGAAAGGTTAAAGTTATCTTGAAGTGAGAACGTCCGAAAAATGTGATAGAGGTGAGAAGTTTTCTTGGGTTAGTAGAGTATTATAGAAGATTTGTTGAGAGATTATCCAAAATTGTAAACCCATTATCTAGTTTGACAATAAATGGAATTAAATTTTAGTGGGATGATAAGTATGAAGCTAGCTTCCAAGAATTCAAGAAGAGGTTGACATCCGCTCCAATCCTTATTCTCCTATCAAGTGGAGATAGATATGTGGTCTATAGTGATACAAGTAAACAAGGATTGGGATGTGTGTTAATGCAAAATGATAAGATGATAACTTATGTCTCCCGTCAACTAAAGAAGTATGAAAAAAATTATCCTACTCATGATCTAGAGTTAGCAGCAATTATATTTATTTTGAAGATATGGAGACATTATTTGAATAGGGAGACTTGTTGGAGTTTTACCGATCACAAAAGTTTGATGTACTTGTTCACCTAAAAGGAGCTAAACATGAGGCAAAAAAGGTAACTTGAATTGATTAAAGACTATGATTTGGTGATAAACTACCACCCCAGTAAGGTTAATGTAGTTGCGGATACTTTGATAAGGAAATCTTTATTTAATATGGAATCTTATTAAAATTCCTTTCTCTCTTGTTTGGTTGGAATCCGAACCCTTCAGGTTAAATTAGCAACTAACGAGCAGAGTGCATTACGAGCTACTTTTGAGGTAAGACCCAACTTAGTGGATCGTATTCTAGAGCTCCAAGCCACCGATGATGAATTGAAGATGATAGTTAAGAAAGTCCATAATGGAGTAGGGGGTGAGTTTAGGATCTGAGATGATGATATGTTTGTATTTAAGAATAGGATTTATGTTTCTAAGGACATTGGTCTTCGTAGAGCTATTCTTGAGGAAGCACACTCATCGGCTTATGCTATGCATCTGGGAAGTACCAAGATGTATCGAATAATCAATGAGAATTTTTAGTGGTCTGTAATGAAAAGGGTGATCAAGGAGGAAGCTTAAATTTGGAGATTCTAGCTGACCTTAGAGTTGGATTTTGTCGAGTCCTAGTTTTTGTGGAGTGTCTTATTTCTAGTACTAGATGTTACTTGGGTTAGGATTTTGAGGAAATTAGTTGGATCCATACGGAAGGTGTACATATATATTTTTGGAATTGTAATTAAAACTTCATTTTGCCAACTTATTTGGATTACCAACTTTAAATTGTACTCGAATCTTTTACATTTTTTGTTGTTAGATCTTCTTTTGAAATTTGTGAAAATTTTATTGGATTTAGATTAGTCAGGTTGATCATATACATGCCTTTTGAGATAAGGATGGACTGAGTTGGTCCTTTAGATTTTGCCAAGTTATTTTGTAAATGGTTGGATTTTTTATGAATGCCTTGTGTTATTCTAATGTATGGATAGGGCTTACCTATATTTTAAGGTGATACAGCGGTTCTTGCGTGCCCTACTTAAGGGTCAGGACGTGATAACTTTATTGGTATCAGAATCAGGTTTGATTTTAAATGTTTTGAAACTTCAAATTATTTTTTCCAAATACTTTAAAAGATTTTCAAATATTTTCAAAAGTTTATTTCTTCAAAATATTTTCGGATGGTTTTAAAAACCTCATATGGGTCCTAAGACATAAATACACCCTAGACACAAGTGTCTAGTGTTATCTTAGTATGGTCAACTAAAGATAGGTTTTCTTTTGTATATCATCATGCCTCCTCATGAAAAATCAGGAATATAAATGAGTTTCCTCCTCAAGAGCACGAACATGAATCGTCCTCGCATGCTTCACCTCCTTCGACACCTATTTAGCCGGCTCCTCCAACCGGGATTTGTCTACCACCGCTCAATGCTCTCAAAAAATGGACCGAGTGGTGGAATGCATACGGTGTACATCGTTATGTACCACTTCAAGTTTAAGTTCTTCCCCCACCTCCTAATCCAGTGGTTTTGCTAGTCCCTTCTATAGCATCAGTCACATCTCCTACTTCAGTAGCTACACAGTCTACCTGGCTATCGGTTGAATTGTTTAACTTGTTAAAGGAAACTAGACAACTTGGGTGTGTAACCTTCTTGGGATCCAATAACCTTGTGGTGGCCAAGAAGTAGATCAAGAGTGTCTGAAAAGTGATAATGGACATGATGATTGCTAATGAGATGAAACTTACAATGACCATAAGATTGTTGGATGAGGATGCTAGTACTTAGTGGGATGGTGTAAAGGAGAGATCAATCATACCCTTTATCTAGAATGAATTCCTTAAGGAATTCGATGAGAAGTTTTACATTTGATTTGATCGGGATTTAAAAAGAAAAGAGTTCCTCCACCTCTATCAAGAAAATAAGTCAGTGGCGGAATATGAAGCAAAGTTTAGAAGTTTATTCTTATTTGTTCCGAAGATAATAGCCTCTAAGTATAGGCCTTTTAAGTTCAAGGACGGGTTGAACCTAAACATCTAAGAGAGGATGTCAGTTGTGAAGGATCACACCTATCAAAATGTTCTGCAGTTGGCCTTGAGGGCCGAGCAAATTATGTTAGAGAAAGGCAAGGTTAGGGAGCACCATAGGAAGAAGAAAATGTTTGGGTTCACTCTAGGCCAAAGCTCCAAGAAAAGCAAGAACATGGGCTCATATAGTGGTGGTTCTGTCTAAAGTTCAGTTGGCACTCCCCAAGGCCAGTCGCTCTTTAAGCCGAATGCTCCTAGTGGTAGTGTTGGATCAGGAAAAAGCAAAATGAATCCTTGTACAAATTGCAAGGGATATCACTCGGGTCCATATAGGGTACCCAGAAAATGCTACCATTGTAGGAAGGAGGGTCACTTTTGACACTCTTGTTCTAAGTTGAATGTGAAAGGGCAAGGGAATCAACAAGTTTAGGGTCCTTTTAGTGGCTCTAAAGGTGGCCTAACTACTACTTTAGCATTTTCCACAAGTGCCACTCCAAGATTAGGGACAAGAGTAACACCACAACCACCCCTACTCAACACTCTTGACCAAGGGCCTAGACGAGGATTCATGCCATGATAAATGAAGAGCCTCAAGCCAATCCAGACGTGGTCACAAAATATGATGTAGATGATATGTGGTTATGATTTTAAGCATGTTGAAGTTATGATTTTTGTTATGGTCATTAGTAAATGCATAAATATGGATGTACAGAATGTGTTTAGAATTCATGGAGTTCCATAAAGTGAGTAACAATTGATGGTTGATCACTTGGTATGATTGAAGACCCCATTTGACCTAGGGATTTACTTAGTTCAATGTGTGGGACCGTGTATGTGGTCATGACCTTTGGGCCTAGAACCGTCAGTCTCAAGAGTTTTGTATATGCATGGATAGTATGATGTTATGGTTATGTCAGTAGTGTGGATTCCAATGTAAGTGAATATACAAAATATTCATGATTGTGTGGTGTGACGAAATGTTATGAGGACTCATATATGAAACATGTAATCTATGGATCGACTAATAATTGTTTTATAGTTTATATTAATTGGTATACTGAAAATCTTTGGTATTGATACTCGTGTGCTAATAGATATTGGACATAATAATTCATTTGTGAGTGTGGGCTTTGCTAGATATTTTGATAGGTCTCTAACTCTACTTGTGGAGGAGTTGTTGGTTATCACTCCTTTGGGGGTACAATTGATTAGGGATATTGTGTATAAAGTTTGTGAGGTAAAGATCGGTGAGGTAACTCTTGAAGCAGACTTGATTCCATTAGAGAAGGGAGATTTTGATGCCATTCAGGATATGGATTGGCTGCATTTTCATCGGTTATTAGTGGATTATTTCACAAAGGAAGTGAAATTTTGGAAACCGGGGTGTCTGAAACTTATCTTTGCTGGCGAGCATCGGGTGTTGCCGAGCTATGTGATTTCAGCTCTTAAAGCATGGGGGCTAGTACACAAAGGATGTGAAGCCTATTTAGGCCACATTATTGACACATGGTGGAGAGTCTTAATTTGAATAATATTCTCATAGTGAATAAATTTCCAGATGTTTGTACAAAAGAGTTGCCCGAGTTGCCACCAGTCTGAGAGTTTGACTTTGTTATAGATCTGACTCTTGGCACTACACCGATTTCCATTCCTCCATATCGAATGGTACTCGCAGAGTTGAAGTAGTTAAAGGTTCAGTTCCAAGAGTTGTTGGACAAAAAGTTCATCCGACTGAATACCTCACCATTGGGGTGCTTCAGTTTTATTTGTGAAGAAGAAGGATAGAGCCCTTCGGTTATGAATTGACTACCGATAACTTAATAAGGTAACGATTAAGAACAAGTATCCTTTCCTGAGAATTAATGATCTTTTTGACCAACTTCAAGGGACTAGTGTATTCTCAAAGATAGATTTGAAATTGGGTTACCACCAATTGAGAATCAAGAGTTATGATATTCATAAGATTGCATTTAGGATGCGGCATGGACATTACAAGTTTCTGATGATGTCTTTTGGGTTGACGAATGCTCCTACAGCTTTCATGGATCTCATGAACCAAGTGTTTTATTCTTAGCTCGACAAGTTTGTCATAGTTTTTATCAACGATATCTTGGTGTATTTAAAGAATAATGAAGAACACTTCAAGTATCTCTGGATCGTGTTGCAAACTCTTAGGAAGAAGGAATTTTATGCCAAGTTCTCCAAGTGCGAGTTTTGGCTAAGAAAGTTGGCTTTTTGGGGCACTGGTTTTCGATAAATGGAATTTTTGTAGACTCGAGGAAGGTAGAGGTCATTTTGAAGTGGGAGCAACCCAAAATCATCATTGAGGTGAGAAGTTTTCTTGGATTATCAAGTTATTATCTGAAATTTGTATAGGGATTCTCAAAGATAGTGACTCCAATATCCAATTTGACTTAGAAGGGACTCAAGTTTGCGTGGGATGAAAAGTGCAAGGCTAGTTTCTAAGAGCTTAAGCGATGGTTGACATCCGTTCCCATCCTTGCTCTTCCTATTAATGGCGGTGGCGATTATGTGATATATAGTGATGCCAATAAGCAAAGGTTAGGGTATGTGTTGATGTAATGCAATAGGGTGATCGATTATGCCTCTCACTAGCCAAAGAAGTACAAGGTGAACTACATTACTCATGATTTGGAGTTAGCTACCATTGTCTTTGTCTTGAAGATTTGGCAGTATTACTTATACGGGGCCTCATGCAAGATCCTCACTGGCCATAAAAGGCTCAAATATTTGCTCATGCAAAAATTACTCAACTTGAGGCAACAAAGGTGCTTAGAATTAATCAAAGCTTATGATCTAGTGATAGACTACCATCCCGGGAAAGCTAATGTGGTCACCAATGCCTTGAGCTGAAAGTCCTCTTCTTTTAATGTGGTATCTCAGGGAAGTTCTTACTCCCTTGTTTAGTCGGATTTCTAGCACTTGGAGTCGAGTTGGCTAAGGACGATCATGGTGTACTCTTAGCCCAGTCTTGATGGATCGTATTCAATAACTTCAAACGATCAACAAAGAATTAAAAGCCATAACTGAGAAGATCCACAAAGAGGAAGATGACGAGTTCTAGATTTGAGAGGATGGGATTATGATCTATGGGAAACAAATTTGCATCTTGAAGGTTGAGGATCTTCAAAAGGCTATACTTGAAGAGGCCCATTCCTCAACTTATGCCATATATCCGGGGAGCACCAACATGCACTGAAACATCAAGGAGTCATATTGGTGATTCAGGTTGAAGAGAGACATAGTTGAGTTTGCGACTAGATGTTTAGTGTGCCAGCAAGTCAAAGCCGGGTACCAACAGTTGGCCGGTCCTCCAACTACAACCAATTCTTGAATTGAAGTAGGAACACATCACTATGGATTTCATGGTGGGTTTACCATATACTCCGAGGCATTATGATGTTATATGGGTAATTGTGGACCGTCTCACCAAGTCGGCTTACTTCTTACCGATTTGGAACTCTTATCCCTTGGAGGGGTTGGCCAAGTTGTATATCAATGAGATTGTGAGGTTTCAAGACATGTTGGTGTCCATTGTATCAAACCGTGATCTTCGGTTCACATTCCAATTTTGGCCTAAATTGCAAGCCACTTTGGGGACTATATTAAGATTTAGTATTGTCTTTCATCCCCAGATGGATGGACAATCTAAGTATACTATTTAGACCTTGGAAGACATGCTTAGAGTATGTGTTATCTATTTTCAAGGCATTTTGGATTAACATTTTTCATTAATCGAATTTGCACACAATAATAGCTATCAAATTAGTATTAAGATACCATATTATAAAGCTCTCTATCGAAGGAAGTGCCATACACCGTTATGTTGGGATGAGGTTGGTGAGAGAAAAATTGAAAGTATAGAATTGATTGAGGCCACCAAGGAAAAGTTAAGAATGATTCGAGAAAGAAATAAGGTGGCTCAAGATCGACAAAAGAGCTACACCGACAAAAGGATAAGGCCCTTGGAATTCGAAGTAGGAGATATAGAGTTTTTGAATATATCTTATTGGAAGGGTATAATATAGTTTTAGAAATAGGGATAATTGAACTCTCATTATATCGGCCAGTTCAAGATCTTAGAAAAGATTAGAGAGGAGGCCTATCGACTTGAATTGCTACTGGAGTCACAAAGGATCTATCACATACCCCAATTTAGTTACAAAGAAATAACTTATTATTAATTGTCGATTAGTAAGGTTATTCAAACAAATGAATTTGGCATGAAATCTGGAGACTTGGAATATTAAAAATATAGGTTTGACCAGCTAGTTGGAGGCTAAGACCCCAAAAATGAGGTATCTAAAATGTCTAGAAAATAAGAAGACAAAGTCTTGGTAATTGTTCCTTATTATTGAATTAGGTGAAAATCTATTTTTTTTTTTTAGAACTTTTCTAAGTTGTTAGCTTGCTAAATAAAATCCAACAAAATTTGTCGTTTCGTATTTTGTTCTTGGAAGGGAGAGTTGACTTTTTATCCTTGAAGAATTAGGTTCTAAAACTATTTTTATTGAATCCAAATGAGGGTATTTCTTTTATTAGCTTAAATGATATTACATGGAAATAAGTATCCAGATATGTAACCAAAAGTACTAAATGCCTATACATTGAACCTGGACACCTAAATAAAGGCAACCAACCAAGGAACCAAGCAACAGACCAAGATAGACAAGGATGCACCGACCACCCACCGACCATGAGAAAAACATGGTGAATATATGTCATAACAAGTGTCTTGCATCTAGAACAAGCGACTTACATAATCAACAAGTGTCCTACACATGTCTTGCATCAAGAAAATGTGTCTTCTATAATTGACACATGTAAGGATACATGGTTTGCATCCAAGAACAAGAGCCTTATATGATGGACAAATGTGCTAACATATGTCAACAATCCATCACCTTCCAACACCTATAAATACCTCATTCCCTTTCCATCCCAAACCAAATCCACCAAGGAAAAGAAAGAGAGCAAGAAAGAGAGAGAGAAAGAAAGAAAGGAAAAGAGAGGAAAAAGTGAAAGAGAAATGAAGAGAAGGAAAAGATAGTTTAATAGAAAGTTTCCATGAAAAAAATAGAAAATTCCTTCGGGGAGGGAAAATGTTAACTTCAATCACGTAAAACAATTCTTTAAGGTGAGTGTCCTTTGTATTCATATATTTTTATGCATAATTACTATGATTTTCTACTGCTACCATGATTTACTACTGTTACAATGATTTCCTAATGTTGCATCAATATATGTGTTTGTGATTGTTATATAAGCTAGTATGCATGGAGATCCGTCGAGCAAGGGCTATGTCGATTGTCGAAATACATACAATAGCACCCCATTAATGTGGACAGGAGATTTGTCCACTTAATGTGGGGGAGACTGATAGGCCTTGCCGGAAATGGACCTCATGGGAGGGATAAAGAGACTATTCTCATGGAGTGATAAGATGAAAGTGAACTAACAGCTGTATTATATTATTATGTGTTACTATTATTATTGTTTTGTGTATGTTACTACATTGAAAGTTTTTTCAAAAAGATTTTACAATGAAATCGTTTTAGTACAATTTTAAATGAAAAGTTTTCCACACATGCACATATAGACCTCATTTGGCTGTGAAGCTTACACCAAAAAATTATTTTAGTCCCTGCAGCAACAGAAGTCAAGAATAATTAGATGAGCCGATAGAGATAGTTCTATTGCGGATAATCTCTCTACTATAGATGTTTCGTTGCTTTATTATGTATCAAAAATCTTTATAATATTTATAGTAAATGAAATAAAGAATATTTATTATTTTAGTATGATTTCTGTTAAGCAAGCTAGTGAGTGAGCCCTGACGCGAGCCAGACAGTCCGTCATCGATAAAGCCTCAGCAAGGGGGCGGAGTTCGGGTGTGATAGGATCCATGTTGTTTCTCACATTTCAATATTAAAGAAATACTTGTCAGTTCTATCACATGTGTTACAAGCTCCTCCGGTAGAGTTGAATCAAGACTTGAGTTTCAAGGGAAATCAGTGAAGCTTTTTGATCGACAATTCAAGCAATTGAGGAGCAAACAAATCCACATTGTCAAAGTGTTGTAGAGAAGAAATCAAGTGGAAGAGGAAACTTGGGAAACTGAAGAGTTAATGTGAAAACAACATCCCACCTTTTTTATGTATAATTTTCTTTTAAATTTCGAGGACGAAATTTCTTTTTAGGGAGTTAAGTATTGTAACAAAAAAAAAGAGTGGAGAAGAAAAGTCAAATCCCACTTACTCTCCCTCCTCACCTGAACTCACAATTCTCTCTCTCTCCTTTTCTTTTCAATCATCCAATGCTCCCATTTACCTATGATCGTCATCATGCACCCAAAATTCGGCCTTTAGAAGGGTGAGGGATATTTGAGATCAAGAATCAAAGCCAAGAACATCTTCAATCTTGTCGTTTATCGTTATTGTGCCTGGTATAAAGATCTTCTAAATTCCCTTCATTTTCTTTGTTGTTTCAAAATCTAACCAAAGTCCATTTTTTTTTCCAAGCATCCCTTGTTTTTTGAAGCAAATCCATGGTTTGATTTTGATTTTCAGGTCCAAACCACTTTTCTCCTCCGTCAAACATATGAAGAAACCCTAGGTGAGTGGGTATTCTACTTCCTTTGATTTTCTCTTGATTTTCTATCATTTTAGTGGGAAAAACTATGTCATTGATAACCCACCTTGTTGGGTTCGAACATGTTAACTTTCCCCTAAAGTTCTGATGTTGTTATTGAAATTGAGTTGAATCGTGTAGAGTAGTTATATTCTACTTTTTTGAATGTTGTTAGGGTTTGTAGTAAAATGGGAGAAATACCCAAATATGATTTCCTCTGTGTTTGGAGAAAAATGGGATTTTAGGGCTTCAGGGAAGAAGGAATTGTATAATTTCATGTAATAATGTTGGTAGGTTTCTAATTTAAACTTAGTTAATTCATTTTAGGGTTTTGTTTATTTTATTGTTTTGCAAGTATATGGTCTTACTATTGAGGTTGAATTAAATTGTTTACAATTGTTCTATTTTGTAGTTTTCAACGTTGTTAGGGTTTGTTATGAATAAAAGAAATAAGCACTTTTGAATTCTTTCTCGTGTGGCGGTATATTTATGGTTTTTCTCATTCAACATGTTCGAGGTTAGATTGAATTTGTTGTTGCAATATTAAGGAGATGGACCCTCTTTATTCGGGAAACTCAAACTTCAAAATTGCCTTTTTCTACTAGAGAGCCTGCAACTATATCTTGCTTGTATTTTTTTTCATAAATTTGGATGCATATTTGGGTTAAGCAACCTGCTTTTTTATAATTTAAGTTGCATAGATTTTTGTTCTAATAACAATAAAATACGTCTCATATACATATAGAGTCTCGATTACATTTGTGGAATGAAAAGGGTAGGAATTTAAGAGTTGTTTTGGAAAGTGATTACATGTCGAATTGGTATTGAATATCATAGGTAAATGTATTTGGAAGTTAACGTGAACTAAACTTTGAATTGGTTATGGATCGGAAGTGATTACCCTCCTAAAAGATGAGTGAATGGACCTTGTACCTTTAAATGAGAAAATGGTTTCTAAATTCTCTTATAAATGATTTTTAAATGATTTTTACAAATATTTGTGATGTGAGATGTCCCAAAAATGGGAGTTTGTTAATATATATGCATCTTATATATTTATGAATGAATTTGTGTCATATTTTATTGGAAATTGTATTCATCAATATGGTGATGTAATTTGGTAACCTATTTGTTGAAATCATGACACATTGAATGATATTGGGATATTATGAAATGATGGCACGTGTGATGTAAATAGTTATTGTTATTTCCTCCATGGAGTGACCCAATGGGGTGACGTCGTTGAGGTGTATTCTCAGAGGATGGTAAACATGACCTCCTACACCCACATCGTACTATTCAGTTGCACTGTCAATAAAATACGAGTCAACGTTAAGGAAAGGGAAACTAAAATTATGAAAGGAACGAATTGAAAACCCCTTGGCAGGCTTCCATTGGAGTTCGGCCAAACTTTGGACGGAAGTGGTTTCTTTAGGGATACCCCATGATCATTGAAAAATATTAACTTGTGGATGTATTCTATTTAATTATCAAATTTATTTTAAATTATTTATATTTGATGAGTTGTTTAAAAAAGATGGTTTTGATATTCCCAATTCACCTCTCATTTATTGTATGACCATGCTATTGCACTTCAGTTAGTGAGTATTTTAATACTCACCCTTCTCTCTTTTATTTTCTATTTTTAAGAGAAAGCTTAAGTTTGGAGATTCTAGATGATCTTAGTGTTGGATTTTGCCGAGTCCTAGTTTTTGTATAGCGTCTTACTTTCAGTACTAGATGTTACTTGGGTTGAGATTTTAAGGAAATTAGTTGGACCCATATTGAAGGTGTATGTATATATTTTTGGAATTGTAATTAGAACTCCATCTTGTCAAACCATTTGAATCACCAACTTTAAATTGCACTTGAATCTTTTACTATCTTTTTTTTTTGCTGGATTTTTTTTTTTGAAATTTATGGAAATTTTATTCGATTTAGACTAGTTGGATTGACCATATGCATGCATTTTGAGACAGAGATGGACTGTGTTGGCCCTTTGGATTTTGCTGAGTTATTTTGGAAATAGTTGGATTTTTTATGAATGCCTTGTGTTATTCTAGTGTATGGGTAGGGTTTACTCATATTTCAGAGTAACGTGATGGTTGTTACGTGTCCAACTTGAGGGATGAGGCGTGACATATGCTATCATCAGTGGCGGACCTAGGGCCAAGAGTCAGGGGTGCAAACATAGCATTTATGCATTACTATCTTTAAAATTTAATGCAAAAAATATAGTCTAATGGCAAGAAGATTGTATTTTTTAAATTGAATTTTAGAAAATAAAAAAATTTGAGGGGGTGCAATTGCCCACCCTCATGTGTATGTAGGTCCGCCACTGGTTGTCATGTAAGTGACAATGCATTGTTATCATCTTGGTGACTAATAACACTTTCAACTTTTTTTTTTTTTTTTTTTTTTTGTAAACTGACTCATTAGGGTTGTGGAGAGGAGAAAGAATGGAGTCACGGTGGATGATGTCTATGGAGAAGCCAATGGCACGGCCATGAGAGATCTTGAAGAAGTTGATGAAGCATATTATGTCCAGGGTAGCGAAGAGAGATTGTATATTGAAATAAGAAGCCATTTCTGAATCTTGAGAGAGAAAGGGTTGATGACCGCAGAGAGAACTGATTATTTGTAATAGTATGTAGTGTATTAAAATTAAAACAATATACGGAGGAATATATTTAGAGAAGTTATATGGAAGGTAAGTGATGAAAATATGTATATTCCTTTTCAGGTGACGATAGTGGTACTACTCATTCACTTATCTTTTACTATTTAGATGATATGGCGAGATTTTGTTATGAAAACTTAGGATTTTTTGTTAGTATTTTATCAAAATTCCCTTGAATTTTTTGTCTCAAAATTTTTGTCCACTTTCTAACCTTTTCTCTATCTCATCCTTATACTTTCCGTCCTCTCTCTCTCTCCCTCTTCCCCCCGGGTCTATTCTCTCCCCACTTTTTCTTTCCCCCTCTTTTCACCGATTAGAACTCCCTTCTCCTTCACATTTTAAAGACAACAATACTCATTCAACAAAGAACAAATAATTGACTCCAATAATCATGTCTTCAACTTTTCCAATCTGGTGGAAGTGGAAGGATGGGTAATCGAATTATTCAAAGAGCAAAAAAGGAAAGAATTTGCCAAGTTGCATCCATCATCAGCGCCAATCGCCTCTCTGCTTTTATGCGAAAGTTTCCATAATTTGTTTTTCTCACAACCAATAACTCAAGCAATTACTTTTGTCAACTTTTGATATAATTTATGTTAAAAATTTATTAGGCCTTAAATTTTATTTTTTTTCCTTTTAATTGTTTCTATCATTTTTTTTTTGGGTACCTTGGATAGAACCATCATCCAGTATCCTAGATTTCGTCCTAACAAATTTGAACCGATCTATGGTTGGACTCTCTTTTGGGAGATCTCTCACGTGATTTTTTCCATTCTCATGTTGGCTCAAACCTCGACATGATTAAGAGATCTCAGCGTCCATTTCTAAACTAACCAAACGTTGGTAATTGTTTCTATTATTTCAACAGCAAATGGTTGCACAAAAAGTAAGGTCGATACAAAATTACAATCCATACATCGAGCACGTAAAATCCAACAACAATAAATGGTTGCGCAAAAGTAAAGTCGATACAAAATAATTATCCCCCGTACACACACTGTCATGCCCCGATTTTCCTGTCAAGCATGTAACAACCACCATGTTACGTCGACGTATATGTAACCCCTACCCGTACATCGAGATAGCACAAATCATTTTAATTCTCAAATATTTCCAACGTAAAATCCAATAAATTTTTAAAATAATATAATCATCAAAAATAACAAACAGGTATCCATTTCACAATCAAAAGACTCATCCGGTATATTCCTATTTCAAACATGCATGCATTTATCACACAAATCAATGATTAACCTGATCAGTTCTTGTTCATGCACACATGCACTTTGACCAACCCTGTCTTCCAAACAGTTACCATACATTCACATCAATTTACAAATTCAAAATATCTCAAAGTTTCCAATAAAAATTCAAATGTCCCAAATAAAACAATAAGTTTTGCAAAAACAAATTTTAAACAAAATTAACAAATTCTACAATAACCAATTATGGATTCTACCAATACTTTCTCCAAGATATAGGACAAGTATCAATCAAATTCAAACCAAAAGAATAGTACAATTGTTTGTCTTCTATGGATAAAACTACATCACATCCTCAAAAATAAGATTCACCACCAATACCTATCGTGGATCGCCAAAAGATTTCCGATCAGTCGACACTAGTCCAAGTCTACTCTTCGTCTGAAAAATTTAGAAGAGAGGAGTGAGTATTTCAAATACCCAGTGAATGGAGTACAATGACATGTAACACATAAATGAGGGGTAAGAGTGGTAGTACCAAACACATGTATCAAATATAATTCAATGCCATAGAAGACTTCTTTTGCGTGTAACAATTCGTATCAAATCACCATGATTCATATATGCAATTTAACATTTTAAGCTTTCATTTTCACAATTTTGGGGTTTACCAAAAATAACTTCCTACCAATGGCTGTTAGTAGAATCGGCCAAAGGATTTTTTATAATTTCATAAAATTCCCTTCACCTTGGCATTAGTCCGAAACTCCGTGAGATGCTACCACTTTATCACGGCGGTTTGAGGAGGATCTCCAACCCACCTACTACCAAACCAAATTTCAATCAGTCTTAAACACACCGGCCCGATGGCCTGGTCCATTGCAAGATTTAAATTATAATCATTTTTTCCAGCACTATGTTACCAAACTCAATTTATCAATCAATTCATACTCAAATATAAGGTAAATCAACATTTCATAGTTTACATGAGTATCCTAAAGTAACATGGTGCAAATAATTCAATAATCAAACTCAAGAGTTATGAATATTTCATAATTTTATTTTAGATACACCATAATCGTTAAGAAATTTCGAATCCATTTTGCAAATTCATTTTAAAATTCAATTTATAAATCGTAATTGAAAACAATTTACTAATTCATATGCACATAAATATCCATTCACCTCTTGGGAGGGTATTCACTCCCAATTTCCAACTCAAGTCCAATGCAATACCTTTTTCAATTCCCACTTGGCCTTCTTAAACCAATAATCACAATGATAATGTCAATTTACTATCATTATTAGGGTTTATAAATTTTCCCACATTTTGCATAAATCCTAATTTTTCCCAAATCCAAAAGTCTATGTTTATGGTTCCATTTCCACCATTTCCACCTCATTTAGACCCTTCTACCATTTTACATTTTATTTTTCCCCAACTTTTTACTATTCATGAACTTAGGGTTTTGATCTCAAATTGAAATTGCATCAAATCCCAATAGTACAAGTAAATCTAGTAATAAGAAAACTAAACCCAAGATTTAGAGTAAGAAATTACCTTCATTTTGGGGGTTGGGTTTCAAAAACCCTAATTTTCTCCTTCGAAGGGAAACCCTAGATTTTCTCCCAAACCTTCCTTCCCGTAAACTTATTTGGGGTTTTAGGAAGAACAATGATGTAATCTTGTAGGAGAGTGAATGATCTTAAATGGAGAAATTTAATGTGAGAGAGAGAGAAATAAGTGAGCGAGCGAGAGAGAGAGAAAAAGTTTCCCAGTGAGAGAAAGAGTGATAGCATCGAATAAATGCATTTGGGGCTCATTCAACTTTTTGTTGATTTTTGGACTGAAATTACCATTTTACCCCTCATAATTTTTAAGGTTTGTTTGTGAATTGAGGGTATTTTGCTCATTTCATAATTCCACTAAGTGATAAATCGATTTACATCTCCCTCAAGTCGATTTATGAGTGTGTGTGTTTTGGGGGATCAAATTGGCTCATCACCTAAGGGAATCGACTCACTAATTTGTAAGTGAGTTGATTTCCCTCAATCGGCAAATCGGCTCATGAAGATCAAGGCTTAGAAGTCATTTCTATAGAGGTCACTCCTAATGTAAATCGATTCGGTTTTTACAAGTTGAATCGATTTCCTCGCTTGGCAAATTGATTCATGAGTATCAAGACAGAGAAACCTTTCTGCAAGCTAAGGAAATTGACTGATTTCCCTTTTAAATCAACTCATCATTTTGATGAGTCGATTCATGGGTCACAAGTCTCAAAGGTGGGACTCTGCAAAACCCTAATCGACTCTTAATTTGTGAGTCGATTTACTTCCTCCATTTTTTTTTTGTGCTTTCTCTCTCACAAATCAATTCATGACTCTCATGAATCAATTTACCTAATTCGACTCACAGAATCTCTTACCCTACACATTTGGAAATCGATTCATTTTAATTGCAAATTGATTTATCCTCTCCTTTTTTCTATCTCTCTCACTTGAATCAACTCACACGTCTCCCCAAGTCGATTTTGCATTTCTCCTTTCCCCTCACATGAGTTGATTTACCAAAGCATGAATCGACTCATCATCTCCAAAAATTCAAGAATATCCCGACATATTTGATCTTATATGGATTGGATCTCATGACTATATTTGATCTTATATGGATTGGATCTCATGACTCCAAGGCTTTGCAAAAAGGTTTATGCCACTAGGCTAAATTTCAAATCCTTTCCTATAATCCGAATTTTTTTATACTTTTTTATAATAAATTAAATAAAAATTTCTTAACACCAAAGTTAAACACACACACGTATGATTAACAATATGCTATCAACTACGCCAAAACACAAATCAAAGCAAGAAATAAAGTAAAATAAGGATGAACACAAACCACTTCTTAAACGAATTGAAATGTAGAGATTAAAAATAAGAATATTCCCTGGAACCCAATTTTGAAACCCAATTTTGTCACATACACAAAGTGGTGAAACACACGACATCCTTCCTCTTATGGAGAACCAAGAATAAGCATCCAATGGAATCCTCAGGTTTCCCAAACAAAAGGGTCATCAGCCCTCCAACTTTCTCACTTTTCCACATTCGAATTCCTTTGAATGATCTTCAAAGTGATTCCAACAAAAGATCATTGCTTATTCCAACAAATTGGAATTACTTTGTGTTGGAATAAGCAATATTTCTTATTTCAACAGAAGATCATTGCTTATTCCAAGGTATTTGTTTTTGCTTTTTCAAAGGAGTTTATTATTAAAGTTTGAAGTTCAATATATATGGAAATCCAATGGCTGTCCTTTGGGAACTTTCAGTCCAAGTAATCTGAACAGTCCTTTCCTTGGCACATATGTACATATAGCCCTGCCATTTGCATATCCCAGCCGTAGAAGAAAATTGATTGTACTTTTGTTACATCAAGACCATAAATTTTAGTTTTATCTTAGAGGTAGAAGGCAATTTTAAAGGGGTCAAAAAGGAACAGGAACAAATGGAATTGGATGCTCAAGAGAAAAATGAAAGGAAAGTTGAATTAATTAGTGAAAAGGAAGTTGCATTAGTTGCAGATGAAGAGAAAAATGGACGGACAGTTGAATCGGCTTCTGGCAAGGAAAACAAAAACCATGTCAAATTGGCTGCCGAAGAGGAGAGAAAAAGGGAAGTAAAGTTGAACTTTGAAGAGGGGAGCAAATGCATAGTTGAATTGGCTGTTCAAGTGGAGAAGGGCTCACCTGGTGTTGTTCCTCCTCTTAGTGTAGGGGTAGGGAGAGGGTGGATATATATGTATAGAGCTTTTCCCTTGTATTTTGCAAAAAGACTATTTCCACGTTTCGAACCAATGATTTGGAGACAAAAAAAGCAACTCAACCATTGTATCAAGGTTTACCCTCCGGATGAAGTGGAGAAGGAAACAAAAAATATTTCTTCTGGCGAGAAGGGGAAAAGTGAAGTTGAATTGGGTGCTGACAAGAGAAATGAAAGTGAAGTTAAGGTAGCTGGTGAAGAGGAAAACAAACGCAAAATCAAATTGGTTACCGAGGAAAACCAGATTTTGGTTACGCTGTATACTGCCGAGGAAATAATTAGCAAAGTGGAATTATCTGCTAAAAATAAAAATGAAAGCAAATCTGAATTAGTGGCTGATGTGGAGAGCGAGAGCAAAACTAAGTGGGTAAAGCATTATAATAGTAGACATAAGATACTGCTAGTAGGCGAGGGAGACTTCTCATTTGCTGCCTGCCTAGGAAGAGCTTTTGGTTCTGCGGCCAATATTGTTGCCACCTCTCTTGATTCTCAAGGTAGTCCAGTGCATACATACAAGTAACATGTTTACGTGTGACTGTCTGATATCCACACGCTTTTTTTTTTATACATTTGAAGTTTGTGATTTTCTTTTCTCTGCAGAATTGTTAGTGATTAAGCACCGGAACGCATCAGCCAACTTGCGCAGCCTAAGAGAACTGGGATGCACTATCCTACACGAAGTTAATGCTCTGAGCATGAGAACCCACCCAGTTCTCAGCTTCAGGTCCTTCGATAGGATTGTCTTCAATTTCCCTCATGCAGGATTCTATGGTCGGGAACATGATAGTTTCCAAATTGAGTAAGTTGTTCCTCAACCAAGGGCTCTTCTTATTATGCTGAATGTGAACTCATCCTTATTTCCTCTAGGCTTCACAAGAATTTGGTCCGTGGCTATCTGCAAAATGCACATGGAATGGTATCAGAGAAGGGAGAGATACACGTAACACACAAGACAACTTATCCATTTAGTTGTTGGAAGATTAAGGAGTTAGCTGCAGGTTGTGGTTTGAAGTTGATTGAAGAAGTGAGATTCACAAAGTGGGATTACCCTGGTTATGAGAATAAGAGAGGACATGGGGTAAGAAGTGATGAAAGTTTTCCTGTTGGACAGTGCTCTACATACAAATTCACTAAGAAATAGAAACCTCATTTTCATTGGTTCTCGCTTTAAAAATTGCCAGGAAAAGTACACCATGTCTCGTTTATTGGTCGAAGTTGAAAATTTATAGAAAAGTTCTCCATGCTTTGGTTTAGTTTGCTTAATTTTTCAATTTTCTTTCTTTTGCATATTAGGATGGCTTTCATGTATGTTAGCAAGTCCACCTGGTCATGTGGATGAACCAAAGCTGTTTTGTGCTTATACCTCTTTCGAGTTAATTGAATTGATCTATTGCTGTTAATTGTTGCTTATCATCGTTATGACTTAAGGATTTCTTGTTGGTCATTTATGTGACTGCCTTTTAAAATTATTCGAAAAGCTTGACATAGCTTGATGGCTTTGGTGATTAGGATAAATCAAAATGCAGCTTCCGCTCCACCCTTAGTTATTCATGCTTTATACAATTCTAAAATATTCTGGGCAGAGATGGTTAAGTGTTTGCCTCGATACTTACACAACCAGTGTAGCAATAGCACTCTCTAAGACAATCTAAGATATAATGCTAGTTCAGCCTATGCTTGAAGGAGCTCTAAGTGCTAAAAAGAGAAAACAAGGCAAGAAAGAATGCTTTGTAGAAAACTTTGCTTGAATGCTTTATTGCTTAGCTCCCAAAGCTTGCTACAACTTCTTACAACTTTCCAATGATTGGTGTACAAATAAGGAGGCTTGGCCTATCTATATGCAAGGCCAAGTGCTCTTGAGGGTTCTAGAGACTTCTATATATTGCCCACAACATTTAATCGCTCAAACATTCTACAATACTCTACATTGCTCTAGACAATACTAAACTATTCTAGCCTATCTAAAATATTCTACACCATTCTACAAGACTCTACACTCTTCTAGAACATTTTGCATCTTTTAACAATGTTCCACACTCTTCTAGAACTTTCTAGACTATTCTAAAGTAGTCATTGACTTTTATCACTCTCCCTCAATGACTACTTCTTTTCCATTGTTGTTTTAGCTATCACCCCTAGTGCATTACGAAATTCTTCAAGTTTGCTCATACTAAATCCTTTGGTGAAAATGTTTGCCACTTGGTCTTCGGTGCTTGCATGTTTCATCCTCATCGTTTTTTGAATAACTTTCTTCTTAATAAAATGATAGTGAACCTCAACATGTTTAGTCCTTGCGTGAAACACTGGATTCTCAACCAGTTAAGTAGATGATAGATTATCACAATATAACTCCATTGTATAATCAATTGATTGCTGCAAATTGTTCATCAACTATACCAACAAAGTCACTTCTTGAGCGGCATTAGCTATTACATGATACTCAGCTTTAGAAGTGGACAATGATATTATAGGTTGCCTTTAGCTACACCAAGAGATTGCTCTAAAACCGAGACTAAACAGTAACTAGTAGTGGATCGACAAGTGTCATGGCTCCAGCATAATCAGTATCACTGTATCTAATTAGTTTGCAAGATCTACCTTTCTAATAGAAAATTCTATACTCATATGTGCCTTTCACGTACCTCAATATTCGACATGCTAGTTTTAAGTGAGGTTTTTTAGGATTTTGCATGAATCTACTTGCAACTCTGACTACATAAGTGTAACATCAGACACGTCTGGATTTTTGATATGTATTCTGAGTGGTTTATTTAAATTTTTATATATTTTGTAGAATGGAGGAAAAATAGTAAAGTTAATATAAGTGTAGATTTCTGCTCTTTGAGTCGTCCGGGAAACCTTTGTAGATATTTGACCGATAGCTTCTTTATTTTAAAGTTTCTGATCGATAAGGCTATCAGTTAATTGAGTGTTCGGTGATCAGCGTCTGGTGGGATTTGATTTTTGTAAGGAAAGTTACCCGTTCGGTGAGGTGTTAGTGTATAGTGAGCAAATTCTTCAAATTTTGAATTTTTTTGATCGGTAGCCGATAGTCACCATTGCTTAGTGATGTACTGCCCTCTCGGTAAAATTTTATCGATGACCACACTTTGAATTTTTTTAATTTTATTTTCGATATTGGTTTCGTTCTAACAAAATTTTCAATATTGATTTTGAAATTGCCAATCGATGACCACACTTTGGGTATTTAAACCTTCCGATCGGTACATATTATTCCCATCGGTAAATGCACCTGTTTAGATAAATTCTTCCGTTAACTATTTGTATTCTCCCGAACGCATATCTTGATCGGCTCCATCGGTTGTCTCTTCCCACCCAATCAGTCATGATTTTCATTGTCCCATGTATACACACACACACATAAGCTTTGAAATTCCATTTAAACTCCACCAATGTGCACCAACGAAGAATTGATCCCATGACCTTAGCAACATCCAAAAAGTTAATTGTCACTAGGTTATTTAAATCTCTTAATCATATTAGGTTTCATTTATATTATATCCCAAAAAAAATTAAAATATTAATATATTTATATTTCTAAATAAAATCTACTTTTATTTTTAATTCCTCCCAACCCATCGGTAGACACATTATCTTTAGCTGAACCCAACTTCCAGCACTTAACTCATAGTCTTAACTCTTCCCAAACTCCAAGAGGACATAATTGGGCAGTTATGTAATTTAGGAATAAACAATGACCATTTAGGAAATGTGGGGAAATAGGTTGAGAATAAGAGAGCAGAAGTGGGATGAGATTCCAGAAGGTTCACGTAACCCAACTTCGTTTTTCTCTCTAAACCATTTTCTCTTCTCTCCCTAAACTCCATTGATCCATTAACAGACCCAAAATTTAAGGCTCCAAATTTCTCATCTAGCCCTTCAAAATTAGATTCTAATCTTGATTTTGGAAGAATCTAAGAATGTAGAGTTGTCACAGAGAAAGACTGATTTTCTGGGGCTTGGTGTAATCTGAACGGAAGAGGGTTTCTTGGAGATAGAAATTAAGGTATTTTTATTTTTATTTTCATATCTCACTCGTTAGTTTATCTATCTAGATATTCACTTAGTTTTGGGAGAATATTTAGTCACCGATTGTGAGAGGAAACTGGGTTTTGAATGATTCGGGTTTTTGGGTTTCACTTGGAAATAAATATTGATGATTTTATTTCTTGATGAATGTCCTTTAGGAGCCGAACGGACCGATCGTGGCAAGACCATTGTTGTTGAGGAATCTGGGAGTGACTACCCTCCCGAACACTGTGAGTGGACGAACTGTTGTGTTTTGAATGAGAAAAATGATTTTTTATAAATTCTTTTATAAATGATTTTTAAATGATTTTCTGAAATTATTTGTGTTTATGGGATGTCCTAAATGTAAGTTTGAATGCACCTGCATCCACTGCATTTGTGATTAAATATGTGCCACTGTTGCTGGAAATCACATTTATGAATATTGTGTTATGGTTTGGTAACTATTTGCTGAGTTTGTGGCACACTGGAAATATTTGAATGTTAATGAAATGGAGGTGCTGGTGATGGTAAATGACTATAGTCATTCCCCCCACGGAGCGACTAGACGGGGTGACGTGGTAGTGGGGTTTGTTTGACAAGGGAGGTAGACGCGGCCTCCTGCATCCCCGTCATACCATCCGGATAGCACCCCGATGAGGTACGAGTCAATGCCAATGAATGGGGAATTAGTGTTTTGAAAGGAAGTGATTGAAAACCCATTGGCGGGCTTCCATCCACGTTCGGCCAAACGTTGGGCGGGAGTGTTTTCTTTAGGGAGACACCATAATTTTGGAAAGTATGAAATTGTGGATGCATTTCTTTTATAATGATCTAAATTGTTTGATACTACCTATGAGTTGATTTGTTAGAAATTGTGACTTTGACATTCCCACACTCACCACTCATTTACTGTCACAACATGTCATTGCACTCCACTCACTGAGTATTTTATACTCACTCCACTTTTCTTATCTTTTTAGAGGAAGTGTAGATATAGCAGCGGCCCCTTTTTGTTAGATAGATCCAGCAAAGGAAAAGCTATCAGGACTTTTGTTGGTATTGACTCTCGCTAGTTGCGAAGCCTTGAGACTTGCAGATGGACCCATCGGAGGGCATGTCTTTTGACAAATGAAAACTTTATTTCTAGAAATGATGTTTGAAAACCCAATCGTTGTATATTTTACATATTTATATATATATATATTTTCCTTAAATAGAACTTTTGTTAAATGTATTAATTGTTTGATGTTTTGGCTTCCTTGGATTGAATGAGAATATTTCTGTAGCCTTGCGGGGTCTTGGGGTATGTGCTGGTGATTATACGTATTCCTAGATCACGTGGCGGTTGTCACGTGCTCGGACTGCGGGTCGGGGCATGACAATAAGCGATATCAGGCTTTTGTAAGGACTCATTTCGAGACATCATTAAGTTATGCATTTGCATTTGCATTTGCATTTTTTTTTTTACTGAGCATATTGAATATGCATTATTTTACTAATTATATTTAAATTATGTACATCTAGACCATCCACTGCCCATCCACCGCCCAAGATACTAGTATTGTAACTAAACAAAGTCCATCGCCCATCCACTGTCCATCTACCATCCAAGACACTTGTCTTACAACAAATCAAACCACATGGAGGACACATGTCTTTTACATGATGGACAAATGTCATAACACATGTCAATAATCCATCACCTTCCAATACCTATAAATACTCCTTTCCCTTCCCATTTCAAAACCACAATCTGCCCATAAAAAAAAAGAAAGAGAGAGAAAAGAGAAAGGGAAAGGAAGGGAAAGAAAGAGAGGGAAAGGAAAAGAAAGAGAAAAGAAAGAAAGTTGGGAGTGGCAAGCAAGGGAACTCTAAAGGAAATTTGCAAGTTTGAGGCAAATACCATGCTTGCGTTTGTTTCTTTGATACGTAATAGCCATATTTGATATATTTTCAGACTGTTTGTGGTATTAGAATAAGGATAAAGTGATGTAGGAAAGAAAGAAATCATGTTTTTGAATCTAGAGGTATGGATAGACATAAATTCTGCTTTTTGGACAGATTGACAATGCTTGTGTTTTTGGCCTATAACTTTTTCTGCATAGCTCCAAATAGAACACGGTTTTCTTTTGTTAAATTATACTCCCATAGCTTTAAAATGACATATGAGTTGAATTATTTCATTGAGAAATTAATTTTTGGTGAATTTTTAAAAGAACATGATTTTGTAGAAAACTGCCTTGTTCTATCCTGTTTCTGCATAAAACTTTGCTACGATTTTTAGCTATTCTTTGGACTGAATTAGGCTAAGCTCTGAACATAGAAATTGTAGTCCTGTGTCTTAGCTTTAAATGGCCACTAGATTTACCTCAATCCAATTTATGCAGGAGAAGTTATGTTCATTTCTCTAAGACTGTGCAAGTGGTATTGTGAATGTTATGCTATAAATTGGTCTAATTTGGTTTTATCCGTTTCATTGGAATTGAACTTAGCTATGAACATATTTTGTGTGGCAATTGGATTTAACTCAATCTAGGCATTGTAGTTCAAGATATGTCAGTTTTATTGAAACTTGTTTGTGTTAAAAATTCATTGGCATTGTTCATTGGAAGTTGGCTAATTATATGAGCTGCATACTTGTGATATTTGGTTATGAGTCTTATGTAATTATTGTGATAAATTGTATCGATTACTTTATAGGAAATATAAAGAAATGAAAAGGGAAAGTGATGACATAAGAATTCCTCTGAAAGTTTGTATGAAACTTGCGGGCGAAACTTGAGGAGTATGAGTTGTATATAAAGTCCAAAAGTTTTGCATGGCTTGCGGGTGAAGCTTAAGGATTACAGTTGGTATATGGAGTTTTGAAGCATGACGATGCCTGTAGAGCTTGACGAAGCCTATGGCGGAGCTTAAGAAATTATGGTTATATGTATCTCTTCTCCCTATGAGTGTAGGATTAGAAGCGGATGAAGTGTTTGAGGTGTCTAACCCAAAAAAACTAAGAATCATTTAGGAATCCCAAATTTTAGTTTGCTCTCAGACCCTCGTATACTAACTTGATTCGACATTCTATTCCTTTCTTTAATGACTAAGTTAATTTGGAATATGGAATATGGAAAAAGGATAATGATTAAATAAGTGATAATCACATTTTTTTTCTAGAGAATGCTTGAGGTAATATGTATCTCTTATACACTCTATTTTGTTATACTATTTATATGATGATGTTGACATTTCATACCTGCTTGCTTGTTTTGCATGTTATTGGTCCCCCGTGTACTTGCTCCGCTTATGCTGACCATAATATCCTTATTTTCAAGTGATTAGGGAGACGAGAAGGAATTATAGGGTAGACGCCTTTAAGCTAGGAATTAGATCCCTACTCATTTCTGACCACTCTTTTGTTAAGGCTTATAGTCCTGTCATTTCTTTTGGAATTATACAAGTTACGTTTATATGTAGATGTATAGTTGATGGTCACAATGGGCATTATATGTACAAGTTTTGTTTATATATGGTGAGATGTGTTGAATGATGGTGAGAGCCATTAATGCCAGTTTGTTTGATATTATCGTTATTTTATATGGGAATAACAAGTAACTTATTTTCTTTTAATATAATTCTCCTTCCGTGTTATCACACACGGGGAGTGATTCTCGCAAGTCCAGACGTTGCATTTTTAATCGTGTTGATAGCTTCTACATTTGTATATCTATCTCTTTTTGTTAGGGGTGCGACGCCTGGATGGCGGGTTATCACGGTTGGTATCAAAGCCCAACGTTTTGGATAATTTACACCTAGAATTTGAGACCATAAGTATAGGTTACTAGATAGAGGGTGATTTGTTTTATGAGTGACGTTGTTTGTCATTTACATGCATTAGGTTCTTAGCATATAAATGGTTAAGACTAGGAGATAGGGTGACATTCCTCCTAAATGGGAACCCGGAAATAATAGGCAAAGGCAAGAGCCTCAATCCAAGATGTCTGGTAATCAGAGACTAGAAGGGAAGCCAGATGGACTAGATTTGCAACATGTTTTGGATGTACTAAAAGCTATGGTAGGCAATATATCAGGGGATATTTGCAGATTAATAGAGAGACTATCTCAACCAGTAATAGGGAGTGAGACTGCAAATGCCTCTCCAGTTACTCATGCCACCCCTACTTCTTCGGCTATACTAGTGCCAGCAACTCGAGTAGTATCAGTTGGTTCTGAGTCAGATCAGGTTAGATCGTATAGGGCTTTTGTGAACGACGCAAAAGGTTTAGAGTTGGTTACTAAGGATAGACAAGAAAGGTTACAGGGAAAGAGGCTAGTAGAAGTCCAAGCTTCAAGCATGAAGAAGAAAAAAGAGAAGAAGAGATAGTATGAGCAAGGTAAGAGCTCTTGTAAGAGGCCCTCATGCCCTAGTTATGGGAATCTATATACAGAACCATGTAAAGGAGGAATCAGACTTTGCTTTACATGTTTACAGCGTAGCCATTATGCCACACATTGTCCTCTTAGATCCGGGTAGCCATAGCCTGCTCCTTTACAGAATGTTCCACCATGTAGATTTCTACCAGCTCAGCAAGCAGTAGCTCCTCTAGTTCTATTAAAGCCAGAACCAGTTAGACTAGCTCTACTATCACGCCCCGACTAGCATTGCACCCCAAAATCCCGCAAAGCTATAATAATATCACATCATGTTAAGGAATCCGATTTCCAAAACGCTTGAACTTAAAATATCCAAAGAGCAAGTTATCATTTAACATTTCAAAATATTAATTCCAAAATATAAGTTTAAAAGTAAGAAATACATGTGTATAAAATATTATATAAAAGAGTTTAGAAATGCCCTCTAATGGATCCGTCAACATGACTCCAAAATATCCATAACTAAAATGGACCAATACCACAGTTGGTCCCGAATAGCTCTTCTCTTCGACTGGATCTAACTACCGACGAGATGACCTTGTCTCTACACTTCCTCTAAAAAGGGATAAGAGGAGGGGGTGAGTATAGAAATACCCAGTGAGTAGAGTGCAATGACATAGCTATGTAAGTGAGTGAGTGGTGAGTGTAGAAGTGTCAAACAATATTTTCAAAACACATTTACGTTCTAGCAAAACATCAAATGGTCATCTAAACATTTACATTAAGAGCCATGAGTTTTTCATAACACAATATTCACTTTTCCAATATCATGGGGTCTGCCTCAAAATGTCTCTACCGATAGTTTGACCCGGACCATCCAGTAGAACCGCCAAGGGGTTTTCATTACCATCAATCATAAAATATCAATCCCGACCTTAGCATTAGCTCGCGGCCTCTTTGGATGTGCAAGTAAATAGCTTCGAAATGGACTTGGGGGCATCTCTCTATTACTATTTACCCCTTTAAGTCTACCAAGCTCTCCACGCCATCCCCTCAAATCTGTCCGTGAAAGCTTAAAACACTAGACCGGTCATCTTATAACTGGGTATTTCATAAAATCAAGTGCAGAAAATCTTTTTATAAAAATCATGGAAAACGTTTCTCATTTACAACACAATAAACCGTCTACTCACTATTTAGGGAGGGTACTCACTCCTAGATCTATCCATGGCAAAGATCTTGTCCTGACCGGCTTGTCCAGACCCTATAAGATATCATCACATAATCAAAATTATCACTACCGATCAACCCATGTCAACTTAAAAACTTTAACATTCAAAACCTAATTTTTATCTCACTTCCATTGGCATAAAATCCTCCAAATCCAAACAGTTAGAGAGCTAAGTATAGAAAAACTTGAGTTAAAAATAATTATATTACCTTGATTCGTCTCCAAAGATCCTTTCGGTTTGGGTCACACCAAAACCCTTGATTTTTCTCCTTTGTGACTGCACTAAACCCTTAGACTTTCCTTAAGATTTAAGACCAAGATCTAACTTTGGAGAGTTCATGAGTAGTTTGGAACTTTAGATCTAGATTTGTGGTGGTGGATTGATTGGATTTTGGAAGAAGAGAGAAAAGAGAGAAAGAAAGAGAGGAGAATATTCTAGAGAGAAATGAGAAGTGCCCCTTTCATAGGTTCTGGAACCTCATTCATCTTCTTATCATCAACCCATCTTTAATATTTATCTAGTGGTTCTCATCTATTTCTTATTTACATAAAGTGCCCAATATGTCCTTTTGGTTGTTGAAGCAATCAACCTTATGGGCCTAAGCAATTAGACTTTTATTGTATTGAGAAGAAGTGTTCAGTAACTGACAAGAAGAGTTGAAATGGGCATTACAAATTTACAGGAAGCAAAGTAGAATTATAGAAATTTTGAGAATATTTTAAAATATGAACTATAATATAAATGTGACATATAATGATTGAAGAGTTTGGATGACTTGGTGACATAAGTCTTCTTGGATGGCTTGAAGTTCATGGGTTCAATTCCCAATGGCACCAATTGAAAGGTTTTTGGCCAATTTTAACAAATACATGTCTGAGAGCCAAAGGGAAGATCAAAGCAATTGACTTGTTGCCCAAAGGAAGGAATAGGCAACTGTACATGTTGACCGAAGGGGGACAATTAGCAAAAGCACTTGACCAAAGGGAGGAAATTAGCAAAAGCACATGTTGACCGCAGGGAGAAAATGGTGTGCAGGAAAGGCAAAGTGAAAACTGAAGGAGGCAAATGTATGTGCGACTACATGTTTAGCCGAAAGCAAATGTATGTGAGTCCCAACCGAAGGCAATCATATGTGAAGGTAATGTACTGATGGGTTTTTTGAAATGCAAATTTCACCAACAAACCTATTGGAATTGACCGATGAGCACAAAAAAAGTCACTATTCTCACAAGCACAATACAATCACCAATAGCTTAAAGGTGTTCAGTGTAAATATGTAAATTGAAATTTATATTGTAGTGCCTATTAAGAATACCGACAAGGTAAATGGAATGAATGCTATCGATAGAAAAAGAGAAATTGAAAAGAAATTGAATTCTCATGATAACAAGTACAAGGAAAGGCAAAATGACCGAAAAAAAATGATAAGCTCAAAATGGAGTTCTCAATGGCCAAACAGATCAAAGTAACTAAACTGATATATGAAAATGAGTCCAAGAATATACTGATGGGTTCTCACAATACAGATGAGAGTCTCAACACCAATAGATGGCTAGATGATCAATAAGAATTTAGAAACTTACTACCGATAGAGAAATAGTGCACTGATAAACTATAAATTTCATGCTACAACCAAGAAATAATATTGATGGAGTTTTCACTTGTAAAACAACAGATAGTCAACTTCAACTATCGACCAGAAAAATCAAAATTTAAAGATCTATTCACTAAACATGAAAACTCTATCAAGTACCGAATAATAAAAATCTACCAAGTATCAATCACCGAGCACCGAGGTAACCGATGGCTCTAGTGATCACCAAACCTTTACCGAACAGTTAAATTCTATTGAGTCACAATTTAAACCCTACCAAATATCAACACTATAATAACCGATCAGTTAAAATTAATAATCTACCGATTGATAGTCTCCAAATTGAATTTCACTAAATACAAAAAACAACTAAAATCTCACAAGAGAATCAGATCCTATCAAACACCGAACACTTAAGTAACTGATAGCACCAGTGATCAAAACTCTATTGATCGGACATCTTAAAAATTAAAATCTATCAACTAAGTATTTAAAGGATTTCTGATCATTCAAAATAGCAAACATTTAAATTTTTGTTCCAACCAATTATTTTTCCACATTTTCACAAATATAAAAATTTTTAAATAGCCCATTTTGAATAAATATCACAATTTGGATTTCTCCGATGTTACAGTTTTGGTTTACTCAAAGGATAGAGTTCAACATGAGTAGCATCTCCGCATTACATTTCAGACTTTGAGGGCTGAGAAATTATATGCCAAACTAAGTAAATATGAGTTTTGGCTCAGTGAAATAACTTTCTTGGGTGACATTGTCTCTGGTAGAGGACTTTCTGTAGACCCGAAGAAATTTAAATCTGTTGTTAATGGGTCTATGCTTACTACAACTACAGAGGTACATAGTTGTCTGGGTTTGGCATGTTATTACCATAAATTTGTTAAGAATTTCTCTTCGATAGCTGCTCTACTTACAAGGTTAACTCACAAAATGCACCTTTTAGGTGGGATGAACAATGTAAGACTAGTTTTTAGACTCTAAAGGATAAACTCATATCAGTCCCAGTATTAACATTGCCAGTCAGTGGACAGGGATATGTAATCATTAGTAATACATTCAGGACTGGTTTGGGCTGTGTACTGAAACAAGGATAAGAGGTAATAGCATATGCTTCTAGACAGTTGAAACCTCATGAGGAGAATTATCCGACACATGATCTAAACTTGCAGCTATTGTCTTTACTTTGAAAATTTGGAGACACTATCTTTATAGTGAACACTATGAAATATTTACCAATCATCAAAGTCTCAAATACCTATTTACCCAAAAAGAGTTGAATTTGAGACAACGCAGATGGCTCGAGCTATTAAAGGACTATTATGTTACCATTCAGTATCAGCCTGGTAAAGAAAATGTTGTTACAGATGCATTTAGCCACAAATCCACTATATCAGTAGCAACTCTACGAGTAAGAGAATATCAAATGATAGCCGAATTTGAGCAAAAGAAGATTGATACTAAAGTTTCTAGCCAAGGGTCTCTCTTAGCACGATTTATGGTTCAACTAGATTTGTCTGATCGCATTGGAATAGCCCAGCATATTAATGAGATAACAATTAAGTTCAAAGAGGACATTTGAAAAGGGGGAAGTCTAAATTCAAGATAATAAATGAAACAGTCAGATTTCGGGATAGATTAGTAATCCTAAAAACTCAGGAATTACGAAGATTGATCATGGAAGAAGCATATAATTCAGTCTTTCTGTTCATCCAGGATCCGCTAAGATATATCGAGATTTATAGTAATCCTTTTAGTAGCCTGGTATGAAGAGAGACATTGCAGAGTTTGTTCACAGATGCTTGACATGTTAACAGGTAAAGGCTGAACATTAGAGACCTGGTGGATTACTTGAACCACTCCTCATCCCTAAATAGAAATGGGAACATGTTACTATGGATTTTGTCTCAAAATTGTCTAAAACCCTGAAAGGATGTGATGCTAAATGGGTGATAGTAGATCGGTTAACCAAATCTGTTCACTTTCTCCCTATTGCTATGATTTATTCTATAGACAAATTAGCTAAACTTTATATTAATGAAATTGTTAGGTTGCATGGCATACTAGTATCTATCGTCTTTGATAGAAATCCAAGATTTATTTCTCAATTCTGACAGAGTTTTCAAACCAGGTTGGGAACCAAACTTAATTTTTCCACAGTATATCATCCTCAAATGGATGGTCAGTCAAAAAGGACTATACAGACTCTAGAGGATATGTTGAAAGCTCGTGTCTTGGAATTCCGTGATAGTTGGGTTGAGCATCTGATATTAGTTGAATTTGCTTATAACAACATCTATCACACTAGTATTGGTATGGAAATATTTGAAGCGTTATATGGGAGGAAATGTAGGACCCCTCTTTGTTAGGATAAAGTAGGAGAGAAACAACTATTTCAATCTAAAACAGGACCAGTTTCTCTACATGAAACCATAGAAAAAGGCCAAATCATTCGAGAAAATCTTAAAGCAACACAATCCTGTCAGAAGATTTATGCTGATCAGAGGCGTAGAAAATTACAATTTGAAGTAGAGGATAAGACTTTTCTTAAAATTTCTCCAATTAAGGTGTGAGGAGATTCAAAAAGAAAAAAAAAAGAGAAAACTCAGTCCTAGATTTGTTGGTCCTTTTGAGATTTTAGCCAAAGTTAGAGTAGCTACTTATGAGTTAGCTCTACCCCCCAACATTTGAGGGAGTACACCAACCTTTCATGTTTCCATGCTAAGAAGGTATGTTCATGACCCTTTACATATAATTAGCTAGAAACCCCTCCATGTTATAAAAGATTTAACCTATGTTGAGTAACCGATCCAAATTTTAGACTCTCAAAAATAGAACTTAAGAAACAAGACTATCAAATTAGTAAAAGTTTTTTGAAGACACCACACCTCTGAGGAGGCATCGTGGGAATTAAAGCCAGAAATGAGGAAGCGACATCCATATCTTTTTGTGCAAGGGCAGTAATCCGAGGGACTGGATCTTTTAAGATGGAAGGATATAAGGACTTATTTCGAGATATTATTAAGTCATGTATTTGCATTTGTATATTTCTTGTTTTACTGAGCATATTTTATATGTATTATTTTACTAAGCATATTTAAATTATGTGCATTTAATTTATCCTAATTTAGGTGCATAAGATATTAATGGTATAATGATAATTAAATACCCAAAATATCTTGAATTTAGACACCTAGACCATCCATTGCCCATTCACCACCCATCCATCATCCATCCACCGTCCACGACACTTGTTTTGTAACAAAAAAAAGTCTATCAGCCATCCACCGTCCAAGACACTTGTCTTACAACAAATTAAACGCTATAGAAGACACATGTCTTGCATCAAGAACAAAAGCCTTACATGATGGACAAATGTCCAAACATATGTCAATAATCCATTACATTCCAACACCTATAAATGCCCTTTTCCCTTCGCAATTCAAAACCACAATCAGCCCATTTAAAAAAAAAAAAAAGAGAAAGGGAAAAAAAGGGAAAGAAAGAGAGGGAATGGAAAAGAAAGAGAAAAGAAAGAAAGCTGGGAGTGGCAAGGAAGGGAACTCTAAGGGAAATTTGTAAGTTTAAGACAAGTACCATGCTTGTGTTTGTTTCTTTGCTGCCTAATAATCATGTTTGATATGTTTTTAGACTATTTGTGGTATTAGAATAAGGATAAAGTGATATAGGAAAGAAAGAAATCATGTTTTTGAACCTAGAGGTATGAATAGACATGAATTCTGCTTTCTGGACAAATTGATAATGCCTATGTTTTTTGCCTATAACTTTTTCTGCATAACTGTAAATAGAACATGGTTTTCTTTTGATTAAACTACGCTATGATAGCTTTAAAATGACATATGATTCGAAGGATTTTATTGAGAAATGAATTTTTGGTGAATTTTTAAAGGAATATGATTCTACAAAAAACTGCCCTATTCTGTCCTGTTTCTGCATGAAATTTTGTTGCAATTTTAAGCTATCCTCTGAAATGAATTAGGCTAAACTCTGAACATAGAAATTGTATCCCTATGTCTTATCTTTAAATGGCCATTGGATTTACCTCAATACGATTTGTGTAGAAGAAGTTATGTTAATTTTATAAGACTACACAAGCGGTATTGTGAATGTTGTGTTGTAACTTGGTCAGATTTGGTTTTATCCGTGTAATTGGAATTGAACTTAGCTATGAACATAAAAGTTATAGAATTAGGTCTCAATTTTGTGTGGCAATTGGATTCAACTCAATCCAGGTATTGTAGCTCAAGATATGATAGTTTTATTGAAACTTGTTTGTGTTGAAAATTCATTGAAATTGTTCATTGGAATGCTATGAGTTGGCTAATTATATGAACTGCATATTTGTGATTTTTGGTTATGATTCTTGTGTAATTATTGTGATAAATTGTATCAATTACTTTATAGGAAACATAAAGGAATGAAAAGGGAAAGTGATGATATAAGAATTCCTCCGAAAGCTTGTACAAAGCCCGCGGGTGAAGCTTGAGGAGCATGGGTTGTATATAAAGTCCAAAAACTTTGTGAGGCCTGCGGGTGAAGCTTAAGGATTACAGTTGGAATATGGAGTTTTGAAAGTTTGATGATGCCTGTAGAGCTTGACAAAGCCTGCGGGCGGAGCTGAGTGAACTATGGTTGTATGTATCTCTTCTCCCTATAAGGGTAGGATTAGAAGCAGATGAAGTGTTTGAGGTGTCTAATCCAAAAAGACCTAGAATCATTTAGGATTCCCAAATTTGAGTTTGCTATCAGACCCTCATATACTAACTTGGTTCGGCATTCTATTCTTTTCTTTAATGACTAAGTTGAATTGGAATATGGAATATGGAAAATGGATAATGATTAAATAAGTGATAATCACATTTGTTTTCTAGAAAATATTTGAGGTAATATGCATCTCTTATATACTTTATTTTTTTATGCTATTTATATGATGATGTTGATATTCTCATACCTGCTCCATGTACTTGCTCAGTTTTATGCTAACCCTGATATCCTTATTTTCAGGTGATTAGGGAGACAAGAGGGAATTATAGGGTAGAGGCCTTAAGGCTAAGGGATTATATCCCTACTCATTTCTGACCACTCTTTTGTTAAGGCTTGTAGTCCTGTCGTTTCTTTTGGAATTATACGAGTTACGTTTATATATAGATGTATAGTTGATGGCTACGGAGGGCCTTATATGTACAAGTTTTGTTTATATATGGTGAGATATGCTGAATGACGGGGACAACCATTAATGCTAGTTTGTTTGATATTACTGTTATCTTATATGGGAATAACAAGTAACTTATTTTCTTTTAATATAATTCTCCTTTCGTGTTATCACACACGGGGAGTGCTACTGTCGTAAGTCCAGACATTGTATTTTTAATCATGTCAATAGCTTCCGTATTTGTATATCTATCTCCTTTTGCTAGGGGATGCAATGCTTGGATAGCAGGTTATCACACTTTGTCAGGGTTATATATCAAACTTCCGATCAGTTGTCGATAACAAGTGGGATCTTCTAACTCCTTGCCTTCGAGTGAGCTTAATTTAGCATTCACTTCTATTGGAGTAGAGATAGGCTTGCAATCTAGTATTCCTTGCATCTTTAGCAAATCCTGAACATATTTTTGTTGCCCCAGGAATAATCCATTACTTGAGTATTCAACCACAAGTTCAAGAAAGTGGTTGAGCTCACCTAGCTTCTTCATCTAGAAATGAACTGATAAATTTTATTTTGTCCTGTGAATCTCTTTTTTGTTATCTCTAGTGATGATAAGATCATCAACATATACTAGTACATTAACTCCTTGAAGCTTGACAAATAAGCTTGAATCTGCTGGAGCCAATGAGAATCTACTATGAGATAAGAACTCAACGATTTTTCCGTACCATGCTCTTGGAGCTTGTTTCAATCTATAAATGCCTTCCATAGTTTGCAGACATACCTTAGGTGAGACTTGCTTTCAAACCCTCTAGGTTGCTCCATGTATATGTCTCAATCTATTTTACCTTGTAGGAAGGCGTTCTTGACTTCTATTTGCCTTAACCTACAAGATTTACTAGTCACTAAAGCTAGTAATACACGAACAATAATAATCTTTGTCACTGGACTGAGCATCTTGTCATACTGTAGGCCATATGGTTACGAGAACCCTTGAGCTCCTAGTCGATTCTTATAGCTTTCTATAGTCCATCTTATTGGATCTTAATTTTGTATACCCATTTGCAAGACATTGGCTTCACACCTTTAGGTAACGGAACAAAATCCCAAGTATTATTTTGTTTAAGCGTCTTCAATTCTTCCTCTATTGCCTTGATCCACTCAGCATTTTTAGAGGCCTCCTCATAGCTTGTACGTTCTTTGACTCCATTGTCATTATCAAGTGCAACATTGACATACTTAAGATTAGGTTTCCTTTGTCTAAGAGATTTTTGAAGTTGTTGCTCCTATTGTGAAGCTTCCTTTATCTCCTGTAGAAGACTTGGGCCTTCCAATTCCTATGTAATGGTACTTCTTTCAAGACTTGAACTACGTTCTTGATCCTTAGGAATCTCACTAGCTATTTTTAAGGTACAAGTTTCGTCTAGTATCTTATCTCATAATTTCTTTACTATTTCTTTCAAATCTTTGAGCTCTTCATCTTGCGATAACCACCAAGAAGACATTTCATAAAATACTACATTTCTCGACACATGGCAATGACCAGTTGTTGGATCACATCACCTTCATCCTTTTCTTTTATCATCATATCCCACAAAGATGCATTTAATTGCTTTCTTATCAAATTTACTTCTCAACTCTTTCAATACAAACATGTAACAAATATAACTAAATACTTTGAAATAACTTACAGTGGGTTTGGTCTTCCAAAACTTTTGGAAAGGCTAGATAAACTCGAGCCTTGCTTTAGGCAATCTATTCATCACATAAGCTGTCGTCCTCATGCATTCTACCCAAAAGCAAGTAGGTACACTTTTGATATGCATCATGCTTAGAATTGTCACAGCAAGATGTCGATTATTTCTCTCAACTACTCCTTTTTGTTGTGGAGTCCTTAAGTAGATTAGTTGTCTCTGAATATTGCATCTTTGTAGGTAGTCTGAGAACTCATTTGATGTGTACTCTTTTCCATTATCCATGCGTAAGTACTAGATTTTTCTTCTAATATTTTCTTCAACTTTTTGTTAAACTCTTTAAATTTTTCAAAAGTCTCAAACTTTTCCTTCATAAAGTCAACCCACATATAACTGGAGTAGTTATCGATAAATGTTATCATGTAATGAGCTCTTCCAATAGATTGTTGCTTTACTGGTTCAAAAACATCTAGGTGGACGAGCTCCAATTGTTGCTTAGCTCTAAACTTTGACTCTTCATGTGGCAGCTGATGCGTCTTTCCACATTGAAAATCAATACAAACCGTGTTACTTTTCATTTTTATATTAGGAAGACCATTCACCATCAATTTCTTTATCATTATCTGAAGCCTCTTATAGCTCACATATCCCAAACGTTCATGCCAAAGATCCATTGTCTCACTTTTACTTGTTTGGGTAAATTATACTGATTCTGCTGACAAAATACAGATGGATTCCACTTTTTCTCCTACCAAGATTAGTGTTCCAATTATTTTAACATTCTTCTACACCTTCACATTTTGTGAACAAAATAGTAAGTAGTTTTCCAAGGTAGTAAGCTGTGACACGGATAGCAAGTTCTTCTTCATTCCATCCACATGCATGACATTCTAGAGTTATACTTGGTGAGGAACGAGATGCTATGCTAATATCGCGTCCCCAACATGGTTAATTGGTAGTCTTGTGTTGTCAGCTATCACAACTACGCAACCACCATTGTAAGCAAACATATTGAGTAACTTCTTTTCTTCACTTGTCATATGATTGGCAGCTCCCATGTTTACGATCCACTTTTTATTAAAATCAATTACTCTAGACTTAATAGCAAGTAGAGCTGTTATTTTTTCAACTGTTGAACAATCCTCCACTTGTGAGGCTTCAAAATTGAACTCCACTTCTTCGATGTCTAATGTCGAGAAATATGTGTAAATGTCCCATTCATTCTCACTGTGGTTATCCATGCTACTTAACGTAACCATATTTCCCTCAATAGACTTCTTTGAGAGTCTACAATCCTGGCAAAATGCCCTCTTTTTCCACAATTGAAACACTTATAGTTGCGTGAATGTCTATCTTACCTTCTTTGATCTTCTCGAGCTTCCTTTGTTTGATAGCTTCTCCCTTGTTGCCTCCTGGTTTTTCCATCTTCTCTATTATCAAGCCTTAAATTATTCAACCTCCTTAAGCTTTCTCAGGCTTTATCACTATATAGCGCCTCCTCTTCATTCTTTGTTATCGCGCCTCCATTTGCTTGGCGAAAGACTCTTGATCTATCAACAAATTCTTCAATTCTTCTATAGAGGGTTGTGTTGGTCAACCTTGTATAGCTGTAGTATAACATTTATACTCAGGTCTTAACTCGTGTATAATAATTCTCCTTATCCTAGAATCTATAATTTTAGAGCGTGGATCTAATTCGGAAATTTCTTGACAAAGAGATTTTATTTTTGTGAAATAATCTCTTATTGTCAAGTTTTCTTAAGTTAACAATATTAACTCATTTTCTCAAAATTGGAAGCACAAAACATTCTTTTTGACAAAATGCTTGGAAAACGTGTTCCATTAGCTCAAACTAATGGAATAGAAAATAAACCCAACATTTTCTTATGCAACAAGCAACTCTAATGCTTCCCTCTTAGTGGGTAGCGCAATTAGTCAGTTTGAAGGTGATTTTCCTATTAATCAAATCATAGCCTACTAGGAAGTTCAGTTGACACAAGTTCCCAAATATAGGCACACTTTAAGAAGGAGCAGGAATCATGGGGAAACACAACAAATTATCTGTGAGTCTCATAAATTTGTTGACTGGAAGCAACTTCACATCAGCCCCATCAAAATGGATTGTGACTGCTAGAATATTGAGCTTGTTGCCAGCATGAATGGTGTATTACCAGATGGATCACTTGCTCTCTTGCCCCCAATTACTTTGATCAGGCCTCGACCTTGTAGTACAATTAAGGGGGAAGGAAGGTTAGGGTTGTCCCAGAGTCGATGAGGATTTTAGCGCTCCCACTACTAGAAAAATGGGTATTAACAATGGAAATATCTATCGCTGATAGTAAATATTCTGTCACTGAAGTTTTTAGCAATAAAAAATTAGCGACGAAAATTCCGTCGCTGAAAGTATTCTCGCTAATTTAGTGACGAAAATATTTTCGTCCGAAAGTTTAGCGATAAATTAGCGACAAAAAATTTTCTTCGCTAAAAATTTCTGTCGCTAATTCGTTGGTAATGGAAAGGTCACACGAATTTCAGCAATGGATTAGCGGTGGAAAACTTCCATCGCTAAAAACTTTTATCGCTAATTCGTCGGTAATTTAATTTAACACTTTTCAAATTATTCTAAATTATCGACGGAAAATTTTCATCGCTAATTCGTCACTGAAATTCATGTACCCAAACGAGGGTGCACACACCCACTCGCCCCTGCCTACGCCCGCCCGCGCACGCATCGCTGCCCACGCCTGCCCATGCCCACCCGCGCATGACATAGATTGTTGCCCGTGCCCGCTTGCGCATGTACACAAGCCGATGTCCATGCCTGCGCCTTTACGTTTTTTTTTTTTTTTTGAAAAAATGCTCTCACTCGGGTTTGAATTTGAGTTCTCAAGCATATTTTGAGTTATCTCAACCACTATGCAACAATAACTCATATGTTATTTTTTTATTTTTGTATTTCTTTACTTTCTATCTTAGTCTCAATATTTAAAACACAATACCCTAATTTAATAAAAATACAAAATTATATTCAATAAAAATACAAAGTTATATTTGATAAAAATATAATACCTTAATTTAATAAAAATACAAAATACAAAATTATATTTAATAAAAACACAAAATTATATTTAATAAAAATACAAATTTATATTTAATAAAACAATACCCTAATTTAATAAAATACAAAATTATATTTAATAAAAACACAAAATTATATTTAATAAAAATAAAAATATATATTTAATAATAAAACAAAACCCTAATTTAATAAAAAACACAAAATTATATTTAATAGAAACACAAAATTATATTTAATAAAAATACAAAATTATATTTAAAAAAATACAATACCCTAATTTAATAAAAATATAATTTTTTTCAAGTTTTAAACCGGATTATCAACAAAAATAATTCTGTCACTAAAATTAGTGACAGAATTATTTCCGACGGATTTTTTCGTTGCTAATTTCGTCGCTAATCTGTCCAAAAATTTTCACGAGATTTTCGTGCATATTTTAGCCACGGATTACCGACGGAAATAATTTCGTCACTAAGATTAGCAATGAATTAGTGACGGAATTATTTTCAACCTATTTTTCATCACTAATTTGTCCAAAAATTTTCGAGAGATTTTTGCATGCGTTTTAGTGATAGATTATCGACGGAAATAATTTTATTGTTAAGTTAGCAATGGATTAGCAACGGAATTATTTCTAATGGATTTTCTGTCGCTAATTCTGTCCCTAATCTGTCTGAAAATTTTCACTGGATTTTCACGCTCGTTTTAGTGATGGATTATTGACAGAAATAATTCCGTCGCTAAATTAGCGACGGAATTATTTTTGACAGATTTTTTTATCGCTAATCTATCGTAATTCTATCGCTAATTAGTTTTCCATTGCGGATGCCTTGTTTGTGGTCTTTCGATAAAGAATTGGATGACTCGTAAGAAATTTTTGTGGTCCCCACACTCAAGCCTTTCAATATGACATAGTAGTCCTCATCACGGTTGTTATTTAGAGGAGTTGTGACTGCCCCAGGGCCCAAAACCACAACACTGCTACCAAAGTTAATCTTGCTTGTAATTTTACCGCCCCTAAAAGGAACCAAGCAATATGAGAACTTTCTACAGGCAGCAGATTCAAGCTGGGAGACAAGTGATAGCATGCCAAGGCCAAGCCCGACTATGCCAGATGTGTCCTCAGAGAAAATGCCTTTATCTTTGTGGCGCAGCCAATCACAACCTTAGGGAACTGCACATGACCGCCAGAGGCCGAGTCCAGAGTTATTGTGTCAGTGGCGAGGAAGCCTTTTGTGAAGGAGCCATCACCATAAAAATAGCTATAGGTACAAACCTTGGTTTCATTGCACGTGTGCATAGTAAGAGATGTGCATGGAGTAATCCCACATGACAAGTCTTGATAAGGAGACAAAATTTTGGGATCAAAAAGAGGGGGTTTTTGCGCATAGCATCCATTGCATGGCTTGCATTGACTCCATACGAGGTCAAAGGCGGGGTGCCAACTGAGCCAACTGAGTACTTCGTCATGTGCTCCCCCCGTGAATATGTCTCGACGACTTGAAAATCATTGTGGGAGGAAAGATTGCTTGGCCTAAAATGATTGACTTGGCTTACAAATCGACTGATAGCGTTTTGGACACGGTCATATTGGGACTCATTTGAATTGTAGAGAAGAGAAAGAATGGAGTCACAGTGGATGATTTTTACAGAAAAGCCATCGGTTTGGCCGCGCAAGATTTTGAAGAAGTTGATGAAGCATATTATGGCCAGGGTAGTGAAGAGAGAATGTATATTGAAATAAGAAACCATCTCTAAATCTAGAGAGAGAGAGAGAGAGAGAGAGAGTTGATAACTGTAGAGAGAATTGATTATTTGTAATAGTATGTAGTGTATTAAAATCAAAACCATATGGGGAGGAGTATATTTAGAGATGGTGTATGGAAGGTAAGGGATGAAAATTATATGCATCTTCCTTTTCAGATGACGATAGCAGTACTACTCTCACTATCTTTCACTATTAAATGATATAGCAAGATTTTATTATGCAAACACAGGATTTTTTGTTATTATTTTATCAAAATCCCCTTGAATTTTTTTGTCTCAATTTCAATTTTTTTTGCCATGTAACACTGAAAATTCGGTATTAGAAAAATTTTTGTTTAATTCTTTAAAAATATAGGAAAAGATCAGATTGTAATTGATTTTTAGACTTGGAGTACAATACCATAAAATTCGGCATTTGAATTTTCAATTTTCGTTTTCTGTGTAATTTTGGAAGGAATGGTAACTAGTTTATAAATATATTATATATATTATATCATATATATATATATAAAAATCAAGGAGTTAAATTGGCTTAGTGGTTAAAATTCTTTTTGGAGGAAGGTGAGCACTTGAGTTCAAACCCAAACAAATGCTTTTTAAATACAATTTGGCAAGGGACAAGTCCATTCATGTAGGTGGCAAATTGAATGGTGGAGTTTGAAGATGAGGCAAGAATGTGAGACATGAATTGATTGACGGAAATTAATTCATGTGAAAGGAAAGAGGAATAGACAAATTGATTCATGTAGGTGCAAATCGAATTTGTGGAGAAAATGAAGAGAGGAAGTCAATTTACATGAAAGAACAAAGAAAACAAAATCAACTTGGCCAAGAAATTGAAAAAGACAAATCAATTTGTTCAAGTAGCAAAATCAATTTGTAAGCAAGGATAAATAAGCCAAATCCATTTGCACAAGGAGGTAAGTCGATTTGGTTGAGTGCAAACATGATCTTTGAGGCATGAAGGTGAGAAATCGATTTACTTAGAAGGGAAATCGACTTGGCCAATGAATTGAAGGAGACAAATCAATTTAATCAAGGAACAAATAGATTTGTATGAGAGGAAACAAAGGCGCAAATCGATTTGTCAGAGGCATGAGTCGATTTGCTTATTGTTCAGAAAGAGTTTCTAAGAGTTGAGAGCAATAAATCGATTCATGCCTTGCATGAATCGATTCAGATTTCAAATGGTAAGTCGATTCTCCTAAGCCACAAGTCGATTTGCTTAATGTTTCAAAAGGGTTTCTGAGGCTTGTCTCACACAAATCAATTTGTGCCTTGCACAAATCGATTCAGTTTGCATTTTGTGAGTTGATTTGCTTATGCTGCAAATCAACTTCGCCCTTCAATATACACACACAAGAATCAACTTGTGAAACCACAAATCGACTCATACAAATGGAAATAAGGGGAAATGACTGAAATGCCCTCCAAACTCAACTGACACCTAAAAATTTTGAGAGGTAAATTGGTAATTTCACCTCCACAACTAATAAAAATCGAAGGAAGCCCATTTCATTTATTCCTTTTCATCTTCTCACACTCACTCTCGAATATTCTCTTCTCCCACTCTCTGCATTCTCACTCTCTCTCCCTCAGTCTTGAATTCTCTCTCTAGAAATCAAGTTTTCCCTCTTAAATCACTTCAATAAACTCCCAAATATTTCAAGCAGCTCAAGGACTAAAGTAAAATTTGGGAAAATCTACGGTTGCTCAACAAATGGAGAAAAGTTACGGTTTTTGAAACTCAATCTTCAAAACTCAATCCAACCCCAAAATTAAGGTAATTTCTCTTCCTTAATCTTATATTTAGATTCTTTATTACTATATTGAAATTTAGTATTGAGATTTGGGGAGTTTGGTTAGAAATTAAAACCCTAGAGTTGGTAAATTGTTTGAAATTGGGAAAAACTGAGGAAATTCATGAATGAAAGTTTTATAGTGATGTAAATGACATCTAAATAATGGAATGTCAATATAGATTCGTGAAATTGAGGAATTAGAGTTTGTGGTATACTAGAAAAAATTCAAAAATCCTAAAAATAGAAGTGGTTTAAAATTAAATTGGGGTTTTTTATTTAAGAATAACCGATTGGAATCCGAGAAGGGATCACATTGAAAGATTGGTGGTAAATTGGGATTGTTCACCCTCCCAAGAGGTGATTGAATGGTCCGTTGTGTTATAAATGTACAAAATTATTTCAAATTCTTTTATAAATGATTTTGAATGATTTTATATGTTTTATATAAATTTTTGTTATTGTGGAATGTTTGAAATGAAAATTTGAATTACGTATGCATCCATTGTGTTTACAAATGAATGTGTGCCATATGCTGTTGGATATTTGATTCATGAATGCTATGGAACGATTTGGTAATTATTTGTTGAAATCATGACACATAGAATGTGATTTGGATATTTGTGAAAGAATTGTGTATGTGGAAAATTATTATAGTCATTCCCTCCATGGAGCGACCCGACGGGGTGACGTGGTTGGGTTTATTTACGAGGGAGGTAGACGCGACCTTTCTTCTACCACATCATACTATATCAGGTTGCATTCTGGTGAGGTACGAGTTAACACCAAGGAAAGGGATATAGCACTATGAAACAAATGGATTGAAAACACCTTGGCGGGTTTCTATACGGGTTTGGCCAAACCTTGGGTGGAAGTGATTTCTTAGGGTGACCCCATTATCTTTGAAATATCCGAAAGTATGGATGTATTTCTTTTAAATTACTATGATTGCTCGAACTATATTATATTCAATGAATCATTTGTGACATATGTTTTGACTCCCCCACACTCATCCATAATTTATTGTCACAACCATGTCATTGCACTCCACTCATTGAGTATTATCATACTCATCCTTCTTTTATCATTTTTCAGGAGAAGCTTAAGTGTTGAAGGTTTAGCAGCCTTTAGTGCCAGATTCCGCTAAGATCTAGTTTTGCGAAGCTTCTCATTATGGTATCAGTCATTCTCTAATTATAATTTTTGAGGAAATTAGATTTGACCCATATGAAGGGTACTCTTTTGAATTCTAATTAAGATTTTATTTTTATCAGCCCAATGGAAATTTCAAACTCTTAATTGTATTTAAATTTACATTTTCCTTTCATTGAGTTTGTGAAAAATCTTAGTGTGGTTCTGAATGGTCAGATTGACTAAGTAAATGATTTAAGACAGGAACAGGCCAAAATGGTCCTTTGAATGTTGTTGAGATGTCTTTGAAATAGGTTGAATGAGCTGAATGTCTTGTGCTATCCCTATATATGAGTAGGTCATGACCGTATACCGAGATGATGCGGCGATTGTTGCGTGCTGGACTCAAGGGTTGGAGCGTGACTTTCCACTTTGTAACCTTTTCTCTATCTTATCCTTATGCTTTCTATCCCCCCTCTCCTCTCTCTCTCTCTCACAATCCCTAGGTCAATTCTTTTGTTTCTATCTCCTCTATAATCAAGGATACAGAGGTATGAGACTATACAACAAATTTTGCTCAAGTAAGGTCGTCCCCTGGGTCTATTCTCTCTTTTCCCTCACTCTTTCGTTACCCCTCTTTTTCCCCACATAGCATTCCCTTCTCCTTCACATTTAAGACTCAACGATACTCATTCAACAAAGAACAAATAATTGACTCCATCAATCATGTCTTCAACTCTTCTAATCTAGTGGGAGGATGGGTAATCGAATTATTGTAATTAAAATTTAAGGAGTTATTTGAAAGTAGATCTAAAGGTTAAAGAGTTTAATTATGATTCTAACTTTATTAAATATAATAAATTGACGAGGTTATGAGGCTTTACGGTGTTCCGGTATCTATTTTGTTAGATCGTAATCCTCAATTTATTTCAAGATTTTGGCCAAAGCTACAAGCGTCCTTAGGGACTAAGTTGAAATTCATTAGTACCTTCCATCCTCAAATCGATGGACAATCGGAGCATACAATTCAGACCTTAGAGGACATGGTAAGGACATGCATTATGGACTTCCAGGGAAATTAGGATAGGCATCTTCTGTTAGTCAAATTTGCTTGTAATAATAGCTATCAAGCTGGTATAGGGATGCCTTCCTATGAAACTATTTACGGAAAGAAGTGCCAGACTCTATTATCTTGGGATAAGGTTGGAGAGAGGAAAATTGAAAGTGTAGAGTTGATAGAGACCACTAAGGAAAATGTGAAATTGATTCGGGAAAGAATGAAGGCTGCTCAAATTCGACAAAAGAGCTACGCTAACAAGAAGAAAAGACCTTTGGAATTCGAAATAGGAGATATGGTATTTTTGAAGTTATCTCCTTGGAAAGGTATAATCCGATTTCTGAAAAGAGGAAAGTTAAACCCTTGTTATAACAGTCCCTTCAAGATCTTTGAAAGGATTGGAAAAGTGGCATATCGACTAGAATTATAGCCGGAATTGTAGAGGATCCACGATATTTTCAACATTTCAATGTTAAAGAAATATTTGTTGGATCCCTCACATATATTGGAAGCTCCTCCGTTAGAGTTGAGTGAAGATTTAAGTTTCAAGGTACAACCAGTAAGATCATTGATCGATAGATCAAGTAATTGAGGAGTAAACAAATCCCAATGGTCAAGGTACTATGGAGAAGTAACTAAGTCGAGGAATAGACTTGGGAACCCGAGGGTACAATGCAGAAACAATACCCCTAGTCATTTGATGTATGAGTTTTATTTTAAATTTCGAGAACGAAATATCTTTTTAGGGGATTAAGTGTTGTAATACTGAAAATTCGGTATTAGAAAAATTTTTATTTATTTCCTTAAAAATATAGGAAAAGATCGGATTGTAATTGATTTTTGGACTTTGAGTGTACTATTGAAAAATTTGGCGTTTGAATTTTCAATTTTCATTTTCTGTGTAATTTTTGAAAGAATGGTAACTAGTTTATAAATATATTATTATATCATATATATATATATATATATATATATATATATATATATATATATATATATATATATATATATATCAAGGAGTTAAATTAGCTTAGTGGTTAAAATCCTTTTGGGGGCAGGTGAGCACATGAATTCAAACCCAAACAAATACAATTTAAATACAATTTGGCAAGGGACAAGTCGATTCATGTAGATGGCAAATTGAATGTTGGAGTTGGAAGTTGAAACAAGAATGTGAGACATGAATTGATTCACAAATGAGGGAAATCAATTCATGCGAGAGGAATGAGGAAGAGACAAATTGATTCATATAGGTGCAAATCAAATTTGTGGAGAAAATGAAGAGAGGAAGTTGATTTGCATGAAGAACAAAGAAGACAAAATCGACCTGACCAAGAAATTAAAGAAGACAAATTGATTTGTTCAAGGAGCAAATTGATTTGTATGCAAGGATAAACGAGCCAAATCAATTTGCACAAGGAGGCAAGTTGATTTGGTTCAGTGCAGATATGAACTCTGAGGCATGAAACTGAGAAATCAATTTACATAGGAGGGAAATCGACTTGGCCAATGAATTGAAGGAGACAAATCGATTTATTCAAGGAACAAGTCGATTTGTATGAGAGGAAACAAAGGCACAAATTGATTTGTGGGAGACATGAGTCGATTTGCTTATTGTTCAGAAAGTGATTCTGAGAGTTGAGAGCAGGCATGAATCCATTCAGATTTCAAATGGTGTGGTAATTACCCTAGGCCACAAGATGATTTGCTTAATGTTTCAGAAGGGTTTCTGAGACTTGTCTCAGACAAATCGATTCAGTTTGCATTTTGTGGGTCAATTTGCTTATGTTGTAAATCAACTTAGACTTTCAACATACACACACATGAATAGACTTGTGAAGCCACGAATCGACTTGAACAAATGGAAATGAGAGGAAATGACTGAAATGCCCTCCAAAGTCAATTGACACCTAAAAATTTTGAGGGTTAAATCGATAATTTCACCTCCACAATTAATAAAAATCTAAGGAAGCCCATTTAATTTATTCCTCTTCATCTTCTCACATTCACTCTCAAGCACTCTCTTCTTGCACCCTCTGCATTCTCACTCTCTTTCTCACTCTTGATTTCTCTCTCATTAAATCACTTTAATAAACTCCCAAATATTTCAAGCAACTCAAGGATTAAGGTAAAATTTGGGAAAATCTACGGTTGCTCTACAAATGGAGAAAAGTTAGGGTTTTTGAAACTCAATCTTCAAAACTCAATCCAACCCCAAAATTAAAGTAATTTCTCCTTCTTAATCTTGGATTTAGTTTCTTTATTACTATATTGAAATTTAGTATTGAGATTTGGGGAGTTTGATTAGAAATCAAAACCCTATGATTGGTAAATTGTTTGAAATTGAGAAAAATAAGGAAAATCATGAATGAAAGTTTTATAGTGATGCAAATGACATCTAAATGACGGAATGAGAGCATAGATTCGTGAAATTGAGAAATTAGGGTTTGTGTCATATCAGGAAACTTCAAAAATCCTAGAAATAGAGGTGGTTTAATATTTAAATTGTGGTTATTGATTTAGGAATAATCGATTGAAACCTGAGAAGGGATCACATTGAAAGATTGGTGGTAAATTGGGAGTGTTCACCTCCCAAGAGGCGAGTGGATGGTCCGCTGTGTTATAAATGAGCAAAATTATTTCAAATTCTTTTATAAATGATTTTGAATGATTTTATATGTTTTATATAATATTTTGTGATTGTGAGATGTCTGAAATTAAAATATAATTACATATGCATCCATTGTGTTTACAAATGAATGTATACCATATGTTATTAGATATTTGACTCATGAATGCTATGATACGATTTGGTAATTATTAGTTGAAATCATGACACATGGAATGTGATTTGGATATTTGTGAAAGAATGGTGCATGTGGTAAACGGCTATAGTCATTCCCTCCACGGAGTGACCCGACAGAGTGGCATGGTTGGATTTATTTGCGAGAGAGGTAGACGAGGCCTTTCCTCTACCTATCATACTATATCTGGTTGCACCCTAGTAAGGTACAAGCCAACGCTAAGAAAGGGGGATATAGTATTGTGAAACAAATAGATTGAAAACCCCTTGGCGGGTTTCTATTCGGGCTCGCCCAAACTTTGGGTGGAAGTGATTTCTTAGAAAAACCCCATGATCTTTGAAATACCTAAAAGTATGGATGCATTTCTTTTAAATTACTGTGATTGCTGGAGCTATGTTATTCAATAAATCATTTGTGACATATGTTTTGACTCCCCCACACTCGCCCCTCATTTATTATTACAACCATGGCATTACACTCCACTCACTGAGTATTACATACTCACCCTTCTTTTATCATTTTTCATAGAAAACTTAAATGTTGGAGGTTTAGCTGTCTTTAGTGCCGGATTCGGCTAAACTCTAGTTTTGCGAAACTTCTTATTACGGTATCAGTCCTTCTGTAGTTATGATTTTTGAGAAAATTAGATTTGACCCATAAGAAGGGTATTCTTTTGAATTATATTTAAAAATTTCATTTTTATCAGCCCAGTGGAAATTTCAAACTCTTAATTGTATTTAAATTTACATTTTCCTTTCATTGAGTTTGTGGAAAGTCTTATTGTGGTTCTGAATGGTCGGATTGACCAAATAAATGATTTGAGACAAGAATGGGCCGAGATGGTACTTTGAATGTTGTTGAGATGTCTTTGAAACAAGTTGTATGAGTTAAATGTCTTGCACTATCCCAATATATGGGTAGATCATATCCGTATGTCGAGATGATGCGACGGTTGTCGCGTGCTCGACTCGAGGGTCGGGGCGTGACATATTCACTTTCTAACCTTTTCTTTATCTTATCCTTATGCTTTCTGTCCTCTCTCTCTCTCTCTCTCTCTCAACCCACAAGTCTATTCTTTCGTTTCTGTCTCCTTTGTAATTGAGGATATAGAGGTACGAGACTATACAACAAATCTTGTTCAAGTATTGTCGTCCCCCAGGTCTATTCTCTCGTTTCCCCCACTCTTTCTTTGCCCCTCTTTTTCCCCACATTAGCATTCCCTTCTCCTTCACATTTAAGACTCAACAATACTCATTCAACAAAGAACAAATAATTAACTCCATCAATCATTTCTTCAACTCTTCCAATCTAGTGGGAGGATGGGCAATCGAATTATTGTAATTAAAATTTAAGGAGTTATTTGAAAGTAGATCTAAGGTTAAAGAGTTTATTTATGATTTTGACTTTATTAAATATAATACTCGTATACAACATATTATTTTTCAAAAGAGGTGGAAAGAAAGTTGTCTTTTCTACTCTTTTATCAAGCGCAAAAAAAATAAAAAATAATAACCGTATATAGTTTTTTAAATATTTAGAAATTTGAGTAATCATTATCATATTCAACATGATATATCAAACAATAATTTTTTTTTCTCACAACCAATAACTCAAGCGATCGGTTTTGTCAAATTTAGATATAATTTATGTTAAAAATTTATAGGGCTTATATATTAACCTTTTTTTCTTTTAATTGTTTCCATCATTTCAACAGCAAATGGTTGCACAAAAAGTGAAGTGCATACAAAGTAATTATATATAGTTAAGTAAAATATTTTTTTAATATTTTGTAATACTATTTTTGTAAATTTTAATTAGTTACATTTGCACTTTGTTTCTCAATTTTAACATAATTTTAAATTAACAATAAAACATGTGTTTAGCTTTGACATGGAGGGGGAAAGGAAGGGAATAGTATTACCATATATATATATTATACACTCTACAGAGAGTTGAGTTCACTGTTCATGGACACTGTTCATGAACAGTGAACCCATATTTTTTTGGACCCACCCAATTTTTTTTTCTTTTACTTGCATCCTTTTTTTCCATCCAGTTTTTTTTTTCTCTCTCTTTTTTCACTATGGTCCTCTACTGTTCATGAATAGTAACATCATATTTTTTTGACCCGCCAAACTTCTTTTTTCTTTCATTTAGGTCTTTTATTTTTTTAAGACCACACTTTATTTATTTATTTATTTTCAATTTTTCACCTTTTTTTCCCTTTTTTTTTCTTGGGTCCTTCATCCTCCTGAACATAAGTTTTTTTCCTTTTATTTTTTTACCACATAGATGGTTATTTCATTTTCTTTAAATCATAACTTTTTATTTTCTTCATTTTGATCATTGCTCACTTTTTGTTCAACCTGACCTTTTTTTTTTCTCTTATATCCTTCATCTTTTTTAGATATAAGTTTTTCTCTTATTTTTTTAGTCTCGAGAATGAATATCATTTTATTTTTAAATCATAATTTTTTTCCATTTAGATTCTTGCTCTTTTTATTTTTTTACCTAAACTTTTTTCTTAATTTATTCCTTTTTTTAGACAATTTTTCCTCTTTTTTTTACGCTACTCATGAACAGTAACCCCTTTTTTTGGACCCGCCCAGTTTTTTTTCCTTTCATTTGCGTCCTTTTTTTCCATCCAGCTTTTTTTGTCTTTTCTTTTTTCACTACGGTCCTCTAATGCTTATGAACAGTAACCTCGTATTTTTTGGACCTGCCAAATTTTTTTTTTCATTTAGGTTTTTTGTCTTTTAAGACCACACTTTATTTCTTTAATTTTTTTTCAACTTTACCTTTTTTGCCTCCTTTTTTTTTTTTTTTCCTTTGGTCCTTCATTCTTTTGAATATAGGTTTTTTTCTTTTTGTTTTTTTACCACATATATAGTTATCCCATTATTTTTAGATCATAGCTTTTTATTTTCTTCATTTTGATCCCTGTTCTCTTTTTTTTCAACTTGACTTTTTTTTTCCTCTTAAATCCTTCATCTTTTTTAGATATAAGTTTTTCTCTTTTTATTTTTTTAGCCTCGTAAATGAACATCCCTTTATTTTTAAATCATATTTTCCCCAATTTGTCCATTCAAATCCTTTTCTTTATCCAGTTTTTTTAAAATACTTTAGCTTTTCAACATTTTTTAATATAAGTTTTTCTTTCTTATTTTTCATCACATATATGGTCATCCATTTATTTTTAAATCACAGTTTTGTCTATTTAGGTTCTTGCTCCTTTTATTTTTTTACCATTCTTTTCCTCTTTGGTCTTTCATTTTTTTAACATATATTTTTTCTTTTTTTTCACCAATAGTTGTTCCTTTATTTCTAGTACCTTTTTACTCTACTTATTATCTATTTTTTATTTCATTCGTTAGTGTTTTTTAGAATTTCAGTTGTTAGACTCATTTTTTTTGTCATTAATATATATCATATGTTTCGTTGATTTAGATAATAATTTAGTTTAAATATTGAGTTAATTATAAATTTAATAAATATTTATATGACAAAAAAATATAATTCATATTTTATGGGCATTCCGTGCATTAGCACGGGCAGAAAAACTAGTATATATATAAAGCGGGAGTTGGGGGCTAAAGTTAATACATTTTTATCAAAATACCTTTGCTCTTTTTTTTTTTTTGGGGAATTACTAAAGTCTCTCTACCTTTTTGGTTGTTGTTTATATGCTCTTACCAAAATACCCTTACATTTTTTGAATTACCAAAGTGCCCCGCTTTTTTTTTTTTTTGGTTATCAAGGTACCTTTTTTTGAATTAGCAAAATACCCCTACTTTTTCTCAATTATCAAAATGTCCTAATTTTTTTCTAAATTATCAAAGTACCCCTGTTTTTTTTGAATTACCAAAATACCCCCACTTTTTTTTGAATTACCAAGATACCTCTGCTTTTTTTGTTATCGAAGTATCTCTGCCTTTTTTGAATTGCTACAATACCTTTGTTGTTTTGAATTATCTAAGTACCCCCATTTTTTTTGAACTACCAAAGTACCTTCAATTTTTTTTATTATCGAAGTAGCCCCAAGTCGGTCGATAGTGGTGCCATATTTTTTGAAACTTGTTATCTTTTTTTTTTTTTTTTTTTTTTTGCTTGGGTTGTTCCTCTTTTGGAGGACTCCACTATTTTTTTTTTTTTGATTCAGGACCCCATAATCTTTCACCATTGATTTTTTTCATTCGAGTCCTTATGTTTTTTTTTTTTGCCTGGTTTCTTTTTTTTTTTAAGCTTAAATCCTTCATTTTTTGGGAGACCCTACTATTTTTTTATTTAGGACCCACTATTTTTTCTCGTTCAAATCCTTCTATTTTTTTTGTCCAGAATTTTTTTCCCCCGTTTTTGGTCTTTCATTTTTTGGAGGACCCAATTATATTTTTTTCCATTCAGGTCCTTACACTTTTTTTATCCGTTTTTCCTTCTTTACTCTTAGTTCTTTTGTTGTTTTGGACCGCAATTTTTTTTCATTTGGGTTCTTGCAGTTTTTTTTTACCCTTTATTTTGCTTAGATATTTCGTCTTTTTTGAACCATGCTTTGTTTTTTTCTCATTCATTTCCTTCTATGTTTTTTAACCCCTTTTTTACTTAGGTCCTTCGTCCTTTTAGGAAATAGGTTTTTTCTTTTATATATCTTTTTTGATCTCACGGATGGTCAATCATTTATTTTTAGATCGTAGTTTTCTTCTCCATTCAAATCTTTTTCTTTTTTTTTAACCCAGCTTTTTTATCTCTTAAGTTTTTTATTTTTTTCGAGCATAGGTTTTCCCTCTTTTAGTTTTTGGGACTTCTAGATGGTAGTCCCTTTATTTCATTTTCATTTAAGTTGTTGCTCCTTTTATTTTTTACCCATTTTTCTCTTAATTGTTCATTTTTTTACGATATAAATTTTTTCCCTTTTTGGGTCCCACTTGTCCATTTCAATTTTTGGTTTTTTATCCATTTTATTTTTTAAACTTTAGTCATTTGACTTTTTTGGGTATTGGTTTTTCCCTTTTCGTTTATTTTAACTCTACAGAAAATCATCCCTTTTATTTTTGAATCAAAAAATTTTCCATTCAAATCGTTTTTTTATTATTTTTAACCCTTTTTCTCTTTTAAATATGTCACACCCCAACCCTCAAGTCAAGCATACGACAACCGCCGTGTCATCTCGGAATACGGGCATGACCTCCTCATATACCGGGACAGCGTAAGACATTTATCAAAATCCAACCTGTATTCAAAATAACTCATCGACATTCAAACGACCAACCATAGTCCATCCTGTCAAACAAGTATGCGTTTATCACACAATCATGAATCCACCTGATCCGTCCCTGTTCATGCACACATGCATGATGGCCAACCCGGCCTTTCAAACAGCCCCAAATATTCTCAAACTTCCCACAAATTCAAAATATACCAAAATTTATCTATAAAGTCCAAATGTCCCAATAAAATCAATAGGTTTTGCAAAAGGAAAATTTAAACAAAAATTAATAAAGTTTCACATTTCAAAGTAGGGATTTTACCAATACTTGCCCAAAAAGAAATAAAGCAAATATCAATCAAATCCCAACCAAATAAAAAGTACAAATATTTTCTTCCATGGATCATACTACATAAATTCCAAAAAAATAGAGCTTACATCACTAATACCTATACAAATTCAACAAGGAAATGTCTTCAACAGGCTCCAGTTGCTATCACTCACCTAAACTTCCTCTGACAAATGTAGAAGAGAGAGGTGAGTATTATGGATACTCAGTGAGTGGAGTGTAATGATATAATTATGCAGTAATGATGGGTGAGTGTGGGAGAGTCAAAGACATATATCATAACAACTCAATTTATATGAACGAGTTTTAGTAAATTAGAGTAATTTCAATTAAACATTTGCATCCATAAACTTCAAGCTTTCCAAAATCACTAGGGCTCCCTAAAGAAAACTCTCGCACCCAAGATTTGGGCGAACCCGGGTGGAAGCCCACTAAGAGTTTTTGATTCATTCTTTTCACAACACTAATTCCTCATTCCTTGTCATTGACTCGTACCATACCGGGACGCGATCCAGATAGTCTGATGTCTGTAGAGGGAGCTACGTCTAACTCCCCTGCTCATAACCCCAACCACGTTACCCCGTCGAGTCGCTCAGTGGAGGTAATGACTATAGCCATTTACCTCATGCATCATTCTTTCACAAATATCTAAAACATATTCCGTATGTCATGTCTCAACAAACAATTTTCAAAATCATACCATGACATTCGTGAAGTCAAATATCCCATATCATATGGCACACATTCAGTTATAAAAACAATGGATGTATACGTGATTCAAATGTTCATTCTAGACATTCCACAATCACAAAGATTTATATAAAATCATTTATAAAAGAATTTAACAATTTGCTCATTTAAATGCACAACAAACCATCCACTCACATTTTGGGAAGGTATCCACTCCTAATTCTGCAATTTAATCCCAGGTAACCCTTATTAACTTTCAAATAGATTATCCTAAACCAATAATCACAAATTCGTTATTAGTTCACCCCAAATTCTAGGGCTTATGAATTTCCCTATATTTAGCACATACATAATTCTTCAATTTCATGAACCAAGATTTTTATTTGATCATTTACATGTCATTGCATCATCATAACACTTCCATTTACAATTTTTATCAATTTTTCTACAATTTCAACCAATTTACCAACCCTAGGGTTTTTGACTTCTAACCAATTTCTTCATAAGTTCCTCTTTTAATTCAATAACAAGAGTATCAAAAATCAATTTTGAATCTTCTCTATATTTCCCCAAATTTGTCTTCTTTACAAACCATAGGTTATGATTTCGCAATCTAATCCGTCCAAACCCTAAGAACAAGATTTAATTTGTGAATAAAAAGCTCAAATACAATTTAGGGAGAAGAAATTACCTCTATTTTATGGTCGATTTGAGCCAGGTAGTCGGATTGCAAAAATCCCAAAACTTCCTTTCGTGTAGATAACTCTAGATTTTTCTCAAATTTTCTCCTTCCATAGGTTTGATCGGGGTTTTGAAGAGATTAATGAAGTGATTTAACGAGGGGTATTAAATTTTTAGTGAGTGAAATAGGGAGAGTGAGTGATTAAATGTAGAGAGGGAGAGAGAGAGAGAGTCGTGGGAGAGCATGAAGAGTCGGGAGAGGAAAAATGAAGAATGAGTGGAGAAAACTGAACTTAATTCATGTTCTTGGTAGTGGAATTAGGAAATCACCATTTTGCCCTCAATATTGTTTAAGTTCTATTGAAGTTCAGAGGATTTTTAGGTCATTTCGTGTCAATCTTTATGATTCTGAATCGATTCAAAGCTCCAGGAATCGATTTGCAGGACATGATGTCGAAGGAGATGAATCTACTTGCCCTATGCACAAATCGATTCATGGGAGGGAGGAAATCAATGTATCTTCGCTGGTCGAATCGAATGGGGAAGAGCAAAAATCAATTCGTAGATGACGACCCGCAGAAACTCCTCTGTAGACCAAGCAAATCGATTCGTTGCATGGGGGAAATCGACTCAACTTTGATTGTTGAGTCGATTCGTGTTGTTCACAATCAACTTGCATGAAGCAAGCCTCAGAATGGGTTCTGAAATGTTGGGGAAATCGATTCGCAGCTTAGGGAATCGATTCATCATCACACTCTCCAAATCTATTCAAACAAAGCATTAATCGATTTGACACCTTTAGCTCTCAGAAGTCGTGTCTGCACCATAAGCTATTCGATTCACCTCACCATGAATCGTCTCACCCCTCGTTGAATGAATCGATTTGTGCAAAGCACAAATCAATTTGTGTAGAACAGGGCTCAGAAGCCTTTCTGCAGAAATAGGGAAATCGATTCATGGCCGAAGGATTCGACTCACCTATTCAAGACCAAAACGATTCATGCTAGGCATGAATCGATTCACGTGTATCAGCTCTCAGAACCCTTCCTGCAGAGGAGATAAATCGATTTATAGGGAGGCCAAATCGATTTCCTCACTTTGTATTTTCTTACTAAATCAATTTGCAAGGGGGGTAAGTCGATTCACTAGTTCATTGCCTCAAGCTCCTCCTCTACAGGCTTCTAAAATCGATTTGTCTCTTGACAAATCAATTCTTCCTTTGTTTTTTTTTTTTTGTTCCAATTTTTATAAATATACAAAATTCACTAGAATTGAAATTACAAATTCTCAAATCTTCAAATTTTACATTCCCACCCAAAAATTAATTACAATCCGAATTTCTCCTATATTTTCAAGAAATTTAATAGAAATTAGGTTCTTTCCTTTTTTTTAGAACCTCACGGTTAATCATCTCTTTATTTCTTTACTCCACGTATTACTCTTTTTTGTCTCGTTCATTGAATTTTTTTTTTTTTTAAATCAGTGGTTAAACTCTTTTTTTTGTTATAGATATACGTCATATCTTTCCCTCATTTAGATAATAATTTTACTCAAATATTGAATTAATTATGAATTTAATAAATTTTTATATAATAAAAAAATACAATTCGCATTTTGTCGGTATCATACGCATTTGTGGGAGCCCGTCACTAGTATATTATAAGTGAGGAGATCGATAGATGGAAAGAAGTGAGGAGGAATGAGAAGAAAAAATAAATGATATTAAATATTAATAAATAAAAAGCTGGATCTAATGTCAGCCGTTAGATGAACTGTACATCTACAATTAGAAAATGGTGCCAAGGAACTCTGCCACACACACACACACACAAATCTTTAACAATATGTCGTCAACAACGCCAAAACACAAATCAAAGCAAAAAATAAAGTAAAACAATGATTTACACAAATCCACTATATTTTAAAGGAATAGAAATGTGTAGATTGAAAATAAGAATTTGCCATGGAACCAATTTCGAGACCGAATTTTGATTCACATACAAAAAGTGGGAAAACACACCACATCCTTTCTCTCATGGAGAACCGAGAATAAGCATCCAAAGGAATCCTCAGGTATCCCAAATAAAAGCGTCATCAGCCCTCTAAATTTCTCACTTTTCCAAATTGGAATTACTTTGAAGATCTTACCCAATTTGGATTCACGTACATAAAGTGGGGAAACACACCACATCCTTCCTTTCATGGAGAACCAAGAATAAGCATCCAAAGGAATCCTCAGGTTTCCCAAACAAAAGGGTCATCAGCACTCTAACTTTCTCACTTTCGCAAATTGGAATTACTTTGAAGATCATACCCAATTTTGATTCATGTACACAAAGTGGTGAAACACACCACATCCTTCCTCTCACGGAAAACCAAGAATAAGCATCCAAAGGATTCCTCGGGTTTCCCAAACAGAAGGGTCATCAGCCCCCAAACTTTCTCACAATTCCAACAAATTTGTTGGAATAAGCAATGATCTTTTGTTGGAATTACTTTGTCTTCAAAATAATTCCAACAAAAATCATTGCCTATTCCAACAAATTGGAATAACTTCTGTTGGAATAAGCAATATTGCCTCAAAAAAAATCATTGCTAATTCCAAAGTATTTGTTTTGCCTTTTCAAAGGAGGTTATTATTAATTATTAGGATTTGAAGTTCAATATATATGGAAATCCAACCGGTGTCCTATGGGAACTTTCAGTCCTAATAATTTGAACAGTCCTTTCCTTAGCACATATGTACATATATAGCCCTGCCATTTGCATATCCCAGTTGTAGAAGAAAATTTCTTGAAGTTTTGTTACATCGAGACGATATATTTTAGTCTTATTGTAGAGTTTGAAGATAATTTTAGAGAGGTAGAAAAGGAACAGAAACATATGGAATTGGATGCTCAAGAGAAAAATGAAAGGAAAGTTGAATTTGTTACTGAAAACGAAGTTGCAATAGTTGCAGATGAAGAGAAAAATGGAAAGACAGTTGAATCGTTTTCTGGCGAGGTAAACAAAAACCATGTTAGATTTTCTGCCGACGAGGAGAAGGAAAGGGAAGTTGAGTTGAACTTTGAAGAGGGAAACAAATACATAGTTGAATTGCCTGTTGAACTGGAGAATGTAACAAAAAATGTATCTGCCGGGGAGGAGGGGAAAATAGACGCTAATTTGGATCCTGAAGTAGAAGACGGATCAACAACTGACAAAGAAACAAGAAGCGAAGTTGAAGTCGTCGGTGCTGACAAAGGAAATGGAAGTGGTGAAGAGGAAAATAAATGCAACATCAAATTGGTTACTGAGGAAAACCAAGTTTTAGATACGTTTTCTGCTGCAGAGTTAATTAGCAAGGTGGAATTATCAGCTAAAAATGAAAATGAAAGCAAATCTAAATTAGTGGCTGATGAGAAGAGCGAAAGCAAAATTAAGTGGGTAAAGCATTACAATAATAGACATAAGATACTGCTAGTAGGTGAGGGAGACTTCTCGTTTGCTGCCTGCCTAGCCAGATCTTTTAGTTCTGCGGCCAATATTGTTGCCACCTCGTATGATTCTCAAGGTAGTCCAATGCATACAGGGGACATGTTTACGTGTGACTGTCTGATACCCACACTCTCTTTTTGATACATTTGAAGTTTGTGATTTTCTTTTCTAAATGCTTTTGTTTTCCAAATTGATTGTAATCTGCAGAATTGTTAGGGATTAAGCATCCGAACGCGTCAGGTAACTTGTGCATCCTAAGAGAACTGGGATGCACTATTCTACACCAAGTAAATGCTATGAGCATGAGCACACACCCTGTTCTCAGCTCCACGTCCTTTGATAGGATCGTCTTTAATTTCCCTCATGCAGGATTTTATGGTCGTGAAGAAGATAGTTTCCAAATTGAGTAAGTCTTTCCTCAACCAGGGGCTCTTCTTAGGGGTAACAATCAAGCTTTTTGAGTCAAGTTTTGCGAAGCCCGAGCTCAGCCTGATTAAATTTTTATCAAGCTGAGCCTACTCAGCTCGAGAAAGCTCGGTAAATCAAGACTCCAGCTCGGCTCTTCAAAATGGGCCAAGTTTAGACTGGCCCAGCCCAATTACCAGTCCTAGCTTTTCTGATTATTTGGATCAAAGTTAACTCATCCTTACTTCTTCTAGGCTTCACAAAGATTTGGTCCGTGGCTATCTGGAAAATGCACACCGAATGGTATCAGAGGTGGGAGAGATACACGTCACACACAAGACAGCTCATCCATTTAGTTGTTGGAATATTGTGAAGTTAGCTGCAGGTTGTGGTTTGAAGTTGATTGAAGAAGTGAGCTTCACAAAATGGGATTACCCTGGTTATCAGAATAAGAGAGGAGATGGGCCGAGAAGTAATCAAAATTTTCCTGTTGGACAGTGCTCTACTTTCAAATTCACAAAGTAAAAGAAACCTCCAATACCTCATTTTCATCGGTTCTAACGTTGAAAACTGTAGGGTAAAGAAATTACCATGTTTCGTTTATTGATCAAAGTTTAGAATTTATTTAAAGTTCTCCATGTTATGGTTTCTCTTGCTTGATTTTTCAATTTTCTTTCTTTGTCACGTTGGGGTGGCTTTCTTGTATGTCAGAAGGCCCACCAAAGCTGTTTTGTGCTCTTAGGCCCACCAAAGCTGTTTTGTGCTCTTACTTCTTTACAGTTAATTAAATTCGATTATGCTTAATTGTTGGTTATTATTGTTATGTGATCGCCTTTCCAAATTATTTGGAAACGGAAAGCTTGACATGCCTTGATGGTTTTGGTGATTAGGATACATAACAATGCAGCTTCTGCCCCGCCCTTTTTTGTTCATGCTTTATGCCATTCTAAAATTTTCTGTGCATAGATGAGTGATACTTCATAGTTTACAAATTTATTAGCGAACTAACCTTTCAATTAACAGGTATTAGTATTAAAGTTGCACAGTGGATGAATTGTGTTAAAATTTGATAGACTATTTATTTAATAGTGTAACAACTATACATCACTGACTAAGATCACTTAGTTATCACATACCTCACACAAAGAAACTTTACTCACTAAACCACTCTGTCTCTCTGTCTCTCTGTCTCTCTCTCTCAGATTTGGACAGACAAAGGGAAGAGCTTTCCTTCCATATATATAGAGGTACAACTTGAAACCTGCACAAATTGTGATACAAAAGATGCTACTACAACATATTTCTAGAACATTTCTACAACATATTTTTACTTTGGCAACATGTATTAACCATCACAATTTTTACTAGTTGCCATGTAATCCTTTTTATTGCATGTTAATTTTACAATAAATGTGTAGATAATTCTAGAGAGAGAGAGAGAGAAAGAGAGGGGAGAAGATGTTGAATAATTTCCATGGAGGACCGTCCCAAGAGGACAACGATCACAAACCCCTTTCCCAACATCTGATCAGGAATTCAAACTTTTGTGTAACAAAAAAAAAAAAAAAATGTGTATGTCTCAAGATCAGATGTTTGGTGTGCCCATAACCAAAAGTAAGCCTGGTCAAAGTTCAAAAGGGTCTAGGATCAAAACCTATATATCTTTTTTTTTTTTGATAATATAAAACCAGCTCCTTACAACTATCACTACAAAAAATAAGACCAAAAACCGCAGGTAAAGATCTCAATAGCCGCTGCTAAAGGTTTTAGGATCTTCTCCAATGACCAAAATTTCCGCTGGATATATTGATGCTAGGATAGGGTTTTACCCATGGTCTTGACTGTTGGCAAAGATATAGACTTATGCTAGCGGCTATACTAGCCACTGGGATAGCTCTCCTATTTGCCAACAGGCAACCTGGCCGCTGGTATAGATAAAAGCCTTTTCCAGCAGCCATGGCCGCTGGTATAGATTTGCTTCAATCCCAGCACTAGCATGGTCGTTGGTATAGCGGCTGGTATAGGTCAATCCACTGGTATAGATCAAGATCGTAATCACCGGCATAGATTCAAATATTTTTCTATATAAATCCATGTTTTCTCTCTCCAATAACTATATACCTATATATTATTTAATTAATATTTAAAAAAACAATACAACAACAACAATCTAGACCTTTTATCTTAAAATTTAAGATCGGTCATATGAGAGACAAATAATGAAGTTAAAAAAAAAGATTTAGTTTGTGCGGATTCTCCTACACCACTCATTCCTATCTAAAACTATCTCCTCAATTAACTCTTTCACTATCATATTTTTACGAATACATTGCATCCAAATTTTCAATGGTTTACCTCTACGTTTTATTATATTTCCTATATTTAAGTTCTCTACATTCCTAACATGTGCATCTTTAGGCCTTTGTTGCACATGTCCAAACCATTTCAGATGGTATTATCGCATCTTATCCACAATTGAACTGACTCCCAATTTATTTCGTATCTCGTCATTTCTAATTCTATCATTTCTAGTTTTATCATATATCTACCTAAACATTCGCATTTCAGCTATAGCCATTTTTTTACTTTTGTTGCTGTTTAATAGTCCAACATTTAGTGTCATATAATAGAGTAGGTCTTACTGCAATCCTATAGAATTTTCCCTTTAAATATAATGGCATTGTGCGATCACAGTGCACTCCGGATGCCTTTCTCCATTTCATCCAACTTGTTTGAATTCTATTGTTGACATCCTCATCTATATTGCCATCATTTTGGATGATGGATCCAAGATATCTAAACCGTTCACTCTTTGAGACTTCTCTTCCTTCTAATCTAATTGTTTCTTCATTATCTTGATGGTTGCCACTAAATTTACATCTCATATACTCAATTTTAGCTCTATTCAATTTAAATCCTTTAAATTCTAATGTGTCCCTCCATAACTCTAATTTAGTACTGATACTCTCTCTAGTTTCATCAACCAAAACTATATCATCTGCAAAAAGCATACACCATGGTATTTCATTTTGAATATTTTTTGTGATTTCATCTATTACTATTGCAAATAGTAGAGGATTCAATGCTGAACCTTGATGGAACCCAATGTTAATAGGAAAGCTATCACTCAGTTCCTCGCAAATCCTTACATTGGTCACAACTCTTTCATACATATCCCTAATAAGGTTAATGTATCTCAAAGAAATCTCTTTCTTCATGAACGCCCACCACAACACGTCTCTGGGGACCCTATCATATGCTTTCTCAAGATCAATGAATACCATAAATGTCTCCATAAATCTAAATTAATTTTGAGACATACTTATCTTCCGTCTCAATCTATGTTCTATCACTCTCTCCCATAACTTTATCGTATGACTCATGAGTTTAATTTCTCTATAATTAGAATAATCTTGTATGTCCCCTTTATTCTTGTATAATGGAACAATTGTACTCTTTCCATGGGTGGGACATTTTCTTTGTTTGCCAAATTTTATTAAAAAAAGTCATTAACATTATTATTCCGAATTCTTCCAAATATTTCCACACCTCGATAGGGATGCCATCAGGTCCTATAGTTTTGTTATTTCTCATTGTCTTTATGGCCTCCTTTACCTCATGGAGACAAATTTTACGTTTAAAATCTCTATTAATCTCTTCTCTAGATATCTCTACATTTTCTATATTTATGGTACTCTCAACATTAAATAAGTTATTAAAATATTTTTTCCACCTCTTTCTTATATCATCATTTCTTACAAGTATACTATTTGTTTCACTCTTAATACATCTAATATCATTTAGGTCTTGTCCCTTCCTCTCCCTTAATTTGACAATTCTATAGATCTCTCTCTCTCCGTCTCGAGTTTCTAGTCTATTGTACAATTCATTGTACACTTTACTCTTTGATTCATGTATAATCTTTTTTACTTCTTTTTTTTCCTTTTTGTATTTTTCATATACCTCGCTACTACTATCATTTCTAAGATTCCTATAGCACTCTCTTTTGATTCGAATCGCAGTTTCTATTTCTTCGTTCTACCACCATGACTTTTTGCCTCTTGGAGCTCTGCCCTTAGATACTCCAAGAACCTTTCTACCGATACTCTTAATATTATTAGACATATCATTCCATATTATTTCTGAGTTATCATTAACAGACCAATTTGTTACTCTAATTACTTTCTCCCTAAAAATCGTCACATTTTTCCCTTTTAGATTCCACCACTTAATTTTTGGTTCAATATATGGTTGACATTGTTTTTGTTATTTAGGCACTCGTACGTCTAAAACTAAGAGTCTGTACTGAGTCGTTACATTCTCCCCCGGTATAACTTTATAATCCTTACAAATCGTCCTATAACCTCTTCTAGTGAGAAAGAAATCTATTTGACTAGTATTTGCTCCACTCCTATAGGTAACTATGTGTGACTCTTTTTTTCTTAAAAAACGTGTTTACTAGTATCAAATCAAACGCTATTGCAAACTCTAGAATTGTACTTCTTGCCTCATTCCTACCGCCAAAGTCAAAGTTTCCATGTACGGTTTCAAAGCCCTTATTTTTCTCTCCCACATGTCCATTTAGATCTCCTCCAATAAATAACTTCTCGCTACTTGGTATGGTTTGTATAAATTCCTTTAGATCATCCCAAAATTATTTTTTACTAATTGCATCTACAGCTATTTGGAGCGCGTACACGCTAACTATATTAATTACGTTTACTCCATTTACTAACTTGACAAGATTCATTCTATCTCCATTCCTTCTTATTTCTACTACATCTCCTAGTAGATCTCTATGTACAATTATTCCTACCTCATTTTTAGTTCTATCTCTACCTGTGTACCAAATCTTATGACCGTAAGAGTCTATTACTCTAGCCTTCTCTCCCACCATTTGGTTTCTTAAAGACACATGATCATAATTTTTCTTCTATTCATTACTTCACCTATTTCTCCTAACTTTCCAGTTAGAGATCCTATGTTCCAAGTAGCTAAGCGAATCCTATCTTCATGGACTGTTTTATTTATCCGCACCCTAATATCCCTTGGTAACTTGTCACTACACCCGGGATCCGATGTAGCGTGTCACTGAGGAAGAAATGCATCATATTTTTTCCTATACTTGTCTCCCATTTTAGTTTGACAAAATATTTTTATGCTGGCTGTCAACCTAGCGCAACCCTACTCCTTTATCCGGGTTTGGCACCGGTCGTGACAGAGTTTTTCAAATAATAATTAAATAAAACGACAAAATAAGTTAATTTATTAAATTGAAAATAATAATAATAATAATATATATATACATATGCATATGCAGATGATTATAGTTATTATTATTATACTAATAATATGCACTAGTGTTAATAATTATTACACTAATATTAATGTTAATAGTTATTATACTAATAATATGCAGATGCAGATGATACTGAGAATAATAATAATAGTGACAGGTAAAGGCAAGGGAAGAGGGGGACATCATTGAAGGGGGGAGGGGGACAGAGATCCTGCCTGGTAGAAGGAGACAGAGGGGTCAATATTAGCAAGGTGACAGAGAGAGATCGAAGGAGATCTGAAGGCAGATCTTGAATCGAAAGGATGAAGGGGATCTGGGCGAAGAATTAAGGGCCGAAGGGGATCAAATCTGAGGACAGATCTTAAGCGAAGAGCTGAAGGGACGAAGGGGATCTGGGGAGGTGCTCTGGGGTCCTAGGGGTGGGTTTTCGCAAACAAAGGAGATGGAGATCAGATTGAGACGGATCTGAGGCAAAGGGAGATGGAGATCAGATCTGAGAGGAGAGGAAGGGTGGGTTTTCTTCGGTGAAGTAGGTGTAGGTCAGATCTAAGAGCAGGTCCTAAGTGAGGGGCTGACGGAGATCTGCAGGTCTAGGGAAATGAGGTTTCTTAGGCAATGGGGCTAATGCTAGGTAGAGAAGGGAGAGAGAGAAATCGCGAGAGCAAGAGGAGGAAGGGAGAGAGAGATCTAAGGTTTGATTTCTGTTGTGGGGGTTGTAGATCTGGGCCGTATGTGGTAGATGGAGCAAGCTATAGAGAGAGAAAGAGAGAGGGAGGGATAGATAGAAGGAAAGACTACTTACCTGGTCGAGCAGCGTAGGAGAGCTGCTCGATCAACCGTAGTGGAGTGAAGGTGCTACCTGCAAGCGATGAGTAGCGAGCGAGCGAGATCAAGCAAGGGATAGCGAGAGAGAGAGAGAGAGAGAGAGAGAGAGAGAGAGAAGCAGAATACAGCTCATATAATTAAATAATAATAATAAAATAATAATATGCCCAGAGTGAGAACCAAGTCTAGTGTTTATAACAAAATTATGCCTAAAGCATAAATTTATATAAAAAATTGTTACAAAGCCAAATCATATTCAGAATTCAAGTTATTACAAAACAAGTCATTCAGAATCCAAATCATTATAAATTATCAAAAATAATAATAATAATAATAATTCAGACAACTATGACTTCAACTCTTGTTAGAGTGAGAACTGTGACCTCAACTCAAGTCAAACCGTCTCCAACCGTTCAAACCCCACTTGTGATCAAAGAGTGCAAACAATGAGCCACACAAATATATTAAAGAACCAGAATGTTGCAAACCTCCATCAACATGCGAAATGGACTATATAAATGCTACCTTTTAATAAAATTCAGAATTGAGAGCACAGGTGGACCATATAAATTCCAGATATACAACTTTATTTTGATATCACCCTCAGACTTTCAATAACTCACTAGTGGGGCATCCAAATCCCAATTTAACTGGTATGAGATGCATATCGGCAAGGTTCAAAGTTCAGTCCTCCATAATTGCACCAAGGAAGTTTTGAACCCTACACACATGGTTACCTAGTGTCCACATGCTGTACACATGATTCATGGGCTATTAGGCATTGCCCAATGAACTGATCAATACACACCAAAGGGCAGGATTCCAACCATAATCAAATAATAATTATAACTTACTAGAGGCAGATGCATGCAAAGAAATAAGAAATTATTAAGCAAAAATGTATAAGACAAATAAGTGAAGAAACACTAGACTTGTTCAATCCCTGCAAATATTCTCCAGAAAATACCAAAAAGAAAAAAAGAAAAAGAAAAGGTTATGAAGATAAACACTAGACTTGAGCTCCAAAAAATTTCCAAAATGATGACAAGCCGAAGAAGGTGTCTATTTTTCAAGTAAAGCTAGGAAACTTTTTTTTGTTTTGATAATTAAGCTGAATTTAAAAACTAAACCTTATCTGTCCTATACTATTATTTATCTTTTCTTGTCCTACTTTGTTGCATGGTTATTGATAGGTTAGAGAAATAATGCCCATTCTGGGGGCCTAAAGTAAAAGGCATTGGTCTTATGATGAAGAGTATGTTGTTCCAGTCAAAGATCAACTGATATCCGACTTTATTCGACTAGATATGCACCAGTGTTTGATGTATATCTATTTCAGAAATATATTAATTACTTACTGCACCTTTTCTGATGATACTGGGAGTGTATATTGTCATGCAGAATTGACACAGCAATTGATAAGCTAGCCAGCATATACTGCAGATGGAAAGCCTCGTAAGGTATGCTAAGTTTTACACTTGATGTACCTATGAACCTTAGGGTCTCTTTGAGAGGGATAAATTTCATGCATACTGGGGGACTTAAGTTATAGCAAGAATAAAAGAAGGGACAATCCATAGCCCTTCACTGTATAGTAGACTAGAAGCCACTGCAGGAACCATAAAATCTGCCTTCTTAGGTTCACTTTTTGCCCCACAAACACCACCTGACTCCCCACTCATATCAATTGTGAAAAATGCTCCTGTTAGAAATGGTATTCCCATCACCATAGGAAATGGTATCCATCTCCCAATCTAATGTGAAGAAAGATCCTTAACTAAGTAAACATCCACAGCAAAGGCAAAAAAAGGCACATGTAACTGTCTTCAGCTCTCATTTGCATTCTGACTTCTATAAAACTCAATCAGAGAAGTGGCCAGGTGATTATATTTTCCTTTCTCTTGCATTCGACATTTGTTACTACATTACATTTGCAAGCAGTTATCTAGGAAAGAATAGCATTGCTTCACCACTCAACATGACGTACAAGCAGTTATCTAGGAAAGAATAGCACTTATGTGTGCAAGAACTGTACCTTTAGTGTAGCCAGTTGGAAGCCAACAAAAGCGGAATAAACCAGCCCACTACTCAAAAGTTGTCTCTGCACAAACAAGGAAAAGGGAGAAAAAAGAATGTGAGAACTTGAAATTGGACATGAAATGACGACTTCAGTGAAACCTGCTTACCTAGCAATCAGTCAATATTTGCCATACAATAATCTCACGTTCTTGTTGAAGAGTCCAGAAGTAGTTGAATCATTATCATGAAAAACCTTAAAAAATAGAATTAAAAGTGATTAGAGAGGATTTCAAACCAATAACCACAGATTTGAGAGGGTTTGTTTTACCTTCATATTAAATAAAGTCATTTACACTACTATCATTGGCATATCCCTTGACATTGACATAAAAATGCGTGCAAGTATTACTACTATAGACACTACATCTATGACCTGACACTATTAGAAAAAAGGGTATCAACGATAAAAATATCCGTTTGTGATTATTCCATCGCTAAAAGTCGTTAAAGACTTTTAGCGATGGAAAATTAGTGATAGAATTTTCATCGCTGAAAGTCACCTCGCTAAATTTAGCGACGAAAATATTTCCGTCAGTTTCCGTTGCTAATCCGTCCGTCATTTTATTTTAATATTTTTTAAATTATTCTAAATTACTGAAGGATTAGCGACGGATTTTTTAGCGACGGAATTTTTTTCGTCACTGAAAGTCGTGCGCCATAACCGCACGGGCCCGCATGCCCATATGCCTATGCCCGCTTGCCCACATGCACACACCGCTGCCCATGTCCGCCCATGCCCGCCCGCACAAGCGCACAGGCAATTGCCCATGCCCCGCCCACGCCCACCCGTGCACGCGCATGGACAGCCGCCAATGCCCCGCGCACGCCACGCCCCTGCTTTAATTTGCTGAAAAGATTCTCTCACCTAAGTTCGAATCTGGGTTTTCAAACATATTTTGAATTATCTTAACCACTATGTCACAACGACTTATATGTTATTTAGTTTTTTTTTTTTTTTACTTCATTACTTTTTATTTCACTTTCACCATTTAAAACACAATACCTAATTAAATAAAAATAAAATATGTAACACTGGAGACGTCCGGATTGTGATTTTGTTTTAAATGAACAATTAGAAAATTTTTATATTTATGAAAATATGGGAGAATAACTATTCGGATTAAAAATATGAATTTTCTCATTCAGAATAGTCGGACTTTTAAAAAAAAAAAAAAAAAAACTTAGTTGATGAATTTTAAAATTTTTAAGTTACCGATCATTGGAATCCTGATCACTTGAGTTGTTGGTTATTTGGGTGTTCGACAATCGGTACTGGGTAGATTTTAACCGTTCGGTACCCAGAGGAATTTTAGTGCTCGGTTGAACAATTCTTTAAATTTTGATTTCCTGATAGGTAGTCGGTAATGACCGTCTACTGTTTTACAAGTACAAACCCCATCGGTATTATTTCTTGCTCATAGCATGAAAATTATAGTCCATCGGTGCACTATTTCCTTGTCGGTAATAAGTTTCTAAATTCTTGTTGGTCATCTAGCCATCTGTTGGGTTGATATTGAGACTCTCGTTCAGTAGTTGATAGGCTTTGATTTTCCTATGAGAAATTTTAGTGTTCGGTAGAGATTTAAGTTCAGTGAACAGTCCCTCAAATTTTTGGTTTTCCAGTCAATAGTCGATGGAAATCATATGCCGATCGATAATTATGAGACACCCATCGGTATATTGTGAAACAAGTGATTTGACTGTCGGTATATTTTGTGTCCAAATATTTTTTCATCGGCACCTTACTCTATCATTTATCTTACCCGTTCGATATTGAAACAATTTCACCATTGGTATGTTATGAAACATATGGGTTGAGTGTCAGTGATATCTAATATTGAATCTCTATTTTTATTTTTATTATGATATACTCATGAATTTTTTTAATAATTATTTTACTACCGATCATATAGTGTATCTATGATTGGTAATGTGCACTGTCGATAACATGATACTTGTGAATTTCATTTCACAAATTTCATTTCCAGCGTTCCATCAAGCATCCAGTTACTGTTCAATCATGCTCGATGCCATTCGGTCATGCAGCCTATGGTCGGTCAATACTCTATCTTGCCCTCACATGTTCGATTATTCCTTCAAATTGTGTTGTGTCCGATCAATAATATTCAATTTTGAACTTGTCATTTCCGTTTGGTGAGTATATGAAAATTCCAATCGGTTCCCAAGTTTGCAATAAACATGTACATTTGATAAATTTTCTCATTCGGTATCCACTTTGCTCTTCCTGTAGGCCAATTTCTTCCTTCAGTCAATTATTTTGAATTTCACTTTGCCTTTGTTAGCCGAACATCACCTATACCTTGTGTTTTCAGACTATCCATTTGTCATTTTCTCCTTCGGTCTTCATTTAAGGAAATGTCCATCGGTCATCACCCATAGCAAATTGCCTCCACAATTTGCCAAAGAACCATCTTGCTTGCCATTGTTGGGACTTGAGCTCATGACCTTCATGTGTGCAAAAGGTTAATCAACCACCAAGCCACTTACACCTTAATTTATAATTTCTTTAATTATATTATATTCTTAATTTTAAGATTTTCTCAATTATTTTTCATAAATTATAATTTTAAATCCCCAACTTTCTTTACCCATCGGGAGATATATTATCTCTAATAGAGCATGACTTTCGGTGTTCAACTCATTGTGTTAGCCTTCCCAAAAAAAAAAAAAAAAACTCAACAACAATATATTGGGTATTTTATGCAAATAGAAAATGGATGAAAACCACTAGAAAAATATTAAAAATGGGTTGATGATAAAAAGAGGAATGATGATCTAGAACCTACGGGAAAAAGGCACTTCTTATTTTTCTTTAGAGTATTCTACTCTCCTTCTTTGTCTCTTTTCTCTCTTCTCTTCCAAAACCCAAATTGATCTACATCAAATTTCTAGATCAGAGGTTCCAAACTACATCTGAACTTTCCAAGAATTGATTTTAGTCTTGAATCTTGAGGAAAGTCTAAGAGTTTAGTGCTGTCACAAAAGAGAAAAATCAAGAGTTTTAGTATGATCCAAGTCGGAATGATCTCTAGAGACAAATCAAGGTAATATAATTATTTCAACTCAAGTTTTACTTGATTTAGCTCTCTAATTATTTGGATTTGGAAGATTTTAGGATAACGAAAGTGAGATAAAAATTTGGTTTTGAATGCTAAGCTTTTTGTATTGATGTGAGATGATTGGTAGTGATGATCTTGATTATATGATGATGTCTCATAGGGTTTGGACAAACTGACCGGGACAGAACCTTTGCCGTGGACAGATCTGGGAGTGACTACCCTCCCTAAGAACAGTGAGTGGACGGTTTACTGTGTTTGTAAATGAGAAATGATTTTCATGATTTTTCAAAATGATTTTTCCTAAACTAACTTTATGATATGTTTTGTGATTGTGGAATGTCCTTAAAAATGTGTTTTATTTGAGTTATGAGATTCATTTTGAAACATGCTGAATTTTTCCTACGGAAACATTTGCTAAATTTATGAATTCTGAAATTTGTTGATTTTTATGGAATGTGATATGATATTTGAAAAATGGTTTATGTACTGACTTTGGGGCATGAGCCTGAACTCCCATGATGTATGTATGGGGTGTGAGCACCCAGTTATGTAATAACCGGTCGAGTTTAAGCTTCCACGGACCTATTCGAGGGGGCGGCGTGGAGAGCTTGGTAGACTTGAGGAGGCAGGCGGCGGTAGAGAGATGCCCCCCAAGTCCATTTTAAGGCTATTCAGTTGCACCTCTGAAGAGTTCGCGAGCCAACGCCAAGGTCGGGGTTGATGTTTTATGACCGATAATAATAAAAACCCCTTTGCGGTTTCGCCGGATGATCCAGGTCAAGCCATCGGTGGAGAGATTTTGTGGCAAACCCATGAGATTGGAAAAGTGTATTTTGTGTTGTGGAAAAATCATGACTCTTGATATGAATATTTGATTGATCACTTAATATTTTGTTGGAATGAAAATATGTTTTGAAGATATTGTTTGACACTTCCACACTCACCACTCACTCATTTACACAGCTATACTATTGCACTCCACTCACTGGGTATTTCTATACTCATCCCTCCTCTCATCCCTTTTCAGAGGAAGTGTAGAGACAGATCACTTGATCGGTAGCTAGATCCAGCCGAAAAGAAGAGCTGTCCAGGACCGACCGTCGGTATTGGTCCCTCTTGATGAGGATTTTGTGGCATGTAGTCGGACCCATTGGAGGACATTTTTAAAACTCTTTGTATAATGGATTTTCCTTATGTTTTCCTCTAAAGTAAAATTTTATGTTTTGAAATATGTATTTTGAAATGCTAAACAACTTTTATTTATTATATCTTTAGTTTTAAAATATTATGCAAGCTGGTATTTCTTTGTTGGAAAGGTATTATCATAGCCTTGCGGGATCTTAGGGTACGTGTTGGTGATAGCATGTACTTCTAGATCACGCGGTGGTTGTCACATGCTCGGATCCGCGGGTCGGGGCGTGACACAATATTATATTTAATAAAAAAATTATATTTAATAAAAAAACAATACCCTAATTTAATAAAAATAGAAAATAGAAAATTATATTTAATAAAAATACAATACCCTAATTTAATAAAAAACCAAAATCATATCCAATAGAAAAACAAAATTATTTTTAGTAAAATTCAAAATTATATTTAATAAACTAACAATATCATAATTTAATAAAAATTAAAAATTAAAAATTACATTTAACAAAAATATAAAATTATATTTAATAAAAACAAAAAATTATATTTAAAAAATACAAAATTATATTTAATAAAAGCATAAAATTATATTTCATAAAAATATGAAATTATATTTAATAAAAAACAATACCCTAATTTAATAAAATTACAAAATATAAATTTACATTTAATAAAAACACAAAATTTTATTTAATAAAAATACAAAATTATATTTAATAAAAATATAAAATTATATTTAATAAATATACAAAATTATATTTAATAAAAATAAAAAATTATTTTTAATAAAACTACAAAATCATTTTTAATAAAAATTCAAAATTATAATTAATAAAAAAATATACCCTAATTTAATAAAAATACAAAATAAAAAATTACATTTAATAGACATACAAAATTATATTTAATAAAAACACAAAATTTTATTTAATAAAAACACAAAATTATATTTAATAAAAGCACAAAATTATATTTAATAAAAATACTAAATTTTATTTAATAAAAAAATAATACTCTAATTTAATAAAAATACAAAATACAAAATTACATTTAATAAAAACACAAAATTATATTAAAGAAAATTATAAAATTATATTTAATAAAAATATAAAATTATATTTAATAAAAAAGTAATACCCTAATTTAATAAAAGTACAAGATACAAAATTATATTTAATAAAAATACAAAATTATTTTTAATAAAAAACAATACCATAATTTAATATTTAATAAAAATATAAAATTATAATTAATAAAAAATACAATTTTTTTTAACATTTAGCGACGGATTGCCGATTGAATTTTTTCCGACGGATTTTTTAATTGCTAATTTGTCCAAAAATTTTTATTCAAATTTTAGTGATGGATTACCAACGGAATTAATTTCGTCGCTAATTTATCCGAATTTTTTTTTCAAGTTCAACAGATTATCAACGAAAATAATTCCGTCGCTAATTTTAACGACGTATTAGCAAAGGAATTTTTTCGACGCATTTTTCTGTCGTTAATCATTCCGTCGCTATTCCGTCATAATTCTATTACTAATTAGCGATGGATAGTTATCCGTCGCTAATTTCCATTGCTAAAAGTTCATTTTCTGGTAGTGTAAGTCTTTATTTTCTCTTTAGAATTGCTTTAGGATAAAAAGAGGGCTCATGGGGTCCCCAAAAAAAAAAAAAAAACTTTTTGCCAATGGATAATCATATGAGGCACTTTAATTCTTTCACATATAAGACCACAAATTCTTTCTTTTGACAACAATTTTATTAAGTTTTTTAAGGTCAATTCTTAGCCATATTTGATTTTCGTATTAAGTTTATAAAAAATGATATCAAAATATTGATATTTTTCTAATAGAGTTAATGCAAAAATATCAACTTAGATGATTTGAAAAAAAAAAGAGTAAAATCATTCTACAATTATAAAATAAAAAAAAAATTACCCCACATTTGAGGGGTAAATCTTTCTATAAATATGAAAAAAAATAATTGAACTTAATTCAGCTTTTATTTTATTGCACTTCGATCAGATTAGTTATATAAATTTGTTTTTCCCACTTTCATTTATTTTTAGAACAACAATAAAAATGTAGGATTAATTTTCCTTGTTGTTTTAATTAAATTGATTAAAAAAAACAACAATAAATTTGTTTGTGATAAGGCTTATAAAATGTTCTTGTCTAGAGGTTGAGAGACAAAGACATCTTTGGTCCCAATTTTGCATAAGGCTTTTCTAAGCTAACCTACTCTACATTCTTATAAACCATATATAATGATATAAATGTGACTTCAATTTCCCAACAAGAAAGAGAAAAAGAAAGAATTAATTAAGCTCACGATTCCCAAAACCATAAGACGAAGAAACAAGCCTAAACCAGAAGACCAAAAAGTTGCACTTAAGGAACAAGCCAACAGATGTAGAATACCACAATGGATTGAGAAGACAAAAAAAAATCAACTAAAGCAAGAAAACCAAAAAATCAACTATAATCTACCACAATAGATCGAGTAAGAAGATTCATCCTACAATCTACCTGATAGATCAATCAAATTCTGTAGATATTCTTTTTTCTGTAGATAAATGGTCAGGATAATTTATATAATATATAAATTCCTAAAATGTTACAACTCTTTTGCAGATATTCTTTTCTCCGCAGCTTTTTTCCTAATAACCAAAATGAAAAACATGTTTCTTAGGAATATTAGTCGCTTGGATCCGGTGCATCTGCAAAAAATTCACACTCCTTATTCAAGCAAGAATCACTCTAAAACAATCAAAGAGATCGTACCTTTCTACAATCAAAGATATTGAAGAGAGGCGAAATAATCAAAGTCGAACAGAAAACGATGGACTAAGGCACCGTGTTCAATCCATGGCGATAGCAAAGATGAAGACGGTAGAGTCGAAGCAAAGAATCAAAACTTCACAGTGATAATGGAAGTCAAAGCGAAGAATTAGGGTTTTAGTTTAGAGAGAGAGAGAGAGAGAGAGATTGTACCTTCTATAATCTAGAGGATTCGCACTTCATAGCCACACTTTAATCATAACTAGAGGGATTCGCGATTCATAGCCAGAGGATATTGATCGAGAGAAAGAGAGGGAAAGTCCAGAGGGTAGAGAGCGAGTGAGAGATAGGGACAGAGGCACTCGTGATTCGGGGAGAAGGAGATCACTACAAAAAAACATGATTTTAGCCACGAAAAAAATTCGTCGCTATTTACCCACGAATTTAACGACAAAAATAGAATTCGTTACAAATTAGCCACGAATTTAACCACGGACCAAAAATTCGTGGCTAATTAGCCACGAATTTTTGTTCGTGGCTAAATTTAGCTAATCTACAAATTTTTGCCGCTAATTTAGCCACGAAAATAATTATGGTCGGTTAATTTAGCGGCGAAATTATAATCCGTTGCAAATTGTGCTAAATTTAGTCAAAATTTGAAATTATGGCTAATTAGTAATTTTTGTAGTGGTTAATTTATGTAATTAGCACGAATCTATTCATAGCTATTGCCGCTTATTTGATTTATTAAATATAGTTTTATATTTTTATTAAATATAAATTTATATTTTATATGTTTATTAAATATAGGGTTTTGTATTTTTGTTAAAGATAATTTTTTAATTTTATTAAATATAATTTTGTATTTTTGTTAAAGATAATTTTTTAATTTTATTAAATATAATTTTGTATTTTATTAAATATAATTTTATATTTTATATTTTTATTAAATTAGTAAATTGTATTTTTAATGGTAAAACTTGGAAACAAAGTAATGAAGTAAAAAAAAAAATGTATATCAGATAAGTTAATATGACATAGTGGTTGAGAATGCTCCAGATGTCCTCTTCGTCTCAGGTTCGAATCTGGATAAATACACATTTTCTACAAAAATATAAAGCAGCAGGAAGTTGGTTCATACACGAGTGGGCCGGTGGCTGCCGGCGGTGGGCTGACGGTTTTTAAAATTAAAAATATAAAATGAAAAATTTAGCCACGAATTCGTGACTAAATTCATGGCTAAATTTAGTCACGAATTTTTGAATCCGTGGCTAAATTTAGCCACGAATTAGAATCTGTGGCTAAATTTTGAATTCGTGACTAAATTTAGCCACGAATTTCTGAATCCATGACTAAATTTTTGCGACGCGCTATTAGTCACGGATATGAGTTCGTGGCTAAATCCGTCGCTAAACAATTTAACGACGAATTTTTCTGATATTTTCGTGGCTAAATCCGTCGCTAATTCGATATTTTTTTGTAGTGGATTCACAAATTATGGCTTGTTATAGGAACCTTTACCAGCGGCTCATGAAGCCATTGGTATAGGGCAGACTATGCTAGCAGTTTATTGCACATAGTCGTTGGCATAGACAGGCATTTACCAACGGTTTAATAAACCGCTAGTATAGATCAAACTATGCTAGAAGTCCAGACCGAATAGTTGCTGGCATAGATGGGACTTTACTAGCAGTTAACATAGCTGCTAGTATTGACCTACATCTACTAGCGGCTCTTTTTTCTATTAGAAATGACTCACCAATACCTGCAGTTTTCATGGCCGCTAGTAAGGTAACTGCTGGCAATTTTTTTTTGTAGTGTATGCAATAATAATTCTTTATTTCCCTTTCTCAACTCAAAAAAAGAATAGGAGTGATGATTAAATTCATCCTTAAGCGAAAATTTCAATATATAGACAATAAATATCTTATAATTATGAATAAAGATATTTTAAGAAGCATGGTTCATTATCTCTATCCAAAATTTCTTTAAATTTGGTTGTCCCAAGATTGCAAATCAATAACGAGAAATGCAAAAGCTGCACTAAATAGACCATATGGGGCACATAATGTATAAAACAAAATTTAGGATTGGATCTACTAAAACAATTTATTAAATCATCACCCAAAATGTAGTGAAATCAAGAAATATATATCAGATATATATAGAAAAATATTATAGACAGTGCCAGATTAGAAAACAACAATAATATTAAGCAATGCCTCTAGTTAAACACACAAACAAGGAGGAACATGAAATGGTGAATGGAATTTATCACGCCCTGATACTCGGATCGAGCACGCAACAACTGTTGCGTTACCCTAGAATACAGGTAAACCTAACCCGTACAATAAGGAACCGTAAGGCATTCATCAATATCTATCAATTTTTCAAATATATTTCAACAATTTCAAATAAGCCAACATGTATTCCACACGAACAAAGGACCAGTCTAGTCCATCCCTATTCAAATGCATGCTCAAGGCCAACCCGATATCCGTAGTCCAATCACATGCACAACACCAATCCAACCGTCAATATTCAATCACATGCACTGAAAATAAAAAAAGTCCCTACTCAAGGGATTCAAATCAAATCTAACAAAAATAATTTCCAAATAAAGTTTTTAAAAGAGTAAAAAGTAAGGTTCTCAATATAAATATATATAGCCCAATAGAGTTTAATCATCAAAATAATCAACATATAATCCCGAATATAGTTTCCAAACCAATAACGACATTCATCTCCACCTGGGTCTTCTAATACCTTAAAAATAATCAAAAGAAGCTGATATCCGAAGAGATTCTCAAAATATCTTCAGTTCGGTTCAAGACAGTGGCTAATTTCTAAACTAAACGTCCTTTGAAAAAAAAAATAAAATGAAAGAAATGAATATAAACAATACTCAACGAATGGAATAACATGTTATGCAATAAATGAGGGGTGGGTATGAATATATCAAATAATATTTCAAAGAAAATTATTTCTATCATATTCAATTTCGAAAATATTCTGATAAATATCAAGATTATTAACAAATCCAGATAACACAATAAAACAAGTTTTCTACATGCAAGTCATAATATCATTTTCAACAAATAAAGGGGATTGACAAAAATACTTTGTCCGACAATGGTCTACTGCGACCAAGGCAAATCCGCTAAGAGGTTTTTATACATTTCACATTTATTAAATACCTCTAACCTTGGCATTGGCTCAAAACCTTTCTGATAGTGCAACCAAATTAGCCTGATAGAACAAAAGAGGCATCTTCCAGGTTCAACTACCTCCATGTCTAATAAAACTCTCACCGCGTTGCACCCTCAGGCCACACCATGATAGGCAATGACTGTAACTACTAATAAGGGTTCAGACTCATACCCCAAGCCATTAAATACACCATTTATATTTAACTAATACAACAAATATGTCAAATTTAATTTAACAATTTCTCAAATCAAGTCATAGTTAATACATCATATAAAATATGACACATTATTCATTTACAACAATTGGATGCATAACTATATCAAATTTACATGTAAAAACATTCCCCACACAAACATTTCAAAATTCATTTTAAAATCATCTCAAAAATCAAGTAAAATATTTTACTCATTTAAAATATAATATAAACTTCACTCACCTCTTGGGAGGGTTAACACTGAGAATCCATAATACAAAACTAATTAAACTTTTCTAAACTTTTAATTGTCACAACCTAAAACAATGAATACCATTTCACTATCAACCATAAATCAAATTTGGAGTTAATTAATTTTCTTCTAAATTTTCCTAACCCTATATTTCCAACATCATCGATTATATATTTAAATCCTTCTAATAAATATCATAGACACAGTGAAATAATTTTCCATTCAATATTTGCTTCAATTTTATCATTATACAAACTCTAAGTTTAAACCCTTAAAATTAATCCATCCTATCTTAACATAATAATTCAACAATATGATAAAACAACTCAAATCTAGTTAAAAGAAAAAAAATTATCTTAAATGGAGACACCAATTTCATTTCCAAATCGAGTTATAGCAAAACCCTAAACTTTATCTCTCTACAAAATCCCAAATTTTGACATAAATTACAAGTTCATACAAGAACAATACAAATATAAGTTAAGAGAGAAAATTTACCTCTATGGAGACCTCCAATTTCACCCCCTAGTTGAATCACTCCAAATCTTCGGTTTTTCTCTTTTCTAGGAAGTCTTGAATTCTCTCTCTAGATTCAACTTTTTAGAGATTTGTTAGAGTGTTTGGAGTTTAAATCTATGAGCGTTTAGCAAAATTTGATTAAATTGGAGGGAAAGAAGAGAGGGAGAGAGAAACGAGAGGCGTAGAGATGGTCTTCAGATGAGAAGCATGGGAAGAAGAAAGAAAAAGGGGAAAAAAAGGAAACAGAGGAGTGGTGGTGGTGGGGCCCAGGATTAGTGTGTTGGGTCTCTCTCTCTTTCTTTTTTTTCCTCCTTCTTTTTTTTCTGTGTTTACAAATCCTAACCCTCTGAGAAAGTAAATTTTGTCCTCAAAATTTAAAAACAAAATCACATCTGAAAGAGATGGGGGTATTGTTTTCTCATAGTATCTTCGGATTTCCAAATCTCTTCTTTCACCCAATCGCTTTTCCATTGAACTTTAACAAATAGAGACTTGTCTATTCCATGAACTCTTGATTTGGTGATCAATAATAGCTACGGGTTGAATTTTAAAACTCAAGTCTTCCCTTAGTTTGACTGGTGGAGTCTCTAAAACATGTTAAGGGTCCGATAAATACTTCTTTAACATTAAGACATGGAATACATCATGGATCTTCATCAAATCCGAAAGCAACTAAAACCGGTAGGTCACTTTTCCTATCCTCTCAAGGATCTTAAAAGGACTAATGTATTGAGTATTTAATTTCCTCCGCTTTTAGAATCGAATCACACCCTTTTAAAGTGATATCTTCAAAAAGACCATATCTCTAATATCAAATTCCTAAGGTCTCCTCTTTTTGTCAGTATAGCTCTTCTGTCTATCTTGAGCCGCCATCATTCTTACGTAAATCACCTTCATTTTCTCCATGGTAGCCTCAATCAACTCCATACTTTCAATTTTCCATTCTCCAACCCCATCCCAACAAACCGGAGTCCTGCACTTCCTTCTACATAATGCCTCATAAGGTGGTATTCCAATGCTAGCTTGAAAACTATTGTTATATGCAAACTCCATCAATGGGAGATGTTTATCACAACTATCTTGGAAGTCTAGCACACACGCTCTAAGCATGTCTTCCAAGGTTTGAATTGTATGCTCCGATTGCCCGTCAGTTTGGGGATGGAAGACTGTGCCAAACTTCAACTTAGTCCCTAAAAACTCTTACAGTTTAGACCAAAACCGTGAGATAAATCTAGGATCATGATATGACATAATAGAACTGAAATACCGTGGAGCCTCATAATCTCATTAATGTAAAGTTTGACTAATTTCTTTAAGGAGTAGGTATTTCTAAATCAGCAAAAAGTAAGCTGATTTAGTAAACCGGTCCACAATCACCCAAATGGCATCATACCGGCTCAGGGTATGTGACAATCTCACTACAAAGTCTATCGTAATGTGCTCCCATTTCCACTCGGGTATCTGCAGTGGCTGTAGGATCCTAGTCGATTTCTGATATTTGGCCTTGATTTGTTGGCATACTAAACATCTAGCCACAAACTCTGCTATCTCCTGCTTCAACCCTGACCTTGGTACATTTTGGTATTCCTGGGATGCATCGTATAAGTTGAAGTGTGTACTTCTTTTAAGTATGGCCCTCAAAAGATCATTATTCCTTGGAACACAAATCCGTTTGTCATATATTACCAAACCATCATCTCGGATCTTAAGCTCGCTACCTTCTCTTTTGTGGACTTTCTCAACTATGCCTTACAATTCATCATCGATTGGCTGAAGCTCTCGAATGCATGCTACCAAGGTGGACCTCACCTCAAACTTGGCTAAAAGTATACCGTACTTATCATTGGCTAAACCAACTCCAAGTGCATGGAGTCCTATGAAGTACGAGAGATAAGAATTCCCATATACTATTGAAAAAGAAGACTTGTGACATAGAGCATCCGTGACTACATTTGCTTTACCTGGGTAATAATCTATCACTAAGTCATAATCCTTGATTAATTCTAACCACCTCCATTGCGTCCAATTTAGCTCCTTTTGAGTGAATAAGTACTTGAGGCTTTTGTGGTCAGTGTTGATCTTGTATGTATCCCCATACAAGTAATGTTGTCATATCTTCAAGGTGAAAACGATAGCAACTAATTCCAAATCATTCGTAGAATAATTCAACTCGTATTTCTTCAATTGACGAAAGGCATAATAATCACCCATTTATTTTGCCTCATTACACAATGCAACCCTTGATGGCTAGCATCACTAAACACTACATAATCACCACCGTTGGTAAGGAAGGTAAGGATTAGAGTAGATATGAGCCTCTTTTTGAGTTCTTGAAAACTTCCTTCGCACCAGTCATCCCATTCAAATTTAGCTCCTTTCTGAGACAAATTGGATAATGGAGCTGGGATCTTGGAGAATCTCTCAACAAATCTCTGGTAATATCCTGCTAATCTAGGGAAGCTTCTCACCTTGGTTATGTTTTTTCGGTTGCTCCCATTTCAAGATTGCCTCTACCTTCTTCGGGTCTACAAAGATTCCATCTCCAGACACTATATGCCCAGAGAAGACAATCTCCCTCAACCAAAACTAATATTTGGAGAATTTGACATAAAGTTGCTTTTCTCGAAGAGTTTGCAACACAATCTGAAGATGCTCAGAGTGTTACTCATCATTCTTTGAATACACCAAAATGTTATCTATGAACACAATGATGAACTTGTCAAGTTAGGAGTGGAAAATCCGATTCATCAAGTCCATGAAGGCTGTGGAAGCATTATTTAGATCAAAAGTCATCACTAAGAACTCATAGTGGCTATACCGCATTCTAAACGCGGTCTTTTCATTGTCATCCCCTTTAATCTCAACTGGTGGTACCCGATCTTAAGTCTATCTTTGAGAATACTGAAACCCTTTGTAGTTGATCAAATAGATTGTCAATCCTTAGTAATAAATATTTGTTCTTGATGGTAACCTTATTGAGTTGTCAGTAGTCTATACACAATCAGAGGAGGCCATCCTTTTTCTTCACAAATAGGATTGGAGCACCCCCAAGGTGAGTTACTCGGCCCAATAAACCCTTTTTCCAATAACTCTTGAAATTGCACCTTTATTTCCTTCAACTCTGTGGGTGTCATTCTATACAGAGGGATCAAGATTGGGGCAGTACTAGGAACCAAATCAATGGCAAATTCAAACTCTCAGATTGGAGGCACACCAGGCAACACATCCAGAAAGACATCTGGGAACTCATTCACCACTAGAATATCCTTTAAATTGGGACTCTCAACTATGGTGTCAATGATGTGTGCAAAGTAGGTTTCACACCCTTTATACACTAACTTTCTTGCCTCCATGGATGAGATTACATACTCGGCAAAATCTGCCACTCAAAGACAAATACCACTACCGGACACTCCGGTCTCTAAAATTCTACCTCTCTTCTGAAACAATCAATAGAAGTCTAGTAGAGATGTAGCCAATCCATACCCAGGATGGCATCAAAATCCACCATTTCCAATGATATCAAGTCTACCTCAAGAGTAGTTTTTCTAATCACCACGTCACATCCCTCGTACACCGTGTTCCTAACCAATTACTCACCTAATGGAGTGATCACAAATAATTCTTCATCGAGGAGACTCAAAGGTCTGTTGGCATACTTAGCAAACCCCACATTCACAAATGAATTATTAGAGCTTGTATCAATAAGCATATGAGTATCAACATCAAGGATTTTCATCACACCTATTAATGTAAACCATCAAACAATTATTAGTTAATTTTCAAAATACATACTTTACAAATGACCCTTTGTATCATGGCATTACAATCATAACACATCATATGTCTTCCTACAATAAGGATCCTCACTTCTAAATATGATTTTACCAACATACTAATCATATGTATGTATATATATAAGACTTTGGAATTTAAGATTCTAAGATTAGAGACTATAATGGATTTGTAGGGTTCAAAACCCTTTGGCCCCAAACTAGGCACAACTAAAAAAGAATTCTTGGTCACCGTCAAGTAATCACCCCATTGAGTGACACTCACTCAAGGGAATTCCATAAATTAACTACACAAATGACATTTCTATAACTCAATTATCACATAACAACCTATTTATCAACTCACTTCACTATTGCAAGTCATAGTATATATATAATTAATTTCAAATTACAAGGAAAAAGTTTAAAAGAAGGTACCTATGACTACATCTAGGTTGGCTTGGACTTTCTCATTTGTCATGGCATAAACTCTCGTTTGCGTCCTTGGTTGAGAACGTTAGGGAGGAACAGTCACTGTGTTGCTCCCCGTTCCCGTTTGTGGAGTAGTATTTGTTGAATGAGTGGGGGTATTAGTTTGGCCACCCCTAGATCTGCTAGGTTGGTCCGATCCGGTTTCCTTTTTTGTCTGCTCACTCCCAATTCCAGGCAATGGTTGCGAAAATGTCCTTCCTTCCTACATTGATCGCATCTTTGCGATTCCCTGCAAAATCCAAATTGAAATTTCTTGTAGTTTGGGCAAGGGTCCTCCTTACTGCCCACTGACTTACTTCTCGAGGCAGCATTAGCTATGGAAGCACCAAACTGAGGTGATCATTGGCTTTGTAAAGAGCCAATGGATCCAAAGATTGAGGCACCAACGTATGAGCCCGATCTCCTAATCTTTTTGGAGCTTTGCCCCGATGAAAATCCAAACTTCTTTTTCTTTCCTTGGCCATCTCTGACTTTTCCCCTTTCTTCTATAATTTGCTCGGTCCTCAAGGCCAACTCTAAAACGTCTTAAAAGGAATGGGCCTTGGTCACCAACAACTTCTCTCGAATGTTCAAGTTTAACCTATCCTCAAACTTGAATCTTATGTACTCCTCGGAGGCCATATCCGGAACAAAGAAGACAGTCTTCTTAACTCAGTCTTGTACTCCATCACTACCTTATTGCCTTGGTGGAGATAGAGAAACTCCTTCCTGTTCAAGTCCTGATGAAACTGAATATAATATTTCTCACCGAATTCTCGAATGAATTCGTGCCAAGTAATTGGTACCAAAGACCTCCCTCTCAAATTATCCTACCATACATGGGTATCTTTATGTAAGAGCATCACAGCCACCATAAGCTTCCTCTCATCACCAAGCCCCATATCGGCGACCACTTCTCGGACATGGTTAACCTAACTCTTTGCTACTATGGTATCACAAGTTCCTGAGAAAGTGCCACATCCTAATAATCGAGCTTCCCTAAACAGTTTAGATAGCTCAATAGTCGATCCGGTAGCCGGTGTAGCAATGGAAGTAGGAGGAATCACTGGTACCACCGGAGGAGTTAGTAGGATGACCAGAGTAAGCAGAGGTAGAATTGGTGCTTGAGGAAGAGCTTGCATTTGAGCCCCATAGGCCATCCACCACTCCATCACTTGTTGGAGTGCAGCAAATGGTGGGACCGGAGTCCTGGTTGGTGGAGCCAGGGGAGTAGGAGTTGAAGAAGATGCATATAAAGATGATGCGGCCTCTGGTTAAGGAAATGGTAGAGGAATTTCATTGATATTCCTTATTCTTTATCAGGGAAGTATTGTAATTCTACAAAAGAGTCAATGCGTAGGACTAGGTGAAGAACTAAATAGCTAACCATCTAAAAAAAATAAATTTAACTTTCTAAAACCCATAGGAGGCCTTTTAAAAAACTTGCTGAAAATATTTTAAACACCAAGATTTTAAAATAATTTGAAAACAATTAAGAACTTTTCAAAATATTTGGAAAAACACTCAAATTTTTACAAAATAAGAACCTTATTTCTAAGACCAATAAAATTGTCATGCCCCGATTTTCAAATAGAGCACATGACAACCGCTGCATTACCCTAGAATACGGGTAAACCTAACCCATACACCAAGGTACCGCAAGGTATTCATCAATATTTATCTACTTTCCAAAAATATTTCAATAATTTCAAATAAGCCAACATGCATTCCACATGATCGAAGGACTAGCTTAATCTGTCCCTATTCGACTGCATGCTCAAGGCCATCCCGGTCATACATAGTCCAATCATATGCACAAGACCAACCCGACCATCAATATCCAATCACATACACAAAAAATAATAAAAAAAAAAGTCCCAATTCAAGGGATCCAAATCAAATCCAATAAAAATAATTCCCAAGTAAAGTTTTTAAGATAGTAAAAAGTAAGGTTCTCAATATAAATGTACATATCCCTATAGAGTTTAATCATCAAAATAATCAAAATATAATCCCGAATATAGTTTTCAAACCCGTAACCGATATTCACCTCCACCTAGGCTTACTAATACCTCAAAAATAATCAAAAGAAACCTATACTCGAAAAGATTCTCAAAATATCTTCAGTTCGGCTCAAGATAGGGGCTAATCTCCAAACTAAACGTCCTCTGAAAAAAATAAAATAAAATCAGAGGAATGAGTATAAATAATACACAGTGAGTAAAATAATATGTTATGTAATGAATGAGAGGTGAGTGTGGATATGTCAAATAATATTTTAAAGAAAATCATTTCCATCATATTCAATTTTAAATTGTTCTGCATAAATATCAAGGTTGTCCGGCCAAATCTAAATATCACAATAAAAAAAGTTTTATGCATTCAAATCATAACATCATTTTCAACAAATAAAGGAGATTGTCAAAAATATTTTGTCCAATAATGGTCTACCGTGACCAAGGGCAAATCCGTCAAGGGGTTTTTATACATTTCATATTTATCAAATGCCCATAACCTTGGCATTGGATCAGGATCTCCCTAGCAGTGCAACCAAGTTAGCCCGATAGGACAAAAGAGACATTTCCTAGGCTTGACTACCTCCCTGTCCAATAAAACCCTCATCACATTGCCCTGTCAGATTACACCATGGTAGGGAATAACTATAACCACTAATAGGGGTTTAAACTCATACTCTAGGCTTATAAAAACACCATTTATATTTAACCAATGCAATAAATGTGCTAAATTTAATTCAACAATTTCTCAAGTCAAATATAGTTAATACATTACATAAAACATGGCACATTATTTATTTACAATAATTTGGATGCATAACTATATCAAATTTACCTGCAAGGACATTTGACACACACATAACATTTCAAAATTTATTTTAAAATCATCTCAAAAATTAATTAAATTAATTAATTTATTTAAAATATAACATAAAATCTACTTAGCTTTTGGGAGGGTTAATTCTCACAATCCACAATCCAAAACTAATTAATCCTCTCTAAATTTTCAATTGTCACAACCTAAAGTAATGAGCACCATTTCACCGTTAACCATAAATCAAATTTATGGTTAATTAATTTTCTTCTAAATTTCCCTGACACTAGATTTCCAATATCATCAATTCTATATTCAAATTTTTCTAATAAATATCATAGATTCAGTGAAATAGTTTTTCATTCAATATTTCTTTCAATTTCATCATTATACAAACGCTAGATTTAAACCCTTAAATTTAATCCATCCAATCTCAACATAATAATTCAAGGACATGGTAAAACAATTCAAATCTAGTTAAGAGAAAAAAAATTACCTTAAATGGAGACACCAATTTCGTTCCTTGTTACGCGATTTAGGTGTATCACGATTTCGTGTAAGTATACCCTAATCGAGTGTTGTGTATAGTGCAGAACAAGTGTCGATCCCATAAAAATATTTTATATTACCAAGTATGAAAAACCCTAATCTAAGTTGAACAAATGAAATCAAGTTGTGAAAAATTTAGAAACTACTAAAAACATGATTTAAACTCTAATGTGATAAAAACTCTAGAACATCAATTTCATTTATTTTTATCTTTCTATACTATCAAATCTCTATAATCCCTAAGTTCATTGGCTAATGATTTATTATTGATGATGATAGATTTTTCTAGATTAGATTCATCCAATAGTCATGTAATGAATTCCTAATTCTACTAAACGAAACCCAATAGTTATATAATTTTGATTAAATCAAACCGCATTAAGTTTTATAAAAATCTGTAAATTAAGATTTCCTCTAATCCCCACACATGAAATTAATCCAATGGTCATACTCATAATTTCATATGGATTTTATTATTTGGACTAATCTTGTGTAATTATATTAATCATGCATGCACTCAATCTCAATTCATCAAAATATCAGACCCAAAAATGTTTGAAGCATTAAGAACAACAAGAAAATCTCATCAAAATAATAATCATGCCAATAAAACTTAAGGAAAAAAATCAAATCAAGTCATGTATTAATTAAAAAATAAAATCTATTGAGTCCTAGGAACAATAAAATTAACTAGACATTGAAAAGAAAAATAAGAAAGTAAAAGAAAACATTACAACCCTTGAATGCTCAAATATGGATGTTGAAGACGAAGGTTATGGCTGCTAGAGTTTGTAATAGGTAAAAGAATGAGAGAAAATTAGGGGGGAAATGTGCATGAAGGAGACTCCTTGTGGCTATCCAAGCAATACTATATATAGGAGTGAAAACCCTACGAAAAATTTAGTAATTTGGACTATTTTGCAAGTGTGGACTTTGTATTTGATTTGGAAACTTTCTCTTGCTGCTTGATGATGATCTTTAACATTCCAAATATTTGAAAATTCTCTTTCATTCAATTTGGATAATTTCTAAAATGGCTAGAAAGGTAATTCTAAAATTATAGCACCTCGTTTCCTTTTTTATTTCCAGATTCCGTTTTCCAACACCATAGTAACTTTGACTCAATTTTTGGACATTTTCTGGTCTAACCCAACCTCTGAGGTTTTCACAAGCATTGTAGGGTTCGAAGTCTTCTTTCCAACAACGGAAGAATCATCTTAATCGGACATCGGAGCAAAAGGTTATGGCCAAAATACTGAATGTTGTCTGTTTAATATGAAAATAACAAGTTTGTTCCATTTTTCCTAAATCAATGACCACAAAAATAAATCAATATAAATTCTTAAAATATGATTCAAATCATTCCTAGAACATATAAATAAATAGAAAATATAATATAATTTAAGTGCACAAAAATATCATTATCAAATATCCCTATACTTGAATGTTTGCTTGTCCTCAAGCAAAAATAATTTCCTTCCAAAGCCAATTCAATTTTTGCCAAGTCTCTAACCATGTGTACAACAAGTTCAAACTAGAATTACAATTAAGATAATCAATATTTTGCAATATTTAATACTAGAAAAGCCATTACATCTCCTATAATCTTCTCGAAATCACGAATAGTACAAGATTTAAACATCTTCACAATCGGTTCACTCAATAGAATGAAGAGAGATACTATTCAACTACTCAAGTACTCAATATATGTAAGGGTATGAGTATCACTCAAATCAACACAATGAGATAATATTACCATAAGATTGCTCGTATATCAAATCTCCACCACTTAAATATGAAATCTATACACCAATCAAAGGTCTTTTTTTTAAGTTGTAATGGGGCTAGGGTAAAGGGTAGGATAATGGGTAAATGTAGGGCTAAAATGATTTATTAGAGATACTTAAATATCAAAACATGACATCCTTTATATCAAGGCAAGATAATGCTAAATCTAATTATGAATATGTAATGTGATATATCACTTATTTAAAGCAAAGAACAATGTCATGAACTTTTACTATAAGAGCGAACAACATCAAGAAAGAAAAATATCCCTTTTTTCTCGATTTTTTTCTTTTTCTCTTTTTTTTTTCTTTTTTTTTTAACCAGCAATTTTTCTTCCTTTTTTTTTTTTTTGCTATTTTTTTTGAATGAACATCGATGTGATAATATCTAAAAATATATGCAAAACTCAAATATATAAAAAGATCATAATGCCTAAAAATAGAATGTCATACTATCAACTATAAGTATATTAGTGAATTGGGATTCAAACTCTAAGGCTAGAAAGAATGAGGATCATGGGGTAGATTATGTAGGTCATTAAAGAAATAAAAAAGTTTAGACTCGAATGGGTTAACTAAAGGAAAATACAATAGGGATGGTATTTTTCGAAAGTTAAACTTGTGTAAAACCTAGGTGTCTTAATCATTTTGGTGTATGAAAATAAAAAATGTGGTCTCAAAATGCATAACAAAACAAGTTCTAGAATGATCAACTCATGTGTAATATATGCTAAAAAAAAGAATAAGAGCAAAAAATTACTCTTTAAGACTCAAGTCCTCACTAAGGTAAGTAAATTTATGTCAAATCTTATATGTTCTATCTTTCAAATTAGCCATAAGAAGATGATTAGCTAATCATGTACCAAATAGCTACTAATACCAATCATTCTTTATGCAATCTAATTCAACACAAATAACACGCAAGGACTAGAAAACTCAAGAAAAAATTTCATTGGCGTGGAATAATTCAACAAAAATTTTCGAGAACGAAGCAAAAATTCAAAACTCAAATTCTTATTATAAAAAAAAATGCAGCCTATATATGCATATTCCCCCTACACTTAAGTTAAATTTGTTCTCAATGTGAAAAGTAAATAAAATAAAAGCAAAGAGAATAAAGAACACCTCTGAAATGCAACCCTCTTTTCAACTTCTTTCATCTCATGTGAAGGGTTTCTTATTCATCTATAAAGTGCAATGAAAACTCAAAACTAAATTAAATTAATAAAAACAGATATATATATATAACAAAATCACAAAAGCATTGGGTTGCCTCCCAATAAGCACATTTCTTTATTGTTTTTGGCCAGACATTATCTCCTTATTTCAACCCAGCTCATAGATCTTCATATTGTGACCATTCGTGGTGTCTTGCCATGCTTTCATCCTTCCCTTGTCAATTCGAGCATTCTCAGACATCTTTTGTTTATCTACTAATGCATTGAATTGTAACTCTATTTTCTTTACCTACATGCAACATTTTCTTTGATTTAGATTCTCTGAAATTTACACCGAATGCAACATATGAATCAATATATTCATTGTCTAGAAAATTATATTTGACATGTGAGAAATTGATAATGTAATTTTCAATAGAATCACTAGAATGAGAGATATCATCATCATGTTCAAAAACCTTTTTAGTGCACTCAATCCTAGAAACCTCTTGTTTAAAAAAATTTTTCATGCGAGGGAATGCATTAAATTCAATTTTTTCATCATCTATTCTCAGAATCAACTTTCCAGCAGAAATATCAATCAAAACACGTGCAACGTTTGGGAAAAGTTGACCTAATATCAATGAAGTACTTTCTGCATCATCCATATCCAAAATGATAAAATCAATTGGAAAAATAAATGTATCAACTTTAACTAAAATATCTTCGATAATGCCTCTTAGTTATTTTATACTCTTATTAGCCAATTATAATGAAATATCGATAGGTTGACAATCCTTTAACTCTAATTTCGTTCTTCTCAGGTGAATTGGAATATATTCATGAAATTGAGAAAACTACTCGTCGTTTAAAAAAAGGAGGCTATATAGAGAAAAGGTAATTTACGTCGAAGGGTGAATTTAGATATTGATCTGACAATTTATGATAGGTCTATTTTTGAAGAAGAAGAGGAAAAGATGGTAGATCGTGAAAGAACATTGAAGGAGTTGATTGCACCAAATCTGAATCAACAACCCTTGTGTATCGAATACCCTGCTCTTGAGGTTGCAATTGAACTCAAATCTGGTTTGATTCATTTACTTCCTATTTTTTGTGGTCTTCCAGGTAATGATCCATATAAATATTTGAAGGAATTACACATTGTTTGTTCAAGCATGAAGCCCCAAGGTGTGACCGAGGAACAAATTAAATTGAAGGCCTTTCCCTTTTCCCTAAAAGATAAGGCGAAATACTGGTTGTACTACCTACCTCCCGATTCGATAAATACATGGAATGGAATATAGAGATTATTTTTGGAGAAATTTTCTCCTGTATCTAGGGCTACCAACATCAGAAAAGAAATATGTAAGATAAGATAGATTAGTGGAGACACATTATATGAATATTTTGAGAGGTTCAAACAACTTTGTGCTAGTTGCCCATATCATCAAATACCGGATCAGTTCTTGATTCAATATTTTATGAAGGACTTCTACCTATGGATAGGAGTATGGTAGATGCAGCCAGTAGAGGAGCCTTGGTTAATTAAACAACTGAAGAAGCCGGACAGTTAATCTTAAACATGGCAGAAAATTCTCAACAATTTGGGATGAGAGTGGATGGAGTTACAAAACGTGTCAATGAGGTAAGTCACTCAAACCTTGAAAATCAAATTTCTGAACTCACTACTTTGGTTCGTCGGTTAGCAGTAGGGCAAATGCAAGCAACCAAGGTTTGTGACATATGCTCAATTCTCGGACATCTTACGGATATGTGTCCATCCCTACAAGAAGATCCTACTCATCAAGAAAATGCCATAGGAGAATTTCCTGGTCAACCTCAAAGGAAGCACAATCCCCACTCCACTCATTACAACCCTGGATGGAGAAATCATCCAAACCTGAGCTATGGAAACCAAGGAGGACAGACAAGATATCCACCTCAACATTTTAACAGACCACCACAGCCACTCATTCCTACATGATCCTTAAATTCTGGTATGTCATTAGAAGATATAGTGAAGGCTCTCGCAACTAGCACTCAATAATTTTAACAAGAAATGAGAGTGAGTATTCAGAATTTGGGGAATCAAATCACTCAACTAGCAATTTCGGTTAGTAATTTGGAGGCTCAAGACTCAGGGAAACTACCCTCACAAACAATAGTAAACCCTAAGGAGAATGCTAGTGCAATGGTGTGGAGGAATGAAAAGGAACTGCGATCAACCCCACTATCACCCAAAAAGGTAGATGAAAGGAAGGATGAAGAGGGAGAGGATAAAGTTGCCAACGAAAATTCAATTAGGGTAAAACCCCTTTAATTATAAGTTCTAACCCAATTGTACCACCTTTTCCTAGTAGGTTGGAGAGGTCCAAGAAGGAAGACTATGAGATGGAGGTTTAAGAAACTTTCAAAAAGGTAGAAATAAATATACTACTGTTGGATGCTATTAACTAGATTCTGAAATATACAAAATTTTTTAAGGAATTGTACACAAATAAAAGGAAGTAGAGAGGTGATGAGAAAATAAGGGTGGGGGAAGATGTGTCTGCTGTCATCAAGAGATCTCTACTCGAGAAATGTGTAGATCTAGGTATGTTTATTTTATCTTGTGTATTGGTATAAGGAAATTTGAACGTGCTATGCTAAATTTAGGAGCATCAATCAATGTCATGTCATATTCTATTTATATTGCTTTAAATCTAGGTTCCTTAAAGGAAACTAGAGTGATTGCTCAACTAGCTAACCATTTTATTATATATCCAGAAGGAATTCTTGAAGATGTCTCGATGCAGGTTAACGAGTTAATTTTTTCAATAGATTTCTACATTTTGAAAATGGAGGAAGACACCATTACGAATTCAGCACCACTACTATTAGGGAGATCATTCATGAAGACAGCAAAAACAAAAATAGATGTGGATGAGGGTACCCTTTCCATCAAATTTGACGACGAGATTATTAAATTCAATATTTTCGAAGCCATGAAGTACCCGAATGAATGCCATTCGATTTGCTCTACTAACATCATTGATTCAATTGTGTAAGAATTTTTTGAAGAAGAAAATGACACAAACCTTGGATTGGATGCACAATTGAACATTAAAGAGGAGTTGACCGAGACTTGTGAAATTTCAGTGTCAATATTAGAACCAGAACTAAGGTCATTGAAATCGAGTGCATTATTGCCTGTTTCTCATAAAAAATTGTTACCCTCGGTTTTGCAGCTCCAAAGTTGGAATTGAAGATCTTGTCGGATCATCTTAAGTACGTCTACTTAGGTGATGTAGAAACCTTGCCGTGATCATAGCAAGGGAGTTGACAGATGAACAAGAAACTCTGCTACTCCAAGTTCTAAGGGAACACAAGACAGCAATTGGTTGGAGTTACCAATATAAAGGGTATTAGTCCTTCAATTTGTATGCATCGAATTCTATTGGAAGAGGAAGCCAAACCGGTAAGGGAATCACAAAGGAAACTAAATCCAAACATGAAGGAAGTGGTGATAAAGGAAATTCGTAAACTTTTGGATGAAGGAATAATCTTCCCAATTTTAGACAACAAGTGGGTGAGTCCAATACATGTGGTACCAAAGAAAACGGGGATCACGGTGGTAAAAAATCAAGACAATGAGTTGGCACCCATGTGAGTGCAAAATGGTTGGCAAATGGTTATTGATTTTAGGAAGCTCAATTTAGCCACCAGAAAGGATCATTTCCCTTACCCTTTATTGATCAAATATTAGAGAGATTGGCCAGAAAATCATTCTTTTGATTTCTTGATGATTTTTTAGGTTATTATCAGATTGTGATCGCACAAGAAGACGAAGAGAAGACTACATTCAAGTGTCCATTTTGGACGTTTGCTTATAGGAGAATGCCTTTTGGTCTATGCAATGCCCCAGGTACATTTCAAAGATCTATGTTGAGCATTTTTTCTGATATATTGAGAAATGCATTGAAGTGTTCATGGATAATTTCATAGTTTATGGTGACTCGTTTGATAATTGCTTAGGACATTTGATCAAAATTTTAAAAAGATGCATCGAAACAAACTTGGTTTTGAACTATAAAAAATGTCATTTTATGGTGAGGGAAGGCATTATATTAGGGCATGTGATTTCTTTTAGGGATATAGAAGTAGAAAAGGCAAAGGTTGATTTGATCAAGGGCTTACCTTACCCTACAAATATTAGGGAAATACGTGTTTTTCTTGGACATGCAAATTTTTACCGCAGGTTTATTAAGAATTTCTCAAAAATTGTTTTACCATTGTCCAAATTGCTTCAAAAGGATATACCTTTCGAATTTGGGAAAAAATGCAAAGAACCATTTGATAAGCTCAAAAACTTATTGACCATTGCACCAACCATTCAACCATCTGACTGGGATTTGCCTTTTGAAATCATGTGCGATGCAAGCAATTTTGTTGTAGGAGCTATCCTAGGCCAGTGGATTGATAAGAAGAGCCATGTCATTTACTATGCTTTAAGGACATTGAATGCTACTCAATACAACTACACCATCACCGAAAATGAGTTCTTAGCAATTGTTTTTGCTTTAGATAAATTCATATCATATTTACTTGGTTCTAAGGTGATTGTGTATTCTGATCATGTAGTTTTGAAATATCTATTAGCCAAAAAGGAGTCGAAACCAAGATTGATAATGTGGATACTCTTGCTGCAACAGTTTGATTTGGATTTCAAGGATCGAAGAGAGGCCGAAAACTTGGTAGCTGATCATCTAAGCAGGCCAGTAAAGGAAGAAGAACCATTATCCATTTATGAGATTTTTCTTGATAAGCAGTTGTTTCACTTGAAAGGTACTACCCCTTTGTATGCAGATATTATGAATTATTTGGTCATTCATATTTTACCTAATCACCTTAGTAAGTTAAGGAAGGAAAAAATTCGATGTGAGGTAAAATATTATCTGTAGGATGAGCCTTATTTGTGAAAATTTTGCTCTAACCAAATAATTAAGAGATGTCTTCTAAAAAATGAACATAAATCCATTTTAGCATTTTGTCATATTTATGCTTGTGGATGACATTTTGGACCAAAGAAAACTGCTAGAAAGGTTTTGGATAGTGGGTTGTATTGGGAAACTTTGTTTGAGGATGTTTACTTATTTTGTAAGAGCTATGATAGATGTCAGAGAGAACAGGTACTTTGTCCCATAGAATTGAGATGCCCCAAACTCCTATTCTTGTTTGTGAAATATTTGATATATGGGGTATTGATTTTATGGGTCTATTCCCTTCATCTTGTAGATATGCTTACATACTTTTGGCAGTTGATTATGTATCGAAATGGGTGAAAACAAAAGCCACTAAGATTGACGATTCTAAATCTATTTTTGGTTTTATCAAGTCTAACATTTTCAGTAGGTTTGGGATTCCTAGAGCTATCATAAGTGATCAAGGGAGCCATTTTTACAAATCTAGCAATCAAAACATTGATGAAGAAGTATGGGATACATCACCAAGTCACTACAGCATATCATCCTCAGACAAATGGACAAGCCGAAGTTTCCAACTGGGAGGTTAAATCCATTTTGGAAAAGACGGTCAACCCGGGGCAAAAGGATTGGAGTTTATATCCAGATGATGCCCTATAGGCTTATTGGACAGCGTTCAAAACACTAATAAAAATGCCCCCTAGAGGCTAGTTTTTGGCAAATCTTGTCACTTACCTGCGGAAATTGAGTATAAGGCATATTGGGTGATCAAACACTGTAATATGAATATGGATGAAGCCGGTGCATAAAGGAAATTGTAATTGTAAGAGTTGGAAGAATTGAGATTAGAGGCTTACGAGAACTCGAGAATTTATAAGGAAAAAACCAAGTCGTTTCATGGTGGTTTAATCTTAAGGAAATACTTTGAGGTTTGGCAAAAGGTGCTTTTATACAATTCTCGACTCAAACTCATGCCGGGTAAATTACGTTCTTGTTGGATTGATCCATTTGTTGTAACTAACGTGTTTCCCCATGGTGCAGTTAAAATTAAAAGTCTTAACACAAATAATATCTTCAAGGTGAATGGACATAGGTTGAAGATATTTTATGATGATATGGAAATTTCTACAATGTTGGACATTGCATTAAAACCTCCAGATTATTCATCAAGCTGAGTCACCAATTAAGACCGTTGAGCATAACAACGTTAAATAATTGCGCTTGGTGGGAGACAACCTAAAAATTTTCTAAGAATTTGATTTAGTTGATAGTTTTTCTTATTTAATTTTGGGTATTTGAGTAGTATCATTTGTTTTTTCTTTTAATTTTTGTAGGTGCCCAAGATGAAAAATATAAAGAATTGTGATTATCCAAGTCAAGACACGGACAGAGCAATTAACAAATTAGGCAGAAGCAGTCACACCTTTAAGACGTGATCATGCGGAATTCAAAAATTGAATTTTGCATTGGGCAGAAGCAGTCTCTCTTTTAAGGCATGATCATGTGGTTTTTAATTATTTAAAAAAAATAAAAATAAAATAAAAAAAAGTGGGGGCGAGAGAGAAGAGAGAGAATACCTCGATCATCTTCACAACTCTCCTTCTCCCTTGCAATATCTCTGCGATTATAATCGATCATCTTTTCGGTTTAAACGAGTCTCCATCATCGATCATCTACTTCAGTTTATCAATCATCACCCTAGTTCAACCTCTTTGACAAACCCTAGTTCATCAATCATCATCTTCGCAACCCACCTCCTTTCGATCGCAAACCCTTTTTCGAGCACATATCCTTTTCTCCCTTTGTGATTTTTATGAATCCTATTCGTAGATTAGCCCACCCCCCCACGAATCATCTTCTCAATTGAAGACCCTGATTCGATCGAATGCCTCTCCATCACAAGTTCTCAATCCCCCTTTCGATTGGAACCCTAACTTCTCATTCCATTGAAACCCTAGGTTCCGTTTCACAAATTTTCCATCATCAATCTTCAATCCCCCTTTCGATTGAACCCTAGCTTTTCCTTCGATTGAATCCCTAGTCGCCTCTATTCATTCTTCAAAACCCGAGGTCTGTTTCGAAATTCCCAATTTTGCCGATGCCTAGTCATCCCAAATTCCTAATTTTGCTGCAGCCTAATTCCATCAATGGGGAAGAAGAGAGTTACTAAACATAGGTATGGACTTCAAGATCGATAGCTTGTTCATCACCACCGGAAGTTCCAGCCCAACGAACAAGAATCACGAACCCTTGCAGAGAACCAATATCACTTTAATCTGAGGATCAGCCTTCTCCATCCACGACTTCTTCCATGCAATCATCTCCACCAACTCCTGCGGCTCCTTCACAGCAGCAAGAATCACGAACTGGGTCTCGGGTGCAAATGCCTAAACTGAAAGATACATAGAAAAAGCCTCGCAGGTTGCTCCCACGATCGACTGTAGCAGCTTCTGGTGTCAACACTACAAACGATCCTCCTTCCCCTTCGATGGAACCTGAAGAGTCACCACTCACAGAGCAACAGACGCTGTCCACTTCAAGAAAACATAAGTCACGGTCTCGAGTTACAAAAGGAAAGGCGATCCTTCCTCCAGCCCCATTGAAGTTAGGAGGCTATCTTAGATTCAACTCTACTAAACACAAACACAGGTATTCTAATGTCTCCACCAGGCCTATTATTTCTTGCAAGTATTTTTATATTCCTATGCTAGAGTCACTTGTCATGCTTTATAGAATCAATGAATTTTTATTTGCAATTGGTTGGAGTAATTACATGAATTTGTCATACCCTACGTTTACAAAACTAACATGTGAGTTCTACACTACCTTTCGGTTTGACACTACTTTACAGTGGACAATAAACACTCCAAGAGTCATGAATTCAGATTGATGAACTGTGCATTTCATTTCTCTTTAACACAATTTAATGAGGCTTTAGGGTTTGTGGATGCTCCTGTTTCTTGATCCTCTGCCTGTTGTTCTTCTATTTGCGATTACACACCTCATTTCATTTCATATTACTCAAATATTTGGTCAGAAATAACAAATGACCCTCTTCATTTCGATCCTAGTCATTCAAAGAGTCGATATATTAAGAATCATGCATTACAAATTATACAAAGATTTTTGGCTTTTAGTTTTTTTGGGAGAAAGGCCAGCTCCACCATCTGCACTAAATCAGAATTGTTTTTCTTATGGTCTATGACCCAAAATCATAAGGTTAATTTTGGTAATTGGCTTGCTACCCGAATTCGGAGCGTTATACCTCTTCTGCTAGACCATTGATTCTTGGATCATTGATCACACACTTAGCTGTTAATTTGAAGGTTTTAGACTTGGACCATCATAACACGAATATCGTTTTGTTCGGATAAACCATTGGATTTTGAATGCTTAATGAGAATGTGTGTTGTTTGCAAGTTGGATGGTGTTTATCATTTTACCTCACCGAGTGATATCCGATCGAGAGTTCATTCTAGTTTTGCAGGTCCTTTCGATACTTCGAGACCATCTCCTTCCACTTCTCTGACTCAAATTGTGCATGACATGCAACAACATATCTCACATTTAGAGAGGAACATTCAAACACTCGCTGACTTCATCGGTTTTCAACTCCCATTCCCGCCATCACTGTAGGGGAGTTCTCTCTCTTTCTCATCTTTTCATTGTCTTACTTTATAGATTAGCATCTTTTCATTTTTCATCTCTCGCTTTTCTTATCTTATTGCATTAGGTGTTTTTCTGAATTTGGTTCCTAGTTTAGTATTGTGCTACTTTGTGAGTTTCTTTAGCATTGTGCCCAAATTTCTTACTTTTTGCATAAATTGAGGACAATGTAGAATTTAGGTGTGGGGGAAGAATTTTCATGCCAATGTCATTGCTTCAATTTTCTATAGAACTTCGTACTCTTCTAATTTTTTGTCTAAAAATAATTTTGAATTAGTATACATTGTCAGTTTGAGTTGAAATACATGAAAGAGACAAGTGTGATTAGTTGTTTTGGATAAAATTATTTTTAAGCGTCTCATTGATCTTGATGATTGAATTAAATGAAAATGTACAAGATTTGATTCAAATTAAAACACTTCTGTGAGTTTTTGAATCTAAAGAGCATACCATCATCTTTGCTCTAATTTCCCTTCATAATTGTTTATCAAACATAATGTGTTTATTCTAGAACTTATTTTGTTATGCATTTTGAGACCACATCCATGAGTTCATGTATTAATATGATGGGAGCACTTAAGTTTACCCCTTTTGGCTCTCGAAAAAAATACCTTTCCGTGCTTATTAATTCTCCTAGTGAACCCAATTGAACCTATACCACTTTTCTTTATTTATAACCTCATAAATTGACACATAGCCTTCTTTTTACGCTTAACCTTCGTTTTGGTCCTTATATCAAAGAAGCATGTGATTAGAGCATGAATGAGTGGTTATTTGTAAAAGGAAATGGGGTGACTTTATTTTGGAGATTGTTTTTAGGGATTCAATCATACGATTAGAGGTGATTTATGTATACACTATATTTTCATTCATCCTCGAGTTTATTATCTTCCAAAAAACAAAACAAAACCAAAAAAGAAAAAGAAAGAAAAAAAAAAAGAAAAATTCCCAGAAATTTGAGATTAGGAAATTTGAAAAAGCAAAAAACAAAAAAATCAATTGTTTTGATCGAGGAATGAGATGGCCTTGATTGGGTTATTTTTCTTTAGGTTAATTGTACTTCATGATATGGGATATGTTTGATAGGGAAATGATCTCGTGTTTCTTGACATGCTTTCTTTTGATATACATTACATACTACATTTACCCTCTTATCCTACCTTTACCCAAGCCATGTTTCAACCCTTGTAAAGACTCCCGGATTTTTGTTTTGAATTCATATAATTAGTTTTGGAGATTTGATAAATAAGCAAATTTATGGTAATGACATACTATATTTTGATTTTGAGAGATATTGATAAATTCCCTTAAACACTTTGAGTATATAGAATGAATTCCTTGTGAGGGTATTGAATCTTGATACATTGAAATTTGATAAGATTATTGAGTTTGATGGGATGCTTATATTTTCTCTTAAGGTTATCATACTATGATCACTTGTTTTTTGAATTATTGTTTTGGCTTGGAATTTTCAATGGGTGTTGATTTGAGATTGTTTAAAGATAAATTGAAGGAGGGTAGGAGTGAAGAGGAGAATAGTTGTGTGGCATTAGTCTAGTGAATGCTTGAGGATAAGCATTGGTTTGGTGTGAGGGAATTTGATAATGTGCAAAATGATAAATTTATTGTTGATATTATAGTTTGATTTTGGATTCATTAGTACTCTAATGGATGGTTTTATCATTTTTTATTTTTAGGTGATTGAAATCAAAAAGTTGTATCAAAATGGGTTCAATGAAGCATTTTGGAGCTAAATTGTTCAACACATCAATTTGGACCTATGAAGAAAAGGAAGAAACTTATCAAGAGAGGATAATTTTTTTTTAGTTTTAGTTTAACTTTTTATTTTAGTAAGATTTTACTTTAAGCAAAATTGTTTTAGGAGTTAATTTTTATTTTCCTATTTTGGATGAGCCAATCATTATCCCTTGGATGGAAACTTTCATTAGAATTAGAATTCCTAAAGGAAAGCTCTAGTTCGTTTTTTGCTGGACACTACATCAAGAGACAACTACTATTCATAACATTCATTCCACATTCATAAAAGAAATGGGGGCGGCTCTTGCTACTTCTCTTTTAAGGTTTTCTTTTTTTTTTTTCTTTTCAACTTCATTTATTATTTTTCTTTTGTTGAAGAACTCAAGAGCATTTTATTTTATCCATCATGAGTAGCTAGTTTCTTTTTCTGATTCAAGGGAATTTTCATTCGATTATCTTCATGTGAAGTTATGTACTTTATTTGATTTCTTGCTCTTTTTATTTAAGTATTCATTGGTTCTTAATTTTATTTTTATGAAAGTTTAATATTGGTTAATCTGACAATTTAATTCAATATTATTCTTTCTATTGCTATTTAGGAATTCAGTGATCCGTAATTGTCATATGTGAATGATATAAGTAGGAAATAGGTTATTTATGTTTATGAATCTTTTATCGATATTCATGTTTAACCTATGGAATTGATGGAACAAAATTGAATAATTACAACTATCTCAATTATTTATATTTTGATTTAACTGTTTTCACATAACTTAATGCTATCATTATATTGATATGGAACGCTATCATGTCTAGTCAATTAATGATAAATTTTGATTGGATATTGGGTTTGGTCAATTAATTTAAAAAAATATAAAATTTATTATGGCTATCCTAATAAATCTAAGATTAAATACTCAATTGCAAGAAAAATATTTTTAACCCATGATCAGTGAAACAATTGAATGTGGTGAACTCTTGGATCAGAGTTTTGGTAGATTGAATTTTCCTTTGATTTTTATTATTTTGCATTGTCAATTTATTTCTTATTTTTTAGTTGCTAATTTTTAGTTTAGAAATTTAATTAAAAACCCCTCATTTGTATTTTGGCATTAAATTAAGAAATTAAATTAATTTAGTTCCAATGAAATTCGATCTGGTATCACTATTACTACAAGTTTGTTTGTATTGGGGGAATCAGTATTAATTTGAGAGTTTTGACAACCCATCAGGCAACCATGAGATGCTCTGGTATTGATGTGTCATCGGACACATTAACAATTGCCACAGCGCTAAAAGTCAGGTGAAATAGTAACAGTCCATATCAGTAGCCAACTCAACATTTAATGACCAACTTGACACCGTTAATGGCGGAAGGACTAATGATGTTACAATTTTTTAAATTTAGGTCTTCAGTTGCGTTTTGAAATTCAATAACTAATTTGTGAATTCGCTGTAAAATTCATGGACTTTACAAGTAATTTCCTCGATTTTTTTGGAGTATCAATATTTCATCAAAGCACACACGGAACCACAACATATTTTCAAATGGCTCAATATATTCGAGGATTTTTTTAAAAAAAAAAATTGGTCAGAAGAAAACTAAACAAACAAGGGTGAAGAGGAATTGGTCCTCCAACCACATCTAAACAAATGAGAAGCAGAGATCAATATCCTATTCAGTTAGCAGCAGGAGATATACATCCATACGAGGGGTACTTAAAACTCCATCTGAATCAAAGTTCCCTTGGTTTGCCCATATATTTGCAAGATAGTCTTCCCTTATGGACATGGGTTAGCTTACAGTCCCAATCCCTAACCATCAACTAGCTGCAATCCATTATGACCACCCCTGAGGGGCTAAAGATCAGCCTCATAAAGTCAACAAAGCCTAATATTTCTTGAATTTGGCCACGAGTTTTTCCTTCATTCAGCTTTGTAGATCCCTGCACTCATAAAAGCATTGCCTCATTTTATTATTGACGAGACATACCATTAGCCTGAATGTGATTGTCACAGCACTTATAAAAACAAAATACTAATTTTGAGAATATTAAGCTAGTAGCATAAAAATAATTTATGTTTAAAAAAAAAAAAGAACCAAAAGGTAAGCTTATCTTTAGTCGTGCCACCAAGGAAGATTCAGAGAGAAGTCCGTCAGCATCTTTTGTTTCATCAGGGCTTACACATTTTGTCTTGGAAATAATTAATTGATTAAAAAAGAAAACACAAAACAAAATCAATGCACAAGTGCGAACTTATACTGGAATTTATGTACTTTGTGTTATGGTCACGAACTCACGACAGTTACGAACAAGCAAATTAAAACATACCAAGGTATAGGGCAGAGAGAACCAAAAAGATGAAGTATCGTTAACAACTATAAGATTGCTGAAAATAAAATGGGATGTAGGGACCAAAAATGCAGTGAGTTTCTTGATATTCATATACAGGAATGAGATTGGTAACAGAATTACTTATAGAGAGAGGCAGGATTTTAGAGTTTAACATTTAGTACTGAAGCACATTCATACAATATTCAATAGGGATGAGTAATTGGACCAACTACAGGACAATTACAGGACAGATGACAGGAAAAAGAAGAGCATCTGTTCAGACAATTACGGTGTCTCAATAGTGTAAAATCTAGATCGGGTTCTTGTCAGTGCCACTCTATGCCAGGAATTGGTGATGCAGGGCTTATTGGTGGACCCCTCAGCTTACTAGGCTGCCTATCTGGAGAAGAGTAAAGGTTTTCAACAAAAAGGGGTGGCCACTCTTCCAATTCTTTGAGCTGGAAACAAAAATGAGGTATATATTAAAATCTATGCTCTATCAAGTGGGGCAAATTTTCCAAAACATGAGGATAGTAATTTCACCTCCGTATTCCCTCTCGTTGGTAAAGCTGCATCAGGACATGTTGCTATATGTTTACAGATACCTGAAAAAGGAAGTCTATAAATATCAGAAATTAGGTATAAAAACAAAGGCATAAATGAATGGGGCCACTAATAGGGGACTACATTTACCTTTGTCAAAACCATGTCCAGAAAATAATCCATATCCATGTCCATCTGATGTGCTTTGATGCATTCTTCGCGATTGTGCAAAAACCCTTCATGCTCAAAAACCTCAGCGACAGCATTCAATTTATCATTGAGATTCTTTTTAGGTGCCTCCGTAAGATTAGGTTTTCAGAGTTGGTGAGATCATTGAAGGCTTTTCTGCCACCATACCGCGTCTTCACCTGAGTTTTGAAGGTAGAACCTGTTGGTTTAGAAGTTGGGTTGTTTCCAGTGTTAGTCAAATCACCAAGTGCCCTCCTTCTTGCAACTCCAGCTTTCTTCTTGGCTACAGAGGCAGCCCCTGCAGACATTTGATGGGTTAGTTAAGCAAGGATAGCCAAAACAACTTTGGAGAAAATAAATGGGGCAAAATAAAGAAACGACTGAGTTGAATTATTACCCTTATGCAGAAAACTGGAATTCTGATCGTGTATGAGGTCACTACTACTTTGTGTTGCCATTGGGGTAAAACGTCAGTCAACTGCTACGCAAAGTGACATAAACAATGCAGAACAAAGCAATTGGGCACGTAAAAACTGAAAGGCACAAATGAAGAGAATCGAAGGCAAACAAACAACCCAAACAAGCGTTAAAGGACCATCAATTGGGGTCAACCTCAAGATCCTTATAATCAAAATCAACGTTTGCTTAGTCGATACAGTCACCCTAATCATAAGCAATTACGCATGTCAAACCCCATGATTTGCTCAAGAGGTTATGTCTTGAGGAGCCAAATCTGTTTTCTCTCAAAGACAAACAACAATCGAGATATACGAAATTAGGTTTTCTCGGTCTGTGTCAGAACTAATAGAGAACATAACAATGAATCTCTTGAATCAATACAAAACCTTTCCGAATCAACACAAAAACATTTTAAAATTTAAACTAACAAAGAAAAAAAAATGACCATCCTTGAATCATGTCTGTAACATAACAACCAACGATTTAATGTAAACAAGAAAATGCAGAAATTTTTAGGGTTCACGACAGATAGAAATTACAAAAAGGTCACTCGATTGAACAATTCTTCTCGATTTCTACAGAAGACAATGATCTTCTTCTTTCTCTTCCTCTTGTTGGATTTCTTGCGTTTTCAGCCTCTCTTCTTTTGGCTTAGAGAAGGGCAACGGTTATATTCCTTTTCTCACGAAAGGTCTCCGTTTCCGTTTAATTACATGATGGCTATTCCGGTAAAGATGAGTTTTGAGCTGGGCCCTGTTGGGTCAGGCCTAGGGAGGCTTAGAGATAAGCCCAATGGTCTACATCTTGCAGAAGTTCAAACTAGGTCCAAACCCAATGGGAGCCCAAATCATGCACAGGCCCATATTTTCGAGGAATGGGCCTTTTCAGACTCATGCCCAACTTTTTTATTCTTTAGTGGAAACTTACCACGAATCGATATCCAGATTTAACCCGATTAATATAGTCAAACACTGTGAGACTTATTAAAGGGTTGGTTCTCTTAATTCTTGTCTTTCCGTTTCTAAGGTTTGAACTCAGAGTCTTGATCGAAGAGATTTAGTGTCCCATCGTTACACCATTAGGTCATTGGTCCTCATGCCCAAACTTCAATTATCCTCATTAGGGGACGTGGGGGGAGCGCACCAAGAGATTTACACAAAAGCATCTTTGAAAATTCCTTTTGAATCTATTCAAGTTATTATTGCAATTTTATTACAAAATCTGAAGTAAACATGTATTACAAATGTTTTGTTCTTTATTCTAAATCATAATGGTTACAAACAAATTCCCGTGTACAAACAAATGACAAGGTTGTAGTAGGTTTTCCGATGGCTATGTAGGATGATAATAAGCGTAGATAGCATAGAAAGTCTGCCCTGCAGTGAGCAACAAGAGCACTATGGCAGCTAGAAGCGAAAGAAATGACCATGGTGTGTTGAAATATTCATTGATCAAATTCGACCACCAAATGTGCCATTTGTTTGCGTAATATGCCTTGCAATGATCATTGATGCCCTTAATTTGAGTCGACAAATAGCAGTCATCCAAGTCATATACAATCTCTCTTCCAAGCTTGTTGAAAAGATGCGCAACATCCTCATTGCTTCCTAAAACATGATTTATGATCCCATTTTGGTGAAGAATCTCAACATCCACATATGAATTGATTATGCTGTCGAAGAACATGAAGTAGTTGGTGAAAAGGGGCCTAGCATCTTGATCACTTTGCTCATAAGCCACACAATTCAGTAGGAGCGGAACCGTGTTATCATCGAGATACAGAGTTGGGATTTCGAGTACTCGCCCTTTGAATTTTATGTCAAGTAAGTCACAGTCAGTTCTGTTTTTCAACTTAACTCTTGCCTCTTGAAGCTCGCTGACACTATGAATTAGCTGTCTTTCTTGAACAAGTGACAAGCTAACATTCTTTCGTATTTGCTTCCTCTCAAATGTTCTGGTTTTGTCTATGACAGATGAGAGGAAGGTTGAGCGGAAAACATCTAACATATGATCGAATTCCTCTTCTTGGTCCAACTTACAAATCCTATTTTCTCTTGGCAGTAGAGGATCAAAGAATGTGACGGTAATTTCTTGTAAAGATGGCTCTTCAGCTAACCTGGTGAGCAGATACAGTTCTTCTAGTACAAAGAAAGGAAGCTGATTCTCCAACATCAGTAGGTCACGCTGCAGTGTCCTTAGCATCCAACGTGTGGTAAAGATTGGGTCATCAACATATTTGCCCTGTCCCAGGAAAAAAAAATAATAAGTCTCAAATTATTCTCAAGTGTTCTGGCATTTCAGGACACAAATTAGAAGACTTCCAATGGGAGAAGATAATTTATACTAAAGCAAAAGTATCTGGCACGGCTACTTTTAGCTTTCTTTTAATTTCCATGAAGCCATGAAGCCAAGAATAAAGCAATAAATACATTTTCCTCACCTCTTTCTCACATGTGTAAAGACGCAGCAATTCAATCACGAAGCATCCATCAAGAACCATCATTTGCACAAATTCATCACTGTCCATATCAAAAGACTCAGAGTAGCGCTCCCTTGCTTGACCCTCCAAGGCTTTCATAGCCCTTTCAAGCTCCTCCAATTGCACATTCCTGTGAATTTGTGGCACCGGTCCCTCAGCTTGTACCCCGTTTTCCTTGCTTTTCCCTCCCAGAAGTCTTAGCAAGTACCGCATCTTGTGCTCCTCCATGGACTCCAGCCCTGGCTCTCCATAGTGAAAGGGTCCTATGGATATGATTTTTGGTATGAAGGAATTCCTATGGACCAACCGCATGTTCCTAGGGACCCTGTAGATGGTCCACCATCTTCCTGAGTCATAATCAAGCCCTTCCTCAAGACAACTGTTGATGTTAATGACCCATTCTGGTGTTTGATCTTGCATAGGTTTTTTACTCATTCTCGATCTGCTTATGTTGTTTATGCTCATCTTCTCTCTCCTAGATCGACCCATTTGCAACCCCTTATATACACAACAAACAGTTCAATTTAACTGGAACTCAATTGCGTTACGTGGTGCCAAATTCCGATGGATCAGATCAACATTTAAAGAGCAAACATTCTTCTGGTCACCCGAAAGATTTAGGAACTTCAAAGAACTTATAGTAGAATTCTGGTCTAAATCATTTGGCTAATAATTGAATGTTTCTTGTTTTCAAAACACATGAATTTAACGTGATAAACATTAATTTAAAACAAACGTCAGAGACTAATTTTTTTTTTTTAATTAAGCTTGGTGGTTGGAAAATACGTAACGCACTTGTTCCCAATGATTGTTCTCAAGAATTCAAATGAGCAGATATCATGAACTGCATACCGGACAGTCTCCAATGATACGTCTGAGAAATAAGCTAATAAATGCAGATGGAGAACTTTGAACAAGTTTGGCAAAGTAGTGATGCTGATGTTTTCTTCCGGACATATGTTTTCCATAAGAGTTTTGTACCGAAGCTTTGGACTTTTCGTTCCATGCTAAATAACCACGGCAGTTAAGATAAACTATTTGATTTATTCTAAGTTATTAGCAGTCAAAAGAAAGTGATCGTTCTTTGTATGCATTCTTAGCTGACAGAAGGGTTGGGCCATACCCGCATTGATGAAAGATAAATACAAGAATAAAACGTGGTAATCCTTGAAGGAAGCGCGAGAATTGCAGAGAATTATTCGAAAGAAATTCCTTCTGGCTCTTGTTTGGTTCCTGTTTACTTGTTCAATGAATTTTTGGATAAAGATGGATAAGTCCAAGATCATGGGACCTCTCAAACCAAATGCTTCTGGTCATCTGTTAATTGACACAAGTTTGGATACTCCAATAGGCTAAAACAGCAAGAGGAGATTCCAATTGCTCGACTCATGTAGGGTCAGTTCAACTATATCGGATTTGTTTTGATGAGTAAAAGCCCATATTTGCAAGGAAAGGAAATTGGAAGTTTTTTGTGCCCACAAGTGGACAAACCATTTGCAGGCAGACTGAAAATCAACTGAAAAGTACTTGAAGAGAGCAATATGAGGCTTGGCCAAAAAAGGAACTTTCCTTGGATAATGATTGAAGACTTGACCCTGAATGGTTGTTCAAGGTTTCCAACATCGGCCCCTCTCAAAAGCAGATGATATACCGAATTGCCTTTTGAAACAAAGCAACATGTCTCTCCTTTTCAGCTTTTGTATTTTACATTAAACAACCACATGTTAGCCGACCTAGTGCTGCAAACTGTAGACGAAATCAGATAAATGATTGGTTGCCACTAATGCATGAACTATGATTAATTTGGACCAAGTGAGGCACAATCAAGGAGCTGCCTGTGTTTTGCGCAATAGCAAGAGGGGAGAGGTGCTAACGGACAGTTGATTTAGTAAAAAAGATGCTGGATCTCTTAAATAATACTTATGTTAGAATCTTTAAAATGAAAAAAATTACGTTGGGAGAGTCTCCTTTAAAGAGGGTCTGACAGCAACTCATGTTTGATTAATCGGAATATAATTCTAAATATTTATTATAGAGGTGTTCATAGATTCGGTTTTTAAGTTCTTTGGTTAATTCGATTCAGTTTATTTGGTTTGCTATTTTTTAAACCGAAAACCAAATCAAATTCAATTAAATTCGAAATTCAATTTTCGATTTAAATTTGAATTGAACCGAATAAACCGAATTTAATTTTTGAGATCTAAATTTTCACATGAACCTGATTTAACCGATTTCGAATTGATAAAATCGAATTTGAATGAATTTATTTTAGCTGATATTTTATTATTTGCTTTAAAAATAAAATTATCGATCAAAATTTACATAAGAAAAAAAAGAAAATAAATAATAAATAATCAAAATAAACAAAAAAGGGATAATTAAAATTTCAATTCAATTTTTAATTCGAATTAGTATTAAATATCTCAATTCGAAATTCGAATCAAAAACCGAATTCCGAATTCAGAATTTGATTTTAATCGAAAATTGATTCATAATCTAAAATCCAATTTAAATTTAATTTGATTTACTTACATTTTCAATTATAACCGAATATTGCATATCTCTAATCGATTGATGAAGAAAAAATAAAATAAAATTTAAATTTTAAAAAGAAAATGGAGGAGGGAGAACAAGGAGGCACTGGTTTTTTCTCTTGCCCACGGCCCACCATTTGTGAAGATGAAGACATCTCTTGCTCTCGGGCGTAGCGTGAAAATTACGGAGTCCCTTAATTAATCTAGTGGTTAAGAATAATGAATGCCCGGCTGCAACGTGTCATGTAGTGAGTTGGCTATGAAAACCACCATTCAAACCATTTGAACGGCAAGTTGTTTACTTTTGGTAGGTAAAATTAGGCCAATTCTTTTTCACGATACCGTTCTACAGTCTTTCCTCTCTTTTTTTTTTTTCTTTTTTTTCCTTAGCTCCCATTATCGATATTCAAATCAATATTAAAATTAATTCGATTCAATCATTTATGAATTTTTATTTAAAAGATAATTCTTCTAATATAATATTTTTATTCATAAATTTTGAATCCAAAAAATTGTGATCATGTATTTGTAAATAAAATTTATTTGATTTTTTTCTCGTTTTAGGATTAATTAAACAGGATAAAATAGTTATTAAAAAATAAGTAATTGTAAACACAAAATTTCTGTAGGGTTCGTTTACAATTTTTCTTTCTTTTTTCTCTTTCTTTTTTGTTACATAAAAGGATAACATGGATTACTAATATTAGTCCCCCGTTTGAGTGTTATTATGGGAGTATTTACTTCTCTAAAATTTTCAATTTGATATGTAGCTTCCTACAGAGTGCGAATTTATCATAAAAAATCTATTAAAATATCAAGTAACTACAAAACACTTTTTAAATTCATACAATCTGAAAACATTTTCACAAACAAATTCTATTAATCAGATAGCAATCAAGAATTTTAGGGTTTTAGATCATGTGTCATATCCACTCACCCAACGAGCTTGACTGGATGATGATAATAAATAATCAAAAAAAAAAAAAAGTTCCCCTCATCTTTTTCCTATTCAAATCTGATAAAATATTTGTGTACAACTGAATAAAGAAGAAAGAAAGATTTCATCTCTGAGAGTTAAATTACTTTAGAGTCAAAATAGGCAAAGTAACCGATACCAACAAGGCTTGAATGACTAAAATTAAATTCAATAGAATTATTTTTTGGTGGGCACGAATTATTTCTTTTACAAATTTATAAATTATATAAAAATAATAGTTATGATATCATAAATAGAAGTCCCAAAAACTATAAGGGTTTAATAAAAGTAATTCAAAGTTTAGACTTTTGAATAGAAAAATTTTTATTACTTAATAAATTTATAAATAGAAATTGATACACATATTTTTTGCTTTCTAAGCAAACTTTTCAATTTTTCTATTTTCTCTATGCAAAAATGAGGAAAGGTACCATAATAAAAGTAGACTTGGGTCTAGGTATAGATTTTTCAAGTTGAGATAAGCAATTGGACTGAAAAAAATGTCCCCGAAATTTATATTAATTCGGTGTTCCGATGAGTCCAACCCCATGATCTCAGCTGAATGACAAACATCCCAAATGCATCCTCAAGTCTTACACGCGACCATGGTTGGTGAAGAGTCAAAATCGAAACCCTATATTTTATAATTGGAAGACCAAGAACTAGAATCAAAATTAACATTGTGGTTTGGTCCTAATTTTGGTTCCAACTTATCACAAATCAAATTCTAATTTGATCATTTTTTTTGTTACAGAAGGGTCGAAAAAATTACAAAAAATATACGCGCTTATAAAAATTCGAACAAGAGTTTTTTATCACTCAGGTGTTCTTACAAAGACCTAATGTGATCTTTTTTATTGTACAATTTTGTTGAATTAATAACAAAAAGATAGCATATATGATATTAATTATTTAATAACTATGTTATTAATACATAAAACGATTACACTCTTTATTGAAAAATTATTACTTATAATAAATTTTATTTATTAAAATAGATTTGATTCTAATTCAAAAAATTAAGTTGCCTGCATGAGTTTAGAGAAAACAAAACTCATATAGTTTTCCTAGCTTAATTAGTGAATCACCTTAATTGCTTCTGCCCATTTCAGTTGTTCCGCCTTCAAAATTCTCATATAACTTTTCATTGCTTTTCTTTAGCCAACTCTTGTTACCCTAATTTTGCTTTCACGCCAATTGTCACCACCCGCTTCAATTTTATTTTTTTTTTTTCCATATGTATTTTCTTTTCAATTTTTGATTTTGAACTAAAATAACTCCATTTTCGATTCTAATTCCAATTTCAATTTGGTTCTAGTTTTGCCGGGGCACTAAAATTATTCCAATTTTGTTTGAAACCAAGAACTATTGATTGGTTTCAATTCTGATCTTGAATGATTACGGATGAGCCTTGATTAGATTCATTATTCGTGTCTCTATAATAATTTTGTGATAACAATTTAGGGTTTGTTTATAATGGATGTAAAAGACTTTCAAAGGAGAAATATATTCATTTGTTTGGAAGGAGAATGGTGAGTGTAAAAACCGAACAATGAAACTGTCTTCATCACTGCAGATTTTAGGAGTCCAAAAAGCACCGGAGCCCTCGGGGATGAGCATGGCCAGGCAGCTTGGCCCCGCTTGCCATATAGTAAAGTCCGGATAGAGATTTCAAGTCCTAGACTGGCTAAGATGACTAATCCTAAGCAGGCTAGACTTATGATATAAAACATAGTGAAAAAGCTTAGAGTAACATGCGATAGTGAAGCAAAAGAATACTTATTCTACAAAAGCAGGGAGTTATGATGTTAAGCAGGCCACACGACATGATTGCTGACATCTATGCGAGTGATTAATGGGGTACCACATTGATATTATGCATTTTCTTTCCCAAGGCCTGCTGTACCGATTTTCAATACCGTGATTGCTTGCAACATTCAAATGCTCTATTATGTACAAGGATTCGATTGTGGCCATGGGTGTCCCACCCAGAGATTCCTTACTTGTCAACTTATCCATCCTATAATATTTTCATTTAAGTATTTCGTTCTAAAAATAAAATTGGAGAAAACAAACAAAACCCATGATTGCATTGCGTCCTTCCTCAATGCCCACACGACAACTTCCTCTCCCTTTCTTCCTACTTTGTTTAATTTTGTTCTGATGTTTTATATGCTGAGGGAAATATTAGTGATACCATGCTACCATTCACATATTTGTGTGACCACTTGATTGTTCTTTTGAAATGATGCAATTTGTTTACAATGAAATACGGAAATAATGGAATTTTCATAATGGCCATAATCAAGCCATCAATCGAGTGGATCAAAATAGCCAATAGGTTATGATGTTTCAGAGTGAGAGCCCACATTGTCCACATCTTTGGCATTAATAATAATAATAATAATAATAATAATAATTTATTATTAACACAATTAAGGAACCATTTGAAATTATTTAAAAAAAAAAACTGCTTATAAATACTTAGTGTTTATAAGTAACTTTTTAACTTATAAGTTCATTTTAGTTTTTTTAAAAAATAAATTGTTAACTAATTAGATAAACGCTATTTAAAAATAGTTAACTATTTGATAAAATAAGTACTTATAAATTATATAAAATAAATAAAATACTATAGCAGGCATAAAATACTTTTACATAACTATAAAATACATATTTTAAAAGTGAACAGTATTATAATTTAAATGATAGAAAAAAAATTAAAACAATTCAGCTAAAAACAGATAAATGAAGTAAATAATTTTTATATTTATTTTTATAAATAAAAATATATAATTTAAATTAACATGGTTTACAATAGAATTCATAATCATAAATATATTATAAAAGTCGGAGTCAAAAATTTTAGGATGGGGAAAGAGATGTATTATAGAAAAATATGTAAGTTGACATAATGAGATTTTTTAAGATTAGTGAAACCCTATTATTAGATGAAAATATAAAGTCTGTGGTATAATTGTAATTTTTGTTAAAATATAAAGAGTAAAAATATACTTTTATTGGTCAAATTAGTTTATTTTATTTATACTTAAAAGCCCTAAAATGAAAAATCTGATAGGAGCGGCTTATTTTTTTTACTTATAAGTATTTTTTTATAAATTTTAATTACCAAACAGTTAGAATTTTAAATTTAACTTTATAAACTAATTTGATTAGCTTATAAACAATTCCAAACACCCTCTAAGTACTCAATCACACCGGGTGAGCAAAGAATCTGAGGGTCAAAAGGCTCTTAGCCCGGCCTGGTCACCGGCCATATTTCTTGGTCCAATTCTAACACCCTGAGTTCTTAAATTGATAATTTGAATATAATTCTTAGTTTAACTACCAAAGTTGGTGACCCTTTTTGGCATTGTGCTTCTCTTCTGCGCCACAACTTGCTTAGCAACTCTATAAAACATACCAATTTGGAATGAGTTACCATTATGAGTTCAACGCCTTTCCATTAATGACAAATTAAAGAAAAAAAAATCTGATAAAAAAAATGTGAATGAGCAACATTGGTAATCAAAATACTCCCTTCGAAGCAGGTATGGAAACTTCCTACTAACTAAAGTGCTTATGTGTCCTTGTCTCTTAGAATTCCTCCAATAAAATTTACTTCAATATGTCCATCATTTCTCCGCAGGTAACTGCCAAAATCTAATGACTTGAAATTTGAATAGGCAAACAAATCCTTTTCTCAAGAATTTGATCAGAATAGCATTATTTCTCATCTCAGCTCAGCAGACAACTCAAAACCCAAAGAAAAAAGTGCCTTACCACTCTAACTTCAGATCAAAACCCAAAGAATAGCGTTATTACTTCGGTGATCATCCATAGTTTTATGTCCAATCCAAACAAATAGAAAACATTTAGATCAAATCAAAGTCTTTCTTTTTCTCTTTTTGGCTAAACAAAATTAATATTTAGTTATGTAAATAACTCTGTCTCTGATGCTACACTTTGGTAATGGGATTTCCATTGGTTCAATTTTTCTAAAAATTTGTCAAGAACCTGAGCTGATGATGACCAAAATGGACCCACCCATATGTTGAAATTATGGTCAAATCATGAAAGATTTCATAGTCTATTACGACAGATTTCATAGTCTATGACATAAAGCATAGGATAGATATGCTTTGCTTCAAAGCACAAAATTAAAAAAGTGATAAAAATGCATTAGGCTTCAAAGCAATATGCACAACTCATACACACGAACAAAGATACACTATTACATAGAATGTTAAAAATTAATGAGGAAGCATACAAACCAAATGCCATTTCCGCTGAAGTGCAGTGCAAGACATCTCATCTCTTCTCTCTCTCTCTCTCTCTCTCTCTCTCTCTCTCTCTCCACCAATTGAAGCCCTGCCCTTGAGGTTGGGCATATGAATGGCGTAAAGCGAAATTAAAACAAAACCCTTGCGTGCCGGAAACCTTTGACGAATGAAAGCAAACCCCATCTTATAATCTGGTGACCTTATAAGAATTTTTATTTTCCAATTAGCACTTTCACTATCAGACTAGGTTAGAGAGAGGGAGAGAGGGAGAGAGAGGAGGAATTGGAAGGTGATATGTGTAACAAAGAGTAAAGCTGGGAAAGCCTGGAGAATTGTCGGGACTATTGGATTGCATCAATGAAATTACGACGATTCTCGCACTCTCAACACATAGAATGAGCGATTCGGTGTACAGAGTAGAGACGACGTCGCGTTTAGCTCAATGGAGGATCGAGAACCTTGCTTCTTGTACCTATCGAAAATCCGACCCTTTCAAGATCGGCAAGTGGAACTGGTTCGTCTTCATTCCTTCCTATTTCAATTTTACTTGTGAAATTTTTGTTTGATCAATGATTAATGATGTCGGGATTTCCATTTGCAGGCATCTGTCGGTTGAGAAAAGTAGAGTTTTGTATGTGAAATTGTATCCCGAGATATCCAATTTGACGAGAGATCAACCTCCGATTGCGTCTTTTGTTATCAGAGTCCTCACTTCTGTTGGTGATCGCAGAGTTCTCCATCACGCTGGTATGCTTTTCTTTTTCTTTGGCCTAATTAATGACCTCTCTCTCTCTCTCTCTCTCTCTCTCTCTCCGCGCGAAATAAATAAATTCCTTACCCTACATCCCTAGAGTTAATATAAAAGTTCTCTATTTTATCTAAGCGCTTCATGGAACATGGATGCTTGCAGAGGTAACAGACAAGAAGATCAAGAATAGTGAAGACTTTGTCTGGCCAATTGAGATCCCTTTTTCAGGGAAGCTCATCATCGACGTTGAATTTCTTGATCTCAAAGTCGCCAATCCAGACGTGAGCTACTTCATCTCCTTCTTTGCAATCATTTTGCGCATAAAGAAGCATCTATAATAGCTGTTGCCATTTTTAGCATAGATTTTGAATAAAGGACTTAAGAGGAAGAACAAGGGCTGATGTTTGTGCCCAAATTCTTGGAATTAGAGGCTTTCCAGCTTTCCCTTCTAGATTACCAAAATGCATAATCTTAGCTATGATACATGATGGGATAATATATGTAAGAACAACCACTGCATTTTGCAGTCACCCAAAACAAAAGTGAAGCACAAAGCCAAATAAGGCGGAGTGAATAAGAGTTGGTATGGATGACTAGGATCACTAGTAAGGGTTGGTGGCATGTACCCTAATCATGAAAAATGCAATCTTCTTTCTGTCAAACAGGACGGTGAACCTTGCTCCATCTGGGCTGAAGGATTCACGCAGGCAAGGTCGAATGCAACAGCTCTCACTTCACTGGGACGAATGCTGTCAGAAAGCATCCACACAGATATCATTATTAATGCCTCTGATGGAAGCATTGCTGCACATCGCGCTGTTCTAGCTACCCACTCGCCTGTTTTCCATAGCATGTTCTCTCATGACCTCAAAGAGAAAGAACTCTCCACTGTCGACATTTCTGATATGTCCATTCAAGCTTGTCAGGCATTTCTCAATTATATCTATGGTTGCATTGAACAGGAAGAATTTATAACTCATAGACTGGCACTTCTTCGAGCAGCTGATAAGTATGATATCACTGACTTAAAAGAAGCTTGCCATGAGAGTTTGCTCGAAGACATCAATACGAGTAATGTGCTTGTGAGGCTCCAAAATGCTTCTCTATATCAATTGCCGAGGCTGAAGACCAGCTGCATGCAGTATCTTGTGAAGTTCAGTAAAATATTTGACATCAGAGAAGACTTCAATGCCTTTCTGCGCAATGCAGACATTGACCTTGTAGCAGAAGTCTTCCATGAAGTTCTGGCTGCCTGGAGAGGTTTCTAAGATTCTCCCACAGATCAAAGGCAGTTGCCCTTGTGTTGATACATCATTCCGGTGCCCATGGAAGTGGTGTTAGATAATTGATTGTTGGCAGGAGTTTAAAGGAAGCAGAAACATTCTTTTGTTCATTAAGGATTTCAGTGTCTCCAAATGTACAGATATTGGTAATTATGATACAGAGTGTTCTGTCCTAGCAGGAGCACTTATTGTCAATATACAATATAATTTCGATGATTTAGGTTTGCCATGCCATTTATTGAGAAAACTACATATTTACATCATCAAGAGGCAATTTATCACAACGTATGATCCATTCTGGGATTTATGCAGATGATGCAAACATTAAACGGTTATCTTATAAGCTAACCTAAAAAGATTTTGAGGTAAAAATTCAAGCCACTAGTTAGAAAAGCATTTCAAAGATTTAAACATGTTAATACACCAGCTTATAAAATTCGTCTTTCCTTGACAGCAATCATCGATCAAAATACATACCGGATGTATAGAGTCACATATAGCACACAGAACTAGCACCTTTAAATTCTATTGCCAATGGTCAGCGCATTCATAATTTCCACACCAACCATTGAAAAAAGGCAACGGCAGGATATGACATCAAAAAAATAAAAAATAAAAAATAAATGGAAGAGCAGTTTCCCTCATGTTCCATTGACAGATTGGACAGGAAACACCGATCTTGTAAAAACACACCACCCACTAAGCCTACCTAACAGGGAACAAAGAAAATGAAAAAAGATGGCTGTTGACTAGAAGGGAATAGACAGAAAAGGACATTAACTACAAGGAGATGATCACAAATTGTTAAAAAATATATAAATATCCTTATAATGCAGCTCTTAAACCATGCTAACCATAGTTCATTGGGTAAAAATAATGTCTGAGATTCTCATCAATCTTTTTGCCTATTCAGTTGACAAATACCAAAATCAAATAGAGGAGTCTTGACAAAGTAGTTAGGCCTCAACTGTTAAAAGAGCCATTAGGGCAGGGGTTTCGGTGCAGACTTACAAATTTAAATTCAGCTTTGATGCCAACAGCACGGAGATCGAGATGCTGTGTCCTGCTTGGAAAATTGACTGGATTAGATCGTGTAAGCATCATTCAGCTGGATTGAGCTTCGTAAATCAGTACAAAGTCAGCATTGATTAGGCACCTAAATCTAGACCATTCAAAGAACCAAAAATGAACTAGTTAAAACAAGATTTAAAACCAATTTCAATCAAAAAAAAAAAAAAAAGAAATCATCAATAGAAGTTAGGTTAGTTCACAGAAGAGGAAAAACAAATAATGTATTATGTATACACAAACACCCAGGCAGCTAGCTTCAATTAAATTGGTGAAAATTCTATGATTTAAAACACCCTGTAGACCAATACTGCAAGCATGATATTCTAGCGTCTTGGAGGTGGATGTTGGTGGATGCCACAGATGTAGAGCTGACATTCGAGATCCCTTCTAATTGTCACACTAAAAATACAATTTGTGAAACAAATAGGGGAAACAAAATGTAAAACAGAGCACATGGTTATGTAACAGGAGTTGAATGAGATGCTACTCAAAAAGAATGCGCAAATTGTAACCCCAAGAAGAAAAGAAAAACAGAGAAACTCAGAGTTGATCATGTATTCCATCCAATTTAATGCTGAATTTGTGGAATCATCCCCAATTATTTTCAAAAACCTCCACAAAGATTCTGAGATCTTAGGATACTAGTTGAGCAAGACTAGATAAAATTCCAATGCATGGATGAAAAAAATTTCCACCATTCAAACATATTTGGTCTAGTCGGTCAGTGGTTGGTTGAATTATGAAAACAGTAATAGTTATCTTGAATAATAGCTGTAAGCCGCACTGACCAAAATGCCCTACAAAACCATTTCACTTGGCATGGTCTTGAAAACTTGCAAGGGATTTCAGTTGGCAAGCAACACATATCACTTGCAACAAAGATAAAGACATGACCAAGTGCAGTGAAATTAAGACATAAACAATGAGACTCCGGATCAAGGCCAATGAGAAATATCAGGCCAGGGAATTCGTATTCAATGTTTTGCAAGTAAGCAACAGCCTTCACCAATATTAGTTGGCTCAATTGGAAGCGAGCTGAGTTCCCTTAACCATATTCGTGTGTTCGACTTTCCATAGGTACGAAAAAAATCACGTTGAGAGACCTCCCCCGAAAAGGGTCCGACAATAGGTCGATCCGGATTAGTCGGGGCGAAACTCCGAATACCGGATGAGAAACCAAAAAAACAAAAAAGTAAGCAACAGCCTTCTAAATGAAGTCTGGCGTTGAAAACCAATCATTAGATTGGATGGGTACAAGGAAAGTTTATTAAGATCTTACAAGTATGTGTTTGCCGTCCTAGCGAAGAGATTCAATATTACTGTCTAATTTAATGGTGGGTGGCCAATCTTTCAGTACAGCAAAAATTCTTTCAACTGAGAATACCTCAATTTATCCCCCATAACAGCATGACTTGCCAACTTTTACCAAGGCACAAAAGGATTCAAAATGTAAACGGTGAATGTTATGAGCAATCCAATTATAGGATTCTTTCACAAACAGTTGTCTGTTGTCACCTTATTTGACTGGATCTAAGATGAACCTGGGCCACCAAAATTATCCAATGGCAAGAGCAGATTATAGAAACATAAATCATGTCCTTTGCAGTTACAGATGGCACCGATGCTGTGAAATCATGTACGGTGCAGTTTCCAAAAGATTTTTAAAGTTCCTTTCGGAGTACATGAAGAAGAAAATCACTAATCCTGACTGTTGCATACTCTCTTTGACTGACCATTTGATGCTAGTAAGACCAATTTATGCAGTTTAAACCAACCAAAGTTTAAAATTAGCCTGATCTTTCATGCCATTCCAGTTGAAACGTCTCTACTGAAACCTTGAAGTTACAATTCAGGAATATTAAGTCATTCACAAAAGGTTCGGTCAAAGATGATTTGAGCACTAAAGCATGTGAAGAAAGGTGACTCTTCATAACGGAAGTGGAAGGGAAAGAGAATATATGTTGAATTTCACCCGCACATTCAGGGAAAATCAGGAAAATGGACAGGCAGGAGAAGCACAATACCAGTGTTGGTGATCCAAATTCAGAGAAAAGTCAGAAGAAGAAGAAGAAGCTCAAGAGCAACACTCATAACGACGAAAACCCAAGACCTGGTGCAATTTAACAGTCAAGCTTGAGAAATGGAAAGTGCTCACTACCAGGTTGAGTACCTAACAAAGTCATCATTCAATCTTCTTATCTTCCATTTAGAAACATATTTTATGAAGATCAGGTAGATCAATTTCTTGAACCATCTCAAGCTTGCTATTCTTTTTAACATGCTTGTATATTATATGGATGGGTGGCTAATGGGATTCAATTCTTCGGCATAAAGTGTGGGGGGTTCTATTCTAACCTTTTTAGGTCCTCAAGCTCATCGAATTCTCTTACATTTGTAACATTATTAGGCTCATTATCCCATTACTTGGGATCAATGATATTATTCTTTTTTCTATTAAGGTAACAATCAGCTTTGTATGAACATTTCAAGTCAACATTTTGATTTATACCATCTCAACCACATTCTTTTCTTGCCTGCAAAACCTTTCCTCATTCATTGTCTCCAAAACAAAAATCACTTCTCTTCTCCCTTTAAGGGCAGGCATCTCCAGTTTGTGTTCACCTTTAATTTCTCCCTAGTATCCGCCAGAGACACTCCAAACGTTGCTCTCAATTGCTCCACATAGTTTAGGATGAAGCAAAACCAATCCAGCAATATCTACATCAGTCATTTCACCTCACATTAATATCATATCTATAGATGCCAAGTACCACATTTGATTTACCTAAAAGATCAATGTGATTCCAAGCCATATCACTTCATTGGAGTAACAATAAATTCCCAACAATCTCAAATATGCAGTCTAAAAAAGAATAAACTTGTTAGAATGTCATTGAATCCAAGTATCCATCCAATTACGTCAACTAAAACATGATCCTTAGTGGATGTCAAAATGCTACCACTCCTAATTGAAGCCCTACCCAAATTAAGTTACTGATATTATAAGAAAAATATATATATACAGACAGCAGAAAACATTCTATGAAATCAAGAACACTAGAAGAAAATATCATAGCATTTGCATTTTGCAGCAGAAAAATGTGCAATCATGTCAAATTTGTCACACATTTCTTTAATTGATATGGCTTAGAGAGATTATGAGTAGAGGGCATCAATCATTAAAACAAAATTGAAGTCATGAACTAGGACTTACCCGGCTGCTGATTTCTCAGACTTTGTTGAGTTTTCCTTCTTGCTCCGAGAGAGAGAGAGAGAGAGAGAGAGAGAGAGAGAGAAGCATCACCACAGCTACAGGCAAGTGGAGTGGAGGGAATATTATTGGGAATCACACCTCCAAACTCTTCCCAGCCAATCATATTCCTGATATTTTAATTTCAAGCCTCCCTCTCCCCTTTTTTTTTTCTGGTTTTCGGTCTCCCTATCCTCTTTTTTTTTTTCCATAATTTGGTCACCGTTCAATAGTTAAAATTATATTTTAATTGAATTGAATCGATCTTCTATTAAATTCAAAATAAATAAAAAAAATCTTTCATTATAATTATTTTATGTTACCAAAAAAACTTAAATTCAAATCCAAATACAATACCGATTCTATTTGCACCCGACTGCGGTGGTCTCTCGTCTCCCTTACAAGCCGTGAAAGCGAAACCACACCGACATGGGCTCAGGTTGGATTCAGGCCCGGCCCAGTTTCGGATAAGGTGAGTATGAGGAAAAAAATGGATTTACCCAATTCAAATAAACAGGCCCATATTGAAAACTTAATTAAGCGATCCCTGTATGCATGCTAGCTTTTTTTTTTACTAAATTGCATTAAATTTATATTTCAATCAGATTTAAATATTATCAAATTTAATTTAAGAAAAAACTCTCACAACATAATTTTTTCTCCATTTCTCAAGTTTCAAGTCTTTTTTATTTTTGATACAATTCTAATCGATATCTAGAATTATGTTCCGACTAATCCGGTCCATGTGTTACGATGACCTATTTTGATCAAAAGCTCTAACACTTTTATCTACTAAACTGACTATTTGTTATTATCTTAACTCTCTTTTTAGGAAAGAATGCACTTAATTTACTAAATGCATTCTTGTTCATGAATTTTTATATGATTAATTGACGCCATCGTTAAGGTTGAAATAATAAAATTCAATTTTGACATAATAATAATATTAAATAGCTCTAAATTAATCAAATGAGGATGTATTTTATTATTTTGATTATTGACCTTTTCAATTTATATAAAATTTACATCATAAAGGTATTGTTGCTGATCCAACCAATTAAAACTCAAACTTTGTGTGTAAAAAGGAGGGGTCATTTATTTGAATTAATTGCATGATGTTGCTTTTGAAATATATACACGTGTAAACTAACATTTCATTGGTCTAGTGGGAAGAGTACTAGAACCTCATACCAAATGCTCGGCTTTGAGTCTTGGGAGTGACAAAAGTAACATTGAAAGAGTCCCTCCGAATGAGAACCCGATTGCGACTCGACTTATATTAGTCAGAATAAAATTCTGAATACTAGGCGATAGACCAAGTTCAAAACACTAAATATATATATATATATATATATATATAGACACACACACACATATAGATATAACTATAAGACAAGTGGGATTGAGAAGGGCAAGAGGGGTCGGCACATTATTGGTGGACAGTGTAACAACTATTATCCATAATGGTTAATAGTTAATTATGATTAGTAAAAATAGTTTGTAGTTAACTATAAAACTTAGTAGTTAGTTAGGAAAATAGTTAGTAGTTATTAAGATTATCGAAATGGTTAAATAGTTAATAAAATTAATTAGTAAAATTAATATAAATAGCCATCTCTAATACATATAATGGAATAAAATGGAATTGTAATAAATCTCTCTTTGTCTCTCTCTCTTTCTCTCTCTAGCTCTCTCTCTCTATCTCTTTTTCCCTGTCTTCTCTCCCTAATTTCTTTCTTTCTCACTCTATATTTTACTACTCTAAAATTGGGTTGTGACAAATTGATATCAAGAACAAGAACCTCGTATGCGAGAATGGAAGGAACATGATAAAAGAATGAACGCTCTCATAGCAAGCATTGATGACAAATTGAGCATTCTATTTAAAAAGTATGGTATCGATGGGAATATCAACATTTTGGTGGAAAGGGAGCGAGAAAATGAAAAAAAAATGGAAAGCAACAAAACAAATCAAATGGTTGAAGAAACGATACCAAATTTTATGGAAAAATAATGTATTAAAATATTTTCTAAATCTCTTATTTTACTTACTCTTATTAAAGAAATGTTAAGAATAAAAGAATTTTAATTGTCCAAAAAAGAAATTATTGATGGTGGGTTCTTACCAAAGTTTTCAAAAATTAAACTTCCATTATCCAAGAAAAAAATTTAATGGTGAGTTTTTGCCAAAGTTTTCAAAAATTAAACTTTCATTGTTCATTGGATAAAATCTTTCATCAAAAAGAAGTTCAAGAAAAGTTTTTCCCACATTCTCCCATCTCTATTTTGCTCTCACTTCTCTCTTAGAAACTCAACTCATATCTATAGTTTGTTTTCATCATCTTATCTCTCAATACAAATATAAATCTTGATTCAAAATTCATAGATTCAAGTCTCAATTCTTGGTTTTCCATCATTGAAGACAAGAATGTCTTTAAAGGGGGAAAATATTATAATAATTATTAATCATAATGGTTAATAATTAATCATGATTAATTAAAATAGTTAGTAGTTAAGTGTAGAGCTTAATAGTTAGTTAGAAAAATAGTTAGTAGTTATTATGGTTCGTGAAATGGTTAAATAGTTAGTAAAATTAGTTAGTAGAATTAATATAAATAGTAGTCTCCAACACGGAATAAAATGGAATTATAATGAAATCTCTCTTTGTCTCTCTCTCTCTCTCTCTCTCTCTCTCTCCCTCTCTCTCTCCCTAATTTCTTTCTTTCTCTCTCTACATTTTACTACTCTAGAATTGGGTTGTGACAGACGGCAATCCATAAGTCTAAACTCACTATCAGTGGCAAAGCCACGTTGAAGGGTGTGGGGACAATTACCCCCACTAAAAACAAGTTTATTACTTTTATATATTAAATAGAAAATTATCCTCACACTTAAAAAAAATTACCCCCACAAAAAAAAAAATTGTGTTTGTGGTTTAAAAATAAAATATTTTGATCTATGAAAATATTTTGTCCCCACTAAGCCCTACATCCGCCATCACTCACTACTACATGTACAACACAACCATTCTTTCATTCAATCATGCTAATCTCTTTCCCATTTGACATTCCCACCTAAGGTTATATCTCATTTTTTTTTCCTTCTTATTCTTCTTGATCTTCATTTTCAGAGTTTAGCCTCCCACAATTCACAATTTCAAAATGTAGCCTCACATTGGTTCTATTCTGCAGACCTCCAAAAGATGGCTTGAGATCAGAATGTTGGATAGCACAAATTTTAGGGCATTGTAAAGGGTTATCCTGTTCTTGAAGGCACTTTTGGCAATGACATATTTATATTCAATCAAATATATTGCATTGAGCCTACAATTAAGGTATCTGATCTTGCTTCCTGTCGCTTCCCAATGAAAGGTATTGGACCTGGAAAGATGTTGCTTTGCTATTACTACACTGACTTTGTAAAAGTTATGGTGTTCTTCTCCATAAGAGAGAAACTCTTTTGTCAATTATGTAATTGTATTATAATACAAGAGAGATAGAAGAAAAACAATAAGATTTGTTAAAGAGAAAACCTTAAAACTTTTAAAAGATAAATATTACTCTCGAAAAAAATATTATTATTAAAATATGTCAAAATAATGAAATACTACAAATATTTATAAAGAATATAAACTTCATAAATTAGGAAACTAATTAAGACGTTAAAATAATTAAGAAATTAGTAAAATTAGAAAACTAAAAACTAGAAAAATTAGAAAACTAAAAAAACTAAAAAATTTTAAAATTTAGAAAATTATAAAAATTAAAAACTAACTAAATTAACGAATTTCTTTTCCTTTTCTTGAACCACCCGAATAATTATTAGAAATTTGTCTCATATCAGTCCCCCTTCTCGAAAAGAACTCATCTCGAGTGATACTTCTGATGACTTGTAACCATATTCTCAACTCTCTCCTTTAATTTTTTTGTCCAAAAATATATGTTAAACACTATAGATATCAAAGTAACTGTTTGAATTGTTATAACCAGGTAATCATAGTCAACTTTAAATTCTTCTACCTCATCTACATGCTTGTCTGAATTAGAGTGACCATAAACTCGCCCTCGAGTGATACTTTCGATGACTTGTAACCATATTCTCAACTCTCTCCTTTAGTTTTATTGTCAAAAAACATACGTTGAACACAATAGATATCAAAGTAACTATTTGAATTGAAGTTAATCATAGTCAACTTCAAATTCTTCTACCCCATTCACATACTTATCTGAATTAGAGTGACCGTAAACTTTACTATTTGCTAAATCAATTTTGAAACATTCAACTTCCGAATAAGAAATATTCACATTCTTTCTAACTATATTGCGAATTGGTTCTACAATACTACAAACTTTCACTATACCATATGTAATACTTAGTAGCAAGGGGTTGAATGTAAAGTAGTTATGAGATAATAATACCAGAACTTCATATGACGGATCTTTTAGATTTTTCAAAAAACTTATTTCTGTCTAACTTGTGTTAAATACCTCCACTTTTTTCTATGTCTCAACCTCTAATGAAATAATGGTATTTGGTTTTAGTGAGCTAATGTTCTCCATACCATGCAAAATGAGTTTAAATATACACATGGAACAAGATTATCCCTATTGTTTTGAAAGAGTCTATTCTGTTTTGTATCTTCTCGTTTAGGGATCAGCAACACCTTTCTACCCACTAGGGTCTGCATATTTTCGTCTTCTCCATCTGGCTCACAGATCCCTTCTTCCTCATCAGTAGACCTTTCGTCATCCTCCCTACCATAGCCGGCCAGATAAATTTGATGGCGCTGAGGGCAATTGTTAGACTAATACCCAACTTGCATGCACCTGTAATACTTATTTCCCGTTGGTTTTGAGTAAGGGTTGTTGTTGGCTGATTCTTTTCTATGCTCATTCTCTATCATATCTTTCTTCACAAATTCAAAACTGGACTATGTACTAACTCTCGGGCTTGCCCTAGATGCCTCACCTAGGGGTTTACGGGTACCTTTATTTTCATAATATTCTCTAAACCTCATTGACTCTACTCTTTGAGACATATTCAGAACTTCGCTGAGGGTTAGAATGATCTGACAGTCAATTTTATCACGGATTGCAAGTTTCAACCCATAAATATATTTCATTACCTGTTGACCTTCAGTCTCCATCAAATTATTCCGTGTCGATAGTCATAAGAAATCTACTATATATTCAGCCACAGATTTTTGTCCCTGTATCAAGATTTGGTATTGATAGAACAAAAACTTATCATAATCTGGAGGAAGAAATCTGGCCATCAGCATCTTCTTCATCTTTGGCCAAAGCCTTATTGGTTGTTTTCTTAAACGTCTTCACTGGATCTGACTCTGTTCCCACCATGATGAACCTCCACCTTTTAATCGATACGCTACCAATTTTACTTGTTTTTCCTCTGGAATCTCTGCAAAATCAAAAAATCTCTCAACTTCTGCTACCCAATCCAGGAAATTTTTGATATTTAAATTTCCATTGAAGAAAGAAATGTTCACCTTCAACCGAAACTCTTCTTGTCGATATTGATGGGTTACCCTAGGGTTAGGGTTACGATCTGAAAACTCAACAACCTCCTCGCTTGAAGAATCATTCTCGTTGGTCTCACCCTATGAAATTGTTGCGGTAATATAGTATTGAAGTGAGATCCCTGAATGATTTCCTGACACCACCTTCACCTCCTAGATTGTCCTGATTTGCTTGCAATGTCTATAATTTTGTTTCTCTCTGCTCTATTTGAACAGACAAAGTTTGAATTGCAGTCGTCATGACTCGCAACTCTCTGAACATATCAGAAAGAGTATTACCTTCATCGACTTAGTTGATCATCACAAGGGAAAGTTTGGCTCTGATACCACCTAACACAGGAGAGATAGAATGAGGACAATATGGTTTGTAAAAGAGAAAATTTTAAAACTCTCAAAAGAGAAATATTACTTTCAAAAAAAAATATTATTATTGAAGTATGCCAAAATAATGAAATACTACAAATATTTATATAGAATACAAACCCTATAATTAGGAAACTATAAAAATTAAGAAACTAAAGTAATTAAAAAATTAGTAAAATTAAAAAATTAAAAGCTAGAAAAATTAGAAAAATAGGGAAACCAAGAAATTTTAAAAATTAAGAAATTATAGAAATTAGAAATTAACTAAATTAACGGATTTCTTTAACTTTTCTTGAACCACCCCAATAATTATTGAAAATTTATCTCACGTCATATTATGCTTAATTTTAATTATCTAGCTACTTCAGCACTAAAATTTTATTACAGATAAAAAATGGAATTGAATTCAATTCATCTTGTGATATATTTTTTAGTTAAATTCACTGTCAACTTAAAATTATAAACAAAATGTTATATTTTTATTATTTTATCTTGTAATCAACTTGCATTGGGCGGACAATTTGAGTTATGGAGGAGGCTATAGCTAGTAAATTTTTAAGGGTTTATTCTCTTTTCTTTTTTGTTAAATTTTTGACTTCAGTATCGACTTGTAACTCTTATTGACTACTTAATATTTTCCGCTTCTAGCTGCTTTGTGATTTCCAATATCCCTTACGAATTTGGCATTTTTTTAATAGACAAGAACTTATTAAAAATAAAGGGAAAAGACTCAGAGGCCAAGGAAAACATCCAACAACCTGGGCAAACAAGAGATACACCTGAAGGACTCCACAAACAGCTGCAAAGCAAAGACTCCTCATGGAATGCTTAAATAAGGGACTAATGAGCCACATGTTTATTGAGATCATCAAGGAAGACCATGAGATTTGCCTTAGCTTTTGAAGCAGCCTCCTCTCCCATTGCCCTCTCTTTCATTCTTGACACTCTTCTCTTCATTTCTTCGTCACCCATCACTCTCCTTATGCCTTCCTCCACATCCCTTTGTCCAAACCCACCTACGTCCGCACCAATCTTCCAAACTTGAACCACGTATGCGCAGTTTAGGAACTGGTCTCCTGCCACCGGATAGCACAAAAGTCTTCTCTCGCACTGTATAGCTTCCAAAATTGAATTCCACCCACAATGAGTGAGATAGCAACCAATCGCCGCATGCTTCAGCACTTCCATTTGTGGTGCCCATGACACTATTTTACCTTGCTTAGACACCCTTTTCAAATACCCATCCGGTAAACCATCCCGCCATGAGGACCTCAGTCCCCATACAAAGGGACATTTTGATGCCTCAAGTCCCAATGCTATGTTTCTTAATTTTTCTTCTTCTATAGGACTCACATAACTTCCAAAAGATATGTATATAACGGATGAAGGTTTTTGCTTGTCAAGCCAATTCATGCAACTCATATCTTCTTCCCAAAAGCTTGGGTTCTTTGTTATTATGGCATGCATGCTTAGAGGCACAAGTGGAAAAATATGCAGGGAACCTTTTTCAGTGGTCTCAAGGCAACTGAGTTGTTCTTGTTGTTGCATGGCGTTGAATTCGTTCATAAAGGTATTCGCTATAATCCATCGAAGTGATCTTGCTTGATACATGGTTCTAGTCCAAAACTTGAATCTTGATTGTCTTGCAGCTGGTGTGCCTATTAGCCATGGTAGTTCTAGAATACTTAAAGCTGGTTGACCCTGTACGCAGCAAATTTTACCCTCGTGTGTTGGATTTCCTGTCTCAAAGACCAACCAAAATCTTCATCACTAATCATGGAGCAGATAAATAAATTCTAGTGCGGAATTCTCAAACAAGACACAGACTTATTTTTCTTGGGATGTCAATGTGTTTATAGGTGAATTTTAAAGTTTTTTATCATTGCATTAATTCTAACAATAATGTTGGATGAAATAAATGAATAATAAGCTAAATTAATCAAATTTTACATGATAATTCATATCAGTATATGATAATTAATTTTTAATTACATCATCAATTTGTTTAGCTTATTGAATCAAACATCTAACTAAGCATATTTATGAGAATTTAGAATTTGATCAGTTTGGTCGTTTAGGATTACTTGCCCTCTTGACCTTATGTTCCAAGTTAACCTTAATCTTTGATTTGGTATAACTAGCATTTTCATGTCCTATATATAATTCAATCAAAGTAAAAAATGACCGTGAACCTAATAAGCGTTGATCCATTAAAGTAAAAAATGGTGCAATATATGATAAAAATAGAAATCCCATCGACTAAGAATTCTCACAACCCTAATTAAATTTCCTAATTTAAGTTTACAGGTTGTAGACAATAACAATAATAATCTAAACCTTATTTACAAATTTTGAGATTGACCATTTGGATATGAGAGAAAAAAAGAAAAAAAAAGATATAAAATTAAAATTTAAAAGTAAAAATAGAGAAGATGATATTAAAAAAATAAAATAACAACAATATAAAAAGAGAAATAAAAATAAACTTTGTTATAGTCGGTTTTAAGTCTATATAGAGGAAAAGAATTGTGATAAATTGATAATAAGCGTAAAATTGTTTATCAAAATCAAAGTAAGAGAAAAATACGGAAAGTTTGCATGTAGTAGATCGCTTAAAATACACACCATTTAGCATTGCTTGTCCGTCAACCCTATTAAAGCGGCGGCTGAAGGTTCTTTGGAAAAAGAAAACAAAGAGATGGAATATGGAAGGGAGAACTTTTATGTCTTGCTCCTTAATTAAGGATGCCCTTTTTGGTCAACTTATGCAAATCAAAATCATTTGATTCAATCATTTATACAACTCTAAAGATTTCGATTTGTTTGAGTACCATTTCATTTGTAAATAAATAAATAAATAAAATAAAACAAAAGTGCTCCATTTGTCTAAATTTTAACTGACCACAAAAAATTTTTTGGCTTATGTATATCTTACATTAAAAAGTTATATCTTTTAACTAATTAAATAATTTATATAAAATTATATATCTTATTTGGAAAGTAATATTATACTCGAAAGTTTCAAATACCCAAGTACGAAATGATATGGGTTTTAATTTTATTTTAAATAATATATATATATATATATATATATTCTATTAAAAGAGAAGAAAAATCTTACGGGGATACAATTCTTCCCATATCAATTTTATTTTTTCCCACAAGGATAAAATCGAAAATGAAAAAATCCAGATATAAGGATGAAATTTTTTAATATTTTACACGAAGATTCCACTTAATGTTCTTAATTATACTTATAATATTTATAAGCTTATCTAGAAAATAAGAAAGGACAATAAATTCAAATGTTGTCGTGTCCACCATCTTTGGTTTTGCCTCCTTAAATTTAATTTGGTGCATCGTATTTTTCTGGTTTATGTACGTTTCGACAGTGACCTTGCGACTTTTGTGTGCTTCAGCCAAAAGACAATTGTCATTTAATTTCTAAAATGAATGGCATTGCTAGATTTGAGATTTTTTATTTTTATTTTCGGTCACCATGACATGACAATATAAATATTTTTTTCCTGCCACGTGTCTTAGTTGTCATGTGCAACGTGACAATATAAATATTATAGGCACAAAAATAATACAGCCAATTTAGTCTAGTCAACCTGGAGATTGATCGAGCGATGACCATATGCGAAGCTTAACAATATAAATATTTGGAAAATGTTTGGACAGATGTCCCATTATGAATATTTTTTTTAATAATTTATCGATATTTAAAATTATATTTTAATTAATATGATTTGTCGAGCTCGATTTAGAAGTATTCTCCTAACTCAATGTATTGGGTATACTATTCATGAGGTCAAGAGGTCAAATTACTTTGGTTTTGTCTTAAACTAAAGTGAAAAATGGTAATTAACAATTATTGCATAAAAAATATATAATAAAGTATTCAATTTATTATTTTGCTGAAAAAATAAAAGTTAGTTCATCAAAAATAAAAAATTGAGGTAATTTAAAAAAAAAAAAAAAACAGGTGCAATTATCTTTGCAAATGACAATAAAGTGCATGTCCATAGTGGTCTCGATAAATCCATACAAATATAAGAAACTTGGTTTTTAAGCTTTTAATTTCATTTTTCTCCTTTTATTATCATTATCATTATTATATTATTATATAATAGAAGAAAAGTAGGGATTGAGGAAGAGCATACCGGTATCGGAAATGAGATCAGAACGAAGCAAGTTCGGAATGGAAGAAATCAAACGGTAAGCAGCAAGCATGGCCGGCCAAAATCCTGCAGCCTTAACTCCACAAGCGTCGGCCACTTGAATTGCCCATGAAGCCAACAAATCCAGCACTACACATATCACTTCTTCTCCACATTCTTGGTATTCTCTGATTATTCTCTCCAGCTGAATTGGCATTACATTTTCCATTGCAGATTCAATCGTGAAGAAATCTCTCGTCGCTTTCCCTTCTAGACCATCCGATATCTGAACCCAACAAACCCCCGAAGAAGTTTCTGCTTCGGGTTCTGTCTGTGCAGTGACACGTCCGTGAATGAATTCAGGGACGACCATGATCGGGCTGAGGCCTTCGGAGGCCAAAACTGACGCTAATTTAAGCATGGGAGTCACATGTCCCTGTGCTGGGTATGGTACCAATATAATCTTCTTTCCCTTTGTCGACCTCATTAATTCTCTCTCTCTCTCTCTCTCTCTCTCTCTCTCTCTCTCTCTGAATCAATCAAACTGAGTTTCTTCTCTCTACACTTTGGATATGTGTTCAGTACATTAATAAGAAGGGGAAGAAGGGAGGTGTGGCATCATGAGAGAGAACACGAGTGGGAAAACAAAAGACAAAATTGTGTTACATATTTTGTGGTCTTTCAGCCATAATATGACGTGTATGAAACACCCACTATAGAAAATTTTAACATCAAGTGTTACAATTTTGCATCAGTGATGACTCAAGATTGATAATTATGTGGCCGGTGAATCATATGGTTAAAAAAATATCATGTATCAAAATTAAATAAATTATTAAAAGTTATTATATATTAGATAAATCAATAATTAATTTGATTTTAAGAATATTTAATTTATTTTTTCATATTTATAACTATAAGTTTTTTGTATAATTTTAATCTATTGTAATATTTTATTGAAACAATCTAATAATATGAATCTCTTATGATCGATTGTTTTAACAAAATATTATTGAAATTGGGTTTTTGAAAGAGGGAACACGGATACAATGGGTTCAGATACCGGATGGATAGATATATGACACGAGCTCTGATATCATATTAAAAATAAATGAATATAGAAATCAATATAATAATATAAAATCCTAAGTATCCATTATTAAATAAAATAAAATATTATATTGTGATACAATGGGTTCAAATATCGGATAGTCTGACATCCAATGCCAAATGAGATCTTTGGTACCATATTAACGATAAATGAACATGGAAATCAATATAATAATTAAATAAAATAAGATATTATATTATATTGTTTCAATAAAATATTACACTAAATTAAAATTAAATTAAAAACTTATTGTTACAAATATAAAACAAAATAAATCAAATATTTTCAAAATTAAATCAATCATTGATTTATTCTCATGTATAATATTTTTTAACAATTAATTTAATTTTGATATATAATATTTTGTAACATACCCTCCAAACTAAATGTGATATAATAAAATCACTTGAATTTGAAATAGTAGATACCAAAAGTCTTAAAAGTTATAAAGTTTTAATAAAAGTAGTGATAAAGAGTTTCTAATAAGATTTGGTTATCACTATTAGGATCAACTTAAAAGTTAGTAAAGTTTGATATATACCAAACTACTCAATAAGAGTGGTAGAGAGGCAGGATCTTGTTATCATCATTGGAATCGTTTTGAGAGGTAATAAAGTCCAATATATATCAAATGTCTACTAAATGATCAAACGAGTAGTGGAGAGGCAGAAGAGATGAAACTATTGTAGGGATTTGAACGGCTATTACAGAGATTTTTGGTGGCACATGTAAGCACCTGGGAGGGTTTTTGAAAATCTAATTCTTGTCTTTGTAATCATGTCGAATGGTAAAAATATTTAGTATGTATCAAATGTGATCGCCCCTCATTTGGCATTATTTATATTATATGGGTGCCAAACAAGTAGTATTTGGCCACAAAAAAAAAAAAAAAAAAAAAAAAAAAAAAAGAGCGAGGTAAAAAATTTTGGGCTATTTCCTCAAACACCAAAATTCGAGAAAACGAGGCTCTATTTTGATAATAAATGTTCATACCATAAGAGCATTTTCTAGCACACAACAAATAAGTCTAAGACTAAATTACTCTTCTAGGTGTGCACTAATAATTAATATAAGCGCGTTTATTAGAGAACTTTAATTCCATTTCTAAATTTAATCATTAAACCGGAGTATTTATGAGTTTATATATTGCATTTTGATAAACTGCATTTCATATATACTACAATTACATGGGCAAACTATCCTTATAGAGATACCAAAGTAGCAAAAAACTCTTGCTCAAATATTTTCTCTGAGATCGAATGTTCGAATTTTTACAAACATATGTATTTTCGCCTACACAAATCATTCCCACAAATTAATTTGCCTACGCAACCAAGTGCCATGCACCGATCAAGTAGCTTCACAACGTTCAAAATTATTTATTTATCATTATTCTGAATTTGATTTTGGAATTGTAAGTCTATAAAATTGATTACGGAATTTTGTGTTACATAAAAAAATTAATTAATAATACGTTGTTCTACTAATTTAAGGTTAGTTATACAAAATATAAAATTATAAACTCTTCTATTACATTTAAAAAATCCCACATGATTAGAATAATTATGTAATAAGTAAGAGGGGTGTTAAGAAACAAAATAGTAATTACATTAAATTATAATTATCTGTTATTTCCGATGAAAAATTAGATTTATGTATGTACCAATTAATGTGTACGGATCCTTCGCACACATTCATTCACAAAAATCTTATAATTGAGTTTGGAAATATATTATATAAATTATATATTTGGAAAACATTATATATATATAAATATAGATATTTGTTCATATATGCTATAATTTGATTAGAAAATATGTTCAATACGTACCGAAGGATATGCACTGAAATCTTGTCTTGGCCACGCTAATGTGCAGAAAAGGTTCATGCACATAAATCTAATATTTTTAGATGGGAAATACTTTATATTATCTTTCCATATATGCTATGATTAGACATAAAAAATTTGTTGTAATGATTAAACCATTGAGAGAATAAAAAAATACTTTAACAAAACATCATAGAAAAGAAAAAAAAGAAAATAATGAAAAAGATAGGGAAAGAAAAGTAAAAATAAAAATCACGTTTAATAATAAAATATATGATGAGAAAAGAAAATAAAGGAAAGTAAAATGAAAATTTTATTTGGTTAAACGACGGAAAAAGAGAGTAAATAATCAAAAAGTGTATAAATTTATTATTTTATCATTTTTACTTTTTATTAGAGTTTTAAAATAGAGAGTATAAAAGTAAATTTAGTATTTATAATTTTAAAAGGAAATCTTTTTCTTCTAAAATCCATCAATTTGATGGGATTGAAAAATTAGTTTTGAGGGTTTTAGAAACCCTCATTTTCTTTCTCTTCCAATTAATTGCTTTGTCAAATATTGATAAATTTTTTAAAAACCCTCCCTTTCCCTCTCTTTCCCATCAAAATCCTCTATCTAAAAATACTCTAAAATAAAATTAAAACTAAAACCCCTTTTGAGGTAAATTTTTATTAGAAAAGGGAAGGTTGGCAAAAAGAAGAAAGCCAAAGAGAGGATCTGTTAGAAAAAGGAAAACCGAATCGCCTGACTTTCTGAGGAAAAGGAAAGATGAAGAGGAAGATTGTGCAGTGCCAATGTCATCCTATGCTCATTTTTCTGATCCAATCTGTAAAATTCTATTGGCATATTAGGCTCATGGCACTTCCTTTGTTGCAGCAAAATTCTATGTGCACGTGATTTTTGTTAATAAAAGGCAAAAAAAATAATTCGTTATGTATTCATCACACAGCTGCTGCTGCTGCATGAGTTGCCCTAACCTAAAGGAAAGGTGGATCAACTTTGTCAAATGAGCTTCCCTTCAATCCAAAGGGCACTATGGTGCAAGAAATTTGGATATTATAATTTTATTGAGTATAATTTTTTAAAGAAAAACAAAGAAATTATTATTTTATCCCAGTTGTTTGGTCTAAAATTATTTTACCATCTTATGGTTCAAAGAAAAAAGTTAAAAAAAAAAAAAAAAAAAAAAAAAAAACCTAAAATTATCTCTATTATCACTTTATTCTCCCCCATTGATTTTTGGGGTTAAATTAAATGTTACAAATTTCTTTTTTTGAAAAGGATAATTTTAAAAAGATTGGATTAGCTTCACTGTTGCGACTAATTCAATTGATAAAAATTATCAATACTGCAGCTGTAAATACCTTATAATAATGGTCTAAACATTCCCTTTTAATCCACCAAATCACATATAAGTACATTGGAGGAATCTCATATCTAAGTTTAAAATCTTTTTAATATAATTACTAAAAATAATATAGTAAGTTGTACCTAATAAAATGTGTATCTCTTGCAGCTCATTTCCCTTAATTTGGATGGATGGAATATATTATGTATAAAAATCAAATTAGTTATTGAGTTGATTTTCAAAATATTTGATTTTTCTTATTTTTATATTTTTATATTTTTAGTGTTATATTTTTAAATTTGTAACAATGGGTTATGTATAAAAACTCAATTTATTGTAATATTTTAATTGAAGCAATAAAATATTATGGTTTAATATTCTTATATTGCTTCCATGTTCAAACATCTTTTTAATATGGCATCAAAATCATGTTATAATTTCTTTTATCATGATATAGTTATTCCAAAAATATCTCTAGGGTTTTCTTTAGATTCAAAACCCTCTTGTTTATCTATATTTTATATTCAAAGTTCTTTCAATTTGGTATCAAAGCCCAGAGCCACAGTCAAGATTTGCATAAATAGCCCTAGGGTTTTAGATTCTAAATAAACTCTCTTTTAAATTCAAATAATTTTTATTATATCACATTAAATTTAAAAAAAAATATTAGAACGAATTACGTATTAAAATCAAATCAATTATTAATTTCATTTTGAGAATATTCTTATTTTTTATATTTTTATATTTATAATATTATATTTCCAATTCTTATTGTTATATTTTCATATTTGTTATATTTTCTGATATAAATAATATTATATTTTCATATTTGTGGCAATGAGTTTTGCATATGAATGTATTTATTGTAATACTTTATTTGAAACCATAGAGTATTAGAGTTTAATATTCTCATGTTACTTCCATGTTCAACCTTAATATTTTTTATTAACGGATAGTTGATTTAGTGGAAAGGATATTAAAACCCCTTAATCAAGAATTCGGGTTTGAAATTTGGGAATGAAAAAAACTACATGAGGAGAGTCCCCTCCCTTTAATGACCTGACTATGGCTCAGCCCAAATTAGTTAGAGTAAAATTTTAGACACTGGGTGGTAGACCCAGTCCAGAGCACTAAAAAAAATCATATTCTAATTTTTTTTTTATATCAAAACTCTCTTTACAAAAGTTTTCAAAAATATCTTTAGAGTTTTCTTTGGATCCAAAATCTTATTCATGTTTGTCTATATTTTATATTTAAATTTCTTACAAACTCTAGACAATTGATCATGCTGTGGCATGCGATGTGGAACCTTTATAATTGGGCTGCACTTGCGCTTGTCTACGCCTAATTTGGGCTCGGTCTACTGTCATCCTAGTTTGTTAACATCGACCACAAGACAGTAGAGGAAACAATGCCCCTTCGGTTACATAATATCCATACAAGAAACAACCCAGGTACATAAAGAAAGCTAATGGCCCAAAACTGTAGTCCCATCATTTGGCAAAGTCTTCCACTTTTCCTTTTCAAACAAAAAGACTAATTTTTCGAATCAATTAACCAAAATTCAGATCAAAACTCAACATAACTGTATCAAACCTCTCTCTCTCTCACACACACACACTCTCTCTCTCTCTGTCGATTTTATTACCCAAACCCATCAAGAGATTACTTCCTTGATGGTTTCATTACTTTCCGTTGATAAAAGGGTGAGAGAATTTCCATCCATGGAATGTACAAGCAGGGACCCTTATAAAAACAGAGGAAAACAGGACATTCATTCTTCCACTCTCTCTACAGAAACAGAGAACCATAACAATGCAGTTTACACTACACTCTCTTTCGCTCTTGTCAATCCTCATTTTCTCTCTTTTGCACAGTCCCACCCATGCCGTCAAAAAGGCTAGCACTTTTCATCATTTCATTTTTTTTTTCTTCCACTGAAAAAGAAGTCTGTTTTCTATACTTGTTTTGATAGAGATCTCTGTCATTTATTGAACTCGTGATTGATTTTTGTGAGAATTTTGATATGGGTTTTTATTCTCTTTTCTCAGGTTCAACTATTTTATTCAATTTTGTATTCTCTTGTTGATTATTGGACCTAACTTTGTTGTTTCTTTTTTTTTTTTTCTTTCCCATAAATTCGATGCAGTCTTACATTGTTTACTTAGGTGAACACTCGCACGGTCCAGAAGTTACTTCTGCTGATTTGGATCAAGTGACTCTCTCTCATTATCAGTTTCTCGGTTCTTTTTTGCTAAATAGGTATTACATTGGACGCCTTTTCATCGTCTTCTCTGTTTCAGCAAAGTTCAATTATATTTTCAAGCGTCCCAAGTTTTTTTTTTTTTTTTTTTGTGTGTGTGTGTGTTATGAAGCAATGAAAGACCAGAAGATGTTATCTTCTACTCATACACTAGAAGCATAAACGGTTTTGCTGCAATCCTAGACGAAGAACAAGCAGCGGAGATTGCAAGTAAGAATTTTGTTTACCAGCTTTGTTTCCAAAATTTGATTCTCACCAAAAATCTAACCTCATTTGATCCAATCAATGTAGAGCATCCAAAAGTTTTATCAGTAATTCCAAACCTTGGAAGGAAACTTCATACCACACATTCATGGGAACTTATGGGGCTAGAGAGAGTTGGAAATGTTCCTTCTCAATCCCTTTGGAAGAAAGCAAATTTTGGCGAAGATATAATCATTGGAAACCTTGATACTGGTATTGTAAATGTTCATTTTCTCACTTTTAGTAACAAATAACGTTTGACGATTGCAAGAATTTCAGTATTTGACTTGACATGTTTGTGTTTTTCAGCACCATTATACTTTAATTTCATTATGTCACACATTATTGCCTTTGACTCTTCCATTATTGATCACTTTCCCTCTTCGATGTGAAAATCTTTCCGAAATTATTTATTTTCAAATATTCTATATTAAAACATAAGGGTGTACCCAGAAGCTCCCACAGTGGACTCTGGGAAAGGAAATATCTAGGCAGTTCTTTCCCTTGCTTTTTTTGCAAGGAGGCTGACTCGAACCCGGACTTCCAGGTCACAATATAGAAACTCCACCATTGTGTCAAGTTCGTCTTTCATTTATTTTTGAATATATGTAAAAGGTATTATTTCAAATATTCTACATTCCATGTTGAAAATTCTGATTACCCATTAACATTTATTTTGAACAATAGGATAAATATTATGCTTTTTATTCGATTTAAATTTCGTTGCATGAGTTCCTTAGCATTTCTAGATTTCTCCACTTGTTTCCTATGGTACCTTTGATCATATTTTCTAGAGAAGCCACAGTTTTATAAGGATGAGAGTGTCAGCTGCGATAGACTAATCATCGTATAAAATTATTTAAAAATAAAAATCGTGAGTCACATTAGGACAGAAGAACTTCAATACTATTTTGGCCCTCAAAAAAATATCGATTCAGCGGTAGAAGGGTCACAGAACAAACATAACATTACACTATCCAAGTCTGATAGTCTGCCCTCATATATGTTGCAGGAGTCAATTTTGTTTATCGATTATTGTCATGTTTGACCCTTCACCTCAATGTGCGTATTGCTAGGGGTGTTTCCTGAGTCAAAGAGTTTTGCTGATGAAGGAATGGGACCAGTTCCATCAAAGTGGAAGGGAATCTGTCAGAATGGAATCAAAGAATCTGAAATTCATTGCAACAGGTACCCCATTTTCGCCTTTTTTATCTCCACTCATGATAATCTTCTCTACCAAATTCAAACAACCGAATCATTCCTCTTGTGGATCACTTGTCCAAAAGCACCAAACTTCACTTGTTTGCTTCAATAAAAGAGTTGACAAAATTCGAGTAGTGATTCCCCCTTTTTATCAACTCCTCTATGGTTTCAAATATTTGCAGGATTCTATTTTTCCCGTAGAAAAAGTTCTTTGACTCTGAATATCATTCTCTTGTAAAATGATAGAAGAATATTTCATGGATGCAAAGAAGAAAAAAGGCCTAGAAGAACCTTAACTTTCTTAGAAAGATGATTCATAAATACTTTCTACCCTGAAAATATTGAATATTTGTTACAAATTACCATAGTAGCTCTTCTTTATACGGGGAGATTCCAATCTCCAACCTGTTGGTGGGGGAAAAACTGGATAACACTAAGCTACAAAGGGCCTTTGGTAATAATAATACCTTTTACATATATTGAATTGAGAATTTAGCATCAAATTTTTGCTTTCGTAGTTAATCAATCAATTTCCTTGATGATTTCAAGCACTTTTATGCTAATTTTTCTGATCATGATGTTCAGTTCAGACACAAGATTTTGTTTTATAATTGAAAGATAAATGGTTTGCTTTTCCCCTTCCTGTATCTTATCTTGTGCATCTACAGAGCTTATAGTTTGAGATTTAGGTACCTAACATGTTAACTCTAAAAATAATAATCCCATGTATATCTGTTGAATTCAATCAAAAATAAGTGTGAGTGAAATTTGTAGGAAACTTGTTGGGGTTCGATACTTCAACAAAGGTTATGAAGCCTATGCTGGCCAACAACTGAACTCATCATTCCAGACCGCACGTGATCATTCAGGCCATGGTACCCACACCTTATCAACGGCAGGAGGAAACTTTGTCCCCGGAGCCAATGTCTTAGGTCATGGCAATGGAACTGCAAAGGGTGGATCACCAAAAGCACGTGTGGCTGCATACAAGGTCTGCTGGCCACCAATCGATGATAATGAGTGCTTTGATGCTGACATTATGGCTGCAATCGATGTGGCCATAAGCGATGGTGTTGATGTGCTTTCGCTTTCATTGGGAGGACCTCCTACTGATTATTTCAATGATGGGATTGCCATCGGATCATTCCATGCTATCAAGAAGGGGATAGTTGTGGTTTGCTCTGCTGGTAACAGTGGGCCTACAGATGGATCAGTATCAAATGTGGCGCCTTGGATTTTAACAGTTGGTGCAAGCACAATTGATCGCGAGTTTGTCAATTATGTGGCACTCGGAAACAAGAAACATTTCAAGGTGTTCTAGAGGAAGAAACTAGACCATCTGGTTTTTGTTTGCTCTTTGCAATACTCACAACAGTTTTCTATTTTTTGGCTTCTAGGGTTCAAGCCTTTCAGATAAAGGATTACCGCGTCAGAAGTTCTACCATTTGATCAGCGCTGCAGATGCAAAAGCTGGCAATGTATCATCTGAAGACGCGTAAGTGAAGCAAAATAGCTTGTGGAAGTGCAATACACCTTTCTGTATGTAGTTTAATTTGGTCCAAATATTCTGTAGACTGCTCTGCAAGGCTGGAACTCTGAATCCCAAGTTAGTAAAGGGGAAGATCCTAGTTTGTCAGCGAGGGGGCATCGCCAGGGTTCAGAAGGGCCAACAGGCAGCTTTAGCTGGTGCTGTCGGGATGATTTTGGTCAATGATGAAGCCAGTGGAAATGAAGTTGCATCTGATCCTCATATTCTTCCTGCTTCTCATATTTCCTATGCAGATGGATTAGAACTCTTTTCATACTTGAAATCCATGAAGTACCATCCTCATCTGTTCAATTGCTTTAATTTTTGTCATATGAAAGGTTTTAGTATCCAGACCATAATGTCCGATCTTTTGAGATGTCTACAGGATTCCTATGGCTTACATGACCCATGTGAAGACATTGTTGGGGACAAAGCCAGCTCCGGTCATGGCTGCTTTTTCATCAAAGGGACCTAATTCAGTTACGCCAGAGATCCTCAAGGTTTTTCTTGGTTTTCTGTTCCTTCATAACATTAAATTTCAGACATTCATGTCAAATCATTACCTTTTTTTGTTCCTTCAGCCTGATATCACAGCACCAGGAGTGGCTATTATTGCTGCTTACACAAACGCAACAAGTCCTACAGGGCTACCAAATGATCATCGTGTATTTGCCTTTAATACAGAATCAGGCACATCCATGTCATGCCCTCATATTTCTGGCATAGTCGGCCTCCTCAAAAAAGTTCACCCTGATTGGAGTCCTGCTGCTATTAAATCTGCAATCATTACTACTGGTAAAAGATGACACATTTTAACGTTCATAAATGAACATAGAACTTGCGACAATAACATTGCTCTATTTTTGTGTGCAGCAAGAACTCGCGACAACACAGATTTGCCAATGAACACAGCAGCCCAAGTTAAGGCAACGCCGTTTAGCTATGGAGGAGGACATGTGCGGCCAAACCGTGCAGTGGACCCTGGACTTGTCTATGACTTGCTACCCAATGACTACATAAAGTTTTTATGTGGATTAGGATACAGCCAAACTCAGATTGACTTGTTTGCTAAGGGGGCACCTTGTCCCAAGTCATTTGACATTACGGACTTGAACTATCCATCAATCACGGTGCCTAGCCTCTCTGGCACAGTCACTGTGACACGGACATTAAAGAATGTTGGTTCTCCAGGGACTTATCATGGCAGGGTTAAGACCCCACCGGGGATATCGGTTGAGCTCCAGCCAAAGAGCTTGAAGTTTGAGAAAATTGGTGAAGAGAAGAGCTTCAAGCTTGTTTTGAAGGCCAAGGGAAGTAATGTGGGTAAGGACTACGTGTTTGGACATTTGTTGTGGTCAGATGGTGCACATAACGTGCGGAGTCCTATTGTGGTGAAGTCCAGTTAAGTTAGATTGATTATTGGATAAATATCCCTAGTTTGTATTGAATGATTGTATTGTATTAAATAAAATAATGACGTTCTAATTATTGGTTAAATATGCTTCGTTAAACCACAAGAGGGATTAGTTTTCTAAAAGTTCAATCTTTTTGCACATATTTTGTGAGATGATTTCACCAAGAATTTGTCAGGTTGGTTTGTTGTCATTTTAAGATAGATCTTTGGATTCTTTTTAAAACCTATAAGGTCAGATACATACATACATGTGTATGTGTATTTTTAATTATATATATGTTCCCATCAAGAATAGGAATGATATTGAGCAAGATGCTTAAAGTTTTTTTTTTTTTTTTGGTTTTCACCGATGGTATCTAAATTTTTATCTGACTAATCCGATCCAAATATTGTGAGATCCATTAAGAAGTTAGTTCTCTTAAATTCTATTTCTTCATTTTCATGATTCGAATTCAAAACCTATAGTTAAGATAGTGTATCATCCTACCACTATACTCATAGGAGTTTGATAAGATACCTAAAGTCGGTTACATGTTTTTGAGGTATTTTACTTAGGGAAAACTAAGTAAAAATTACATAATAAATTATACGCTTTTATTTTATAATTAGATATATTTAATTAGAAAAGTTCAAGTTAGAAAATTAACTTTAGAGAATATCATTTAAAATTTATTAAAAAAATATATATTATTAACAAATAAGACCAGAAGGGAGAGGAGGGGCATTGAAAGATGAAGGGTAAGAAGGAAGAAGATAGAATAGAAGGCATGCAATAAAAATTTTAAAAATGCATAGCGACACAATTTAAAAAATATTAAAATTTTCATCTCGTCCTGATATCTCCTAAAACGAAAATATAAAAATTTAGTTTTTTTTAATCTATTCTTCCACATACTCTAAAAAGAAAATAACAACAATGACCCATATTTTCTATTCTAAAATTTAAAATCAGTTATTTAAAAGACAAATATCGAAAAAAAACAAAAAATTAAATTAATAAAATTAAATTAAATAAAAAAATAAGAATATTGATTTAATTTGTGCGAATTCTCTTACACCACTTATTCTTATCTAAAACTATCTTTTCAACTAAATTCATAATTATCATATTTTTAAAGATAACTTACACAAAGTTTTTAACAGTTTATCTCTACGTTTTACTAAATCTCCTATATTTAAGTTTTCGATCCTCCTAACAGGTATGTCCTTGATTTTTCGTTGTACATACACAAACTAATTCAAATGATACTCTCACATCTTATCTATAATTGAACTAACTCTCAACTTATTATGTATCTTTTCATTTATAATTTTATCTTTTCTAATTTTGTCACACATCCATCTAAATATTTTCATTTTAGTTATAATTATTTTATATTTTTATTATTGTTTAATAGTCTAATATTCAGTAACATATAATAATAAAGGTCTTAGTGTATTCTATAGAATTTTCCCTTTAAATGTAATGGTATCGTGCAATCGCAGAGAATTCTGGATGTTCTTCTCCATTTTATCTAACCCGCTGGAATTTTATTGTTCACATCCTCATCTATATTACCAACATTCTGAATAATTGAACCAAAATATCGAAATTATTCACTTTTTGGTACTTTTTTTTTTCTAAACTAATCATTTTTTTATTATCCTGATAGTTGTCATTGAATCTACATCTCATATATTTAGTTTTAAACCTATTTAATTTAAATCATTTGAATTCTAATGTATCCTTCTATAACTCTAATTTAATATTAATACCATGTTTAGTTTCATCAACCAATTCTATATCATTTACAAAAAATATATACCATGGTATTTCATATTGGATATTTTTTGTGATTTCATCTATCACTATTGCAAATAGTATGAGACTTAATGCTGAATTTTAATGGAGTCCAATGTTAATAGGAAAGTTATCGTTCAAACCCCTATAAATTCTTACATTAGTTATAACTCTTTTATATATATTCATAATAAAATTAATATATTTTAAAATGCTCTATTTCTTTACCAGCGTCCACCACAACACGTCTCCAAGAGACCTATCATATATTTCTTCAAAATCATGTAGGTCTCTCTTTTACGTTCTAAATATCTCTATCAACTGTCTAAACAATTGAATTGTTTCAATGGTAGATCGTTTTAGTATAAATCTAAATTGGTTCTGGAATACATTTCTCTTCAGTCTCAATCTATACTCTGTCACTATCTTCTGTAATTTCATAGTATGACTCATGAGTTTAATTCTTCTGTAATTAAAAAAATTTAGTATGTCTCATTTATTTTTATTGAGTGGGACAAGTTCTTCTCTCTCCATATTTGGAGTATTTTCTTTATTTGTCAAATTTTATTGAAAAGAGTCATTAACATTAATATATTAAATTCACCCAAATATTTTTCATAACTCAATAGGAATACCATCAAATTCTATGGGTTTGTTATTTTTCATTTTTTTTTAGAACCTCCTTTATTTCATAGGGAAGAATTTTATGTTTAAAATTTTTATTAATATTTTTTATAGTATCGTGATATTTTTTATACCTATTGCACTTTTAACATTAAACAGATTATCAAAATATTTTTTTCAACACTTTTAATGGTTTTGTTCTTTGCAAGTGTACTATTAGTTTTACTTTTATTACATCTAATCTCATTTAAATCTTTTTCCTTTCTCTTCCTTCATTTGGCAATTCTGTAAATCTCTCTTTTTTTTCTCGAATCTCTAACATCTTATATAATTTATTATACACTATACTCTTTGATTCATAGATAATTTTTTTTATATTTTTTTTTTGTACTTTTGTATTTTTTATAAATCTCAATACTATGATTACTTTAAACGCTCCTATAGCATTCTCTTTCGATTCAAATAGTAATTTGTATTTTCTAGTTCCATCACCACAACTCTTTGCTTATCAAAGCCCTACCCTTAGATACTCAAAATAGCTCCCTACCTATACCCTTAATATTATTAAACATCTCTTTCCATATTGTTTCTGAATTATTGTTAGCAGACTAATTTGTTATTCCAATTATTTTGTTCTTAAAAGTCGTTACTTTTTCTTCTTTTAGAATCTATCACTTAATTCTAGGCTCTATAGATGATCGACACTGTTTTTATCTTTTAGACACATGTACGTTTAAAACTAAAAGTCTGTACTAAGTTGCAACGCACTCCCCGTGCATAATTTTACAATTCTTACAGGTCATTTTATCACTTCTCTTCGTGAGAAAGAAATCTATCTGACTAACATTCAACCCGCTTATATATGTAACTATGTACGATCCTTTTTCAGGGAAAAAGGTGTTTATGAGCACCAGATTAAATACTATGGCAAACTCTAAAATTGTACTTCCTGTCTCATGTCTATTATCGAATCTAAAGTTTTCATGTACGATTTCGAATCTCTCATTTATCTCTCTTACATATCTATTTAACTCTTCTATAATAAATAACTTCTCTCCATTATATATGAATTGTATAATTTCATCTAATTCCTCCAAAAATTATTTTTTACTAATTGTATCGATACTTATTTAAGGTGTGTCACGCCCCGACCCGCACATCCGAGCACGTGACAACTATTGCGTGATTTAAAAGTACGTGTGATCACCAACATGCACTCCAAGATCCCGCAAGGCTATAATAATATCGCATCATATTAAGGGAATCCGATTTCCAAAATGCTTGAACTTAAAATATTCAAAGAGCAAGTTATCATTTAACATTTCAAAATATGAATTCCAAAAATATAATTTTAAAAGTAAGAAACACGTGTATATAAAATATTATACAAAGGAGTTTAGAAATGCCTTCCAATGGATCCGTCTACAAGCTTCCAAAATACCCACAACTAGAACGGACCAATACCACAGTCGATCCCGAAAAGCTCTTCCCTTTAGCTGGTTCTAGCTACGATGAGGTGACTTTATCTCTACACTTTCTCTGAAAAGGGATAAGAGAATGAGTGAATATGACATACTCAGTGAGTGATATACATGTTGAACAAAAATAAGATTTGTATGGTGGACATATCAAATATATATTTTAAACCATCATATCAATCATAAGATCATTCAACAATAAATAAATTTTCCAATCATCATGATTCAATTTCATATGCATCCAACCATTTCACATTTTCAAACGTGGGGCAGCCAAAATCATTATTCCCAATAAAAGTTGACCACGATTTAAGGTGGAACCGCTAAGAGTTTTAGAAATTTTCAGTTTACAAACATCTTATTCCTTGGCATTACTTATAGTGTTTCGTTGGTAGTGCAATCAACTATCTCATGCCCTCTAGACGGCGCATTATTCAACCATGAATGTGCCATCACGACCGGCCACATACCATGTCTATCAAGATTAACCCCACCACGTCACCCCGTCAAGTCGCACCGTGACGAAAAATAACTAGCCATTTTTCGGGGTTCAAACTCTTCCCTCAATAACCACACCGTGCACCATTTCATGAAAATTTAATAATCCATTCAATGTGTCATCAAATAAATAATTGTTAATCAATAACCATTATCAAAATATGCTCAAATCAATAAATCAATATGGCACATATATTCAGTCAAAACAAGAGGTTGGATAGGAATTTCAAACTCAATTTTGGAGATATTTTATACACACTAAAACATTTAAAATCAAGTTTTAAAATCATTTAGAAAATCCATTGAAAACATTTTTTTTATTTAAGTACAAGCATGTAACCACTCACAGTACTATGGACGATAATCACTCCCGGACGTCTCTGCAGTGAACGTCCTGCTTCGTTCAGCTTTCGCCAACTCTTAACAGACATAATCAAATACCCACCATCATCAATGTCAATCTTTTAAGTAAACTCAAAACTCTAACATTCAATACACAATCTTTCTCTCACTTTCGGTAATTTAAAATCCACCAAATCTATTTTATCAAATTTCAACATAAACTCCAAAACCATGAAAAAGAAAAATAAATTCAAGTTGAGAATAAAATATTACCTAGATTTTTAGTTTTTGATTTCGCTTCAAACGGAGTCACGATCAAACTCTAGATTTTCTCTCACTAGAAAAGCTCAAATCTCTCACAATATCTAACTTTCTAGAGTTTAGATTATAGGTTTTGAAGTCTTTAGAGTGTAGATTTTGTGGTATTTTGATTAATCTTGTGTAGAAACAAGAAGAGAGGAAGAGGTAGTGTATCAGTAGAGAGAGAGAAAAGTAAAAGAAGATGTGAAATTTGGTATTCGTAGGTTTTAGAGTCCCAACTCCAATTTTTATTTACAACTCATTTCCCCTATTTACTTATTTGCTCTCATTCTCTTCCCAACTTATTCAAATACCCAACATACCCTTTTTGGTAATTTAAAAACTCAATCCAATGGGTTTAAGTACTTGAAATATTATTTGTTGAGAGAGGAGTATTCGGTGATGAGAGATACCGAATAGTGATCAAATCTTCTTGATACTATAAGACTTAAATTTGCAAACAAAATAAAAGGTGCACAAGGGAAATGTATTGACCGATGGGCTCTTAGTAATGAGGAATGGCAAATGGGTAACCTGGAATCAGTGGAAGCAAGTTGAATTTTCCAGTAACGAAGATTGAAGCGGAAGTTGCGAACTCTAGGGAATAAATTAGAAATGATTAAAATAAGAAATGTCAAAAAAATATATATGTTATATCATAAATTATGTATTATATGACTAGAGATATTAAGTGGCATGGTGGAGTAATAACATTTTGGACACTCAAAGTCTTGGGTTCAATTCCTTGCGGCTACAACCGATGGGGATTTTTGGCAAACAATATTAGAATATGTATTGGCAAGTAGTGGAGTATGGATGAAATCAAATCCCAACTGTCAGCTGGAGTATGGATGAAATCAAATCCCAACTGTCAGCAAGCTCAACAACCAATATTGGCAAGAAAAGGAAGAAAATGGAAAAATCCAAATTAAGCCGATGGAAATGGAAAAATCAAAATAAATTCAAAATTCAGCCGATGAGAGTCAATTTATAATAAATATGAATAGGTGTGTGTATGTACACATCGTACAATGGGAAATTGGGAGTGCAAATTCTAGTACCGAATGAAAGTGTCGAAGAGGTGAGTCGATGAGAGAAATGTTATGTTCGGTCAAATAGAAGAGGACCGAATAGCATAGGGATTGTTCATGTGGAAGGAAGAATCGATGGCATGCATGCAACCGATTGGAAATTTGGAAAGTGGAATGTGTTGTGTCTTCAATTCACATGCAACCGATGGGAAAATTGGAAGGTGCAAATATGTACCGATGGAGAATTTGAAAAATTTTTAAATTAGCAATGACAAGTTCAATTCTCTAGGATAACATGTAATGAAAGGAAAATGATAATTGTAACGAAATTAAATTCTTAAGGCAATAAGTACAGGAAGGCAGAATGATCGAAGGACAATGATAAGTTCAAAATTGAATCATCAATGATCGAACAAGACGAAGTGACTGAACAGATATATGAAAGTGAGTCCAACAATATACCGATGGGTTCTCACAATACCGATGGGAGTCTCACCACCAATAAACGGCTAGATGACCAACAGGAACTTAAAAACTTAATATTGACAGACCATCACTTAAACAATATACCGACAGGATTTTCACTTATAAAATAACAAATGGTTATCTCCAACTATTGATAAGAAAATCAAAATTTAAATAACTGTCCAACCGAACATTAAAACTCTGTTGAATACCGAACATTTAAAATCCACCAAGTATTGATCACCGAATGTTCAAGTAACCGATGGCTCTGATGATCCGGACTCTAATGATCGATAATTTAAAATTTTAAAGTCAATTCACCAAATATTTAGAGGAGTTCTGAATAACCCAAGGAACAGAAATTCAAATTTATATTTAAAATTAACTACTCTTCCAAAATTTTTACAAAATGTAGGGATTTTCAAATAATTATATTTAGAGTACATTTTTACAAATCTGAACTTGTCCGATGTTATAAGGTGCATAAACACTGGCTATATTAACTACTTTTTCTCCATTTACTAACTTGACAAGTATAATTCTATTTTGTTTTCTTCTTATCTCTACTATATCTCCTTATAAGTCTTTATGTGTAGTTTTTTTTTTTTTTTTTTTTTTTGGTGACAAAAGGAGGAACAAAGCAATAACTACCCAAGCCCAAACCTCTAGAGGAGGCCGTATGGGCTTTACACTTGGGTTGCAACATACGAATGCGTTGAGCATCATTTCGCAAGAAGGTGTACATGGATGAGGGAGGACTAGAGAGTTCACACAGGCCAAGGTTGCTAGAATACCCCATGGATGCAAGGTGATCGGCACATTTGTTATCTTCCCTGAGAGTATGATAGATCTGCACCACTTTAACCTGAGTCATGAGAGATTGGCACTCTTTGAGCAGGACACATAGAGGATGGTCATCATTGCGACGATCCTTTAATGAAGCCACCACTACTAAGGAATCAATTTCCAATTCGATATTGCTGAGGCCTTTCCTGTTCGCAAGGCTAAGACCTTCTCTAAACCCCCAGAGTTCAGCTTCTAGCACTAAGCAGGTACCTACATTTATGAAAAAGCCTGTGATCCACTCACTTCTGATATTCCTTAAAATGCCACCAGCTGCTGCATGGCCATTGTGCTGAAAGACAGACCCATCGGTATTGAGCTTGATATTGTTTAGAGCTGGAGGGAGCCAGGCGACCCACTTCTCGCTAGGACCGCATCTCATGGGATGATTTTTTATAGCTACCCTGATCTCCCTATTGAAGTTCATTATCCGCCTAGCAACTTGCATGGGGAGCATGGGATCGTTTTGGAAATTACGTCTACACCTAGCCTTCCATATAATCCAAATGGCAGCTACAAATTTTCTACTATCAAGGAGGAAGGAATCAGAATTATGGCCTGTAACTCGTGCCTTGAGCCAAGAAATGATGTCTGTCATCCAGAAGGTCTCAACACTCTCCACGCCAGGAAGAATAAGCCTCCAGACATCCTTCGCAGCAAGGCAGTCTCTAAGGCAATGAAGGATACTCTCTTCCGCTTTGGTGCAGAAGGTACATTCCCCCTGCTCAGTGCAATGGCGTCTTCTTCTTTCAGCATTGGTCATGATCTTTCCATTGGAGATCAACCATAAGAAAAATTTAACATGTTCAGGTCCTAGAGACTTCCAGATCCAGTAGCAGTCTTCAGAAGCCTGGTTGTCCCTGTCTTTTAGAGAATGGAGTAAGGCATAAGCTGAAGCAACCGAGAAGCTACCATCAGCATTGCCAGCCTAGCAGAATCCATCTGAACATTGGGTAATCAAGGGAATCACCAAACTCCTTATCTCCTCCACCTTGTCTGCAGGTAAGATAGCTATAAGATCATCAAGATTCCATTCCTTGTTCTCAGTGATGAAGTGGGAAACCTTGACTTCAGGGGGAGTTCTAGAGAGTGGAAACAAAGAGTGGTGGATAAGGGGCTTGCTTCCAACCCAAAGGTCAATCCAGAAATTGATTTTCCAGCCATCCCCAACCTTCCATCTCATAACATTAGATAAGAGATGTCTGCTCTTGATGATGCCTCTCCACACGGTAGAAACACTAGATTTGGAATTGTAACTCAAAAGATCTCCCTCCTTTAAGTATTTGCTTTTCAGAACCTTGCAACAAAGATTGGTGTCTCCTTTTAGCAACTTCCACCCCAATTTAGAAAGGAAAGCAATGTTGGTGTCTCTGGACCTTTTCAACCCCAAACCACCTTCTTTTTTGGGGGAGCAAACATGATCCCAATTAACTAGGTGAATATTTTTGCGATTTCCAGTCCAACCCCAAAGAAAATCTCTATTGAGTTGGTCAAGTTTCTTACATATAGAATCTGGGATCCAAGTTGTTTGCATATGATAGATCGGCACGACTGCATTGACAGATTGGATGAGGACTTTCCTCTTAGCTGCATTGAGGAGCTTGGCCTTCCACCCTTGTAAGCGACTAAGGACCTTCTCTACAATCTGAGCATAGGTGTGTTTATCCACTCTTCCATGGAGAATGGAAGTTTCTAAGAATTTACCCAAGTCGGGGGTGAGGGAGAAATGACTGATAGTGGAGAGGGAGTCTTTCAAAGCCCAATGGGCTCTCGGAGAAATCCAGAGTTTAGACTTGCTGGGATTGATGCAAAGGCCGCTTTCAGAGGAAAATTCATTTAAGCACTCAAGAATGTAGCTCATGTTGGGATGGTTGCCTTCAGCAAAAAGAAGTAAGTCATCTGCGTAAAACAAGTGAGATATTTCAAGACCTCCTCTACAAAGTTTCAACGGTCTCCAATGTAACACTGATACTACAATGTTCGTATATTATTTCTGTTTTTGAATTTAATAAAATTATCCTCAATTTATATATATATATAGAAAATATTTGATTTTATTGATTTTCGATTTTGGAGTTTTTAAATTTAATTTTTGGTATATTTTAAATACCGTTTCTGGGAATTGTAAAATAAAGTTAGTATAAATATATATATATGTAAATAATTATTTATTGATTTATTTATTTATTTACTCAATTAGCTGTTTATAAAAATCTATTTATATAAAAATATATATAAATAATAATAATAATAATAATAATAATAATAATAATAATAATAATAATAATAATAATAATAATAATAATAATAATAACAGTAAAAGAGAGAGAGAGAGAAAGCGGGTTAGGGTTAGAAAACCCTAACCCCCCTCCCCCCTTTCTCCCCCTCCCCCTCCGTCCCTTCATCTTCACCACCCCCCCCCCCCCCCCCCCCGCCCCCCCCCACCCGTCGCCCCTCCGCCGCTATCTTCCTCCGCCATCAACCCCTCCACCACCGTCTCCCTTCTCCACCTCTCTTTCAGTTCTCTCGGTTTCTCTCCATTTCTCCCTCTTCGTCTCTCCCGAACTCTCTCCACCATCATCTCCCGCAACCGCCGCAACACCATCTCCATAGTCACCACCGCCCCCCCCCCCCCCCTCCTCCTTTCTCTCTCTCGGTTGCTCTCACTCTCTCCCCCTTGCGATTTTCTCCGCCACCGCTAGTCGCACCGCCGCCTCCATCCACCGTGAACAACCATACACGCCACCTTTTCTCTCTACCTCTTCTAAGCCCCCCCCCCCCCCCTTCTCTCTCTATCCATAGCGATTTCTTCACGATTTCATCTTCGTCACCCTCTCTCGATCGCTCACCCTCGGTCTTCTCTCTCTCCATTTCTCTCTTCTCCTTCGATTTCCTCTCTGTATTTCACTTTCTTCCCTTCACTCGCTCGAATCACTCACTGTTCTCTCTCTCTCGAGCTCTCTCGCCCATGCGCATGCGGGCTGCTCTCTGTCAAGAGCCTTGTTGCAACCTCAGCTAAAGCCCAAACTGCAGTCATCAACCGACCCTCGAAAACCTTAGGTCACGACTTCTTCACTGTAAGTAAGGGTTGAGTTGGTTGTAGTTTTAGGGTTTTATAATTAGAATTAGAGTTAATTGCTAATACCATTTCAACTTGGAAACATTACAGGTTTTAGACTAATCATAAAGGGAGCTACGTTTGCGATTCGAGAAACCCTAGGTAAGGTAAAATACTAATTCATTCGATTTATTTAGATGAATGTAGGGTAAATTAGAGTAGGAAGGTATTGAATATGTGTAGAATGTATGTTAAATTCAATTGGAATACATTATCTGGTCGTTTTGTGTAATTATTTAGGTTAAATATAGGAATTTATGCTAATTGGGCTGTTTCGGATAATAGAATCGTATTGATTTGTTTAAAATAATTTCTCTCAGTGTTTAATTTGACAAACGCATGAAAACAGTCAAAATTTGGGATTTGAGCCTAAGGATTCATGCGTTGTATTACATTATAGTTGGTGTTGCATATAGGTAATTCAAATACAATCTCTATATTATGAAAATAGGTTTCAATACCTTTAAAATGGGATATGGTTTGAAGAAATCGGATGAGAATTGAAAAGTGTATGAATTTTCAAAGATTTTTTCTAAATTATAGGGAATTTATGTATTTAGACTTGTTTTCGATTTTTGAACGATTTTAGGTTTGAATTTAGCTTGATTTTGATTTGGTTATTTACTTATAAATGGAATGAAAATTGATGACATTGGAGTTTATTCATAAATTAGAGAATTAAGGTTTGTACAAACTTATGGAAAATGATAAACCCTAAAAATAATTGGAAATTTGATGATTATTGTGATAATTTGATTAAATTGATCTTATTGGAGACTCGAGGAGTCGAGTTTGATTTGATTGTGGAAATAGGGAGTGACCACCCTCCCTAGAAAGTGAGTGGGACCCTAATCTCTTGCATGAAATGGTGAAAATCTGATTTTACCTTATTTTTAAACAAAACATGCTTTGATATGCATTGATTTGACGTGTGATATTAAATCTCAAATCTATTTTGTGATTATTGGAGTGTCGTACTTATGTTTTCCACGATTATGCATCCATGTTTGAAAAGAAAATGAAACTGTGCCATGATTTGAGAAATGAATGTTTTCTATTTTACCATTTCATTGGTTTGTTGAATTTAAATCATTTCGATGAAATGTATTTGGCACACTGATTTGAAATTTTTGAGGATATGATGAGATGGGTTGGCTATGTGGGTTGGATGCCTACTAGCTTATGATGATATGATGATATGACATTATTTGATTGATTCCGTAGCTACGAATAAACTTTGTAGAGGCACAAGTTGCCTGGATACGCTTCTACAGGAGGTATCAACAAACGTCAAGTTTATATGGTCATAGGCACGAACGGTTGAACCCTTATCGGGGGAGGACGTGTGTGACGCTACCGTCTAGCACCGGGCGGTGACCTATTGACCAGCCAGTTTATATATTTCGTAGGCACGAACGGTTGAACCCACATTGGGGGAGGACGTGTGTGACGCTACCGTCTAGCACCGGATGGTGACCTATTGACGAGCCTGGGTAAGCAAGGGCTAATCCCACGGCCAACGTCGGGGTAGAGAGCTACTTTTGAAATATTTTACATAATAAAACCCCCGATGCGCCTGTCCTTGGTCATGGTTAACCTTTGCCAGGATCCTTTTGGCTTGCTCTATGATCTACTTGATTTCTAAATGGATGCATATATGTATGATATCGTGTGAATGATTAAATGAGTTCATTTTAGCGAACATATCATGATTTGTTGATAAATTTGAATTATTGGTTATGAATGATATTATTTGACACTCCAATATTCACCTACACTATTAGTACTTGAGATTAATCCCCTCACTCACTGAGTATCCTCCCATAGATACTCACCCCTCTCCTTTTCCCTCCTCAGATAGGATTATTGCGATAGGGCGACGTATTTGGCTCGAGGGCTTGATAGATTGCTGGTGGATTTGGTATTCTCGACGGTGAGACGTCTAAATTAAATTTGAAATATGAATTTCGTACTTTATTTCGATCCTGCGAGGTCTTATTGAGATCCGTAGTTGACCGTGTACTTAATTTGGGATGACTGTATAATTTATGTATATTTATTTGTGAAACTTTCGTATTTCATTTGCATTGAGGCGATTGTATGTATTTGAATGTTACTTGGGAAAATTGTTGTAAATTTGCATAAAATTTAGGTCCGCTCGGTATGGCGGCTGCTCATGCTCTAGTTGGGCATGACAGTAGAGGTCTGTGGCTAGGTTTGTTAATAGATTTTTATATCCTTGCGTTGTTCTGGATGTCGGCTATGGGAGTTGTTGGTTTTGGAGAGGCCGAGATGGCCATTTGTTTTATTTTCAGGATGATTTTGAATTATACAGGTATAAACATGTTAAATTGTACATGGGAGACCTCCGATTTATGGGGAGATTATGTCCGATTTTTTTTGTAGAAATACAGCTAGCATCCAGGGGCCCGGGGGCCGTGTCACGTCCGGTTGAGACGGACTCAAGCTCCCCTATCAACCTTGTCTTGAATCATATAAGACAAACGTTCCATGATCAAGATGAAGAGATAGGGAGAGAGTGGGTCTCCCTGTCTAAGGCCCTATCCAGGAGGAAAAGGAGGGAGCATCTCTCCATTCCAGAGAATGGAAATGTTGCCTGTAGACACCGCAAAAGTGCTGAGCTTGACCAGATTCAGGGGCAAATTGCAGTCCAAAAGGACTCTGCCCAGATATGCCCAGTTGACACTATCGAAGGCCTTCTTTAGATCCACTTTGAGGATCATGAAATGGCGCTTGCTTCTGGTTCTCCTGAGAGAATGAATGACCTCTTGAGTGATGACTATATTATCAGTAGTACCGTTGCCTGACAAGAAACTGTTTTGGAAAGGACCCACTAGGTTATTGAGCAAAGGCCTCAATCTTTGCATAATGAGCTTGGAGAGGGTTTTATAGGAAGAGTTTAGGAGGCTGATAGGTCTGAAATCATTCATGCATTCTGGATTTCCTTGCTTTGGGATAAGGACAATGAGGGCATTAGCAAGATCCGGCCAGAAATAGTCATCGCTAAGGGCTCTATTAATGAATATAGTCTTTATGTATAGTTTCTCATACCCTATTATTAGTTCTATCCTTATTTGTGTACCACATCTTATGACCATAGGACTCTATTACTTTAGTTTTCTCTCCCACCCACTTAGTTTCTTGAAAACACGTGATATTAATTTTTTTTCTATTCATTATTTTTCCTATCTCACCTAACTTTCCGATCAGAAATCCTATATTTCAAGTAACTAAACGAATCCTATCTTTATATATTATCTTATTTACCCACACTCAAATGTCCCTTGATAACTTGCTATTACACTCGGGATCCGCATTGCTGAGGGGAAAATGCTCAAATGTTTTCCTATATTTGTCTCTCATTTTAAGTTTGACAAAAAATTTTATATTGACTGTTAGCCTACAACAAATTTTCTAAAAAGAAGATATAGAAGTTTAATTTATTTTTTATTTCATTATTGTTTGGATCAAGGGTGAGTATTATTCGAGTAAAACCAAAAAAAAATGTTTTTCTAAATCTTTTTTTTTGGATTTAAATAATTTATTAGGCATTCGGTAAGATTTTGAATAAAATCAACTTTAGTTTAGTTTATTTGACCGGTCATCAATTTTACCAATTTTTATTTCGATCAAACTGAAAAACTGAATTAATTAAAAATATTATATATATATTTAGATAATTTTTATTTATATAAATATTATTATAATGATATAATTAAAATTTAAAAGAGAAAAGATATTATAATTAATAAAAAAATTCTTGAAAAAACCTAAAATATTAAAATTAGCATTGTCAAAATTGTTCAATTAATAAAAAATTTTTAGTTCTCACAAGTTTCAAATTTTCAATGATCAATCCATTCTACGATTTTTCTTCTTCCAAATTTGAAACTCTCACTCACACCTCTCCCCCTGCTTCTCTTATTCCATCTTTACGAACGTGGAGTATGCCACTCTAAACACCAACTTAACGACTACTAAACCACTGGGTTGATAGACTATTAATCCTAAGTTAAGACATTTAGATTAAAACCTCAATAGGGGTTGCGTAATTTATATAATTTCTCATTTGCATTTTAATAAATTTTTTTTTATTAAAACTAACAATAGTTAGGCCCAGTCCATGGCTTATCTGTAATCGAAATATATATATAATATATATATATATAATATATATATATATATGGTTGTATTAAAAAAAAAAAATCAATTCCTAATGAAAAAAAAAAAAATTTACTTACAAAACACAATATTTTTTATTTATAATTTTTAAATCATTAAGAAATATTATTTAATTGTATAAAAAATATTTGTTTATTTCTCAGCCTTCCTCCACCGCCTCTGCTCACTGGCTAACGCGTTAGCGTCCAAATGTTGCAGGAAAATGGTGAACGAAGAAACGTGGAATACCATATCAACAACCCCCTGACGAGAGAAAATGGTGAAGGAAGAGAAGCCCTTATTGAAGCACCATAGTGTCAATGTCAAATTCAAAAATCTAACAATCTAGGTAAGTGAACATAAAAAATAAATGAACAAAATAAACCCTTGTGCTCATAAAAAAATTAAAAAAAAAAAAATAAAGCAAATAAATGAACAAAAAATTGAGTTCTAAAATATTTTGCATAATGACATATCTTTTTAAAATAATTCTGCTGATTTCCTCACAACCAGTTAATTACATATGTCAATGACAAAACAGATATCATGTTTGTCCTGAAGTTCCTTATGGCTTCCCCTCAGGATGAGTATGAGGATCTTGCTAACAAGATGATAAAACTTGGTGGGATTCAGTCCTTTTGTTAAAATCCCAGCCAACTGTTCCACTGTCTTCAAGTTTATAGGTCCAATGCCCCTTCTCTTTGTGCTTAGTCCTTTCATGGAGGACGGGATTTTTATACTGATGCAAAGCAGAAATCAGTTTAAAGGACAGAGTAATCGGTCCATCATGTCTTATCTGAAAGTCTTGCAAAACTTGCAAAGTCCATGTGATCTTACACAATGTGGCAGCCATTGCCCTGCCCTCTGCTTCAGAAGAACTCCTTGCCACCACTGTCTGCCTATTGGACTTCCAGCTTTTTAATGAACTTCCTAAGAAAATGCAAAATTCTCTCACAGGTCTCCTGGTTTCCTTGCACCTTTTTTTTTTTTTTTTTAATTCCTTCACCCTAATATCACAGCACCGGGAAGCATTGTTGCTTAGGCAAACGGTACAAGCACTGCCGAGCTATCAAATGATCACCGTGTATTTGCATTCAACACAGAATCACGCACATTCATGCCATTTCTGGTATAGTCCGACTGTGATGAAGTCTGAACATTCCTGATAAGGGTTCTAGTCCGACTATTTGCATTGACACTAGCTATGTTTCTGGCATGGTTAAATAAAATTTATTAGCTAAATCCTTAGTTTGTAATAACTGATTTCTATTAAATAAACGATCATGTTTGAAATTTTTTTTTTTTAAATTATAATCACTTTGTTCATGTAAAAAAAGAAGAATTGAAAGTGATATTTAAAACTAATAAACTTTGCCTTCAAGAAAGAAACAGCGAAATCTCATGCATTATAAGTAGAAAAACAATAGTTCAATTTTATGTTGCCTAAGGGGAAGTTGGAACTCAGTAGGATAAGTGAACCGATACAAAGCTTTGCTCTTATTGAAGATACCGGTTGACGTAAAGACTTGATTATAAATAATGTGAGTTATAGTTGAAGTGATAGTGCCAATTTGAGTTATAATGATATTGATTATTTATTTAGTCTCAAAGATATTTAGAATTTTATCTTTGATGATACTTTTGTAATTAAAGATAGTAATGGGTAGTTATTCAATCTATTTTGATGGATAAGCAAAGTAGAGGGGGTAAGAATAAGGTGGTGATGAGCTTAATCAATTGAAAGAGCTGACATTTGAGTGGTGGGTAGAGAGTTGCACTTGCGGGAGGCTAACAGACCCTATGGCTTACCATTGAGCGAGTCTTGCTCGCAAGTGAAAGCTCATGGAAACGAGCCTCAGTTGTTTGACGGTATTAGGGGGCCACGATTATGAACCCCATGCAGTTTTCACCATGGTAGCAGCCATGATCGTGGCCGCCTATCTCCAACCACATGAGGTAAAAAGCGGTCACTTGACAGCATCACCGTTGGGAGGCCCACAGCAGTGGCGATGGCGACCGCGGTTGGGGCTTGAAGGAAGGAGGGAAAAAGAGAAAGAAAAAAGAGAGAGAAGAATGGAGAAAGAGAAAGCCATGTTAACGCTACCATGACATGGAATATGTTATGTCATCAGTTCGGTATTGTGGTGGTTGGGGATGTGAAAGTAATTTGACGTGGCACATTTCAAGTCAGCTTGTTGCTCCACCTCTTATGTCATGTTGGAATGCAGGAGCCCAGCTTGTAAGTCATATCATGTCAACTTAATAATGAATGAATACGCTGGTTTCATCAGTGATGGAGGGGATTTAATTGTAATAGTATTATAAATTTGAGTTCTGTATTAAGTAAAATTGAAATTTTGGGATTCAATTTTAGTGCAAAGTTCAGGAACCGGTCATGTAATTTACCATAATTAGCATAATGTTAGATAATAAATTTATTTATGCAGGTTCTTTGCTGGTTATTAGTTTCCATTGTTTTAAAAATATTTAAAAATTTTATACAATTTGTTAAAACAATAACCTTAATTTTTTAATTAATTTATTGTTAGAAAACTCAATTTAATGAAAACAATCACTAATATATTTATATGTCCTAAATCTCATATTAAATCACTAAGAAATATGAAACAAAAGTAAAGAAAATGTATCTGATTTCAATTTAAACCAAATGTATCTTTAGATTCTAGGTTTTGATCTTTAGATACAGCGTTTTGATCTGGGTTTTGATCTTCCAAATTATATGTATCTATGGGTTTCTCTCACTGAACGATCAGGAATCAGAAAGTAAGTGAAACACGTGGAGACTATAACATCTTTAAAAAAACAGTTAGTAATCTTTTAAAAATTTCAAAGTCACCTCTTATCTTTTAAATATTTCTATTTTGACCCATTACAAAATAAAAAATTACTATTTGGTATCTACACTTTCAAAAGTTTCACACCTTTTATATACATTAAAGTCTTATAATAAATATATTATAATAGATCACTTTCATGGGACTATACTTAAATGATAGTCCAAATACATAATTATTTTACATATCAGTCAAACGTTGGATTTAAAAATCCAACAAACCCTCACTTAAACTATATGTATATCTTTATAATTATGTATAACCATATGAACTCAATTTTGTTGTCAATATTGAAATATATTTATAACAAATCTCGTCTATCAATTATATTAAAATAGGATCAAGGTAGGAGTATCAACGATTCAGTTCGGTTTGATCTTGTCACTAAACCTAACCGAAAACCAAAAACTGAAATTTAAAAAAATCCAAATTAAAAACCAAACCGAATTTATTTCGGTTCAAACCAAACCAAATCGAAATAATTCAGTTTGGTTTGGTTTAAACCAACATTTTTATAAAATTAAAATTAAAATTTTATTATTCAAAATAAAATTTGTTGCTTTTCAAAAATTGTTGCATTTCACTCCATGGGCCTTCTTGAATTTGTTGCATATCACTCCAAGTAAATCTTTTACATTTGGTGCAGAAAGCAGCCACATCAAGTCATCAAACATGAGTAGAGTTGCATCCGACTTTGCCCATTGATGAATTATAACTTGCAAAATTATTAGTCTAGCCTTTTCTTAATACTGTCACAATTATTATTATTATTATTATTTTGAGTGATTCCAATTATACATTCCATGTTGCATGCATTTTTCCTAATTGCATGCTTATAGGCACCAAGGATGTATAGAAAATGTATAATCATTTTGAGAATCTGTTCTTGTGGGGTCTGCTATCTATGTACATTGGGTATATCTACAACTTTTTGGATATATCTACAACTCTTTATACATTCCCAGAAATTTAATATGTTGTAACACAAATTGTAACACAAGAGTAGAAAGTTTCCTGATTGATATTTGAAGCAAGAGGAAAATGCCACACAAATTGTATATGATTTGTAAGAGAAAAATGCTTGATATTTAAAATGCCACAAATGGCACCGTAGAAAGCTTCCTTGAATACTTGATATTTAAAATGCCACCCATAGCCACCATAGAAATGCCAACAATTTAGATACATTGTAACACAAATTGCAACACAAGAGTTTGAGGAAAATGCTTCTCCCAAATGACCAAACAAATACAAATTGTAACACAAATTGTAATACAAGAGTTTGAGGAAAATGCTTCTCCCAAATGACCAAACAAGCTGCACCCAACAGCAAGAGGAAAATGCCAGTAGCAAGAGGAAAATACTTCTCCCAAATGACCAAACAAGCTTCTCCCAACAACAAGAGGAAAATGCCAGAGGAAAATGCTTCTCCCAAATGTCTAAACATGTAATTTGAGATCCCAGCAACAAGAGGAAAATGTCCTAATTTTGTTCAAGTTCAACTTCCTGCAATCTAAGCACATCACTGCTATGGCTGCTAGTGCTTTCCAAACATCATCACACATTTGGAAACAAATTACATAAGTGAAAGTAAAGAAAATAAATTATTAAAGTACAAGAGTTTAAGTGAAAGTAAAGCATTTACAAATTATATAATTTTTTTTCCTCGGAGCATTTTGCACGTTAGAAACAACTATAAAATAAGTAAAAAGAAAATGAATTATTAAAGAAAATTTCATGATTTATATATTAAAAACAACAAGTATGTTTACCTTCATCCAATTGATCCATTTCTTTTAAAAAGCCCATGAAATTTTCACTATCTCTTGAAAGAGATAACCAATCTCGAGCACAAATCAAACCATCTATGGAGATAGCGAACTCCTAAATGAATCTAGCACACGACCACCTATGCTAAAGGCAGATTCTGAGGCCACTGTAGACACTAGAATGGCTAAAATATCCCGAGCCATTTGTGATATGATAGGAAGTCTAGGAGTGTTAACTTTCCACTACTCTAAGATTGAGAAATCCGGCCTCCTATCTTCAACTACCTCTTGCAAATATTTTTCTAATTCTGTTTTACATTCTCTCCTTTCATTAGCTTTGAATTGTTTGAAACGGGATCGGAAATCATCTTCATCATCCCCTTCCTCATCTTCCACAAGAATCATGCTAGGAGTATCACCACAACTTGCTCCCGTATCAAGATTTTTTTGTCCCTCATATGCCTTAAACAATAAATGTAACGTTTCCTTTACTTTTGCACTCACAATATCAACAACCACAGGATCATGCATATTATTACAAAAGTCACAATACTCCATTTTCAAAGTAGGTTATAGTACGGTTCCTATAAATAAGTACATGTTCAATTTTTTTGGATCTCCCCAATACTTATCAAGTTTTTCCTTCATTTTTCTAAACATTTTCTCTCAAATGTGAATCATCATTTTTAGACCAACGCTTCAAAGTGTCATAAACACTACACACCTAATGTAAATATGTATTACAAGTAACACATCAAATGCCAGAGACTTTGAAAGTAAATTTATAAAATTTTTCCAACAATTTCATAAACTGTCTTACCTTCCTCCAGTCATCCTCTATGAGTTTTCCCAATCCAATACTTTCATAAAGATGAATTTCAAAGCCAACATCATCATCGGCAAAACGTTAAAAAGCCTTCTCAAATTTTTGAGCCCTTTCTAACATCATATATGTAGAGTTTTACCTAGTTGTGATGTCAAGATAAATGAACCCTTTTTCCTCCATGTTGGCATCTTTACAACAAAGTTTGAAGTTGTAATATGGGTTGGAGAATTTCTCACATATCTAATTGCATTTCTAACACATAAAATTGCGTCACAAGAAAATTTCAAACCATCATTCAAACAAGATTCATGATATATAGAGCACCATGCATATGAAGAAACTCTCCATTCAATAAGATATTACCCAACCTTTTCTTTAAATATCCAATAAGGATATCATTCGAAATAGCATTATCAACGGTAATGGTTGATATCTTTTGTATTCCCCAACCAATTAGATATTTTTCAACAACTTTACTAATGGCCTCTTCTTTATGACTAATGATTGGACAAAAATTGATTTTTTTTTACACAATCGCCATTCATTATCAATGTAGTGGGCAGTTAAATACATATAATTTATTTTTGGAATTGAAGTCCAAGTGTCCGTGGTCAAGCTAATTTTACCATAATTAACTTTTAAATATGCTTGTAACTTAACTCTCTTATGAACAAATAACTCATAACAATCTTAACTATTGTTGTACATCCAGACAAGTGCATTTTTGATTGAATGACACTAATAAAGTATTTAAATCCCTTATTCTCTACAAAACTAAAAGGGAGTTCATCCACAACTATCATTTTAGCCAAAGCCAATCTGGCATCATCATAATCAAACTTCCAATTCATCAATGTGCATTTTTTACTATCATCTCCCATTTTAAAATTCAACTCCATCTGATTATCATTTCCCTTATTCAGCTCACTAAAAGAATACTTAGAACACTTCAATAAATGAGTCTTAAGAGTGCTAGTGCCATAAGTCTTAGAGTCAGACTTGTACTCCTTAGCATAAAATTAACAATAAGATTTTGACATACCAGCTACATCTATAAACTTGTCAAAATATTCCCACACATTTGATCATTCCTTCATGGTCTCCCTTTTTTTTATTTCACTTGTTGCATTTGTTGATGCAGCTGAAGCTACTGTCCTTTCAACCTCATGGTCAACCATTGAAGATGAAATTGAATCTACAAATGATGGTTTACAATAAAATCAAAATTAAACAATTATTAATCAAAAAAATAAAGAAACAACAAGTGCTAGAAAGAAACAGCAAGTCAACAAGTTATCAATGTAAACAAAAATTAAAGAAACAACAAGTCTGTAATCAAAATCAAAATCAAACAATTTGCAGATATTAATCAAAATCAAAATCAAACAATTTGCAGATATTAATCAAAATCAAAATCAAACAATTTGCATATATTAAAGAAACAGCAGTCAGTAAGTGCTAGAGTTCACAACTTAAAGCAATCTCATCATCAATCCAAACAAAAATTAAAGAAACAGCAAGGCAATAGAGCAAGTGCTAGAGTTCAACAAGTCAGTAAGCAAGAGTGAGCAGAGTTTAAACAATTTGCAGATATTAATCAAATGAGATTCCGGAAGCAACCTAACAATTCAGTCAAAGACAAAAATTATGCTAAAAGTAGATACCATTTTCTGGAAAAAAAATTCTAATGCTCTGCATCAATGCACTTGACAGGGCAGGTATGTCATCTGAAAAAATGTTACTGTAGGGAAGCAATAAAAAGAAGACATCTTTGGTAACAGAAACATCAGCTTGTTGGATCCAATGCAAATTTTAGAAAGCAAGATATTTGGATGGACTAGTTCAAACAGAAGAAGAGAAGTTGATATAGTAAGAACCCAAAGAAAAGAAGAACCAAAGAAGAAGAACTCAAATAAAAGAATAGGGAATTAGGTCCAAAAACAATATGGAAAGCATAAATACGATAGCCAACTCAACAAATCAAGTACTGGAAGCAAACCTAAATAAACCCTAATGACGCTGCTATAGCAAAAACCGAACCAATTTCATAGCAAATCAAGTGCTAGAAGCCAAAACCCTAAAAGAAAATACTGTCAACGATTGCTATGCAGAGAAACGAGGAGATGGAGAAAAAGAGGAGGAGAGGAGGGAGAGAAGAGAGGAAACAGGTAAGAGGTTAGAGTTTCTCACTTTTTGGCTGTTGTTGGAGAAGAAGAAAAATCCCTTACTGGCTGCTACATGCGACTATGATAGGGAGGAGGCGAAGGCAAAGGCGGCAAACAAAGGGAAAGAAGAAGAGCAAAGCAAAGAGAGACGGGTAAGGGGCTAGGGTTTCTCACTTTTCATGAACAAGACTCATGAGAGTGCTATGTGATTGAAACTTGCAAGTGTAGTGTAAGTGCTCTCTGCTCAGTGTTCTTTTTTTATAATCTTTACTCCACTTAGCTCAGCTACACAAGATGCACGCCTGTCAAAACTTAAAAATAAAAATCATCTTTTTAATTGGTTCGGTTCAACCCGAACCGAACCAAGTTTTTTTTTTTTAAATTGAAACCGAACCAAACATATCCGGTTCGGTTCGGTTTAACCCGAATTTAATTTTTTTTAATTAATAAACCAAACCAAACCGAAAATTTCAATTTGGTTCGATTCGATTTTTCAGTTTAACTCAAACCACCCACAGTTCTAGATTAAGATAGTCTTTATGACATTTATCATAATTTGACCTAACAATGGTTACATATGCCAATATAACTAAATGATATGGATCATGATGTGGATGTACAGAATAGAAATTACATGCAATATGATTTATAACACGTCTATTTCTAACTAATTCTCCTTAAATTATAGTGAGATCAACTATATTTCATATCAGAGTATGATGAAAACTGAATTTTTATTTACGCAGAAAACAATCTTTATATATAGTTGAAAATGTCTGTAAAAATGAGTATAAGAAAATACAAACTCCTACTAAAACCGTATATACTCAAGTGATATGACACTTATATGAATAGTGTGCTCATGAAATGTTTTAGGTGGCACTTCCTTAGCAAGCGGATCTACGATCATGGAGTTTGTACCAATATACTCTATAGAGAACTGTCCACTTTGAATCCTTTCTTTAACAACTATGAACTTGTTAGTCATATGTTTTGACTTTATCGAATTCCTATTGTTATTGGAGTACATACTGCTAACTTATTATCATAAAATAACTTGACTAGTTGTTTAATATGATCCACTATGTGCAATCCCATGACGAAATTTCACAACCACTCTCCGTGGTTGGATGTCTCGTAGTATACTATAAACTTTACAATCATGGTGAAAGAAACTATAAGTGACTATTTAGCATTATTCTAAGAGATGATACCTCTGACAAGAAGATAGATGTAACCCAAAATTAACCTTATGCTATCTTGATATCCTGCGAAGTCAGGGTCAATATATCCAATGATTTCAAGTTGATCTAACCTCTGATACGTGAGTGTGTACCTTTTTATTCTTTATAAATATTTAAATACCCATTTGATTACTCTCCAATGATCTACTCCTGGGTTACTTAAATACCTGTGCAACATTCTTGTAATATACGCAATATCCGATTGCGTACAAACTTCAGCATACATCAGACTTCTCACCATTGATGCATAGGGAATTTTTTTATATTTTCCTTTGTTCAAACTCATTCTTGGGATACTGATTAAGACTATATTTGTCTCCTTAGCTACAGAGATATCTCTTAGTTACAATCCAACATATCATATCTTTGTAAAATCCTTTTGATATATCTCTTTTGTGATAATTTAAGAATTTTTCGAGAGTGATCTCGATAAATCTGGATTCCTAATATAAAAAGGTATCTCCTAGTTTACAATCCTACATGTCATATCTTTGTAAAATTCTTTTAATGTAACTCTTTTGTGATAATCTAATAATTCCCTGAGAGCGATCTCGATGAATCTAGATTCCTAATACAAAAAAGACATCTCCAAGTTCTTTTATCTCAAAATTCTTAACTAGAAATCTCTTGGTTTCGTGCGCTAGATCTATATTATTATTGGCAAATAATATGTCATCGACATATAAAATAAAAATATATATATACTTATTCTCATAAAATTTATGGTATACACAATCAGTAACTAAAATTATCTCAAAACAAAATGAGATGATGAATTGGTGAAAATTATAATATCACTGTCAGGATACCTGTTTAAACCCACCCATAAATGAATTTTTTAAGTTTGCAAACCATTTCTTTGAATCGTTTGATCCAAAATACTCTGGTTGTACCATATTGATTGTTTTGTCAATGTTACCATTGAGAAATGTTGTCTTTACATCTATCTGATGCATCTTAAAATCAAAATATGCCATTAATTTCATTATAATCCTTAAAGAGTTTTTCAATAAAACCGAAGAAATAGTCTTTTTATAATTGATGTCTTCTTTTGTGTTAAGATTTTTGTGACAAGATGAGTTTTATATCTCTTTACATTACTTTTTGAATTCCTTTTGGTTTTAAATATCTATTTACAATCAATAGAATATTGAAGAAATTAAATTAATTTTATAAGCCAAAGGTCAAATAAGAATAAAAAAACACATATATCTACCTATAAGATATTATCACGTGGATAACCCAATAGAGCCAAGTCTTCTTAGGTCTCTCCATCTATCTCTCTCTCTCTCTCTCTCTCTCTCTCTCTCTCTCGTCTCAATTCACTCTCTATATCTATTTAATTAATGACACTAATATATATTTATACTTAATAATAACAAAAATAATGAAAAAAGGGAGATGATTTTTTGAGGGGTTTGAAAGGGTTGTCTATTGCATTTCCATGTTTTAATAGATGAGTTTTGATGACCAAATACTTTCTTTTGCGTCCTCACTCTGTACATTCAATTAACTCAACAACTAAACATACAATTTCTTTTTTTATTTTTCTAATTGAGAGCCCATTAAATAAAATTGGAATATCATCTTCCCAATCTCCATGATTCCCACTAACTATCAATTTTATTTTCATTGAATTCATATTTTAAAACTTTAATTTTTTTTTGAATATACAAATTCTACTGAGATAAAAAAAAAAAAAGTTCTAATTTTTATTAGTACTTAGATTTGCAATCTCATTTTTATCAATACTATAAATTAACCTGGAATTGAGAATATCTTAACTAATTTATTATATAAATAAAGAAAGATGTAAAATACAATAGGTATTAAACATTTTTGTGTTAATAATTTTATAAAATCATCATTTAGTTATAAAAAATAATAATTTCGTGAATAATATTTTTAGATATTTAATTTGATTTCTTAAAAAATAAATAAATAAATTTCTTCAACATAGATATTGACTTATTTTTGTACGATGTAAGTTATGATTGTTGTCAAATTAAATTTTGGTGATAGCTTATAAAAGGAAGAACTCATCATTGATTAATGTAAGATTTACAAATTTAATATATGCTCCAAAAGTACAAAAAATAATTAAAATGACCTCTCGAGATAGAACAAACATTGTAAATTCTTGAATCGCTTGACAAGAAAAGAAACAAACAAATAAAAACAAATCCTTACACGTTTTGTCTTTTGTGCTTCTTCCTATATTGTTTAAGACAATAATCATAAGACACTTAAACAGAGTATTTTAAAATTATGAAATACAAATTAAATTTTTTTTATAATCAAAACTATTAATTACCACTTTGTCTAAATAAAAAACAAAACTCGAAATATAACAGAAAACCCCCCATATGTATCATCTCATGTTCTTCCAATAGTACTCGTACTTAAGATGATGGCTCGAAAATATGTGTGTGTGTGTGTGAGAGAGAGAGAGATACCGACAATAATTATAAATGAAAATATAAAATTTATTATTTTACGAGTTCATTTAAAAAAAATAAAACTTATGTCAATAAATTTTTTTAATTAATAATGATTAAAATTGTACTCTACAACAATAGTAGTCAAAAATAACTCTCTATTTCCAAACCCATTGCAATATCTTAAAAATTTTAAAAATTAATATACAAGTATATATAGTTAGAAATATATCAAATAGTTTTTTTCAACAAAATAGTTTTGAATTTTAGTAATAATTATAAATTATTTAATAATTATACAAAAAAATTCACTTTTATTATGTAGCATAGTATTTATAAACTTTGCTAATAAATTATAACTGGACTAATATTATCTCTTTTCTTTTGAAAATTTCAAACTTGACCCTTTCTTATGTAGAAAAAAAAAACACCTACAAACTTTCCAATAAAAAAATTAATTATACATCTTAATTTTCAAGAAATAACATAAAAAAGTTCTAAAGTTATATATATATATATATATATATATATATATATATATATATATATGTATATTATTCAATTCAGAGGACAAAATTAGTTTACGGGAAAAGAATAAGATGCTTATTATCAATAAAAGTTTACTGGAATTATAAATATTATTTAATTAATATACCGTATAAGATTAATTACGATTAATAATCTATTAATAAATTTTAAACTTAATTATTCATTCTGTCAAATAAAAATGATAAAAAATTATAGAAATTTTTGAGTCTTGGCCACACCTTGTGGGGCCAGAGCCCACCTAGTATCACTAAATAAACATAAATAACTTAATTCTTTCAGCATTTTTCATTTTAGTAATCCATTTATTTCATATTTAGTATGAGATAAAGGGTGTATAGGTTACTCGGATAACCTTTTATCTCCTTTCATTATATTTGGTACGTAAAATTTAATTTGGATATATTGCAGAGGAATTTGAATTTATTATGTTTTAATAGAGCATGTTTACAAAATAATTGAATATATATACATATATATATATTTTAATCTTTATTGAGAGGCAAGATTTGTTTAGTAGTTTAATTGAATAATCTTAAAACACATCCAAAGTATCAATTTTGCAGAGAGTTTGAGGAGGAGAAAGATCAGGAAAGATTACGTTTTAAAATTTCTCTCCTATTTTAATTATATTAATTTCATGACTATTAATTATATTTATGGTTTCATCATTTATACAATCAATACTATTACTTTTATATATTATTTTTATAATAATCAATCGATATATAATTTTTTTTAATTTTTCAAATTTCATATCTATAATTGATCAAGAGATCTGTAACCCACTTTCATTGCTCTTATAGATTACTCATGTTATCGACCAAATAGTTACAAATCAACCATTTATTATCTTAAGAATAGATTAAAGTATTTCTGTGATCTATCCTAAATAGGTTGACCATCACGAGAATAATTTAATCTGTTATGAATATTGAATAGTTTGTTAAATGTCTATCAAAATATATAACTTTATCAAGACACGAGCACATGATGACTCAACAGCTTATATAACACATGTCACTAACCGACCATTGTGGATAAGTACCAACCATCTAAGACACGTGTCAATAATTGAGGAGATGACTCATCACTTTTCTTGTATTGAACCTAGACATCTCATGCCACCATATGACATGTGTCTAGGACATGTGTCATTTTCCTTACCAAGTGTCCAACAAATGTCAACTTGGTGCAACAAGACATTAACTCACCACGTTGACTCATCATACTGACTCACCACGATGACTCACCATGCTGACTCACCATACTGACTTATCACCCAAACTTCCCTATAAATACCCCATCTCCTTCTCAATTCTAATAATCAAGTCATCCAAAAAAGGAGAAGAAATTGAGGGAAAAAGAACTTGAGGAGAGAAAGAAAAAACTTAAGAAAAAATTTGAGAAAGTTTTTATTCTTTGATATAGATCTTTATTTCTGTATCAACTTCAATTTTATAACACGTTATCAATATGAAACTCTACCAAAAGCATAAATCTAACATTAACCAAATACAAATCTACCTTTGTATTAGAAAAGGAAGTTTCACCATTCAAAGATTCTAAGGTACGTTTTTACCGATTCTTTCTAATAGCAAATCTTGCTAAACTTGAATTTCTGCCTCTCGATATTTTTTGAAAGAATTATATATCATGGGCTCTTGATATTGAAATGCATCTGAATGTGATGGGTCTTGGATACACCATTAAAACAAAAGATATTACTGTACAAAATTGTGTAAAAGCAATAATTTTCATTCGGAATCATCTTAATGAAAATTTGAAAACAAAATATCTTACTGTTAAAAATTCTCTTGAGTTATGGAAAAATTTGAAGGAAATATATGACTACCTGAAGATGGTTGTTCTTCCTAAGGCACGATACGATTGGATACATCTGAGGCTACAAGATTTCAAGTCCATTGGTAACTATAATTCTGCAATATTCAAAATCACATCCCAATTAAAATCATGTAAACAAAACATAACTAAAGAAGATATGTTAGAAAAAACTTTCTCCACCTTTTATGCATCGAACTTGCTCCTGCGGCAACAATATCGAGAAAAGGGATTCATGAAATATTCTGAATTGATTTCATGTCTTCTTATGGCCGAGCAAAATAATGAATTATTGATGAAAAATCACGAGACTAGATCAACTGATAGTAGTCCATTCCCTGAAGCGAATACAACTAAATATGAATATGGAAAAGGTCGAGATCAAAGTTGTGAACGTGGATATGGTCGTGGACGAAATGTCTATTACAATAATAATGATCGTATCAATGGTTGATCAAATCAAAAGGGTAAAAATCACCACCAGAAGTGGGACGATAGTGATGGAAAAGAAAAAGAAAAACACTCAAGAGCTTTTGATAATGTCTGTTACCGATGCGGTACTAAGGGACATTGGTCACGTGTATACCGTATTCCAAAACATTTTGTTAAATTATATGAAGCCTCTTTAAAAATAATAATAATAAAGATGTGGAAACAAATTTTATTAACTCATGTAATGATACTGATATAGATATAACTCATCTTGATATGGCTGATATCTTTGAATACCGTGAAGAAAAAACTGATCATCTGATCAATGATGGAAATATTTAGATGTATGTTATAAATGAATAAGTTAATTTTAATATTTTTGTAATATGTTGCACTTTATTTCTGATTAATTTATTTGTTTATAATTCTACACAAGCAAATTAATCATCTTTTTTATTTTCTTTATAAATAAAATATGGATATTGCTGACAATTTGGAATGTATGAGAAATGAAGAAAATATATGTCTAATTGATAGCACTATAACTTATATGATACTTAGAAATAAAAATTATTTTTCCAATCTGAAGTTGGGAGAAACAAATGTCAATACCATAAGTGGTACTGCAAAATTGATTGAGAGCTCCGGCAAAGCAAATATATGTCTCCCTGAAGGAATAAAATTAGTTATACATAATGTACTATATTCTACTAAATCTCATAGAAATTTGCTAAGCTTTAGTGATTTCCGCCAAAATGGATATTACATTTAGACAATGAATGACAACAATATTAAGTATTTGTGCATTACAATTGTTGTTTCTGGAAAGAAATGTATAGTAGGGAAAACATCATCTCTTTCCTCTAGCTTATATTATACTAAAATTAATACAGTTGAAATGCACAATTTAGTAAACCAGAAGTTTACTAATCATAAAGACTTTATTATTTGGTATGATCGATTAGGGCATTCTGGATCAATTATGATGAGAAAAATAATTGAAAATTCTCATGGTCATACCTTAAAAAATTAAAAGGTGTTGAAATCAAATGAATTCACATGTGTTGCTTGTTTTCAAGGAAAAATTATTATGAGACCTTCATTAGTCAAAGTAAAAACTCAATTTCTTGAATTTCTAGAAAGAATTCATTGTGATATATGTGGACCAATTCACCCACCATGTGAACCATTTGAATATTTTATGGTACTAATTGATGCATCCACAAGATGGTCATATGTTTGTCTACTATCAACTCGCAACCTATCGTTTGCGAGACTTCTTGCTCAAATCATTAAATTAAGAGCACAATTTTCAGATTATCCAATTAAGATAATTCGAGTAGACAATGCTGATGAATACTCGTCTCATACTTTTGATGACTACTATATGTCTATTGGTATTAAAGTTGAATGTTGTGTAGCTCATGTTCATACACAAAAATGGTTTAGCCGAATCGTTTATCAAAAGATTGTAATTGATTACTAGATTATTATTGATAAGAACTAAACTCATAACATCAGCTTGGGGACATGCTATTTTACATGCATCAACACTTATACTTTTAAGACCAACACACTACTATGAGTACTCTCCTTTACAATTAACTTTTGGTTATGAGCCCAATATTTCTCATTTAAGAATTTTTGAATGTGCGATTTATGTCCCTGTAATGACACCGCAACAAACTAAAATGGGGCACCAGAGAAAATTGAGAATATACATTGGGTATGAGTCACCCTCTATTATTCGATATCTTGAACCTTTGACAGATGACATTTTTACTGCAAGATTTGTAAATTGTCATTTTGATTAAACAAATTTCCCAACATTAGGGGGAGGACAAGGACAATTGAAAAGAAAAATTATATGGAATGCATTACCATTGACATCTCTTGATTTTCGTACAAAAGATTGTGAACTTGAAATTCAAAGAGTAATCCATTTACAGAAAATTACAAATCAATTACCTGACATGTTCACTGACTCTAAAAGAGTCATGAAATTGTATTTTCCTACAAAAAATACACCGATTAAACTTCATGTTCAAGCTGGACAATTCCCAAATATTGTAGCAAATGAGTCTAATACACGTTTGAAGCGTGAAAAATCTCTTGGAGCCAAAAATAAAAATTCTTGAAAGAAAAGAGGATCTACTAATCATGACCATTTAAAGGAATCGAATGATAAAGAATCTCATGAGATTACTGATGACAAAACTCAGACTCCTGCAGAGTTTGACATAGTTTTGAAAAGTACAAATTTCAAACTCCTAAAGAATATGTCAAAGAAACTTTCATAAACTTCACCACAATAAGGATATGTTGGAATAGAATTGAAATAGTTGTGGATGAAATTTTTACATATAATGTTGCACTCGAAATTATGAAAGAAATCGAGAATCTTGAACTAAAATCTATTGAGAAATGTCAGAAAAGAGATGATTTACCGAAATGGAAAGAAACAATTCAATTTGAATTGGATTCATTGGCTAAGCGTAAAGTTTTTGGACCTGTGGTCCAAACACCTAAAAGTGTAAAACCCGTTAGATATAATGGATATTTGTGCGTAAACGAAATGAGAAAAATGAAATTATGCGATATAAGACACGTCTTATAGCACAAGCATTTTCACAAAGACCAGGCCTTGATTATGATAAAACGTATTCCCCTACAGTGGATGCGATTACATTACGTTTTCTTGTGACTTTAATAGTATATGAAAAACTCAAGATGCGTTTAATGGATATAGTCACTATTTACCTATATGAGACATTAGAAAATGATGTTTATATGAAAATCCCTAAAGGATTTAAAATGCCTAAAGTATGTGACCAAAATTTTTGAGAAATTTACTCAATTAAATTGCAAAGATCATTATATAGCTTAAAGCAGTCAGGACGAATGTGGTATAACCGTTTAAGTGACTATTTGCTGAAAAAAAGGTTATACAAATGACCCAATGTGTTCTTGTGTTTTTCTTAAAAAATTTGAAACAAATTTTGTGATCATTGCGGTATATGTTGATGATCTGAATCTTATTGGAACCCTTGAAGAGATTTTCAAAGCCGTTAAATATTTAAAAAAAGAATTTGAAACCAAGGATTTTGGGAAAATAAAATTTTGTCTTGGCTTACAGATCGAACATCTAGAAGATAAAATATTCATTCACCAATCAAATTATACGTCTAAAGTTTTAAAACGTTTTTACATAGATAAAGCACATTCATTAAGTACTCTAATGGTTGTTCGATCACTTGATATTGAAGAAGGTTCTTTCAGACCACAAGGAAAAGATGAAGAAATTTTTTATCCTGAAGTACCATATCTTAGTGCCATTGGAGTACTTATGTATCTTGCTAATTATATAAGACCTGATATATCATTTATTGTAAATGTATTAGCAAGATTCAGTTCTTCTCCAACACGATGACATTGGAATGGAGTCAAACATATTTTTTGATATCTCCAAGAAATGATTGATCTTGGCTTATTCTATTCAACTAATTCCAAACCAATATTAATCGGATATGTTGATGTTGGATTTTTATCTGATTCTCACAAAACACGATTTCAGACTGAATACTTATTTACATATGGTGGTACTGCTATTTCTTGACAATCCACAAAATAATTTATAGCCGTCACCTCCTCAAGCCATGCTGAGATCATCGTAATTCATGAAGCAAGTCGAGAATATGTTTGGATAAGGTCAATGACTCAACATATTTTGAAGAACTGTAGACTATCATCCAATAACAATATTCCTATGACATTATTCGAAAACAATGCTGTATGCATTGTTCAACTTAAGAGAGGATATATTAAAAGAGATAGCACTAAACATATTTCATCAAAAAAAAAATTTCACATATGATTTTCAGAAAAATGATGAAATTGATGTGCAACAAGTTCGATCAAGCAAAAATTTAGCAGATTTATTTACCAAGACATTACCGACTGCTACATTTGAAAAATTGGTGAAAGGAATTAGAATGTATTGGCTTAAAGATCTTGAGAGATATTCTCAATATAAGAAGTAAATACACTTAGAATAATGTATTATTTTTCCTTCACTAGGATTTTTTTCCCATCGGGTTTTTTTCTAATAAGATTTTAACGAAACCTATTTTTGTATAATAGACATTCAAGGGGGAGTGTTATGAATATTGAATAATTTAGTGGATGTCCATCGAAAAATACAACTTTATCAAAACACGAGCATATGATGACTTAGCAACTTACATAACATATGTCACCAACCGATCATTGTGGATAAATACCAACCGTCCAAGACACGTGTCAATGATTGAGGAGATGACTCATCACTTTTCTTGCATTGAACCTAAACACCTCATACTACCATATGATATGTTTCTAGGACATGTGTCATTTTTCTTGTCAAATGTCCAACAAATGTCAACTTGATGCAATAAGACGTTGACTCATCACGCTGATCCACCATGATGACTCATTATGCCGACGACTCACCATACTGACTCATCACCAAAAATTTTCTATAAATAGCTCATCTCCTTCTCAATTCTAATAATCAAATCATCCAAGAAAAAAGACAAAATTGAGAGAAAAAAAACTTGTGGAACAAAAGAAAAAATTTGAGAAATTTTTTTTTTTAATATAAATTTTTATTTCTATATTATCTTCAATTTTATAACATAATCTAAATTTTAGATTATTAATCAACTTAATTAATTGAGAGAGAGGATTATTAGTCTCCCCCAAGCCTACCGCACGCCCCCCCAAATAAAGCCCTCACATCAGCCATCTTCATCTCCGGCGACTGCATCCGCAGCGTGCAGTCGTTTTTCTTTCTTTCTCTCTCATACCTCTCCTCTCTTCCACTCTCTTCTTCCTCTCCTCACTTCCCTCTCTCCAATCCAAAACCATTGATCATCACTACTACCATTTTCATGCCCTAAGCATTTGAAAACCACCCTCAAAACCCCCCAGAACAGCCACTTTAAAGGCTGCACTCTTCCACGGCCAAAATTGGGTTTTTCTTGAAATTGGTGACCTAGGTGAGTTTTAAGGGTAAATTGGTGCCTGAATTGTGCAATTAGGCTTAGCATTATGCTTGAATTGTGCAATCTGTACCCATCCGATTCTGATTGCAATATATATATATATATATATCTATTTTTTCAAATAACACATTTAATGATTCAAGGCCAAATTGGAAATGACAAAATCCCTATATGAACCATACAGGGAGCAATTATATATGTATACAGAAATTGCATCCCAGTACGGTGCAAGATTGAACACAGAGGAGTCGGAATAAATCAAGAATCAAGATTGTACGACCCTAGTTCGAAGCATCAGAAAAATTGCGCCCGCCATTAACGTCCTCAACTTCCGCCACAGAAACCCTACTCCAAAGCCTTCGATTTTGTTTTTATTTGCTTCGTCGAATTTCTTCCTCAGAGCGATCAAATATGGTATCTGAGCAGGTCGTAATGCGCGCAAAGTACAAGACTTCTGTCAACGATCCTGGTCTTCATGGCGTCTTGATTATGGTACTTTTCAATTTCAACCCACCCTCAATCAATCTTTCTTGCCTTATTAATTGATCTCATTACCCGTAATTGGTTTTTCTCAATCTCAAACCATGCATTACTTGAAGTGGAATGCATTGCTTGATTGGGTTCAAACGTCTTCTAGGTTAGTGTATCGTGTTTTCTTTTGCTTGGTTTTGCTACATTATGGGGATGATTATTCTGGATTGTAAAAGTTTCTGATAAACAGATGCAATGTTCCCATAGCTGTGGAAGTTACGATTTGGGTTGCATATTCTAAATAAAAAAATCCATATACTGATATATTGTGGCTTAATTGCAATTCTTACTCGTCCTTTGAAATTTGTGACTTGTGCAGACTGAAGAAAAATGTGTATTCATGCCCAATGATACTACTTCAACCGTAAAGGTTGATTTTGCGTTCAAATCAGTAAAAGGTACTCTTTTTTTTGGGTAATGTCACTATTTTTTTTTCTCATTTCAATATGCGGAGCTTCTGCTTATGCAGGGGGCATGAAATGGTTGAGAATCATATTAGTTGTTCAATCATTTCAGAAAGCATAACCTATGATACACATGACTGTTGATCTAAGTCTTTGCATGATAAAAAGCACTTTGTTGGAGGAATAAATGACATTGCTATTGCTAAAATACAAAATATTAAGCATTTCATTCTCTATAAGCTTAAGCTTTTAGAGCAACAAATGATATTAGAATAGGAGTTTGTAAGTTCAGGTCCTGCTACACATTTTGACCTGATTTAATGTCACTTGTTTGGGACGCTTTATTTAAAGTTGTTGTGGCCTACCTCGTGGGAGAGTGTCATGATGTTAAGTGAAAAATACATTATTGAGAAGCTTTAGCTGATGGAGAAATGTATTCTTGGTATAGTCTAACAATCTTTCTTGGTCTCTAGTTCATTCCCTCTAATCCACCTGAGGAAGGAGGAGGGGAAATCTAAACACTGACCTACCTCCAGTTTTGATTTTGATCTTCTGTGTAGTGATTACTCAAACAAAGATTGGGTTATATCTGGTTTTGTTCTAGTGTAAATTTGATTTGGTGCTTGGTTCATGTATTGTACTTTTATATTTTTCATAAATTATCATCGTTGGTGATTAGGACACAAATTCACCAAGGAGGCACCAAACAAACAGGCACTGCTTAACCTGACCCATGATGCTGCCCCGTTGAGCTACCATGACTCTGAAACAAGTTCTATTATAAACTTCTCATTTTTGGTCCTGTGATCAGTATTTTAGTGATACGCAACTGTCTTTTTGGTGCCACAATTGGCTGCTTGTGATAACTCCTTTATTGGAGTTGGTTCAATTAGCTTGTTTTCTATTTGTTCTCCCCACTACTCTTTTTAAGTAATGTGCCCCTTTATGTAGGGTGGAGGTTATATTTTTGAGTTTTCTACATTTCAAGATCGAGACGTTTGCCGAGAATTTGCGGGTATGTACTATGCTAACCATGGCACCGTTTCATCCATCGATTTTGCAGAAAGCGTGTCAAAAGATATTGTCTGTTATTTGAGGTAACAATAGCTGACCATTTAGTAGATGCATCCTTCTTCAAACTTAATTGCGATAAAACATCAAACTCAATCTTTGACTTATTGCATTTATTTGCTTACTGCCTCTCAAATTACAATGGCTGGGATCCTCTTTCATAATTTTATTGCCTATGTTTTTTATAGAAAAAGAATGGTTTTAGATGTCATTTGCTTTGGAAATTGACGACAAGTCTATAGTGGATCTACTGTTTAGTTTGTCCTTTTTTGATTGAACTTCAAGATGATGTTAGATCTCTTATCTATCTTTACATTTTCTTTTTGGTACTTTGCGCATTTTGTTTATCAGAAACTGTCTTATATGCCAAACTTTTTCCTGGAGTCATG